>WOXC01012085.1:0-624796 GCA_011680675.1 Gymnobelideus leadbeateri | reverse complement strand
GCGATCATCACCCAAGACTGATCACTGGATCTCCCCACAGTTCGCAGGCCAGGAGCCGGAGCCGCCTCTGAAAAGTACAAAATGGTGTGGCGCCTCAGTGGCCTCCAGCCCCCAGGGGAGGAAGCCAGGCTCACCAAATACCGGTCCCAAAGTCCACAGGACACCAACCTCCCACTTCGTCCCAGGCATGTCAAAGTTGACAACTCTGGAATCGCCACAGCTGCCAGTGCATCGGGGTCCCTCCAGCGGGCAGCCCCGCCGCCTTGGGGCCAAAACCGCAACTCAGGCGGACCAGACCTGGGACCCGTGCTTGGCTCCCTGTGCTCTGTGCAGTACACACTGCTGGCTCCCAGATGGCTGCACCAGTCCCTCCTACAGGGCTGCCAGGCTGCCCCCAGCTGGAGGCCAGCCTCTCTGTGTCTCTCTGTGGGCACTGGGGCTCCAGGAGTCGTTCAGAGCCCCTTTCCACATAGCTTGGAGGAAATCTGGGGCAGAGTGGCCTGGAAGTGCTGTTTCCACTCCACCATCTTGGCTCCACCCAGAGATGTGGAGTTTACTGAGTGAAAATATTGACATGGTCAGACCTCCATTTAAGGCAGCTGAAAGGAAAATGACCTGGAGTGAGAAGAAACTTCAGTCAGTGAGTTCAATCACAATCCTATTGAAATGGTCCAGGCAGGAGGTAATGAGGCCAGCAATACGTAAATCATTGTGCTGATTCAGTTACGTATTGCTGGCTGTAATATTCTGGGAGTTTTCTTTTTGGGATCTTTTTCAGGAGGTGATGGGTGGATTCTTTCAACCTCTATTTTGCCCTCTGGGTCTAAAACATCAGGGCAATTTTCCTTGAGAATTTCTTGAAGGATGATTTGTAGGTTCTTTCTTTGATCATGGCTTTCAAAGTCTAATAATTTTTAAATTATCTCTCCTGGATCTATTTTCAAGGTCAGTGGTTTTTCCCATGAGATATTTCACATTTCCTTCTGTTCTTTCATTTGTTTGGATCTGCTTAACAGCATCTTGATTTCTCTTAAAGTCACTAGCTTCTATTTGCTCCAGTCTAACTCTGAAGGAATGAATCTCCTCAGTGAGCTTTTGAGATTCTTTTTTCATCTGGCAAATTAGGGTTTTTAAGGCACTCTTCTCCTCATTGCCCTTTTGAGCCTCCTTTTGCCAGTTCGAGTCTATTTTTTTAAGGTGTTATTTTCCTCAGTCAGGCTGTTGACTCTCATTTCATACTTTTCCTGCATCCTTTTCTCATTTCTTTTCCCAATTTTTCCTCCACTTCTCTTATTTGGTTTTTAAAGACCTTCTTAAGGTCCTCTATGGCCTGTAACCCCTTCATATTTTTATTTTGGGCTTTTGGTGCAGGAGTTCTGACCTCACAGACCTCCTCCTGTTCCATGCTTCGATCCTCTTTGCCCCCAAAATAGGAGTCTAATGTTGCATTTTTGTTTATTTTGTTTCCTTTGCCTTGGCATGTTGCCACTTAATTACTTGATTTTTGGGCTTGTTGCCACACTAGGACTCTGCCACCAGACAGGGGAGCTTCCGTCCCAAAAGTTGGGGTCTTCACAATTTCCGGAGGTAATAGTTGGGTGGCTTCTGTAAAGCCTCCTAATGCTCTGGCAAGCTGGATACCCACGCCAGACCTCCCTCCCAGACTACAATCCAGATCCAAGTAGGTTAAAGCAAGAGTGATTAACCCCCAGACTGATTGATGGATCTCCCTACAGTTCGCAGAATAGGAGCTGAAGCTGCCAAATGGCTTCTGTGCTCAGCTCCCAGAGCACTGTGCTGGCCGCTCCCTGCAGGGCTGCTGGGTTCTCCTCAGTGGGAGGTTAGCTTCTCTGTGTCGTTCTGTGGGTGCTAGAGCTCCAGAAGTTGTTCACAGTCCACCTTTTACATTGTTTGGAAGTGATGTGGGGCAGAGCACCTTGGAAGTGCTTTTTCTACTGCGACATTTTGGCTCCGCCCCCTATAAAGTAGTTTCAGAGGGCTACTTTGTGTGTATTTTGTAATATCTATATATGAAGTTGCCTGATTGAATGAAAGCTTCTTGGGGATAGGGACTATTCAATATTTTCCTTTGTATCCCCAGTGCCTAGCACAATCCCTGCTACATAGCAGATGCTTAATAAATGTTTGTTATAGGATTGCCTGCAAGCCTATGTTCCACCTGTCCTTTTAAAATTAATCCTGTTTTCCTTTCAAGGTATCTTCAAATATCTTTCCTACTTTTCAGTGCTAAACACCAGGAGATAATCAACTACTCTGCAACTTCCTTACAACACACTCAATTTTCACCCCCGTCACTCTGCTTATACTTGTTCTGTCTAATTTACCAACAATATCTGGAGTTAGACCTGTTTTTCTCTTAGGACTTTTTTTTTTCTTTTTGGAGGGGAGAGGGCAGGGCAGTTGGGATTAAGTGACATGCCCAAGGTCACACAGCTAGTAAGTGTGTATCAAGTGTCTGAGGCTGAATTTGAACTTCTACCTAGATGGATCAATGCTTTGTCTCATTGATCAGTTGCCCCCTAACTATGTATGACCCTTTATGCTATCTTAATCCACTTTTCTCTCTATAGTCTCTCTTTTAGTGATCTCATTTGTTCCAATGGCTTCATTAATCATCTCTTTATGATGACTGTGAACTCCAAGCCCCTGTTACCAGCTATCTGCTCTATACCTGCTACAGATATCTCATTAATACCTTAAATGAAATGCAACATGGTCTAAATATAACTCATGTCCTTGCCACCATCTATCCTTTCTTTCAATACTTTCCCCTTTTATTGAGGGAAAAACTTATAGTCATCTAAGTTGTTAACCTTGTATTCCTAAGGCAAATGGGGTTAAGTGACTTGCCCGAGGTCCCTTGAATTCATCTTTGATTCTTTCCTTCCTTCCCCCTGCATCTCCCCCCCCCCATTTAGTCAGTTGTCATTCCCAATTGTCTTTACACTCAGACTACTACTAACTTTTTTTTTTTTTTTTAAAGCAATTGGGGTTAAGTAACTTGCTCAAGGTTACACGGCTAGTCATTTGATTTTTGCGTGGGTGCTCATTTTCTGAGGCCGGATCTGATCTCGGGTCATCCAAACTCCGAGGCCGGTGCTCTTACTCACTGCACCACCTAGCTGCCCCTTTAGGGCAATTGGGGTTAAGTAACTTGCCCAAGGTTACACGGCTAGGTTTTTGTTTGTGCGGATTAAGTGTTGGAGGCCGGCTCCGAACTCGGGTCCTTCTGACTCCAGGGCCGGCGCTCTATTCACTGCACCACCTAGCCGCCCCTACTACTAACTTATTTTATTTTATTTTTATTTTTTTGGAGGGCAATTGGGGTTAAGTAACTTGCCCAAGGTCACAGGCTAGGTTTTTGTTTATGTGTGCGTTAAGTGTCTGAGGTCTGTTCCAAACTCAGGTCCTTCTGACTCCAGGGCCAACGCTCTACTCACTGCGCCACCTAGCTGCCCTACTACTAACTTAGTTTAGGCCCTTACCACTTTTTATCTCTACTATTCAGTGACTTGTAGATGATCCCTCTACCTCTACTGCCATTCTTCTTCGGAGAATTTTGCACTTACTTTATACTTTAATGGATCTTTGGGTATGAGTACTTTCTCTAGGAGTATTGTATTTATGCCTGCCACTGCAGGTCTTCTATGAAGTGTCTACTTAACATGCTGTGTGGATCTTCCTCTAGGTCTCTAGATAGTACATGGACATCAGTGCAGCACAAAGACTGCCTGTCTTTTTTCTCATTTTCACATTCGGTAGCCATATTTGACATACTCTTTTTTTTTTTTTTTTAAGCAGTTGGGGTTAAGTAACTTGCTCAAGGTTACACGACTAGTCATTATTTGTGTGTGGGTGCTCATTTTCTGAGGCCGGATTTGATCTCGGGTCATCCCAACTCCGAGGCCAACCCTCTTACTCACTGCGCCACCTAGCTACCCCTTTTAGGGCAATTGGGGTTAAGTAACTTGCCCAAGGTCACACAGCTAGGTTTTTTTTGTGTGGGTTAAGTGTCTTGAGGCCGGATCCGAGCTCAGGTCCTTCTGACTCCAGGGCCGGCGCTCTACTCACTGCGCCACCTAGCCGCCCCTGACATACTCTTCTTAATTGGTAGTTTGATCTGGTCTAGTCCCAGCATCCATTACAAAAATCGGCCTTGGGGGGCCTCCAGGAAGGTGAGGAGGGCATGTGTGGTTGTTGATCAGCTTAACTCATTCTTCTCACTACCTCAAAACAGAAGAAATGAACAAAATAATTTCAATTGTAAGAAGAAGAAGAAAATGTAAGAAAAATTTCCCCACAAAGTTAAATCTTCTAAAAGTAGTGACAGAAAGCAACTTAACATGCCTGTATTTCGAGCATTGACTATGGCAACATGTTCTTTTCCTTTCTTGTAAATGATCTTGTCTGATCCCTTTAGGAAAAGTGTTTTACTTGTGCCACCCTGTGATGGCAAAAATGTATAGCAATAGAATGGTAAGGGACCCATGAGCTAGAGGTAGCCTTAAGTACTATCTTCTGCACAAAACCTTTCCTGAGCCCTTCAATTGCTAATAACACCCCTTCCAAATTACCCCATATTTAACTAGTTAGTGTTTGTTTTCCATACACTTATATATGCTTTGTTTCCCCCATTAAAATACAAGCTTCCTATAAGAATTGTTTCATTCTTTATATTTGTACCCCTAGCACCCTGGCAAATACATAGTAGGCACTTAATAAATTCTTTTTTTTTTTTTTTTTGCTCTTTATAGGGCAATTGGGGCTAAATAACTTGCCCAAGGTCACACAGCTAGATTTTTTGTTTGTGTGTACGGTAAGTGTCTGAGGCCGGATCCGAACTCAGGTCCTTCTGACTCTAGGGCCAACGCTCTACTCACTGCGCCACCTAGCCGCCCCACTTAATAAATTCTTGCTGATTGAAAGGGCAGGTATAAATTCAGATGCAGTCATCTAACCATGGAGTTTTCACCTGGCAGGTATCCAGCTGCACAGTTCCTAAACCCTTTAACATGACTATCTTCAATAATCTGGACAATAGAAGACACAAAAATTGCTGTGACAGGGAGTAAGAAAAACTATGCTCTACTCCTGGCACAAACACTGTGTGATCCTGTGCATGTCATGTAACCTTTAGTTGGCAGTTTCATCATCTGTAAAACAATGGGATTGTACTTGATGGCTCTCAAAGGGCACTTCCAAATTCCAGATTTATGAAAACTACTTGTTCATATGCATTCACCCCTTTTCTGTTAGGGAATTATAAAGGCTAAGATATGCTTAGTTGATGAAAACCACTTTGAAGGGGAAAGCTCTAGCAGGTGGTCTGGAAGTAGCTGGGAGAGGGGCAGAGACCAAGGAAGCCTTCCTGTAGGAGGCGCTGTTTGACCTGTGTTTTAAAAGGTTGTGAAGAGAGGCAACATTCCAGGTGTGAGGACAGCCAGTGCAGGGGCATGGAGACAAGAATTTGTGAGGAACAGCCACTATGCCAGCATAGTTGAAAGAAGTATAAAGTATTAAAAAAGCAGTAAGGGGCCAGATTCAGAACATTGTTTTACAAAAGACATAAAAGTGTGATGTGTTAGGAATCTGTTTTCATTATTGTGGAAACTCCTCCTAATGACATAAATTGTAACCCATCTCTTTTTGTGTTAGTTATATTTTTAACCAAGTAGAGTATAAGTGAGCTTAGAAAAGTAAATTTTCATTAAATACAATCAAAAAGTTTTTGCACAAGCAAAACTAATGCAGCCAGAATAAGAGAAACTGTTGACTGGACAAAATTAAATATTTCTGTAACCTAAATTTTATAAGAAATTAATAACCAAGAACCATTTGAATAGCTAGGCTATGTGTGTGTAAAGAGAGAGGGAGAGAGCCAAGCACTTTAAGGTTTATAGAATGCTTTGCAAATATCTCATTTGCAACAGCCCTGGGAAATAAATACTATTATTCTATAATTCTATAAATACTATTATTCTCATTTTACAGATGAGTAAACTGAGGGAGACAGGTTAAGTGACTTGCCCAGAGTTACACAGCCAGTAAAATATCTGAATGTGGATTTTATCTCAGGTCTTTTCTCTATCGTGTCTGCTATCTAATTCTCTAATAGATAAGGGACCAATGTATATGAACAAGTAGTTTTCATAAACTGGTGTTGGAAGTGCCTTTTGAGAGCCATCAAGTCCAACCCCATTATTTTACAGATGATGAAACTGGCAACTAAAGGTTAAGTGATATGCATAGGGATCACAACAGTGTTTTCCATTAAAAAATTTCCATTTAAATTCTGTGCTGGTCATGTTTCATCACGGTGGCAAATAGCTTTAGCAAGCATTTATCTTCCCATTTTATACTTTGTTTTATAATTAGTGATCATCAAATATGTAATATTCATCTTTCAAACTGTTGAATCTTTTCAAATGATATGATTTTCAATTTGTGGGAGACACTTTGAGGAGAGTCCTTAAAGTTTTACCAAATCAAATAGTTTTTTCAGGTCAGACATGCATGGTATCATCTTGTGCTCTCTATACCTTTAAATCATGTGACAGAAATAGTGGTATACTGTAAATATCATTTGAAAAAATTCTGCCTGATCCTCTCTAAATCCTTAAGTTTGCCCTTAATATGTATGTGATTATTCTTATAAAAGACAAACTCCTCAGCCAACATTTGAAGCCTTCCACAGTCTGAATCTTACCCATTTTCTCTATTGCTATTTCATATCACTCTCCTTTATGTATAGTGTTGCAGATTTGGTAGGCTTCTTAATCAAACATTTAATTTCTTTTTCTGTGATGAATTTACACTAGCTGTCCACTATGTATGGAATACACTCCATTCTTATTGTGATTTGCCAAACTTTTATAAGGCATAACTCAGGTGACACATCCTTCACAAAGGCTTCCCTGATTACCCTCAATTGTTAATACCTTCTCTTTTATTATTATTTTTTTTAATTTTTTAAAGCAATTGGGGTTAAGTAACTTGCTCAAGGTTACACAGCTAGTCATTATTTATGTGTGGGTGCTCATTTTCTGAGGCCGGATTTGATCTCGGGTCATCCCAACTCCGAGGCCGGCGCTCTTACTCACTGCGCCACCTAGCCGCCCCTTTAGGCAATTGGGGTTAAGTAACTTGCCCAAGGTTACACGGCTAGGTTTTTGTTTGTGTGGATTAAGTGTCTGAGGCCGGATCCGAACTCAGGTCCTTCTGACTCCAGGGCCGGTGCTCTATTCACTGCGCCACCTAGCCGCCCCTCCCTTCTCTTTTATTTAGTTGTTTTTGTCTGTGTTTTGTCTCTTGATGTATCTGAATCAGAAAGTTTAAGTCCCTCTAAGACCGGGACTATTTCTTCTCTCTTTTCCACCTTCTTTATGTTTATTGGGTCTAGCATTATGCCTTGCACAAAGTAACCCTTAATAAAATATTTATTTTATTTAACTAAATGAGAAATTCCTTTAAAGGTGTGTAAAATACTCATTTTTATTGTTTTTCAGCCTAAAAGACTCAGATGATACTTGTTTGAAAGAAAATGATCTTTCTTCATCTTTGAAGCATTCTGAGATAAGTGAAGAAAATCTTAAGTTGGGGACCAATACTTCTTCATTTCAAGAGAATATGAAGTGTTTTCCTTTAGTAGATTTAGAAAAAGGAAAACAAGAAGTAAGTGCCATTGAACCTTATTCTCAGAGAAGTGCCGTTCGGGAATCTGGAGAATGTGAATTAGCAAATTCTGAAAATAAAGAAATATTAGATGAAAATGATGCAGAGGAAGAAAATGTAGACATACCTACTGAAGGGCGAAATGTTAAAATAGATACTTCCAAATCTGAAGAGAATACCATGATGAATACTTGTTTTAGTGAAGACACCAATAGACTTCCAAAGAAAATTGAAGTCCAAAGTGAAAACTATGTATATAGTGAAATACCTGCTGAACCAGAAGTAGTAAATGAAAAACAATTCATAACACAAAACAATTCAATTTCAGAAAAATCTCCAAAGCATGAATTACTAAATTTTTTTGGTGACTGGCCAGTGGAGAAAACAATGGGTCAGAGAATCAAGAGGAATAAAAAAACTGAAAAAACCTCATCTGTTCAATGTAACAAAGAGTGCAATACTCTTGAATCATGCATGGAAATAGACAGTGATATGCACATAGACATAGCTTATGTCCAGCAACAAGAACCCTCAGAAGAAAGTGGTGAGCATATCAAGAATGTACAATGTAATGAGGCTCCAGAACCCTTAAGCAGTTGCAGTGATCACAATACATATAAAGATGGTGAAAAAAATGTATCAGAAATACTTGATATTGAAGATTGGCCTTTATCAGATTCCTTAGCTCAGAGAGAGCACAGATCAAGAATGCCAAAAACAGGTTTAAATGAAGCTCATCTAGAGTCTGAAAATGATCAGACTATGAATGAAACGTCTTTAAAAATAGCGGATGTGTTTTATGGGGTCTTGGCAAATCATGAAGACCAGAAAAGCTCAGCTCAGGAAAAATCTGAAATTTTATCCTGTGAGCCTACCAGTGAGAAAAATCACGAACGCCAACTGTCTTTCACTTTTACCTGCAGTGATCCCACTCAGTCCCAAGTAGAGGAACCAAAAGTTGCACCTGAGTTTTCAGAAGGGAAGCCTGACGAATTATCTTTTCTAGATGTGCACAAATGCTCACAAACTGAACCACGGGATTTTGCTCTTTTGTGGAAAATAGAAAAAAAGAAAATTAGCATTTCTGATTCGATCAGAGTATTAACAGGAAAATTAGATGGATTTAAGCCAAAAGATTTTAATGTTAATATCAAATCAGATATTCAAGAAATAATTCCATATAGGGTAATGTATGATAAAAGTACATATGTAGAAGAAAGTGAACTTACTAATGCTGATGAATCTGAAAACCTAAATACTCTGTGTAAGATTTTTGGCTCTTTTTCATCTGAAGCACTGAAAGACTTGTATGAGCGGTGCAACAAAGACATTATTTGGGCAACGAGTCTTTTGTTGGATTCCGAAACAAGGTTATGTGAAGAGAATGAGGAGGAAAGTTTACCTGAATCGGATGATGATACACCAATTGAGCAGTTTGATGTAAGTGCATATTTGAAGGAGATTATCAGCCATGGAGGGACTTCCAGTTCCAGTATACCAAAAAATGGCCATGGAAATGGTATGGATCATGGTGATACACAGCTTAGCTGTGATGAAGAAAGTAAAAACATTGGAAAAGCAGACATAAAAGATATAAATACTGAAAAATCAGAATTAGTTACAAGTATTTTATCCAGTATTGTCAGAGAAGTAAGACACCCCAATGCAGTGCCTTCTAGCAGCAATCAGACAAAACTTTCTGATTCAGATATCGAACAGTCAGTTTTAGATATTTCAAAAAATACCATAAATGATAAAACCTTTAAAAATATGAATGAAATAGGTGGAGAATCTTTAGCCACAGAATTTGGTTCATGTTCTTTACAGGTTTTGCCTGATATTTTCAAAACTCCGTCTGATACTTTAAATGAAGAAACTGGCATTATTGAATATTTTGAAGGAAAGAAAAATGAAACTCTTACAAAAGGTGATAAGAAATTTCAGGTGCCTGCAGAGGGATATATAAATGAGGATAAGCCAGAAATGGAAAAAATCATATGTGCCAAATCACCAGCTAATTTGGCGGGAGGAATTCATGAGGAAAGTAAAGTACCTCACTGTGAAGTAGACAAAGCTGAGATTTTGAATTCCTCACCAATGAAACCTAAACCTATGAATATAGACTGTCTGGAGTTGGCATTGCCTCCTGAATTGGCCTTCCAGCTCAGTGAATTATTTGGTCCTGTTGGCATTGATTCAGGTAAGAAATAAATTTCAGGTGTGTGTAAACTTGGGAGATTGTGGGAGGTTTTTTTTGTTTTTTTTTTTTTTTGGTTAAACTATGGAAATATTTTAAGACTATTCTTGTTTTAGAAATAGAAAGGTTACTTAGATTAATTCTACTGTGATATTAGCAATATTTTTTAATTCCTTGTATATTTGTGGAGAATAAAATTTGTGGGGGGAAAATTTGGCAATTTGGTAAAACTTTGAAATAATTGGAGAGGCATTGTGACCTAGTAGATGAAAAGAGCTGACCTCAGAACCAAGGAACACCTGGGTTCAACTCCTGCTTCTGACACATAATGATTTTGTGGTCCAAGACAAGTAATTTAACCTCTCAGTGTCCTAGGCAATTCTCTAACATTTCTCTAAGTTTCAAAGATGATGCCAACCCTCATTTGCAAAATATATACACTGATGATATATGTGCATTTCATGTCAGTTATGGACAATAGATGAATAATTCTCTTTCTGATTATTTTCATTTGACTTAATCTGGTGCAGAGCTTTGTTGTTGTTGCTTTATACTGTTAGGTCAGGTGGAATTTTTAAAGGCACTCTTATGTCATGGACCAACAGCAAAGGATGAAATTGGAAACTTTTACTTAGATTTATAATAAAACTTAAGATTAAAAAGCACTAGGGAATAAATGGGATAATAAGGGCAATTGTATAAATGTTAACAAAAAACATACCAGCTCTTTTAGCACATAGGAAAACCAATGGCTTTTAATGATACCATGAGTAGCTTTATAGTTTCCACTAAGCTTATGATTCACAGACAGCAGTCACTGACTCATTACTGCTTTTGACATTTTTAAAAATAGGAAAATAATTAGTATATTTTCTTTTTTTTTTCCCTCCAAAAGGGTCTCTAACAGTTGAGGATTGTGTGGTTCATATAGATCTGAATCTGGCTAAAGTGATTCATGAGAAATGGAAAGAATCTATTATGGTTGGTAGGCTTCTTTCTTATGAAATGTTAATTTTGTATCTATTTTGACTCTTTTCTGTGCATTTTTATAAAATGACACATAAAGCATGAAGGAATACATGGTTCTAGCTTACTGATTTTTCAGAGATGACTCTACATTCTGCTGGTGAGTCTTTTAGGGATTTTTTTTTTCTCCTGTAACAATACACTGACCACTTAATACCTTTAAAGATGAACTTGATTTCTTTTTGGTCTTTATTAATTTGTTTGTTTACTTTTAGTTTACAAGATTCAATTCTGAAATCCCTTGAGTTTCAAATTCTCCTCCTTTCCCCCTCCCCCCACTCCCCATGCTGGCAGATACTTTCACATTAAACATTAGTCAGGTTGTAAAGAAGGATTATAGAATGAATAATGGGAACGAGGAAACAAAACCAAACAAGAAAAAGAAAGAGCAGGTAGTTTGCTTTAATTTGCATTCAAACTCTGTAGTTCTTTCTCTGAATGTAGACATCTTTTTCCATAATGAGTCTTTTGGAATTGTTTTATAACCTTGCATTGCTAAGAAGACCCCAGTCTATCAAAGTTGGTCATCACACATACATTGTGTTTGTAATTGTGTACAAATTTCTCCTAGTTCTGCTCTTCTCATTCAGCATCAGTTTGTATAAGTCTCTTTAGGTAAATATTTCATTTCTTATAGCACAGTAGTATTCCATTTCATTCATATACCACAACTTGTTTAGCCTTCCCCAGTTGATGGGCATCCCCTTAATTTCCAATTCTTTGCCATCACAAAAAGAGCTGCTATAAATATTTTTGTACATATGGGTCTTCCTCCCACTTCTATGATCTCTTTGGGATACAACCCTAGAAGTGGTATTTCTGGGTCAAAGGGTACCCACTTATATTATAGCCTTTTGGGCATAGTTCCAGATTGATCTCCAGAATGGTTGACTCAGTTCACAACTCCACCAACAGTGCATTAGTAAATGAACTTTGATTTAACAATTTAGGTGCACAACTAATTTTTTTTCTTAATTTAAAAAAGGAGCAGTTTGTTACTCAACATTAAAATTCACAAAGGCAATTCACAATTGAATTTTGAAATATAACTCCTTAAAATTCACCAGAATAACTGGGTGAATAGAATGTCTTTGGAATTTTTCTTATTCTTAAGGTCATTTATCATTTATATAGTTATTTTTATAGATTTTTTTAAATGCCCATTTTCCTCTCTTAATAAGATTACTTCTTTTTTTTCTTTTTTTTAATAAGCAATTGGGGTTAAGTAACTTGCTCAAGGTTACACGGCTAGTCATTGTTTATATGTGGGTGCTCATTTTCTGAGTCTGGATTCGATCTTGGGTCATCCCAACTCCGAGGCCGGCACTCTTACTCACTGCGCCACCTAGCCGCCCCAAGATTACTTCTTAAATGAACGAAGTTTTGTTTATCCAGAGTCTAATATTAGAGATTACACGAGAAAAAAAAACTTTTAATTAATGTTTTCTTTTATCCCCAAATTTTCTTTAGGAGCGACAAAGACAAGATGAAATATCTCGTGTTCTCCTTACTAGAGGTAAAACATTTTTATCTGAATAGTTCTTATTGCAGTTCTCTTATGAGTAAAAAGAGATAGAAACATTGCCTGTCTTATTTTAAATAATATTTTACTTTTGCAATAATTATTACTTGGAGATTTTTCAGAAACATTAAAGTCAATATTTTTAAAAGAATTTAAAACAAACCATCTTGAATAATGGTGAGATACCATTTTCATATTCCTAGAAAAGACACTTAAACACTTCTGTTATTAAAATTCTAGTTTTACCTCAAAAGTAATTAGGTTTACCACTTGACAGAAAAGATATCAAGATTAAAATAACATTGAACTTGTAATAAATAATGCAAGTCTTTAATTGAGAAGTGTCGTGGATATAAATGTTATCATTTAATGTGTTCCCTGAGAAGAAATTAAAGAAACAGTTTATAGATCCTACCATGAAGTAACCTTAATATTTCTTGAGCCTCGTTTAGTTTCAAGAAGTCTGTAGTACTAATGAAAAAACCCTGGATTGACTTCTGTGATGACATGATCTGGCAATTGTTCATTCCATCCTCTTCTTTGGAGGCTTTCCTAATCTCTTCCCTTTTGTTTAGAATGTGCCTCCCTCCCTTCTCCCCGCCCCTCCAATTTTTGCTCCTGGCTGCATTTCAAGCTTAGGTAGCTAAAACATTAGTTTGTTTTTGTTTTTGTTTTTAATTCCCCTGTTGTTGGTGTTGTTTCCCTCATCAAATTATATCATATTTACTACTCTGTGTATGATATTGAATCCATCTATTCTTCTCCTCCCCACAAAAGTAAGTTTCTTGTGGGCAGGAACTCTTTTGTTTTCATCTTTGGCCCCAACATTTAGGACAGTGTTATCACATAGTAGGTCCTAAATAAATTTTTGTTGTAAATTGAATTGGACAAAGACATGAGCCCTCATCTCACATTCTAGTAGGGGAGAATAAGACATGAACACAAATAAATGGAACATAAAGTGGAATGTGAATGTTTATGAAAGTTATGGTATAGTATGGTATTTTATGAAAGGGAGGTAGTGATCACTTCTCACTGAAGGGGATCTAAGGGAGGGGGAGGTAGGTTTTCAGTGGGAGGGCTTGAGCAGTATTCTGTTACAGTGAATTTTCAGGGGATATTCATATTTGTTCCTTTTACTGAAATTCTCTATTTCTTCAAATAAGTAGGGTGTTAAAGAGGGCTTGGTAACCGTTAGAAAACTGTTAATTATAACTTTATTTGTAATAATAGGTCTGTTAGTACTTATCATAGAAACCAGTCCTTCATTCCCTTCCAAAATAGACACACATTTTTATGAATTATGTTCTTATATTTGCAGAGCATAGTCTGAAAATTAAGCTTGAATTGCACTTTTCTTTGTTAACTGTTCTTTCCTATGACTTTTCCTAAATTATGCTTGAATTTTGAGAAAAATCAAACTATTTTGTTGTTTTTGAAGATACTTCTGTTGTTGGGCATTCAAATACTGATACTGCTGAACAAAAATCATCTCAAAGAACAGGCAAAAAACTGCTGAAGTGTCAAAATTCATCTGAAATGCCACTCTTCATGGATCATTGGAATACTCAGACTAAAAAAGTTTCACTCAGAGAAATAATGTCAGAAGAGATCGCCTTACAGGAAAAACATGATATGGTATGAATGTCAATTAGAATAACGATTTAAGCCATTATCTCAGATTTTTTTGATAGGTGTATGGATATAGAACAAATGATTTATATAGTAATTAACAATTATTTGGTTTTACAGTTTATAGTCCCTATTACCTTGTGTGTTGGTTTATGAAGTAAGAGAATAAATATTTTTTTTTGTCCATTGTCAAAGCTGGGGTTTTTTACAGTCCTTCTTGAATATAATTTTTATGACAACAATGTTTCATACTCCCAATTTTTAAAAAAACCCTTCTATGGGGTTAATAAAAATCTAATTTTATAGTGTTTTGAGCTGTACTTCCTTCATATTTATCTCTAGAGAAGCATGAGAACATGTTAGGGTAGTTGACCTAAGAATTGAATTCTTAAAATTCTTAAAATATGAATTTTATTTTATTAAATCCTAAAATCCCTTCACATCTAAATTTTTATTTGTCTTTTTTCATTTTTATTGTTAGAGGTAATTGATGTGAAAAGAACAGAAATCCTTACTTATGATTTTCTTTTTCAAAATCTGAAATTAAAAAA
Source organism: Gymnobelideus leadbeateri (assembly GCA_011680675.1). Classification (NCBI taxonomy): domain Eukaryota; kingdom Metazoa; phylum Chordata; class Mammalia; order Diprotodontia; family Petauridae; genus Gymnobelideus; species Gymnobelideus leadbeateri. The sequence continues at coordinate 610,176 of WOXC01012085.1, read as the reverse complement.
AAATTAGGAGTTGATTATACAAATATCTTAGATATTTGTTTCACTTGCAAAAGTCCTTTACTAAGCTTTCTTTCAAATCCAACAAATATAGAACACTGTATACAGGGCATTAAGTCAACCATTGGGAGCCAAAACAAAATTCAGAAGGATATAGGAAGGAGAACCAAGACTCTAGAATGAGGACAGGGATAGTGGTTTGTGTGCAGTGTCTTTTTAGTGCTTTTCTTTTTTTTTTTTTTAAACAAATGCTTTATTAACTCCTGTTTTACATCATTCATTTCCGCCAGATTTTGAGTTACAATTTTTTCCCCTGTTTTTCCCCTATCCACCCTCCCAGAATAGCAGTCCCACAAGATATGGCTTCCTCCAATCTGCTCTCTCCCATATCTTCTCCCATAGCCCCTTCAACTTTTCCATTAGAGGAAGGTGAATCTCTGTGCCCCAATGCCTGCACATCTTATCTCCCAATTATAAGCAAAAGAGTGTTAATAATAGTATTTATATATATTTGAAACATTTAATTTTAAGACCCCGAATTTCAGATCCATTCCCTTCCTCCCTTGTCACCCATTTCCTTTGGGAAGATAAGCAATTCAGTATGTATTGTACATGTCTAGCTATGCAAAACATTACCATAGTAGATATATTGTACAAGGCTGCTTATAATTCCCTCCCACTCATCCCACCCCCCTCCTGGTCCATTCCCTACATGATCCTGTCCCTCTTCTATAGTGGGTACTTCCAACCACCCCTCCCCCCAAGGATGCCCTCCCATCCATCATTCCTCCTCTCATCCCCCTTCCCCCTATTCTGCTGCAGGTTGAGATATCCCATTTAGTATGTATGTCATTCTCTCCCTGAACCAAATTCAATGAGAATATGGTTTTGCCTTTTTGCCTTCCTGTTCTACCCCTCCCCTGCAGCCACTTCCCCTTGCTTCTTCTACATGGGATAGTTTACCCTACCCTGTCTCTCCCCATCTCCTCTTGCCACTTTCCTCTCTCACCTCATAATTTCATCCCTTGAGTATTCTCCCTTCCCAACAAATTCAACCTATGCCCTCTATCCATATATAACTGTAAGCATATATACACACATTCACATATGTATTCATATGACCATACACCCTTCTTCCATTATTTTCATACTGAGAAAGATTTCATCAGTCACAGTTATTGTTTTTCCATATAGGAATGTAAATAGTTCAACTTTGATAAGTTCCTTTTGATTTCTTTTCCCTAATTACCTTCTCAGGCATCTCTTACTTCTTGCATCTGGATGTCAAATTTTCTTTTCAACTCTGGTTTTTTCCTCAAGAATGCTTGAAAGTCCTCTATTCCACTGAATGACCATATTTCCCCCTGAAACAAAATACTCAGTTTTGCTGGGTAGGTGACCCTTGGGTTCATTCCCAGCTCTTTTCCCTCTGGAATATCATATTCCATGCCCTTCGATCCCTCAGTGTAGAAGCTGCCAGGTCCTGTACTATTCTGATTGTGTTTCCACAATATTGAAATTGTTTCTTCCTGGCTGCTTGTAGTATTTTCTCCTTGATCTGGGGATTCTGGAACCTGGCTATAATATTCCTGGGAGTTTTCTTTTTGGGATCTTTTTCAGGAGGTGATGGGTGGATTCTTTCAACCTCTGTTTTGCCCTCTGGATCTAAAACATCAGGGCAATTTTCCTTGATAATTTCTTGAAGGGTAATTTCTAGGTTCTTTCTTTGATCATGACTTTTGGGTAATCCAATAATTTTTAAATTATCTCTTCTGGATCTATTCTCCAGGTCAGTGGTTTTTCCCATGAGATATTTCACATTGACTTCTATTTTTTCATTTGTTTGGATCTGCTTAACAGCATCTTGATTTCTCATAAAGTCATTAGCTTCCATTTGCTCCAGTCTAACTCTGAAGGAATGAATCTCCTCAGTGAGCTTTTGAGATTCTTTTTCCATCTGGCAAATTTTGCTTTTTAAGGCATTCTTCTCCTCAATGCCCTTTTGGGCCTCCTTTGCCATTTGAGCTAGTCTGTTTTTTAAGGTGTTGTTTTCCTCAGTCAGGCTGTTGACCCTCATTTCATACTTTTCCTGCATCCTTCTCATTTCTCTTCCCAGTTTTTCCTCCACTTCTCTTATCTGATTTTTAAAGTCCTTCTTAAGGTCCTCTATGGCCTGTAACCTGCTCATGTTTTCCTTTGGGGCTTTTGGAGCAGGATTTCTGACCTCACAGTCCTCCTCCTCTTCCATGCTTCAATCCTCTTTGCCCCCAAAATAGGAGTCTAATGTTGCGTTTTTCTGTTTATTTTGTTTCCTTTGCCTTGGCATGTTGCCACTTAATTACTTGACTTTTGGGCTTTTTGTCACAGTAGAACTCTGCCACCAGACAGGGGAGCTTCTGTCCTGATTGTTGGGGTCTTCACAACTTCCCGTTTGCCCACTCCAGACCTCCCCCCGAGATCCAGGGAGGTTAAAGCAAGAGTGATTACCCCCAAGACTGATCGCTGGATCTCCCTACAGTTTGCAGGCCAGGAGCTGGAGCTGCCTCTGAAAACTACAAGATGGAGTGTCTCCTCAGCGGCTTCCAGCCCCCAGGCGAGGAAGCCGATGCGTTCCCCAAATACTGGTCCCAAAGTCCATAGGGCACTAACCTCTCACTTGTCCTAGGCATGTCTGTGTTGATAATTCTGGAATCACCACAGCCGCTGGTGTTCTGGAGTCCCTCTAGCTGGCTGCTGGCCCAGACACCCTGGGGCTAAAACCGCGGCTCACATGGGCCTGGGCTCGGCTCCTGTAGCGGTTGGTTGCCAAAGCACTGTGCTGGCCGCTCCCTGCAGGGCTGCTGGGCTGACCTCAGTGGGAGGTTAGCTTCTCTGTGTCATTCTGTGGGTGCTGGGGCTCCAGAAGTTGTTCAGAGTTCCCTTTTACATGGTTTGGAGGTGATCTGGGGGGAGAGTGGCTTGGAGGTGCTGTTTCTACTCCGCCATCTTGGCTCCGCCCCCCCTTTTAGTGCTTTTCTTCTGGTATCCACTGTCATCTGAATTAGAAAACTGGTTTGTTTCCATTTCAAATAATCTAAACATCCATCCTCTTTTGTAGAATGTCCTTCATAGTAAGTAGTATTTCCTCAAGCAGCCACTTTGATTCATGCACAGTCAGTTGAGACATTCATGGATTTTAATAAAAGGATAAATAAAGAAGGCTAAAAGCTTGGGCTACAAATTTTGAGACCTTTCATAAAAAGAGGAAAGTTGTTTTGGTTAAAACTTCTGTCTTTTTGACTGAGTAGGTTGCTCGGTGGTTTCAGGACTAGAGGCACATCTGCTAACTTTAGTTAAAAAAGCAGACACACAGGGGTACCAGGGTTGTTCACTGGAAAGAGTACTAGATATGGAGCAATACGTAGGAATGAGGTTCAAATCCTGTCTCTGATAAGGATGTATTTTTGTAGCCTTGAGCAAGTCAGTTACCCTCAGTACTTCAGTTTCCTAATGGGAAGATGAAGGTTTGATCTTTGAGCTATTCCATCCAATTCAGAATCTACTATCCTATGATCTTTTCCTAAGATTCACTTAATGCAGTTTGTCCCAGTATGGCCCAATCCTTGCTCTTCCAAAGGGGAAAAAAAGTTATTTTAATGTGGACAGAATTATTTAAAGGGAGCCATCATATCAGGTAATTAATGAAATTATGAATTTTAAATTTATTAGAGAGGTCAATAATACTGTGACCTAGGTGGTCATATTGTTCAAACTACTAATGTTATTTTACCATAAGATTAATTTAAAAACAGCATTATAATTTCTTTTAACAAAGGCCTAAGGTAAAAATGGTCCTTTTTCTTTCCCCAAACTGCCTTCTTCCATTCATTATCAGTTCCAAACATGTTTACAGATCTCTTTCTACATGGAAGGACAGTCTTAGTTGTTGGGAGAAGTAAGAAGATAAGTGAAGCATAGTTCTTGTCGTTGATAAGGTTACAGTATAGTAGAAAGCAACACTTCTAAGTAAGATGCAAGTTTTGATTATCTATTACAAGTGCAGAGTCCTGTGAAAGCACTTGAGGGAAATGTTATTTTCTGAAAGGATCAAACATATAAATTATTTTTTCTGGACCTTGTGACTTTTTCTAGAATGTATGTTTAGACAAGTCCTGGGGGGGAAAAGTCAATCAGAAGTCTCCTTTAGTTTTTGTTGATCATCATATTTTTCACATCAGTTCACATCAATCCATTTGATTACAAAGAATGAGGGATACACATGACGATGATGCCGGTGATTGCTATATTTTTGGATAGCAAGGGATAAGCATAGGCAATATAATCCATAATCCTCTACTAGCCCTTTGCACTTTCCAGACTTGGTCACTTTGTACCTGCAGCCTTGGTAGTGGCAGTTATCCTTCCTCTTTAAGATTTCCCCAGGAAATACTTTTTCTTTCTGTGCACAAGAAAAATTGAATTAGACAATGACTGTGTTGCAGAGCACTGACTGTTTGCTGTTGCTGGAATTTAGACAGAGATTTCCCTTAAGTATATATATAACATGTAGAAAGTTGATGTTTTTTTGATGTTTATTTATATAGCTTATTTGCCAGGAGTAGAGAGGAGATTTGAGTTTTTTTTTTTCCTCTGAAAAATCAAAAGCCAAAAAACCCCTATTTCCATACTATGAATCTGCATTTCATGCTAGTTATATTAAAAAAAAATGTACACACGTATATAGTTTTGTGTGCGCGCGTATCTGCGTGTGTGCGTGTGTGTGTGTGTGTGTGTGTGTGTGTGTGTGTATAATTCCTACATGTTAACTTTTAAACCTGTTTTGCTTGTCTGTGCTTACTTATAAATTGTTCTCTTCTATGCATTTAAAAAATTGTTAAACTTAACCCTCTTTTTTTGGTATCACTATTACTAAATTCTCTCATCCTCCAACCTGTACCCTCAATTAAAACCTGAGAGAAAGAAAGAGAAAAAAATCCCTTTGTAACAAATAAGCAAAATGAATTCACACAGTAGTTCTGTCAAACACTCTGTCTCTTTCTGTACCTAGAGTAGCTAATTAGTAAGCATAAACATTGTTTAATTTGTTGATGTGCATAGGGAAATGAGGAACATTCCTGTTTTCTTTAGATTAATAAAGTTAAGAAAGTTGATCTGTAAAATAAGGGAATCTAGGTGGCCTCAAGGCTTAAAAGTTCCTTCTACTTCAGGTCAATGGTCCATATGTAACCTTTGTCTAATAATAATTATCCGTTGTTGAAATAGCATAATTTTCATAGTATTGCTTTGGGAATATATTTAGTTTTGTAAAAATAGCTGCAAAACATAATATCTACAAAACAAGAGGTGACAGAAATAGAGTGTTTCCCCATCAGGAATTCCCTGCAGGAAGTGTTGATATCACAGGTCTGGACATTGCTTCCCCACTAAGAAAAGGGAAAAAACCCCAGCACAGTTATGAAGGTGCTTATTTGTATATTCCACTTACTTCGGAGAAATGATAAAGATTGTGCAAGCATAGTTATTTTCTCATATTAGTAATTATAATCTTTAATCAACAATAAAATATTATATTACTGTATATAACAACCTGCTTCAAAATAGCTGTTCTTTTAGATCAGTGCAATTAGCAGTATGGCTAATTTTGTGTTTTTGGTTTAGAAACAGGTACCACTTGTGTTTGAAAAAAATTGTGCTGCAAAACTGAAGGAGAAGCAACTCTTGAAGATGTTCCCAACCATTAACCAAAACTTTCTGATGGACATTTTCAAGGACAACAAGTGAGAGCTAAGATTCTATGACTCATGATGTAACCATATATAAAATACAGATGCTTTTTTATCTGTTAATATAATCTCAAAATTAAAATGGAAATTAAAATACATTTTAGTGTTGGTGATAGTATAGCCAGTTCTTACTGATTTGAAGAAATTCCATAAACCCTTACTATATAATATAAACTATTAGAAAAAATTAGACGGGTTTAGATTATCTGTATGTTAATGAAAAAACATTAGGCATATAAAATAACTGAAGGAATAACCACTGATTTGGTTACAACATTGTTTTTAAAAACCTGATCTCTGCTTGTTAAAGGTTACTTATGTACTCACTGTTTGATTATTTGTACCATTAAATTCAATTGAGCAGTTGTATTAAAGGTCTATTATGTTCAGAGATACAAAAATGAATTATAACATGGTCTCTGCTTGTGTCCTGCTGTGGAGGAAACAAGTATAGTGTTGTATATGATTACAGAGTGCACTAGAAAATTTGAGAAAGGAGGGAATACTTTTAGCTGAGAGATCAGGAAACACTTCTCAGAGGAGGAGCCGTGAAGGAAGAGGAAATTTTTTTTCCTTTTTTTTTTGAGGGCAATTGGGGTTAAGTAACTTGCCCAAGGTTACATGGCTAGGTTTTTGTTTGTGTGTTAAGTGTCTGAGACTGGATCCGAACTCAGGTCCTTCTGACTCCAGGGCCAGCGCTTTACTCACTGCACCACCTAGCCACTTGTCTAAATTTTTCTCTTCCAGGGTTAGCAGGATAGATACCACAGGGTTACCCCTACAGCCAAACTGCCAGTGCCTAAATGGGTTGCGGTGGTTAGTCCAGAGGAATATTTTAACAAGGAAAAGAAAAAAGAAACAAAAGATAGGATTGCTTTGTGTCACCTTCTGAAGCTTTTTTACCTTTAGCTTTGTGTTTGTTTATATGCATATGTTTATTTATGATTGTACTCAGTGTTTATGCTGTTATGGTTCTGCTGATTGTGTTTTGCAGAAAGATAATTTATTCTAATGCTTATTATAAATGGTATTTTTTTCTTCATTGATAGTATTTACATTTTAACTCCACAGCTACTGTTTAGAACAGACAGTGCAATTTCTGAATTGTGTCCTTGAAGCAGATCCTGTAAAAACTGTTGTAGCCCAAGAATTTATCCATCAATATGAAACTGCCTCTTCATATAATACGCAGAAGTCTAAAGAGAAGAAGGTATAGTATGATCTGCCTTGGAGATGATGGCAAAGTCTTCAGATTGTTTCTTGCTCTAGTGAATCTGTGATGTCATCTGGGAAATCTTCTGCAGATGCAGATCAGAACTTAAACCAATGCCTTGGCCCTTGTAGTGTCTGACCTGATTTCAATGTGAATTTTCAGAGGTAAATTTTTCTGAGGTGGGGGAAAACATTTTTTGAACACAAATATGGACATAGATACAGATTTATCGAAGGTTAGAGATCTTTATGCTCAGAAGAATAAATTATAAGGAGACAAAATGATGATTTTGAATTTGAAATGAATTTTGTTTTGATAATTGACAAGGGAAGTGGTGGAGTGCACTTTAGGCTTGGGGTGTGTGTGTATAGCATTTAGCATGTTTGTGTTTGGCAGACATGTACCAGCAATGCAGGACATCAACTTAGTTGAGCAGCAGAACTACTGATTCATCACCAGCACCTCAGGAAAAAAGGACATCCAAGTCCTACAGTTCAGTAATTGAGAGTTACCATGGCTATGTGTAATTTAAAAAATTTTTCTGTTACTATTTGTTTTAACATTGCCTAAATCCCACCCCACCTCTTTTCTTCCCCAGAGAGCCATCCCATATAACAAATCATTTTTTAGAAGAAAAAAAATCAGTAAAATAAAATCCATTCATCAGAAAAAAAATATGAACATACATAGAATGTATGGACTTTGCTGTTTCTGCAACTGAGTGAGGAAAAGTACCTCTTATTTGAGGTCATGCTTGTTCTATTTAATTTTGCAACATTCATTTTTGGTGTCTTGTGGTGGTTCTTTTTGTTTACATTGTTATAGTCATTATGTCTCCTGTTTTTTGATTTTGCTTACTTTATTTTGCATTAATTTAAGTCTTCCCATGCTTCTCTGTATTAATATTTTTCTTTCAACTTATAGTAATATTCTTTTATACTCATGCACCATATTTAGTTTAGCCATTTCACAATTGATTTGCATCTACTTTGATTTCAGTTCTTATCACTAAAAGTGCTGCTATGCATACTTTGGTATAGATGCAGATTTCATTTTTTTTTTTTTTGAAGGCAGGGCAATTGGGGTTAAGTGACTTGCCCAAGATCACATGGCTAGTAAGTGTTAAGTGTTTGAGGTGGGATTTGAACTCAGGTGCTCCTCACTCCAGCTCCAGTGCTTTATTCATTATGCCACCTAACTGCCCCTCTAATACTTATTTTTAAAAATCTTATTGAAATGTATCTTACTACCTTTATGATGAAATAATTGAACCTTTTGAGGACTTCATAGTAGCCTTTAATGTGACAAGACACATTCCCAAAACTAGGACTGAAGACACATTAGTGACCCTCATTTTCCAGTTTACTATATAGATGATGCTGAGGCACTGAAGACAATCTGACTCAAAAGTTATATACTATTTTTTTGAGGGGCATGTGACAAGAACCAAGAAACACTTTTAGTTTTTTACTAGAAGCTGTGTAGAGTTAAGCTGTGTTTTCTATTTTCCTTGTTAACCCACTGATTGATTTTTTTTTTTAGACAAAGAAATCCAAAGAGACAGAAGATATACCAAGTGATCCATCTTTCCAGGATTTTGAATACCCTAAGTATGATGACTACAGGGCAGAGGCAGTCCTTCACCAGCAAAAAAGATTGGAATGCTATAGCAAGGCAAAAGAAGCTTATCGCATGGGGAAAAAAAATGTTGCCACATTTTATGCACAGCAGGTAAAATGGACAATTCCTTATTACTGTGGTTTTTTTTTTACTGTTGCTATTTTCTGAAATATCTTTTAAGTGAATTTTTTTTTTTATATCACTACTCTTAATGCCCTTCTGAATTCTTTGGGATGAGATGGTAGGACAAGAAGAAGGAAAAGAGAGAAGGACTTGAACCAAACACAGAGAAGCAAGTTGTATAGGTGATTTGCAGAGGTTCATGCTAGTGAAGTAAGTCAGAGCTTGAATTTGTGGGAAGGAAATATTTGGGAGAAATTGAGAAAAGTTTGAAGGAGAACAATTGCCAGGCTCAGATACTGGTCCAAATTCTGTTTCTTGTTTGAAAGAAGGCCGTAATCAAGGACAATGGGGAAGATATAAAAAGGGAGTAGAACCTGAAGATAAGGATAATGGGAAGATAGTTCGCAAGGCCAGTGAGCATAAGTAAGTGGAACAATGAAAAGGTAATTGGATACAGTGGATTGTGGATTTGTGGGTGAGAGTCAGTGTGCTAGACTTAAGGGGATGTGGGTGTAGCTCTGGAGCTATTGATTCAAAGGGAAGAAGGTAAATAGAGATGATACCTTATTTAGAGGTGATCATTCTGATTTTTAAAAACCTTTTAAACCTTTTTCTCTTAAAGAAAGTTCAAAATTTCTACCATTATGGAGATTCAGAGAAATTTTGCAGTGACTTGAGTTGATGGGTGAGATTTTTGTGTTTCTCTCTAATCTGAGTGATATTTGTGTTTGAGATATAGGGTAGTTGTCCCTTATGGAAAAGAAAGTGTGAAAGCTAAAAAAAATCTCTGTATTCTATAGATTGTTGGGGAGAGTATTTCCTAAAGCAAATAAAAATGAAACTTTACAGGGCAAAAAAGAAATCTGAGGTGGAAGAGGTATCCCTGAGACTTCATGGGATGAAATCCATAAAGAAGAAACAAGATAGCTAAAAGATGATGAGGTGGATAGTATTGTATATTAACGAAGTGAGGAAATCCAGGAGCCAGAGTAGGGAAGAATGGCAGAAAGTATTTTTAAGGTTAATGGAGAAGGAAAATTTTGTCACGGCTAAAAAAAAAATCAAGGAAAATAGGGCAAAGTCCCACAAGATTGGAAAAGGGCATATATTGTCCCAGTTTTTTAAAAAGGGGAAGAAAATAGAGTCAGGAGCCTTGACATTCGATTCTGGGAATGTTCCAGAATAGATCATTAAAGAGAAGGTTGGTGAACATCTAGAAAAAGCGTGATTACAAAAGAACAAGCATGGCTTAGTCAAGGACAGGTCATACTAGACTAAGCTTTTTTTTTTCTTTTTGACAGGATTACTGAACTAATAAATGAGAAAATTGTGTGAATATGGTTTACCTAAGTTTTAAATAAATTTCTCTAGCTACTGTTGTGGAGAAGATACAGAGATTTGAATTAGATGATAATTAGATGATAATACACTTATGGATTTAGAACTAGATAGCCAGACTAAAAAAGTAGTTGTTAATGGTCTGGTATCAGTGTGACATTAGGTCTCCAGTAGAGTATTTGAGGGACCTGTGTTTCACCTTATACTGTTTTAACATTGTCATCAGTTACTTGAGTGATAAAGTCATTTTGAAAGTCACTTGATAAAGGAATAAATGATATGCATATCAAATGTGCTGGTAAGGTCTTCTGGAAGGGGTAACTAAGAAGCAATGACAGTCAGGAATAAAAGATCTTGACAGACAAGAGCATTAGGTTTTTTTAAGGGTTTTTAGGGGTTTTTTTTTACAGCAGGGAAAAAAAAAACCCTTAATCATTTAAGTGGATTTTATTACCTTATTAAAATAAAGGTTTCCAGTATGTGGTGGTGTTATTTTTTTTTTTAAGCCTATTCGTATACATGGAGACTTATATGGTAATTTTAATTTTAGCTTCATTTGTCTTGCTCCTGTTTGGGCAACCTTTTCTTGCAGATCCATTTAATCTTTTTCATTATGTATTGCTTAGCAGAAAAAAGTAATTCATTTCAACTGGTGATATATTTATAATTAAAGGGTAGTCTCCATGAGGAGAAGATGAGAGAAGCCAACCATCTTGCTGCTGTGGAGATATTCGAGAAAGTCAACGCATCCCTACTACCACAGAATGTTTTGGACCTACATGGACTCCATGTAGATGAAGCCATAAATCATTTAATAACTGTATTGCAACAGAAAACTGAAGGTACATATTTAGTAATCACTTTTCAAAAAGATGTTGATTTTCCTTATTTTTGCGTATTCATGGAAGTGTTAGAGGGTCTATTTATATAATGATGATCACTAAATGGTATATAAACAAAGTTTGTGTTACTTTCCATATTTAATTCCTCCTTTTTGAAAAACATTTCTCTTGGAATGCATGGAAATTTTTATTTCTGCTTCTCATTTCTTGCATCTGTTCTGGTCCAGTTTTTCTTAATGTCATAATTTAATTTATTAATTTGATAACTCTTTGACTTGAAAAGAATTTCAGAAATCTCACAGATCTTTGGTGTAGTGGAAATGAAAAGGACATGGATACGATTACTGAAAATTACAAAATTGTCAGACAAAGCGTTTTGGGAAAACTCAAGTCAATTAAGGCATAGCTCTAGAACAAGCTGGGTATTTCATCTTCCCTGCTTTATCTATCTTTGACTTAAGTAAATGAAGTAACCTGGTTAGGCTGAGCTTTTCCTGGGAATTCGGGTAAGGTGTCAGATAATTCTTGTCCTTCTGCTCTGGTTCTGTTTCTATCCTCAGGTAGAAACCCTAAGCCACATATGCCCCCAAAGAGTCAAATGATACATGGCTAAATCTGATGATCAGCCTCTTAGCACAGCTTGTGTGTGTGTGAAGTGGGGCATTGATACTGGGCTCACTGGAGTGTGATGTTTCTCCCATGGTAGGACTCAGGAAAAAGCTAAGCTTCCACATATCTTCTTAGTTTCACTTAGTCTTCCTTTCCCATAGGCTCTCAGTGATTTCTCATGCTTAATTCCTTTGATCCCTGCTTTCATCTTCTGGTCTTTCAGAGATCCAACATATTCTTTTGCACTTTTGATGCCCAGACCACATTTTGTTCATTCCAAATGCTTCATCCACCCTTTTCTAGTTTGACACACCAGGGCCATTCCAGAAGTGACCAAATACCACCCCCTCTTTTCTTATTTCCTTAAGTAAGAACATAAGTGTCGCAGCTCTTTAACCTTAGGAGTGACCTCAGCATCTGCAGAGTAATCAGGTCACGGGGGAGAACTGTCTAGGTGGGAACCCCTGCCAAGGCTGCTAGTCCCTCTGACTAAGGGAGTAAGTGATATGTCCATCATCACACAATTAGGAGTGTCTGGCAAGAAGTGAACCCCAGTCTTCCTGATTCCTACACCTATTCTCTATTCCAGTTTTTCCGTGAATAGCATATTATACCAGGGGTGGGGAACCTGCAGACCACATGTGGGTGCTCCTTTTGACTGAATCCAACTTTTATAGGATGAATCCTTTTATTAAAGGGATTGGGTCTGTAGAGTTTGGAGTCAAAGGGTGGCACTTGAGGACCATGTGTGGCCTCAAGACTGCAGGTTCTCCATTTCTGGCATATACTTTACATAGTAATACTTACGCTATGCTTTCATTTATGTTATCATGATGTGACCAAATTAAAAAAAAAAAAACACCTTACCACTCCATCATTAGAGGCTAGCCTTTTCCCTCCAACCCCATTTTGACCACTAAAAACGAACAGTGTTTTTCTTTCTGTCCAGGAGGCCAGCCAGAAAAGCCCATCCCCTGCCTGTTTATTTGATAAGGACCTGAAAAAAGTCCTGCATGAAGGTCATATGCATGGTTTTATAATTTTCAGACTTCTAGGTGCTTCCTCCTCTTTATCTTCTTTCGTATGTGTAATTACTTTATCTTTCTAAATGCTCTAATTTGTTCTTTCTAACAGGTTTTTTTGTCCTTTCCACATAACTCATATAAATCTTTCCATTTTTGTTTTTTTAATAGTCTCAGGAAGGCTAAATGAAATTTGCAGGCCAAAAAATGGGAGTGATCCCCAAAAGAGTATTTAAGTCATGTTTGGGTTAAAAGAAGGAGCAAAAAAGTGGGGACAGGTCTCCTTTTTAGAAAAGAGGACCTAGAGAAGGCAGATCTTTATAACTTTTGGTGTGCTTTCCATCTTTCCCAGGCAGGATAATTTATTTACATTAGAAGTTGGGTTATAACTTTTATTGTAGGATAACAAAGGAATCCACTATTCACTTTTGAGAATGTAGATTACAGAAATTGTACACATTATAAGATTGACACCATTCCCCTGAAAAATTTGGGAAAGTTTTGTTTGGTTTTTTGGTTTTTTTTTTGCTTTTTGGAGGGCAATTGGGGTTAAGTAACTTGCCCAAGGTCACACGGCTAGGTTTTTGTTTGTGTGTTAAGTGTCTGAGACCAGATCCGAACTCAGGTCCTTCTGACTCCAGGGCCGGCGCTCTACTCCCTGAGCCACCTAGCTGCCCCCCCAATTTTTTTTTAATTAAATTTTTAATTGATATCTGTTTCCCTCTGTATCATACTTCTGCCCTCCCAGAGAGCCATTGATGGACTTTTTTAAAGGCAAATGAAAAAAGAAGAGCTCGATTTTCATATTCTCATATCTCTTTGGGACCAATTTTATATGTTGTAATTTTGTAATACTCATTCTCCTTTTAAAAAATATTAAGTTTTTGACTCTAATTTTTCAGTTAATTGTTTCTAATTTTTCTGTTCTCTTTCCTCTTGGTTGAGCAAATAAAAAAATTTAAGCCCATAGTTGCATAATTTGGGAAAACCAATTCCCATAGTAGCCATATTTACAAACGTATCTGTCTTTGTACTTTTTCATTACTCACTTTATTAAGGGGTGAGTATTCTTTTAGACTTATCGTTAAACTTAACTCTTTTGGTTTATAATTTGCATTGATCAGAGTTCTAAAAGCCTTTTCTGTCCTCTGGGATGTTATCTGAATAAATTGTTCTACATCTACATCAATTCATAGAGAACTTCCTAGTTATATCTCAAATTGTTCATTTTATCATTTTTAAGGCCCAATAATATTCCATTACATTCATAATCCACAATTTCTTAAGCCATTTCCCAGTAGGAGGATTTCTGTAGTTCCTCTTTTGTTTCCAGTTTTTGGCTATCATTTAAAGACTTGCTTATAAACATATTTGTACATATAGATTTTTTCCCCTTTTTTAAAAAAAATTAATTTTGGAGGATAGCCTTAGTAGTGGTGTGGTTGGATCAAAGAATATAATTGTAAATTTGGTTTTCAGAATGGCCTGGACCAATTCCTGGCTTCACTAGCACTTTACAAGTTTGCTTGTTTCCCCAAAATTCCACCAGCATTTATTATCTTTGCTAGGTGTGAGGTGGAGTCTTTTAAGTTTTGATTTGTTTCTAAAATGATAAGTGATTTGGAAATTTTTTTTTCAATTTTAATTTATTGGAGCATTTTTAATATGATTTATTGATATCTTGGATTTCTTCCTTTGAAAACTTCCAGTTCATATTGATTGGGAAATGGTTCTTATTCTTGTAATTCAAAGTGACTTTTTGTAGAATATAGTAATGTCACTTAGGTAATATTGGATTACAAATTGAGCCCAAAGAATTTTGAACAGTGTCTTGTAAAAATTGTGGAAGGAGAGCACTATTTGTATGCCATAGATGTCTTTTTTTTCTTTTGTTGCGCATTTTAATCTGTGACTAATCTATGGCTTTGAGAATGAATATGTTTGAAGGCACAAAACTGCAATCAGGACAGAATCAAAACTCAAAATTTATAACCATTAAAATTCATGATAGTGAAAAGGGGGGGAATACAAAAGCATTAAGGAAAAGGGTAAACTAGAATCCAAAATTTAAACTTGCATAGGTTTAGTCAGCCCCCAAAGTGTGAGAATCAAGAGATTCTGATGAGATTCTGAAGATGTAAGGAGAAATAACTTCAGTAAGAGAGAAGGGACTTGCCAATAGAGAATCATGTGGCTAACAGGGAACTTGTTAATACTATGTAGATGATGAGCGAGGAGAAAGTAATGAAGGATAGGTGTCAAAAGCCTTAATGTTCAGAATGATCTTAATAAAATAGAACAACAATAGAAACAACAACTACAATAGTTTAAATGGGAAAAACAAAGCAATCGAGTGAATGTGGCAACTTTATAAAGAACTTTCAAGTATGGCTTGGATAAAAAGAATTGAGAAAACACTGCCATCCCACTCCTTTGCAGTGTGAGATCTTTGGGTGTGGAACAATGAATATATTGTCATACTTTTCTGATGTACTTTGAATTTGCTGATTTTTCTCCCCCTTTTAAATTTTCTTAAAAAAAAAAAACCAACAAAACCCAGTTTCTTACACATGATAGATTTTTGAGAGGGGCAGAAGAAATACCAGGAGAAAATGTGATATAGAAAACAAGATAGGAAAGTTTGTTGGTTTTTTTTTTTAAAGAAAGATCATGAATGAAGGAATTATAGAACTGTCCCCCATTAAACAAATGGAATAAAACAGTGAATTGAACTTTAGTTTTTGGCTAAATTCTAGAATATTAAGGAAAGGAGAGGTGGCTTATGAGCATTTAGAAAAGTATGTTGCTGATCGGGAATCATATCTAGAGCTGGAAAGAGGCCTCACTTCATCCAGTCCAACCTACTCATTTTACAAATGAGAAAATTGAGGCCCAAAGAAGATAAATACTTACCCAAGAAGTTTATTCAATAGAAGAGTGATGAGGTCAGACCTGTGCTTTTGGAAAATCACTGGCATCTCTTTGGAGTTCTGAGGAGAATGAATTGGGAAGAGGAAAATGAGACAGAGAGGCTTATAAGTTAGGCAAAACCATGTTATAGTTTAATAGATGTTTATTTATTGGTACAGTTTTTAAAAGTATTGAAAAGCCATCAAAAGGAATCCTAGATTTAGAATTAGAAGGGCTGAGTTCATTTTGGACACATATTGCTTATGATCTTGGGCAAATTAACTTCTCACAGCCTTGATTTTCTCATCCTTAAAATGACTAAAAGTCCCATGTAATTCTAAATCTAAGACCCTATTTTAATAGTTTTGTTTTTTAAGACTGGATCTCCCTATCTCTCCCTCTATGAAAGTACAGGGCTTATTTCCACTACTGATTCCTTAGGCAAGTAACTATCATAAGAAAATAATGAGTGGGTTGAACTGAAAAGTGTGAAATTCACAACTTGAGAAATGCAGCTCACTAAGGATTGTAATGATCTAGGAGAACTTGTTCAAAGAAACAGTGATTTCAGTTTCCATATCCATGCCTGAAGGGCACTTTCTACAACCCCTGCTCCTTAGAATCTTTAGTTTCCTTTAAGAATCAGTCAGGTCAAAAAAAAAAAAAAAAGACTCAGTCAGGTCAAGTGCTATTTTCTATGTGAAACTTGTCACAGTCCATTTCCTCCCTCCCCTCCCCAACTTCTCCCTTCAGGCTACCAATTTTGTTACCTACATCTGTTTGTCCTATTTGCCCTGTCCTGTCTCATCTGTCCATCCATTGTCTGCCCTGAGTACCTTGTAAGCTCCCTAAAGGCAGAGCTGTTCAACTTTTGTTTCTGTGTCCCAGGCACCTTGCACAATATCTGGCACATAATAAACACTTAACGTTGTTGCACAGTTGATTGAATCTTAGAAATACAGGCTCTAATCAATCAGCTAAGCATTTCTTTCTACCATGAAAACAAGAGGGGGAAAAAGCATACTTGCTTCACCAGAAAATGCAAGTAGACCAAGGAAGAATACAACAAAGCACCAAATATACAGAGTGGTCTGAACCCTGGGGGACAGGGCCATTTAGTCCCAGTCTAGTTGTCCCAGTGTTATGGGAGGGGGAGAGGAAGTCAGTCTGGGTATATTCCTAGTAAATAAAGAGATAGGACTTGTGATTTTGTTGGTAGAAAACCCCAAGGTAAGCTAGGTGGCACAACGTATAGAGCACTAGGCTTGGAGTCAGGAAGACAGTTCACATCCAGCGTCAGACACTAGCCATGTAACCTTGGGCAAGTCACTTAATCTCTATTTGCTTTGATTTCCTCATGTTTAAAATAGCAATAGCATTAGAATTATGTGTTATATGGTTATGTAATACATAATTATTAATACTATAATAGCAAATGGTAACTTGCCCCACAGGGTTATTGTGAGGAACAAATGAAATAATAATTGTAAGGCACTTAGAACAGTGCCTGGCTTGTAGTGCTATATAAGCATTAGCCATTATTATTCTACTAAACATGGTTCAGTGGATAAAGGGCTATAGAAATAATAAATAAAGGGCTTAGAAATAATAAAACTAGAAAGACTTGGATTCACATCCTGCATCTGACACATAACTGACTCCCTCTGAGCAAGTCACTTTACGCTTCTTAGTTGTCTAGAATGCTGCTCTTAAACATAGTCAGTCTCCTGCCTCATTCCCTTTATTCCTGGAATATGCCACAAATCCACTTGTTGTTAAGGAGTCATTTCAGTTGTGTCCGACTCTTTGTGCAAGTTGTGTCCGACTCTTTGTGCCCCCATTGGGGGCTTTGAACAGGTGTTGACAGTCTTACTACTGGGAATAAGTAAGTGATGCTCCTCTACTTCAGAGCAAACGGTGATATGGAGGGATATGGAATTTCCCCTCCATTCTTCAGTCCTTTATTCTTTGAGTGAGTTTCTTTGAAGATTCACTGTTCGTGGAATTTGGATAAAACACGCATTTTTGATGTGCTTTTTTTGGTTTTGTTCAGGTCGTTACACATGTCATTGTGGAAACAATTTTTAGATAAATACGTGTGGATGTGTTATATATCAAGACCTCCCTTGTAAGAGTGAATTTTAACGGTTGTAATTCCTTTTGTAACAGAGCATAAGCAGAATGGTGGCAAACCATATCTCTCTGTCATTACGGGAAGAGGAAACCATAGCCAGGGAGGAGTTGCTCGAATCAAACCAGCAGTCATTAAATACCTCACAGGTCAGAACTTCAGGTGAGCTTAGATTTCTGTTACAGATAATGAAACTTGCATATATAATTAGGTAAACACTGATGTTTGTTCAAAAAGGTTCTTGGGATAGTGCATTGAAATTGACATGAAATACTATAATAGGATTAGTATAGTTAATTTCAAATCATGAACATGAATAAAAATAGGAATTTATATTTTTTCATATTTCATTGCTATTCCATTTCTAGCCATAGTAAGAATTTTAAAAGGAACAGAATTCATATTGTACCTTATACTAATCAGGTTGGTTGTAATCTTTTGAAAGTTCTACATTATTAGAGAAAGATTTTTACTAAAGCTGTTTTCTAAAATGAAAAATTAAGATTACACATCATATATTTGCTTTTCCAATATTTTGAAGGTCACATATTATCTGGTAACTGAAATGATGAAAAAAGATGAAAATACCTATTTGAAGACAAATTTTCAGATTAGTCAGCACGTTTATCAGTGCGGTATAATTGTCATGGTTACTACTTTGTAATAGAAATGCCATATTTGTACTAAGGAATATAGAAATGTTCATTCTGAGGGTGAGAAGAAATATTTCAAAACTAATTTAGGAAAAGGAGTCATCCAACCATTAATTAGGAATCTCTTTTACTGACTGATGTTACTATTTACTTTTCTGTTGAACAAAGTTCAAGTTCAGCAGGATCTGAGGACTTTATTACTTTTGTTTTCCTGCTAGCATTGACCTTTCATGAGCCACTTCTGAGGACTGACTTACCTCTTATTTGCAGACAGTTTAACTGCATATACCAGTGATCTTATTCTTAAGAAAGCAGGCATCTGTTTCTTCCTTCCTGAATTTAGAGGTGTAATTCAGGCCTGATAGTTGAGAAAATAGGACTTCATTAGTCAGGTATTTAGGTAGAGGTGCTGCTCCTGTTTCTGAATCATATTTAGTTTGCCATTAAATTCTGACTGTTTGCTATCACTTCCTCTAGTCAGAATTAGTGATCTTAAAATCACAGAACTTGAGGACTTGAAAGGGACCTTAAAGGTCATCTAGTTCTGCACCTTTTGCATAAGATATCCAGTATAAGGCAGAGCGTGGAGTAGACTCTGAATTCCTTAACACCTTATTTGAGGTGCTTTCAACTGTATCATGCTTATACTCTCAATATGTTGAATAGAGGCACTTTGAGATGAAATTGATAAGGGGATATTTTAAAGTCTATTATAAAGCTATATTTTGAATCTATTCCTTCTTGTTTTACAGGTTCTCTGAAATTAAACCAGGGTGCTTGAAAGTTTTACTGAAGTAAACAGCTGATTTTTTTGTTGTTACTGTTCTTAAAACTTGTACTGAAACATTTGCAGCAATTGAAGTTGACTTTACTGTTACAGAAATATTTCCTTGGGAATACTTTCCACTTTTACAGCAAAATAATTTGTGATGTTTTTCAGAACTTGAAAGAATCTTACTTTTTTACTAAGTCTAATGCCAAATATATTGCCTATCAAAGATCAAAAAATGCAGCATCCTTATTGATTACAGAATTTTAAAGAAAGCTATGATTGATTACCATTTAAAAGTTTGATGCCCCCCTCAATTCTACTTTCAGATAGAAAATAAAGACTTTGTATTGCTATTTTAATAGTTACACAATAACCTGTAGGCTTCCAGGTAGTATGGAGAATAATAGAAGGTATGGTTCCTGCCTATCAAAAATCTTGTTTAAAAAAACAAAAACAACAACAAACATTTGAATTTGACACACAAGTCAAACATCTCATTTGTTGTTTACATTTTGTCCTACCATATACCAAGAGGGATAAAAGGGATTACTGGGATTTTTTTTTTTTTGACTTGATTTTTTTTCTGACTTGTGGGACCTCTCTTGTCTTTTTCCTGTGTGTATCATGGGTGAAGAGAGGGTGGGTAGTAGGTAAGTAGGGACTGCTGTCATCAGCCTTGGTCATGCTCCCCTCTACACCCCTTTTGATAAGGCAAGAATGTTTAAAGAAATGTTTATACAGATCTTGTTATTGGGACATTCTTTGTTGCTTAAATAAAATGGCCCCTTAAATATAGTATTAAGTATCTTCATTTATGTTTGATATGGGTAATTTCTAAATTGTTGTAGGTTGAAATCCTATTATCCAACATAAATTTAGAAAACATTCTTAAATTTAAAAGAAAACCTTAAGGCTAAAGTTTCAACCATATTAAACATAATCCTCAATGTTTTCTCTAAGGAAAATTCCATAGATTTGCTCTGCTCAGTGGACTAGTTGTACATACATACTTTTGTTTCTTTGTAATTATTTTCTATTATGCTGCTTTACAGTTTTGAGCTGAGAAAATTTAAATGTAATTTTCCTTATGGGATTTACCCCCCATTGTAACATCTTTAAAAAAAATCATTGTAGCATAATAAATAGGTTTGTTGTTATTTTAAAAAATATATAGAATAAATTTTTATATTTTTTGGGGGGGAAGAGAATTTGACTCTAAAAGGCAGAAAATATTTTCCACATTTATTTAGCAAACTAATTTTTTTAGCTTGAAATATGAGATCAGCAATTCAGGAATCACCTTTCAGGTACTACTTTACTGTAAGAAATTCCCAAAATTTATAACTATGTCTACAAAAAGAAGATACATTTTAATAAAAACAGATCCCAGGCGCATCTTGAAGTATTTTTTTAAGAAAAAATACACGTACTATAAATGCATGCTTTTTAAAGGAAAACCTTACTTGTGAAGTTGTATTTTCAGGAAAAAAATATGAGTTTATGTACAGTACCAGAAACATTTTTAGTAGTTGCTGCAAAAGTATTTTTCACATGATTACATTTTAAACAGTTTTATAATTTGTTAAAATCTAAGGAGATATTGATAATTTAGCTTATGGTCTTTGTCCTATGTAAAGAGCTGTACGTGTAAAATAAAATCTAGCTTTTTCCATAATTACTGCAAAAGTGTGATAATGAGAGCAACAACATATTTATGTTAATAAGGAAGTTTAGGAGGTGTCTTAAAATTTTTAATTGAGACATAGAGCCAACTGAGCACTGCAGCATATGCAGCTTTCTACTCAGTTCCTCAATTTTTATATTAGAAGACCCAGTGATAAAATAGCTGATCACTTGAGTTGGAATTGTTCCACTATGTCTTCACCAAAACAATATAAAGGCCACGTAATATATTAAAGTAAAAACCAAATTGTTGGTATCTTGTGGTTGTACATTGGTAGCTTGAATCTAATACCTTAATTTTGATAAAGATGGTGGGGGTTTTTTCTTGATTACTAAAAATGTACCATGGAATTTTTAATCATTGGTGGTTTATCCATAAAAATATTCTTATTCTAAACAGCTCCAATTCACCAATTCCTCACCCTCTTCCCCTGGCACACTTTTGAACAACCTCTCTTACAGTTGATGTGTGCTCAGGAAACAAAAATAATTTAATCAAAACATAATTAGGAAAGAAAACATTACTTTCCCCTCCCAGTCATAAAGTGCATGCCAAAGAGAATCAGTTTGGGAATTATCTACTGTTTTATGTGTTGGTTTATCTGTGCCACAAGTTCATTAAAAATTCATTTTTGGTAACATTTAGGAGATTTCATCATTGATTATGTACCTTGAGTACACCCCTTTACCAACATTTAATAAGAAATAGAGGATAGAAATTATTTTGTAAAAATGAAAAGAACCAACAGAATATTTTAGTTATTTATTTTGCTTTCCCCCCCCCCCAGTGCGAAATGATAGCATGTTTTATTATAGTTTTTCACCATTGCATGTTTGCCTACATATTAGTTGTTTTTAAAGCTTTTACTTGCTGTTTAAGTTTGTTGCTCAGGTTGTTAGAATTATAATTTCTTTTAAAAATAGTTTGTATAGATTATGTGAGTGCATTATAGGAGTCACAAAACATTCTGAAGACAATAGTTTGTGATTTCTTTCTGATAGACTTTTTTAATTCAAGTCTTTCCTATGGTTGGCAAAGGACACCTGCCACAGCAATGGTGACAAATTTTTGAGGTGGTAGAAACTGGAAACCTTTTGAAACTCAGGAAATTGCTCCGACAATGTTCTGCATGATCTAAATTCATAAACTTTCATAAAAGTGACCACAAAAATATGGTATGCTTTTCCTGTGTGCTTTTCATTGGATATGGTTCTTGTGCATTAACA
Source organism: Gymnobelideus leadbeateri (assembly GCA_011680675.1). NCBI lineage: Eukaryota > Metazoa > Chordata > Mammalia > Diprotodontia > Petauridae > Gymnobelideus > Gymnobelideus leadbeateri. Next base: position 588,253 of record WOXC01012085.1, on the reverse strand, counting down.
AATCTATTTTGCATTGTGATGGGGTGAAATTTAATAACTATTGTACAGTGGCTTAATCTTTGTTTGTCTTTATTTACATGGTGAAAAAATAGACCTAAATGTTTGTATGGTATAAAGTGTCATTAAAAGATCTAATAAGAGTCTACATAGTCTATGTTAATGGTGCTTATATATCCTTTAAATGTAATTCAGGTTCACAGAGTATTAACACAGAATTAATGAAGAACAAGACGAGAACCACATCAGTATCTTAAAACCTGTTTATGCCTTCATATTGGATGCCAAGTTTTGTTTTCATTCTTCTGAACATGAACTTTGGATTCTGTGTCAAGTAATGAGCCTGCTATTGATGAGTAATTGAAATAACTGTGAAAATTCTCATTGAAATACAACATTGCAGCTAAGGTTATTACGATCAGTTCATTGGAGAACATATTTAATTTTTCAGACAGTATATCAGAAACTGTATTATAGAGAAAAGTGTAATTTTGTTGTTAACTATGTAATTTTTTTATTGAAAGACTTTTTATAATTTTGCTTTTAAAATTTCTATTGAAAAGAATTTGCAAATTGTACATCTAGTTTAATAAAGTACTTTAAACACAAACTTATGTGATAGTCTTTTCTTGGCCAGACCGATCACAGTCATTTAGGTATTCATTAAGTACCTGCTTTGTGCCAGGCATTGTGCTGTGTATGCACTGTTTGCACCAGCAAAAAAATGAAACAATTGTGCTTCATTTACTGCTTAAAGGAAAAGCTGTACTTTTTGGGGTGGTGGTAAGAAGGTAGAGCATTCGAAGCATGTGGGAAGGTCAGTGTCAAAGGATGGAAATAGATAAGAGGTGGCATGCTGTGTGTTTTCCCCACACTTGGTATATTTTATTTTTTTCTGATTACACATAAAGATAGTTTACAGCATTTACTTTTATAAGATTTTTGAGTTCTAAATTTTTTTTCTCCCTTCTCAGGATGGCAAGCAGTTTAATATAGTCTATACATGTGAAAATATGTTTAATATGATTGTACATTAGTCATGTTGTGAAAGAAGAATCAGGACAACAGGGAAAACCACAAGAAAGAAAATAACAAAAAGAAAATTGTATGCTTTGATGTGCATTTAGATTCCATAGGGTGGATAGCATTTTTACGTGAGTTTTTTTAGAATTGTCTTAGATCCCTTGTATTGCTGACAAGAGCTACCTCTATCAAAGCTGATAATCACAGTGTTGTTGTTACTATATACAATGTTCATATTTGTGTTATATTTGAGGAACAAAGAGAAGGCCAGATTGCTGGATTACAGAGTGTGAGAGGGCGATTAATGTCCACTGTGACTGGAAAGATAGCTTGAGGTTGGGTTGTGTAGGGCCCTAAAAGCTAAACACAAGAATTTATATTTTATCTGAAAGTCAATAGGAAGTTAAAGGAGTTGATTGAGTAGGGGAGTCACATGGTCAAATTTGTTTTTTGGTCCATGTACTTTTTCTGCCAGTGTAGATTGTGGTTGTTTCTTCCACACCTTTCGAAGATGAACTTGATGAGTTTCTGTGGTCACAAATCATTTTTTGGGCCAGCATTTGATAATTGAACCTATTAGATAGAGCTTTGCACTCTAGTAGTATTGCATTTGAGAACCCACAATCATTTTCAATCTATAGTGAGATATTGGGATAGGGCATTAGAGGAGGAAATTATGGTTATTGATACAAATAAATTTAGCAAGCATTTAGCTTCAATTTAGCTTAAATTGCTTGCTTCAATTTAGCAAGCACTGGCCTCAGACCAGACTAGCTGTGTGACCCTGGGAAGTCACTTGACCATCTTTGTCTCAGTGTCCTCATCTATAATGAGCTAGAGAAGGAAATGGCAACCCCCTTCTAGTATCTTTGCTCTAAATGGAGTCACTAGGAGCTGGACATGACTGAAATGTCTGAATAACAAAACACTCAACACTCAATGCTGTCTTGTTTGTATAACCAGGATTTTCATCTGTTCTATGCATTAAACAAATGCTTTACTTGCCTATTTAAAAAACAAATAAAGAAAAAAACAACTCTATTGCTAACTCCCTTCTCCCTCCAATCTCCCCTGTATTTGAAGGGGGAAAAAAAAGACAAAACCCTCCTAACAAAGGTTAAGCAAAACATGCTTATATTGACCATATTTGAAAACCTGTGCTTTATTCTGCACCTTGAATGCATTGCCTCTCTATCAAGATATGGTGACCATTCATTTTCTGGAATCATGGTTCACCATTGCATCGACCAATTCTTGTCTTTCAAAGTTGTTTTTCCTTATGATGTAGAAATTGGTCTCTAGGTTCTGCTCATTTCACTCCATCAGTTCACACAAATCCTTGGTGTCTCTGAAACTATTCCTTTTGTCATTTCTTAATAGTACAGTAATCCATTACATTTGCACATAATATTTTTAGTTAATCCGCAATCGATAGATACCTGTTTTCTAGTCCTTTGCTATAACAAAAAGAGCTGTTGTACATATTTTTGCACATAGGAGTCCTTTTTCCCCCCATTTGATCTCTTTAGGGTATAGGATTAATAGTATTGCTGCATTAATGGATACACACAAACATACACGTATATATTTCAGTAAATTTTGGACATAGCTCCTAATTCCTTTCTAGAATAACTGAGCCACCAGTACTTAGTACTATAAGCAATATATTGATTTAGCATAAATTAAGCTTCAATACTGCAGACCTCAGTAATTATAGTCTATTTTGACTCATGGATCACCCTTACACAAAGCATCTCTCTCTCTCTGAGAACTTCTGAGTTTAGCTTATCTGCATTCTATCAAAGCAATAAATCAGTATTTTGAACATTAATATTGATTACAAACAAAGGCAGAAATACCTGGACCCAAATCCAATAAATGAATAAACTCAATAGGGAAGTGACAGTGGTGTGAAAAACCAAATGCATCAATAGAACAAGCAAAATCTTCAGGCTGCAATCCTTCTTTAAAATTAATTTTTCTCAATTACATGTAAAAACAGCTCCTTTAAAAGGCAAGCAATTCGCTATAGATTATGCATGTGTAGTCAGGAAAAGCATTTCCACATTAGCCATGTTTCGAAAGGAAACAGACCAAAAAATTATACTTCAATTTGCATTCAGACTTCCATCAGTTCTTTCTCTGGAGGTGGATAGTATTTTTTATCATAAGTTCCTTCACAATTGTCTTGTACCATTGTATTGCCAAGAATAAATCATTCACAGTTGATTATTATACAATATTGCTTACTGTGTACAAATTTCTGATTCTGCTCACTTCACTTTGCATCAGTTTATACAAGTCTCCCCAGGTTTTTCTCAAAAGTATCTTTTCATCTTATATCATAAATAATAATCCATCATAATCATATACCACAACTTGTTTAGCCATTCCCCAATTGATAAGCATTTGCTTAATTCTTTGCCACCACAAAAAGAGATGCTATAAATAGTTTTTGTATGTATATGTTCTTTTCATTTTTTCTTTGATCTCTTTGGGATACAGACCTAGTAGTGATATTACTGGATCAAAGGGTATGCACCGTTTTACAACCCTTTGGGCATAGTTCCAAATTGCTCTCCAGAATGGTTAGATCAGTTCATTACTCTACCAATAGTGCATTCGTGTTCTGATTTTGTCATTTTCCTTTTCTGTCATATTAACCATTCTGATAGGTGTGAGGGTTGTTTTAATTTGCATTTCTCTAATTGATAGTAATATAGAACATTTTTTCATATGATTATAGATAGCTTTGATTTCTTCCTCTGAAAACTGCGTGTTCATATCCTTTGACTATTACTTGGGGAATGACTCGTATTCTTATAAATTTAACTTTTCTATATATTTGAGAAATGAAGCCTTTATCACAAAATCTTACTATGATATCCTCCTCCCATCTGAACTCCTGTCCTACCCCAGTTTTCTGCTTTCTTTCTAATTTTGGCTGAATTAGTTTTGCTTGTGCAAACCCTTTTTAATTTAGTGTAATCGAAATTATCCATTTTATATCCTATATTGCTTTCTGTCTCTTGTTTGGTCATAAATTCTTCCCTTCTCCATAGATCTGACAGGTAAATGATTCCATGCTCCCCTAATTTGTTTATGGTTATCACCATTTATGTCTAAATCATGTAACCATTTTGACCTTTTCTTGGTATACTGTGTGAGATGTTGGTTTATACCTAGTTTCTGCCAAACTGCTTTCCACTTTTCCCAGCTATTTTTGTCAAATAGTGAGTTCTTGTTCCAGAAGCTGGGGTCTTTGGGTTTATCAAACACTAGATTAAAATGGTCATTTACTACTGTGTACTGTACCTATTTTATTCTACAGATCCACCACTCTTTTTCTTAGTACCCAATTATTTTGATGATGACCATATGTAATACAGTTTGAGATCTTACTGCTAGGCCACCTTCACATTTTTTTTTTCATTGATTCATTTGATATTCTTGACTATTCTTCCAGATGAATTTTTTTTTGTATAAAAATCTTTATTAATTTGTTTGGTTACCTTTAGCTTACAAGATTCAGTTCCACATTCCCTTGAGTTTTAAATTTTCTCCTCCTCACCCTCCCCCCACCTCCCATGGTGGCATGTAATCAAGTATAGGATCTGCAAATACTTTCACATTAGACATTAGTCAGATTGTGAAGAAAGATTGTAACCACTGGGATGAACAATGGGAAAGAGGAAGCAAAGCCAAGCAAGAAAAAGAGCATGTATTTTGCTTCAGTCTGCATTCAGACTCTGTTGCCTCTAGTTCTTTCTAGTTCTTTCTCTGAATGGAGACATCTTTTTCCATCATGAGTCTTTTGAAGTTGTCTTATAGCCTTGTATTGCTGAGAAGTGTTCAGTCTATCAAAGTTGGTTGTTACACATTGTATTTGTAATTGTGTACAGATTTCTCCTGGTTCTGCTCTCATTCAGCATCAATTTGTGTAAGTCCCTCCAGGTAAATATGAAGGCTGTCTGCTTCTCATTTCTTATAGCACTATAATATTCCATTACATTCATATACCACAACTTGTTTAGCCATTCCCCAATTGATGGGCATCCCCTTAATTTCCAGTTTTTGCTACTACAAAAAGAGCTGCTAAAATATTTTTGTACATACAGGTCTTCCTCCCACTTCTATGATCTTTTTGGGATACAACCCTGTAAGTGGTATTGCTGGGTCAAAGGGTATGCAATTATTTATGGTCCTTTGCACTTAGTTCCAGATTGCTCTCCAGAATGGTTGAATTAGTTCACAACTCCACCAACAATGCATTAGTGTTCCAATTTGTCCACATCCTCTCCGTCATTTGTCATTTTTCTCTTTTGTCATTTTAGCCAATCTGACTGGTGAGATGTCCTCAGAGTTGTTTGGTTTGCATTTCTCTAATCACTTGTGATTTGGAGCATTTTTTCATATGTATATAGATATCTTTAATTTCTTCCTCTGAAAACTGCCTGTTCATATCCTTTTACCATTTATCAATTGGGGAATGACTTGTATTCTTTATTTATTTGACCCAATTCCCTGTATATTTTACAAATGAGGCCTTAATCAGAGACACTGGTTGTAAAAATTCTTTCCCAATTTCCCACTTCCCTCTTAATCTTGGTTACATTGACTTTGTACTGAAACTTTTCAATTTAACGTAATCAAAATTATCCATTTTGAATTTTATTTTTTTTTCATTTTGAATTTTATAATGCTCTCTAACTCTTGTAAATCTGCCCTTCGTAAGTCTAACAGGTACACTATTCCTTGTTTCCCTAGATTGCTTACAGTATCAGCCTTTATACCTATTTAGACTTGATTTTGCTATATGATGTTAGATAATGGTCTATGCCCAGTTTCTGTCATACTATGTTCCAGTTTCCCCAGCAGTTTTTGTCAAATAGTGAGTTCTTATCCTCAGAACTGGGGTCTTTGGGTTTATGAAACAGTAGTTTACTGTAGTTATTGACTGCTGAGTCTCATGTATGCAATCTATTCAATTGATCCACTACTCTATTCCTCAGCCAGTACCAAGAAGTTTTGATGATTGCAGCTTTGCAGTACAGATTAAAATCTGGTATGGCTAGGCCATCTTCCCTAGCATTTATTTTCATTAATTCTCTTGATATTCTTTTTTTTTTAATGCTTTATTAACTTCTGGTTTACATAATTTATTTCCACCAGTTTTTGAGTTACAAATTTTCTCCCCATTTTTAACCCTTACCCACCTCCCCAAAATAGTAGTCCCACAAAATATCCCCTCCTCCAATCCTCTCTCTCCCATGTCTTCCCCCATGCCCCCTTCGACTTTTCCAGTAGGGCATGGTGGATCTCTATGCCTCAGTGCCTGTATATCTTATTTCTCAATCACATGTAAAATAGTATTAATAATAATAATAATATATGTGTATATATATTTAAATATAAATATATGTGTATATATATATTTAAATATATATATATATATATATATATTTAAACATTTGATTTTAAAACTTTGAATTCCAGATTCATTCCCTTCCTCCCTTGTCACCCACCCTTATTGGGAAGATAAGCAATTCAATATAGGTTGTATATGTGTAGCTAATGCAAAATATTACCATAGTAGGTATATTGTAGAAGACTGATTATATTTCCCTCCCTCCTATACCACCTCCCACTTATTCTATTTCTACTTTAATCCTCTTCCTTTTCTTTTTTTTTTTTTTAAGCAATTGGGGTTAAGTAACTTGCTCAAGATTACACAGCTAGTCATTATTTGTGTGTGGGTGCTCATTTTCTGAGGCCGGATTCGATCTCGGGTCATCCCAAATCCGAGGCCAGCGCTCTTACTCACTGCGCCACCTAGCCGCCCCCTCTTCCTTTTCAAAAGTGGGTGCTTCCAACTTCCCTCCCCACCAGCCTGCCCTCCCTTCCATCATCCTCCCTCTCATCCCCTTACCCCCTACTCTTCTGTAGGGTGAGATACCCTATTTAGTGTGTATGTAAGTAATTTTGAATTTGAAGATTCCTTTGTGTTGGCAAAAGTAGCAAGTACTTAACACTTAGTAACTGATCAGGCCTCTGATTGAGGGAACAGAAGGTATGAACTCCTGTCTCCTGTTAACTGACCAATTCTCTTGATATTCTGGACCTTTTGTTCTTCCAAATTTTGTTGCTATTTTTCCTAGTTCTATAAAGTAATTTTTGGTAGACTGATTGGTATGGCACTAAATATGTAATTTAATTTAGGTAAAATTGTCATTTTTATTATATTAGCTTGACCCAGCCATGAGCAATTTATTTTTCCAATTAGTTAGATCTGACTTTGTTTGAGAAGTGTTTTGTAATTGTGTTCATATAGGTCCTGGGTTTGTTTTGGCAGGTAGATTCCCAAATATTTTATAATGTCTACAGTAACTTTAAATGGGATTTCTCTTTCTATCTCTTGCTGTTAGATTTCATTAGAAATATATAGGAATGCCGAGGATTTATGTGGGTTTATTTTGTATCCTGCAACTTTGCCAAATTTATTCATTGTCTCAAGTAGTTTTTTGCTGGATTCTCTAGGTATATCATCATAGCATCTGCAAAGAGTGATAGCTTAGTCTCTTCTTTACCTAATTTGATTCCTTCAATTTCTTTTTCTTTTCTAATTGCTACTGCTAACATTTCTAATATCAGATTGAATAAGAGGGGTGATAGTGGACACCCTTGTTATACCCCTGATCTTATTGGCAATGCTTCTAGCTTATCCCCATTATATATAATACTTGCTGGTGGCATTAAGTAGATGCTCCCTATTATTTTAAGGAAGATTCTATTTGTTCCTATACTTTCTAGTGTTTAATAGGAATGGATGTTGCATTTTGTCAAAAGCCTTTTCTGCATCTATTGAGATAATCATGTGGTTTCTGCTAGTTTAATTGTTGATATGATCAATTATACTGATGGTTTTCCTAATATTGAACCATCCTTGCATTCCTGGAATAAATCCTACCTGATTAAAGTGTATTATTCTTGTGATCAGTTGCTGTAGTCTTTTTGCTAATATTTTCTCTAAAATTTTCGCATTTATATTCATGAAGGAAATTGGTCTATAATTTTCTTTCTCTGTTTAGGTACTATATCTGTGCCATAAAAAGAATTTGGCATGTTATTCTTCACCAATTTTCCTAAATAGTTTGTAGAATACCAGATGAATTTTATTATTATTTTTTCTAGCTTTACTGGCTGCAATTCTCAAAACTGTCTTGATCACCACATTTAATTGAGAATCAGGTCTATTAGGGTCACAATTTATTACCTGTTATGCAATTGTCAGGATAGTTTTCTGATCAGTATAATATCTCCAGGCATTCCTCAGAAATAAATAGTAGATATGATCAGGTAGCTCTCATATTCTCAACAAGTAACAAAGGCAATTATTTCTTATTCAACATTTACATGGAAAATATTGCAGTTCAGGATAGAAATGTAAAGATCATAAGCATCCATATGTCAGTGCAGACCTTAGGGGCTGCAAACTCAGTTAACTTTTTCTCACATCTGGATTAAGTAAAAACAGATCATAGAAAAATTTATCAAGAGGACCACTTGGATTCTCTTTCCTCTCTGGGTTTTCATGACTTCTCTTACTTGTCTGACCACTCATTTTCAGTCTCCTTTGCTGGTTCTTCATATATATATATATATATATCTCATGTCCACTAGATGTAGGTGTCCCCCAAGGTGTCCAGGGCCTTCTTTTCTTTTCTCTCTTCTCACTTGGTGATCTAATCACCTTCCTAATGAGTTCAGTTATCATCTCTATGCAGGTAATTTCCAGTCCTAGAGTCTCTCTTCCAGAATTCTAGTCCAGTATGAATACATTTCCAACCAGATATCTTGGAGATAGCAAACTCAACATATCCAAAACAGACCTCATTATCTTTTGCCCCAAATCCTCTGCTTTTCTCAACTTTCTCATTACTTTTAAGGACACCACAATCCTCCCACTCACCCAGGTCTGCAATTTCTGATCATGCCACTCAATAAAATTCAGGAGGCTCTTTATTATCCTCAGTATCAAATTTAAAGAACTTTGTCATTTAAAGCTCTTCACAACTTCCTCTCTTCCTACCTTTCCAATCTCCTCTACATTTCACTGCCCTCTTTGTATTCTCCGGTCTTGTCTATACAGGCCTACTTGCTATCCCTCAATTGTTGCCCTCCATCTCCTGTCTCTGGGCCTTTGAACTGAGTGTTTCTCCTGTCTGGGATATTCTCCCTCTCAATTTACAAATCTTAGAATCTCTGGCTTCCTTTCTGGCCTTTCCTAATCTTTTGCCAGGGTTATCCCCTCGAAGATTTCCTTCTATTAATTCTGTGTTTATCTTGTAATTCTTTCTTATATATGTCCTTATAGAATGTAAGGATGGGGGAGCACAGAGGCTTCATAGCACAGTGCTGGTTGGCATTCATATAATTCTAATATTAGCAAAGGACTTTATGATGATGCACTAAATATTTAGTAATTAGTTCTTAATAATAATTATAGCTAACATTCCATATAGGGCATTAAAGTTTGGGAAGCATTTTACAAATAATCTTTTATCCTTATCACAATCCTATGAAGTAATTGCTATTATTATACTTGTTTTATAGGTAAGGCTCAGAGTTAAGTGACTTATCCAGAGTCATACAAGTAGGAAGTGTCTGGGACAAGACTTAAATCTAAGGCTTCTTGATTCTATCAAAATCTCTAACCTATGGTAAAAGCAGCTGTTTAATGACAGCCCAGGATTCAGAGCGCTGTTATACCAATTAGGATCTAAGGAATACTAAGTCACCATTACTTGCTGATCTGTATGTGCCTATAGTAACATTCTCTATATAAAAATACAAAACAATTTTAATTTTGATTTAATTTAAACTACCAATCATGTTCTTTAATATGTTGGAAATGGATTTTTTCCCCTTTGATCTAGACCTATGATTCAGCACTTTGAGCATCTCCCTCTTGAGGAAACTCTGAGAGGTTTTAACTTAAAAAAAAAAAAAACTCTTACAATGCTGAGAGTTTTTAACCTCATAAAGAGGTTAAACAACTTTCTTAGGGCCTCACAGCTGATAAATATAAGAGGGGGGTAATTGAAAGTCAGGTGTTCGGACTTGTCTGAGGGCAGCCAGCCTTCTATCTCTTTGTTTTTTTGGGTTTTTTTGTTTGTTTGTTTTTTTGGTAGAGATTACATTCTTAGGAGTATGTCAGTGAGATCAGATCTCGAAAGCCTGGGCCTGATCAATAACCTGAGGACAATCAGAGACAGCTGGGGAGAAAAAGCCAGTGGGTCTCCACTGAATGAGGGGTGGAGATGGAAAGGGGCTGACCCAAAAAAAGGCTTATCAGCTTCTTTAACAAGGAGGGCTTTGGCAGCAATGGCCTGGAGGCAAAGGGCCCTCCAGCAGCCACAGAATCTAGGGGCCTATGATTTTTTTGATTAGCTCTAATAGTATTCCTACTTCAAAAATATTTCTTAAGTTCACTTAGCTAAATAGACCTTTAGAGACACAATAGTCTCAGAAAGATGGCAACAAATTAACAATGAGTATCAAATGACAAATGACTTTTCAATTGACATCAATTGACCTTATCAATTCTGGTATGGATTCAAAGTTAGAGAGATACCAGCATATGCCAGTCATACAATTCTGATTACAGGTATTTCACAAATGCTATTAATTTTCCTTTTACAAACTCAAGGAACAAGTCAAGCTGAGATAGCAAAAAGCTTGTTTGTTTTTTTTAAGCAATCCCAATATCCTATTTCCAGTTTCTAAAAGATTTAATTCTTAGTTAATTTGACCAGGACTTGTAAATTGTAAATTTTCCAAATCAAAATTTCAAAATATTACAACAGGGAGAATTTTGGTGGACCTTTTGAAAGTGAGCTTTGAATTTGCCAATCTCAAAGCTCCACACTTAATTGGCTTTAATTGGTCAGGCAGGAGAGATTTTTTAAAAATTTGACAAAGAGGGGCCCGCCTCCCTACCTCCCACAATGCTCACAAGGAGGGCTCTACAGGGCCTTCACCTTCTCTTGCCTGAGCCAGCAGAAGCTCAGGGTGGAGGTTGGTCAGACCAGCCCTTATTCTAACCCGGGGAACCAGGCTGGCCCGCCCCTTCCCCCCAGCCAAGGCCATGAGCCATGTGGCCAGCCAAGCCAGGTTCAATAAGGCCAATTAGGCTGGGTTAATGGATTTCCTGAGGGGATGGCTGACTCAGAAGTGGGTTCTTCTGGAAACTAATATATTATATTCCCAGTGGAAATCAGAAAAGCTCTCTTGAAGGTGCTCTTCTGATAGCCACTCAAATACCTACTTTGCAGGAACAAAAACTTTAAAACGAGACTTTAAACAGCTGAGCTCAGGAGAAAACTTTACGAACACTCAAACACATTACAGTCCTTATCTACTTGATTGCTGCCCGCAGATTCTGAACAGGATGTAAATGGGCTCAAGTGAGCATAGGACAGACAAACAAACATATAACCAGACCAGATACGGGCAAGAGGGTCAACGTCTCAAGCCTTGCCCGGGGAAGAGGTGCCCTATGGGGGCACTATAAGCCTCTTCAGGCTCTCTTTCCCTCCAGACATTTACCGGCATATTTAACCAGACATACCATGGAGGTATTTAACCAGACATTTACCAGTATATTTAGCTTACCCCCCAAACTGGAGGTCCTGGATCCATGAAAAGCCAAATGAGGAGCAAGTCGGAGTCAGGAGGCAGGCGCAATCTTCCCTCCTTGAGACCTGGGGCCCTGAACTTCATCAGGGACTAGCCCCCCTAGGGCTTGGGGCGGGCAGATGCCTACCTCTGGAGGCTGAGAGTTCTTCTTATTTGGGGATCTTTGGGGTGACACGGAACACCCCAAATCTCGCTAGGGCCTCCAAATGTTGTACCTCAATAAAAGCAAGACAGAAGATCCCCAAGATTAAGTTTGAAAAGTGGATTTTATTATTGCGGGACACCGCGGGACTGTTGGGGTACATGGTCACCCAAATCAGACAGCCCCTTCTATCTCTTATGCTACTCAATATTTTAGCCCTAGTCAGCTATGACAATGGCATTTGTACTTAGGGGTGGGATGAGGAGTGGTTTTTAAGTAGTAGCAATAGCACTTGACTTGTGTTCTGATGTCTTCCAGCCTTTGGAAAACCAGTCTATCTCATTAATAATTAATGAGCTAGGGTGGTCTGTTCAGTTACAGCTATGACACTAAGTCACCCAGTGACTTTGAACAAATCGCTTTGCCTTTTGGACCTTCCTTTCCTTATCTATACAACGATGGGGTTGAACTAGAAGATCATTAAGATCCTTTTAAGCCCAAATCCTTTAATCCTATGGTTTTATTTATTATATTTATGATTAAATTTCCTTGGTCAGGTCAGCAATTTATTTAAATATTGCCTAGAGCAATGGTGTCAAACTCAAATAGAAATTAATCCCTTTTGCTGCATATTGACTTAGGAAACCATAAAAATTAATATTATCTATGTTTTATTGTGTTTTTATTTATTTTGTTAAATACCCCCCCCTTACATTTTAATTAGTGTTTTTGGGTTTTTTTGCTTTTTGGAGGGGGGAAGACAGGGCAATTAGGGTTAAGTGACTTGCCCAAGGTCATACTAGTAAGTGTTAATTGTCTGAGGCCTGATTTGAACTCAGGTCCTCCTGACTCCAGCGCTGGTGCTCTATTTACTGCTCCACCTAGCCACCCTAATTTTAACTAGTATTGCAGGCCCAGGCCTTGCATTAGAGGTCTCTGGCCTGGGGTACTGAGAAGCCAGGATTTGTTAGAGGTAAGACATGAATGGAAGTTTTCCTGATTCTGATGATCCACTATACTTAACAGTTTTCACAAAATGTTTACTTTAGGAGGTTGAAGACAGGGTTAAAGTTTGATGTACCAGAAGTGAACCTTGTTCATTTTAGGTATGTCAAATAACTCAAATAACTTAAAAGGACCACCTATATTCAGTGACCACTTTTTTTTTTATAGGAGGGTGGATGATATCTTCTGAATTATGTGAAAATTGAGAGTTCATTTTTCTCTGTTATAAACAATAGGAAAGTACATCGACTGTATTAAGGAACTCTACTGCATTCTTTCTACCACTAGAAGTCAGAAATTAACCCCCAAGAGTGATCTATCTTCTGTTTAACCATCATCAGTTGGTAACTGCTGGCAGTTCGTAATTCTATGCTAGTCAAGTGCATTTGAGGGCACGAGTAGAGCAAAGGTTAAAACAATTTTCCAGATCTTTTTTTATATCACTACATTCACTTCCCCCAACTCCAGCCTTCAATCCCAGGATTGCTTTAGTCCCCTCATTATGGATAAGTAAACACTTTCAAATATTTAATTTAAATGAATTCCTTGGGTGATCTATTTAGAGATAATAGTCAAATTCAAGTGAACAAGCATTTATTAAGTGTGTACTGTGTGCTAGACACTGTGCTAAGCATTCACTGTAACAGTAATAATGATGAGAACACATCTTGGACATCATTTTTTCTTGCTTCCTAACTGGAAACTGACCCCCCCACCAAAGGATGGGATATATTTTTTTCAGTTATACTTTTAACAAGAAAAGCTACAACCAATCTCATTTGATCCTAAAGACAATCCTGAGGAGGTACTATTATTATCATCATTTTACAGGTAAGGAAACTGAGGCACAAAGAGCTTAAATAACTTGTCCAGGGTCACACAGCTAATAATTGTCTGGGGCAGAATTTGAATTCAGCTCTTTCTGATTCTAGGAAGCATTACTATCCCTTGAACTACTGAGCTGCCTAAGCAAGACTCACCTGATGGATTCTGTCTTATTCGTAAAGCTTTCTAGAGCAAAGAACCTAATCACCCTCACAACTTACTGCTTTGCTCTTATCTCAGGAAATGTCGTCTTTAATTTATTCTTAATTCTAAGGATCCCTGGACTTTGTCATCTCACACAGTCCTGTGCCCTTGGGATTTCTAGACCTTTCCAGCTAGCCTACGATTGAAATTTCTTTTATGTCTTGTCTCCCCCAATTAGAGTGTAAGCTCTTTGAAAGCAGGGAAAAGTCTCTTGATTTTTCTGGTTGTATCCCCAACATTTAGCACAATACATTTAGCCCAAAGCAAAGTTCTTAATAAATATTTATTCCTTCATTTGTTCCTTGATTTTTTCATTTGTTCCTTTGTTCATCTATCCATTGATACAATTCTTCCTGAACCTAATTCAGTTAGCTTGTGTTATATATCCTGTGTATAAAAACCCTTTCATTTGCATACCATTTTATGACTACAAGCCATTTTAACAGGACGTTTCATTTAGTCCTCACAACAATTCCTTGAGATAACAATTTCAAATATTTTTATCCTCATTTCACAGATAAGCAAAACCGAGACTGAGAGGTTAAGTGAATTGTCAAGGTCGCACAGCTAGTCAGGGGAAGGAGCTGAGATTTAAACAACTGGGTTTTCTGATTCTAAATCAGGTGCTCTTTGCTCTATACCAGGCTGACCTGCATGAGCCAATACTTTATCATTTAAATCCTATATTTCTTTTGCTTTTGAAAGGCAACACACCACTTGTTTCAAAACTAATTCTTATATTTGGCTAACTGAAGTTTATTGAGCCTCTTTTCTCAGCTACTGCCTTGTTCTTCCAAAGACAACTGAACTGAGGAAATGGCCTTCACGAGTTGAGCTGACAGATGGTATAGCGATTGGCTGTTTATATATTACAAAATGTGGTACATGAAAAGGGAGCTACCATATGAAGCAACTGTGATTTTAGCTTACTCTTTAAAGCATGAAAACCACATCTGTTTTGAGGGGGAGAAAAGAAATTTTCAGTAAAACAAAGAACTTGAAGGGAAAACAAATATATGAGACAATCCTTGAAGCTGATATGTTGTACTTTATAACAGTTTTCAAGGGACAGATTTTATTTCATTTTCTATCCTCCTAGTACATCTTGTGCCTCACAGAATTTATGTGTATCTGATTTTCTAGAAAGGAAAGTGCTTTGGACATAAATTATTAAAATGATCAGGAAATAATCCATATTAGATTGAACATCTGGTAATTTTTATACTTGTTTCATTTTAAAATTCTTGTCTAAAACTCTACAGTTTATTTATAAGAATGTTATTGATGTCTTTTGTTTTAACTGGAGTAATTTCTTAATATCTAGCCTCTTCTTGCTGCATAATCTTTTGTAATAAAGAAAATCAGAGAAGAAAAATTAATGGACAAAGCAACTTTGTGGGATACTTTGTCCTTGTAAACCTCTATTTTGCTAATGAAAGGAGAGAAGGATGCTTTATCATCTGTTCTGGATTTAGATTATTCATTAAACTTAATCAGAGTTCAACAGCCTTGGGATATTGTTTTACTAATGTTCTTCTAATAGATAAACAACAAATCACTGCTCCATTTGTCAGCTTAACTCAAAAAGGTGATTTCTTTAGTTCAATTGTCTTTGGAAGAACCATCTCATTTACATTATTGCAACCATTTCTTATGCTGTTTTCCTGGTTTTGCTTATTTCATTCAGTTCATAGGAGTCTTCCAATGTTTTTCTGAATTCCTTGTATTCCTTGTTTCTTATTGCATAATAACCTAATAATATTCCAATACAATGAAATATCACAAAGTATTCAAGTATTCCTCAATTGAGATGAATGGCTATTTTGTGTCCAGTCTTTTTTCTAATAAAAATGCTGCTATGAATATTTTTGGTATTTCTGGGATCTTTTTGGGGGGAGATCTTTGACCTTCATGTGCTATATGCTGTAACAGCAAGCAAAGTAGAATTTTTTGCTGTTTTTTTCCTGGATTGAATTTTCAAGTGCCTTTGATTGAGTCTTACCTTTGATTTAATCAAGAGACTATGATTGGAAACAGTATATATTGTATTGCTTGGAGGGAGAGGAGAGAGTAGAGAGAGAAGCTGAGCTGAGAGAGAGAAGCAAGAGTGAGTGGGCTAGGGGGGCGGAGCCAAGATGGCGGAGTAGAAACAGCGCGTCCAAGCCACTCTCCCCCAACACCACCTCCAAACTATGTAAAAGGGGACTCTGGACAACTTCTGGAGCCCCAGCACCCACAGAACGACACAAAGAACCTCTCGCTGAGGACAGCCCAGCAGCCCTGCAGGAAGGACCAGCACAGGTCTGGGAGCTGAGCCCAGGTCGGCCTGAGTCTTGGTTTGTTTGTGTGTGTTAAGTGTCTGAGGCCGGATCCGAACTCAGGTCCTTCTGACTCCAGGGCCTACACTCTACTCACTGCACCACATAGCCGCCCCAGATGAGGGGATATCTTGTGGGACTGCTATTCTAGGGTGGTAGGTAGGGGAAAAATGGGGGAAAAATTGTAACTCAAAATCTGGCGGAAATGAATGATATAAACCAGAAGTTAATAAAGCATTTGTTTAAAAAAAAAAAGTGAGAGGGCTATAGGAACTTGCTTGTAGGGAGGTCTAACAGATATAATGTTTGTGATGTAGGTGTTCCCTCTGTTGATCTGTGTTAATTTCTTGGACAAAAGTCCTGTCTGTTGGTTTTTATGGGTGAATTGAGCTAAAGAGTGGAGATCTGCCCATGGGAAGGAGCCTTAGCTTAAGCCCCTTTTAAGAGCTGTTAAAGTAGATTGAGATGGTAGTGCTGGTAATATGTATAAATATTGTTATAGTCCTGTTAAACTTCGTTTTCCTAGAAACAGAAATTGTGAACCCAGGCAAGAACTGTGAGTGGTCAAACCATGGAGAAGGAGTCATGGGGTTTGGAAGTCAGCCTTGAGTCAAGATGATAGAGGACTTTACTTGGATACTGTATATTGATTGAGGAGATTGTGACTTACTGTGACCTAGGGGTGGATGGTGTTTGTATTTTCTGCTACCCCTAAAGGATGTGTAGTGCTAGAAAAAACCCTAGCCTGTGACACCCCTGATTTTGGGGATGCAGTGATATATACTGCATGATATGTTGTGCTAGGGAAGACTCTGGTCTGGGAACTCCTAACTGAGTAAAAAAAGTATTTTGTGGAATGCTACTGAATGCAATGATATATCTATGCTCCATATGACATACTGAGTGCTATGAGATATATACATATATAAGATATATTTTGCTTATGGATGTTACCATGAATGTTATGCTTTATTGAACATTTAGTTTATTGCTGAATAGAGAGTTCATTATACTAAGTGATCAGATCCTTAAAATTACTCACATTGGCAGTCCTCAAGTGCACTACCGTGATTGGCAGTACATATACCCAAGAGAAATCCGTTTTAAATCCATTAATTTAAATCTGACAGATTATAGTAAAAAATTATAAGGACTAAAGATTAACAAATGTAAATGTCAAATGCCCATAGATTTAGAGCTATGAGGGACCTCATAGGTCATCTAGACCAATCCCCTTGTTTTACATATGAGGAAATTGCATCTCAGAAAGGCTATTGCCTACGGTCACAATACTAATAAGTGACAGAGATGGGATTTGAATGTAGGTTCTTGGCTATCAAATCTATAGATCTTTTCATTTAACCATGCTCCCTCTGAAAATTATTAGAACTACTACTAAGCCTACCCAGTAAAAAAGATCAAAGAAAATTGAAAGGGACCTAGACAAAGCCCAGAGTTTGAAAATAGTTGACTGAAATTACTGCAGATTTGCAACTACTGTTTTTGAGACATGTAAAGAAGTTGGGATGGACACTTTTTGTTGTGGCAAAGAACTGGAAAAAAAGAAGAGGGTGCATCAAATGGTAGAATGGGTGAAGAAGTTGTGATATCTGAATGTAATGGTCTATTTTTCTGCTCTAAGGAATGATGAAAGGGACAGTTTCAGAGTAATCTGAGAGTTGTATGAACTCATGCAGCAGCAGGA
Source organism: Gymnobelideus leadbeateri (assembly GCA_011680675.1). Taxonomy (NCBI): domain Eukaryota; kingdom Metazoa; phylum Chordata; class Mammalia; order Diprotodontia; family Petauridae; genus Gymnobelideus; species Gymnobelideus leadbeateri. The sequence continues at coordinate 570,336 of WOXC01012085.1, read as the reverse complement.
GAACAATTTACATGTTAACAACAGCTTTGTAAAAGTTTGAAAAAAAGCTTTGAAAGATTGTGGGACTCTGATCAATGTAATGACAAAACATGACTTTAGAAAACTGATAAGGAAGGATTGTTCTTGTGTCTGTGGCCTCCTTACTCTGGAATATCTGGCAGCTTGTGGGAACTATGGACCAAAGGATATCCCTTCTCAAGGCCAGACTCCTTCTTCTATTGGTGATTTCTTTCTGTAGCCACCCTTTGGTGAAAAGGACCAGGATAGTCTCCCTTCATTTCCTTCTGAATCATGTTTTTGACTTTCTGGCTATCAAAATCATCCCCACCTTCCAAATCCCCAGCATTGGGTACCTTCATCCCCCTCCCACTGCTTATCAGTGTCCTTTTGTGTGTGTCTTCTCCCATTAGAAATAAGCTCCTTGAGGACTGGGCCTATCTTCCCTTTTGGTTGTATCTGTATCCCTAGCACTAGGTATAATACCCAGTCCTAATCAATGTTTGTTTCCTCCTAGTGCTTTTTGAATTGTGTGATTCTAGGGAGAGACAGGGATAAGAGACAGGAATAAGGAAAGAAAAAAAAGAGTATTATTATTGAGCATTTAAAAAAATGCACAAAGATGAAAGTTCTGTAGGAAATACTTACAAGCAGCTTTGAAAGCAACAGGTTAAATTAATTATATACTTCAAAAAAAATTCAAGTTGTACATAATAGAATTTTACATTTCCACATATGGTCCTCTTTCCCTGTTTTACTGTGTATATGGAAATACTCTTTTTTGGGTAATCATTAAATTCAGAATTAAACAATGTTAAATTAATCCCCCCCCCAAATTCTTGTCCTTAGGTTATAAAATATGGGAAGACTTTAATTTTTTCTGAAAAAAAATGTTGTGATGAGAAAAATAGAACAGAGCTGATATTTTTAAATGATATTTACTTAGACAAACTAAAGCTTTAAACTGAGTTAATTTTGAATTATTTAGTAAAAAATACAAAGTATTATTGAAATATAAATCAAGTTACAAAATATTAAAGTATTCTTTAAACAGAAAAAGGAAAATCTCTCTCAGCTATAGTTCTTTGTAATGGAATGAACACTGGACTAGGTGTTTGGAGTACTAGATTTTAACTTAGTCCTTACTCTTTTACTGATTGTGTAATCTTGGGTAAGTCACTTCCTCGCTATGGAGACCAGTTGCCTGACTGGTAAAATGTGAAATACCTACCTCAAAGCATTGATGTAAGGAAAGCACTTTACAAATCTTTGAGTGTTGTCTGTTGATGTTATTAGTATTTTGTATCCAGAATGAAAAGAACAACCCTCAAATGCTGTATTTATCCTAAAAGATTAAAAAAGAACATGGCTATAACACTATTGGAATGGATAATGATGGTGATGATGATGATGATGAATATAATGATACCAAAGTAGACATCTTCTGAGATCAAGTACTTGTAATCATTGACTGCATTTGATACAAGCACATCTTCATCAGGTGGTAAGTTGCCTACTATCTCTTTCTTGTAGAGCAAATGATTTGAATTCGTCTCTAGGAAACTACCTTATTTGTATCCAAATGCCCTTTAATCATTCTCATGGTGAGCTAGAGTGTTGGACTGGGCAGGATATTTGTCTACACTAAACCTAGGTTCCTAACTCCAAAGCCAACATTCTTTCTATTATAATTCATTGGCAATTGATTTGTCATAAAAATCATGTATACCTTTATTTCAATGTCTTTTTAAAATTTGAATTAAAAAATGTATTCTAAACTCAAACATCAAATAGAATGGATATTTCCACATATATATGTGTATGTGTATAATACATACGTATCTATATCTATAACTTTTTTTTCAGAAACATGCAGCAATTTATAGAACATGTGACATCTAAGGAGTGGTGCTGGGAAATACCAGAAGTATGAAGTACAAATACTGTTGAGTAGAGAATAGTTTTCTAAAGAGTTCCCAGTGGAAACACTATATACAACCAATTTTCCTTACTATACTAGGGAACTAGGAGAGGAAATAATTTCAGAAAAATAACTGGATTTGAATCCAGTTAGTAGATGCATTGCCTCTGAGAGCAATACAGCTGGGGCACTACTGGGTATTTATAATTCCACACTAAAGGTCAAGGAGATGGGAAATGGTGGGTCACAAATGAGGAACAGAGAAGACCAGTTTAGCAGGATTGTAGAATGCAAGAGAGAGTAAGGAGGTTCAGTGAGACTAGAAAGGTAGATTGGGACCAGGTAGTGCAAGGATTTAAAAGTTAAAAAAAGGATCTCATATTTTATTTTAGGGGTTATCATTGGTTGGTCAGGGAAGTCACAAGGACAGATCTGCACTTAAGGAAAATTACTTTGGCAGCAATGTGTAGAATGGACTGGAATGATGAGAGAATTGAGTCAAGGAGGCCAAATAGGAGGCTGTTGCAATAATCTAGGCCAATGGGTGGCTAGGTGGCGCAGTGAGTAGAGCGTCGGCCCTGGAGTCAGAAGGACCTGAGTTCGGATCCGGCCTCAGACACTTAACGCACACACAAACAAAAACCTAGCTGTGTGACCTTGGGCAAGTTACTTAACCCCAATTGCCCTCCAAAAGGCAAAAAAAATAAAAATTAAAAAAAAAATAATCTAGGCCAAAGATGATTAGTAACAGAACTAACATGGAAACTGTATGGAGAGAAAGAGTTATATGTGTGCTGTAAAGGTAGAAATGGCAAGATTTGGCAACTGATTAGATATGTAGGCTGAAAGAGAAGTTAAGGATGATGCCAATATTATGAACCTGAGAAACTGGAATTATTACTGGTATTTTAGAGAGAAATAGAGTAATTTGGAAGAAGGAAGGGATCAGAGAGAAAGAATTAATGAATTCAGAATTTAGTTAAGATGTACTTGGGACAGGGTATAGGGTATAAACTGGAGTCAGTTTCACTAGAGGCAATCATTAAATTTTCATTGTGAGCATTTACTTCTGGGAAATAGGAAATGTTACAAATCAGACCTTGAATTGTTTTGTTGATTATCTAGACTTAAGAAAGTAATGGAGAAAATGTTAATAATTCAGATTAAGCTTAAAAGTGTATTATGCATACATTTTCCCCCTACTGGAGGACCACTTTTTTCCCCAATTACATGTAAAAACTATTTTTAACATTAATTTTAAAAGATGTTAAGTTCCAAATTATCTCTCTCCATCCTTTCCTCCCCTCACTGAGAAGGCAAGCAATTGAAATAGGTTATGCATGTGCAATTATAGAAAACATATTTCCATATTAGTCATGTTATGAAAGAAAATGCAGACCAAAAGAACCCCATGATAAAAATAAATAAAGTAAAAAATAATATGCTTTGACCTGCATTCAGACCCTACCAGCTCTTTCTCTGGAGGTGGATAGCATTTTTCATCATGAGTGCTTTGGAACTATCTTGGATCATTATATTGCTGGGAATAGTTCAATCATTCAGAGTTGATCATTGTTATTACTGTATACAATAAATACTGTGTTGTTACTATATATAATAAATAACAATGAATGTTGTTGTTACTGTATATAATGTTTACCTGGTTCTGCTCACTTCCCTTTGCATCAGTTCATGTAAATCTTTCCAAGTTTTTCTTAAAGCATCCAGCTCATCATTTCTTTTTTTTTTTTAAAGCAATTGGGATTAAGTAACTTGCTCAAGGTTACATGGCTAGTCATTATTTATGTGTGGGTGCTCATTTTCTGAGGCCGGTTTCGATCCCGAGTCATCCCAACTCCGAGGCCAGCGCTCTTACTCACTGCGCCACCTAGCCGCCCCTAGCTCATCATTTCTTATAGCATTCTATCACAATTATATACCACAGTTTGTTCAGCCATTCCCCAATTAATGTGCATACCCTCAATTTCCAATTCTTTGCCATCATAGAAAGAATTGCTATACATATTTTTGTACATATAAGTGCTTTTCCTTTACTTTTTTTCTTTCTTTTTGTCTTTTTGGAGGGGGGAAGGCAGGGCAATTGGGGTTAAGTGACTTGTCCAAGGTCACACGGTTAGTAAATGTTAAATATCTGAGGCCAAATTTAAACTCAGGTCCTCCTGCAGTGCTCTCTTCATTGCGTCACCTATCTGCCCTTTCCCTTTCTTTTTTTTTTTAATCTCTTTGGGACAAAGATCTAGTAGTGGTATTGCTGGATCAAAGGGTATACACAGTTTTATAGTCCTTTGGGCATAGTTCCAAATTGCTGGAGAACCAGCTGTTACACATTTACTAGCACCTTGCTGTGAATCTGGAACATCTGGTTTGAAATACTCAACAGTCAATTGATGATATGGGATTAAAGTTCAGGGAAGAGGCAGGCTGTACATTGTTAAGGAACTAGGACAATCCCAAAGGTAGTAGCTTATGACGACTGTGCAGTTGTATACTATATATACTGGACTCTTAGCTAAATAAAGTTGACTCTGTTTTCCACCATACTGGAGTCATGTTTTGTTTATGATTGTCAACCTTTGGGTAAATAATCTTTTTATCTGTCTTTTCACCTAACTTTTCCTTCTCAGCTCTGGTGCTGGCCGACAGGGCTCCTCTCTACCACTATCTCAGACTGCCACAGAAGGGCAGGGGTCCCAGGGTGGGCTTGGCTCCCCACAGTACATGTCTGCAGATGTAGCAATCAGCTGCATAGAAATGGTAGTAAAACCCATGGGAACCAATGAGGATAAAGAGATTATAGAGAGAAAAGAGATAAAGGCCCAGGACAGAGCTTTGTGAAACATCCACAGTTGGGTGGCATAATGAATTTGATAAACCAAAAAAGGAGACTGAGAAGGGCCTGCAGACAGGCAGGAGTCAAGTCAGGAGAGAGAAGTGTTACAAAAGGTCCGAAAGGAAAGAGTGTAATGTGGGTATGGATGTACACATATGTGCATGTTTGTATATGTATGCATCTTATATAAATATATATGTGTGTGTTATATATATGAATTAAATGTGATGCTTTGTAAAAGTCAAGAGATGTTTAGTGTATAAATAGAATTTGGGTGCTAGTTATTGGCCTTCAAACAACAGGTGGGAGCTTGAGATGATGAGATAAGGAAGTAGATACTGCAAAACTCCTCTGGATACTTGAGAACATTAAGTGGGGGGAGATGTTAACAGGGTTAGCTCTGAGAGGGAGGGGTCAGAACTATATGTATTATGTCTGTTATAATTAATTGCAGCCTGTCCCCTGTTCTCTCATTCCCATCCCCTGTAACAACCCCACCCATATCCCAATTTAAACCAGCCCAACCCTTTCACTACGCCCTCAGGAATTACCATTCCATAGTGAAAAAACTTCTTTTACACTGACCCACTTTCTTTTCAGTTTATTTTATTTTTAGTTTATGGAATAAAATAAACATTTCCATAACATAGTATAATAAAAAGATGATTGTCCATGAAACTGCAAATCTACTACATACAACTTGCTATTCCTTTAAAATATATAATAAAGTTATCATGAAAATTTCCTTTTTTCTTTTTTTCTTCCCTCTCCCCACTCTAGAGATGGCTACTATTAGATATAAATAGGTATGTGTGTGTGTATACATACATATACATGTACAAAAATATATAATTCTATACACACTTCTATTTATCAGTTCTTTGTCTGGATGCAGATAGCATCTTCATGCCCAAATTAACAATAAAGGCCATATGAACTGCTTTCTCTAACATTCTTCCTGTCTGTTAGCTCCCATAGAGATCTGGCTACTTTCTGATGACACTGCTATCCCTGGCTATTGTCTCCAGTTCTGGTTGGACCTTTTCTCGTGCCCTGTCCATCCTGCTGCTCCAGGAGGGGGAACTGGAATACTCCTTGTTCCTCATTGTTTTCTCCTTTTTTCCCCTCCTTCCTTTGAAGTTCACTTAATCAAAATTTTCCAACCAATCAAAATTATGGTAGTTATAGCAAACTGACTCCCAGGTCATTCTCCTTTCTTTCTCAAATCATTCAGTTCATCATCTTCTCCTCCCCAATTCTTGCCCTACAGGGAGATTTTAATGTCTACATCAATTTCCCCTCAAGCTTCCTATCCTCCCAATTCCTCAATGTCCCTAAGTTCTGTAAACTACTCTTTCACTTCACCTCAGCTATACTTAGGGATTTTGCCATTAAGCACAAGGGTTCTATTTTCCCAATTAGAAACTCTCACATGCCTATTCTGCCCAGAATCTCCTATTTTTCCACCTGTACTTCTGCCTTACCCTTCCTATACCCATTCTTCACTGGCATTAAGACCTCTGCTTCCCCCACCTCTCAGTATTTCTGTTCACTTTCTTCCCTCTCCAACCTCAACCCAATAATTAGCCATTTCACCTCTACAGTGTCCTCTGCCCAATTCCTTGCCACTTTGTCCGATCATAGGTCACTTCGTTCACAACTCAGCTCTGAATCACTCCTACCATTCAACTCTTTCTGCTTAATGAAGCTAAAGGAAATCTCTTATCCTAATGGGCTAATTACAAATCCATGCTGTGTAACATCACTTAAGTACTTGTTGTAGAAAATAGTAAAAGTAAGAAAAGGTTGTAGTCCTTTTAATCCTCTCTGGCTGATCCCCCTTCTCACATTTCACTTCCCACAGAAACTATTCCAAGCCTTTTTTCTCCTCAAGCTCCCAACTCCATCAGTTAAGAACCAAAAATGACAAGGCAGACCCCTAAGAATTCTCTCAGAACCAGAAGGGCTGCCCTGCTCCCCACAGAAGCCCAGAGAATTTAAAGGGCTGACCTGGCTCCTACAAAACACCTGAGACCTAGAAAGTAGAGCCCAGACTATAACTCCACGTCTAAGAACTGACAAAACTGGTCCCCAGTGACCCAATGTCTCTCTTTGAAAACTGACAAATCCTGGTGGCTAAAATAAAAAAGAGGCATATTAATGTGAGCTCCATTTTTTCTCATTTTCTTTATCTTAAAACCCATTTACATCATCTTTGATTCCCTCCACCTTTTCCCAGTCCCTGAAAAAGATGTGAACTTTGTCATTTTCAGGTCAATACCCTTGAGATGGGTTTTAGATTCTCTAGCAGAAAAGATAGTATCCTTCTGTATCCTCAGTCATCTTCCCCTTCTCCAGAATAGTAAAACTCATTCTGTCAATTGGTTGCCTTGTACTTACTGCTTTCAACATGCTGAAGCCTCCACCATCCTTAACAATAATTACTAAAATAAAAAACCAACAAAAAGAAAACCTTGACTAGGACCTAATATTCTTTCAAGCTATCATTCTCTCTCTCTCTCTCTCTCTCTCCCCGCCCCCTTATCTGAAAAATTTGGCGACATTTGCTTCTTTCTCTTTATCTCCTCCACATACTCAACTACGTACAAAATTATTACTGATATTTTCCTATACAATATATGGTTCTGTGCGTGGGTGTGGGTGTGTGTGTGTGTGTGTGTGTGTGTGTGTGTGTGTGTGTGTGTTTGAGAGAGAGAGAGACAAAGAGGAAGACATACATAGAGAGACACAGAGAGAAAGGGAACAAAAGTGAAAACATATTCATATAGACAGAGAAAATTGGCATTCAATAGACAGGATGGAGTGAGGGCCCAAAGTTGCCCATTTGGTTTATTCTAAGAAGAGGTTAAGAAAGGACCAATTAAGTGTTGTTTAAAGAAAAGTGACTCTCAAAGCAGTCAGGCCTTAAAGAGTAGTTTATTAAACATTTTTTTTTTGATTGAACAAGTTTAAGAATTAGCCTTCCCTCGATTAGCTGATAAATGAGTCTACTGGTTATTTCCAGCAGTGTCTTTCTGTCCTTAATGGCTATAAAAGCACACAAGAAAAAAGTGTGGGCAAGTTTGATGATGTTCTTTGTGGCATCTTGTGAGTGTATTTAAGGAGAACCTCCAGCAACAGGGCAGAGGCCCAGAAGACTGAGCGTTATTTCTCTTCCTGTGACTACTCAGTCTCTGGATCCTCTTTCTTGTCAGCTCTCAGACGAGGAGTTATGGCCCGGGCTCTACTTGCTAGATCTTGGGTGTTTTTATGGAACCAGGCCAGCCCTTTAAATGCTCTGGGCTTCTGTGCACAGCAGGGCGGCTCTTCTGGATCTGAGAGAATTCTTCGGGCTCTCCCTTGTCATTTTGGCACACTGGCCATCCTTAGAGGCCAGGCCACCCTTTCTAGCTCCATGGGGATAGTGAGGCTGCAAACCTGTCTTTTTGGCTCCATGGGGATAGTGAATTTCCAACCCCATATTTGGCCTCTCAGGTGCAGGCTAGTCTTGGGATTTCATGGGAGAATGTGGGTCTCCACTCGGCTTTTCCGTTGTCAGGTGACCCTCAGAATCCTGGCCACTCCTTTTGGCTGTCAAATTGGACTGAGAGCTCAGATGAGATTTCTGTCCTGGAGAGTCATGTATACTTGTATCTGGAGGAGACTTTTCATCTCTCAGATTGAAGATAATGCCTCTGTCTCTCAACAGTACTCCTGACATACTTCTATGTCAGGAGTCTATTTTATTTTATTTTATTTTTTTACATTGCCCCAGATTTGTAAGCAATCCATCAACAAGCATTTATTCAACAGACACAAATATGCCAAAGTTTCATGGAATATACACATCGGGCGGGCCAAAATTCTGCATCCAAAAAGGCATTACATTTGAGGCCAAAGGATTTGCCGTGGTGATTGAGAATGGTATCATCTCTCTCAATGATGACCAACTGATTCTGACGAAAAGCTTATATTATGAAAAAGACAGATGTTTTAAAGTCCTGACCATTTCCATAAGGGCGCTCTTCTATCACATCCATGTGACCCATGTAAAACTAAGAGATCATGCCTGTGATACATGACAAGAAATGGAATAAGCAGAAGAGGACATATTATCTTCAGAGAGAGCAGCGTGATTGAATGTGCTCTTCCATGCTGAAAATCCTCAAGGGGTTACTTCCTCTAAAGAAGATATGGCAAAGAAATGTTGTTTTCTAGGAGAGCAGCATGTCTGAATATTCCCTGTTATGCTGTCACTTCTCGAGGGCAGAATGAAGGTGGCAGAGTGAAAGCAGGGCCTTGCATGAGATCTCTCCCCAAAAGATGCTGAAGCAAGTGACTTAACAATGGCCACAAGAGGTCCCTTGAAAAGGCCAGGCAAGGAAGAATGCCTTACAAAGCAGCACTGGCCAAATGGAGAAAGAGGTCCAAGAGCTCATTCCAAAGGCTCAACTTCAGAAGTTGAATGGAGCAACTGGAAGCTAGAGACTTGATGAGAAATCAAGGAAATATCAAAGGAAGTCCAAACGATGACAAAAGAGAAGACAAGGTGAAATATCTCACTGGGCAAACGACAGACCTGGAAAATAGATCCAGGGGGCATCATTGAAAAATGATCATTAAAAAAAAGGATGACCTGAAAACCTGGATCAACCAAAGAGGCCAGACATCATCTCTTCAGAAATCATCAAGGACAACTACCCTGATATTCTAGAACCAGAGGGGAGAATAGATGAGGAAAGAATCCACTGTTCACCACCTGACAGAGATCCTCATAGGAAAAGCCCCCAGGAATATTATAGCCAAAATTATAGCAGAGTTCCCAGGTCAAGAAGGAGATAGTGTAGGCAGGGCAGCCAGAAAGCAACAATTCAGCATGAGTCATGGGGAAGAATGCTTCCTAGGACTGTATCCACATCTAGCTTATATGAGATTGCTTGTCTTCTGGGGGAGGAGGAGGAGGGAAAGAGAGAAAAGGAGGGAGAGAATTTGAAGCGAAAACTTTCCAGAAGGCTTGAAAAAGATGTTTTGCCATGTAATTGGGGGAAAAATAAAATCAATTTTCAAACTGAATCAAGGCCAGGTGTGATACTCCTTTTTATTCTATGTATGCTCAACATTGCCATTTCTATGCTTCAACAAAATTCACTGAATGGGAAATACAATAGTCCCCATAACAAAGAGGCAATCATGCCTCCTGAAGCCTGAAGGAATGACACCCCTTCTCTCTACCTGTTCATAGACGGGCCTATGACCTCCTGAGTATCAGGAAGGGCTGCTGCCGCCCCTGCAGTGGAGTAGAGAGACGGCCATGAGCACACAGGCCTGCCCAGTCCAGGTCAAAACTCTAGCAAGGGATGCAGAGGAGATGGAGAGTTCCCAGAGGGAGCAGGCTTAAGGTTCCAAACCTTCCAACCTCTCTGGTCACTTGGAGATGGTTTCTGCTGTCAGAAGCCCTTAGTCATTTGGGCACCTCCTGCTCAATTCACCCTAGGCTGAGATTTGTACTGTGCCCTCTTTTGGAACACTAGAAATCAGTTCCATTTTAGGTGAGGGTGGAGGGTGGGAGTGTGGGGAGGGTGAGCGGTGGAAGAAAATCAGTGTGGTTCAAGGAACTCAAAGGACCTTCCATTTGACCTGACTTTGGTGGTCCTTCCCTTTCAGGTCACAGGGAATCGGTATCATCCACCAGGTGGCAGGCCTCTTTAAGCAATCATTTTTCTGGAGGGCTGTAGGGCATGTCGTGGTCAAGTCCCTGAGTCTTTCCTGCAGGTAGATGGGTGGTGGGGCAACTTTAGTTTCTCCCTGATGCCCTAGAAAATGAAGGAGAGCTTGGGAGGTGGCCGAGGGAGGCAGCTGGGCACCAGCACTGCTCTCAGTGAGAAGCCTTTCTTAGCAGGAGGAGCAGATAACTTTATCCCAGTTACTTTGAAGAAAGGCATTACTCTAGCCAGGCTTCAGCAGCATTCCTTCACCTGAGGCTGAAGGTAGCAGTGGTGAAAATAGGATGCTGAGGGCAGAGAAGACTAAAATTCACCCCTTTCTAAGGCCTCATTCCCATTCTTGAGGCCTTCTGCTCCAGCTTCTCCTTTCCTTACCAGGACTTCCTTCTCATCAACATCTGTGAGGGACTAGAAAAAAAAAACAAACCAAACAAAACACCACCCGAAAAAACCAAAGCCAGGCAAACAGAAAAACCAAAAACAGGAACAGCAAATCTCCAGATATGGGACACTTGAGGTCTGAGATAAGATTCCCTTAATTAGAAGTTCCTTAAAGCAAATGTGCTTTTGTAAACCCGAATGAGCTGCCAAGGCTGCCCATTCAGATGGGATCTTCCTAGCCGTTGTGGAACTGAGTCTCTAAAGTTCACTTTGAGGTTTGGAGAGTTTCACTCTCATCTTCCTCAAAATGAAAAATGTTTTTACAGGACAAAAACTCAGAGAACGATACAGTTTGCCAATCATGAGATAATTTTGGCCAACTTAGGGCCAAATTTGCCCCCTTGGGAAGAGCTATGATTTCTTCTAAGAACATCATCAGGAATTGACTAATTTGGTGTTGCTAGATGAAAGTTACTCTCCAAGTAGTCAGGTCGTCAAGCTTAGTTTGTTCACTTTTTTTTTTAAGTGCCAATTTGACTAGCATTTGGAGCAGGCCTGGCTTTTGGAAACCACAAAAGTTTTCACATGCTAAGAGAGAATTTGCATTCAACAGGCAGGATGGGGTGAGGGGTAACCTCATATAGAAGAGGTAAGGGCAAATGGTTATAATGCAGGGAACATAAAGGGAAGAGGGAATGGATCAACCTTATTTTCATTGAATTTGGCTCAGGGAGGCAATGATATATACACTAAATAGAGTATCTCACCCTACAGGAGAATAGGGGGAAAAGGAATTAGGGGGGATGATGGAAAGGAGGGTTTCCTCCAGGGTGGGAAATTGGAAACATCTACCTTTGAAAAGGGACAGGATCAAAGCAGAGTAGAACAAGTGGGAGTTGTGATAGGAGGGAGGAAAATATAGTCAGTCTTTTACAATATATCAACTATGAAAATGTTTTACATAGCTACACATGTACAAGCTATACTGAATTGCTTATCTTCCCAGTAAGGGTGGGTGACAAGGGAGGAAGGGAATAAATCTGGAATTCAAAGTTTTATAATCAAATGTTTAAATATATACATATATATATATACTATTATTAATATTATTTTACATGTACCTGGGAAATAGGATATAAAAGCACTGGGGCAAAGAGATCAATTGTTCCTTACTGGAAAGTCATAGGGGGGTGTGGCAGAAGATATGGGATAGAGTAGCTTGGAGGAGAGGATATCCAGTTGTATAGCTATTTTTCAGTGGTTGGTAGTGGAAAAACGGGGAGAAAATTTGGAACTCAAAATCTTGGGGAAATGAATGATGTAAACTAGAAGTTAATAAAGTATTTTATTTAAAATAAAAAAAAGAAAAAATGTTTTTACATGGAACATGCATTCAAAAGGCAGGATGGAGTGAGGGGGCAAAAGTTGCCCATTTGGTTTATTCTTAGAAGAGGTTAAGAAATGACAAATTTGGTGTTGTGAAAGTAGAGTTACCCTCAAAGTAGTCAGGCCTTCATGAGTAGTTTATTAACTTTTTTTTTTTATAGAATCATTTTAAAAATGAGACTTCCCTTGATTAGTTGATAAATGAGTCTACTGGTCATTCAAAGCACTGGCGTTTAGTCCTTAATAGATATAAAAGCACACATGAAAACTGCTGGCAAACTTGATGATATTCATTGTGGTGCCTTCTAATTATTTAAGGAGAGCCTCCAGCAACTGGGCCGAGGCAGAGAAGACTGAATGTTATTTTTCTGCCTCTTACTACTCAGTCTCTGGATCCTCTTACTTGCCGATATCTGCCTGGGGAAGAAGGCATCTCAGTGGTCTTTTGAAAACCTCACACATAGGACTTTTCTTCCTTATCACATAGAAAGGAGAAGTGGAGACTTGTCACTTTTTGTTTTTTTGTTTTATTTTTTTTAATGAATGCACATTTTTTATTGGGAAGTTAATCCTATCCTGTGAGACTGTTCCCTGACCCCACCTGCATTTCAAAGGTTTTTTTTTTTCCTTTTGGAGACTGGAAGGCAGGTCAATTGGGCTTAAGTGACTGGCCCAAGGTCACAAGGCTAGTCAGCTTTCAGTGTCTGAGGTTGGATTTTAACTGGGGTCCTTGTAACTTCAGCTATGGTGCTGTATTCACTGTGCCAATTAACTGCCCCAATGTGTCAGTTTTCAAAGAGATACCTGAGGTGCCCTGGGACCAGTCTTGTCAGTTCTTAGACATAGAGTTACAGCCCTGTGCTCTATTTCCTAGATCCCCAGTGTATTGTAGGGGCAGGCCAGCCCTTTAAATTCTCTGGCCTTCTGTGCTCAGTAGGACAGTCCTTCTGGATCTAAGCAAATTTTTAGGGATCCATGCTGTCATTTTGTCCCCCTGGGAATACTTCATGGCCAGGCCAGTCTTTCTGGATCCATGTCGATAGTTAGGCTGCAAGCCTGTCTTTTTGGCTCCAAGGGGATAGTTAGGGTCCAACCACATATTTGGGCTCTCGGGTACAGACTTGTCTTTGGATTTTAGAGGAGAATGAGGGTCTCCACTAGGCTTTTCAGTTACCTGGTGACCCTTAGAATCCTGGCCAATCCTTTTGGCTTTGAGATTAGATTGAGAGCTCAAATTAGATTTCTGTCCTAGAGAGTCACTTACAGTTATATCTGGAGGACACTTTCCATCTCAGATTGAAGATCATGACTCTCTCCCACTCAAAATGACTCATGACATACTTCTATCAGTTAAAAGTACTGACCATTTCAGTAATGGCACTTGTCTATCAAAGACATCTACATGACCCATGTAAACTAATAGGTCATGCCTGTGATACATGACAAGAAATGAAATAATAATAATAATAAGACATATTATCTTCAGTTAGATCAGTGTGATTGAATATGCTCTTCCGTGCTGAAATTCTTTAAGGGGGATATTCTAAAGAAGACATGGTAAAGAAATGTTGTTTTCCAGGAGAATATTCCCTGTTATGCTGTCAATTCTCGTGGGCAGAGTAAAGATGGTAGAGTAAAAGCAGGGCCTTGCAAGAGATTTCTCCCAAATAAGATTCTGAAGCAAGTAACACCTTAACAATGGTCAAAACCAGGCCCCTTTAAAAGCCCATGAATAGAGGAATGCTTTGCAAAGTAGAACTGGCCAAATGGCAAAAGATTTCCAAAAGCTCATTAAAATAAATAATTCTTAAAAAGTTAAATGGATTAAATGGAAGCTAGAGTCTTTATGAGAAATCAAGGAAATATCAAACAAAGTCAAAAGAATGAAAAAATAGAGGACAATCTGAAATATCTCACTGGGAAAAGGAGAGACTTGGAAGAGGGATCATTTAAAATTGGACTACCTGAAAACAATGATCAACAAAAAAGCCCAGACGCCATCTTTCCAGAAATCATGAAGGACAACTGCCCTGATATTCCATTTAGAACCAGAGGGGAGTATAGATACAGAAAGATTCCACTGATTACCTCCTGAGAGAGGTAATCAAAGGAAAACTCCTAGGAGTATTATAGGTAAATTCCAGAGTTCCCAGGTCAAGCAGGAAATACTGCACGCAGCCAGAAAGCAACAATTCAATATACGTAATGTGGAAGTATGCTTAATATGATTGTATATATCTAGCCTCTATGAGATTGTTTCTTTTTAGTCTATGTACACTAAATATTGCCATTTCCAGGTTTTCACATTCACCCAATGCAAAATGGAAGACTACCTATAACAAAGAAGCAAACATGTCTCCTGAAGCCTGAATAAATGACACCCCTTTTCTATAAAATCTGAACATATGGAAAAGGAGCTTCAAAAACTGAGGAAAATAATTCACTAAAATTAGAATCAACCAGATTGAAGCGAATGACTATAAGGCTTCATGAATTAGTCTATCAAAACATCAAGAATGAAAAATTAGAAAAAGAGGTAAAATATCTCAATGGAAAAATAACTGACTTGGAAAACAGATCCAGGAGAGATAATCAAGAATTATTGATCTACCAGAAAATCATGATGAAAAAATGATCCTGGATAACATCTTCCAAGAACTCATCAAGGAAAACTGGCATGCAATTCTAGAACCAGAGGGTAAAATAGTAATCAAGAGAATCCACCAGACACCTCCTGAAAGAGATCACAAATTAAAAAGTCTGGGAAATGTGGTAGCCAAATTGAAGAACTATCAGGTAAAGGAGAAAATACTACAAGCAGCCAGAAAGAAACAATTCGAATATTGCAGAATCACAGTGAGGATGGCACAGGATCTGGCAGCTTCTACACTGAAGGATCAGAGGAACTGGAATATGATTTTTCCACAAGGCAAAAGAGCTCAAGTTACAACCAGGAATCACATACCCATCGAAACAGAGCATAATCTTCCAGGCAAGGAGATGGTCATTCAATGATATAATGGATTTCCAGACCTTCCTGATGAAAAAGCCAGAGTTCAATGGAAAATTCAACCTCCAATCACAAGACCCAAGAGAGACAGAGAAAGGTAAACAGGAAAAACAAACACACTACACACATAACCTATTATTTAATAAGAGCAAACTGTTTACATCCCTATATGGGAAGCTGATAACTGTTAATATTGTGAATTCTCTACCTAAGGTGGCATCTAAAAGAGATACAGATAAATAGAGGGTGTGGGTATAAATTATACCAAATGATGATAAAAAACCTTAAAGGCTACAAAAGGACTGCAATGAAGGAAGAGGAAAGAATGAAGTGGAAAAGGGTAAATTATGCCACACAAAGAGGCATAAAAACATTATAGAAGAGGGAAAGAAGAGAGGGAAATGAAAATTATATGAGGTTTTCCCTCATTGATTCTAGGGCAAGGAGGGAATAACATAATCAGTTAAGTATAGGACTCTATGCAGAAGAGACATAAAACTTATCATAATGGAGGGAAAGAGGGGAGGGAGAGGAGCACTGCACGAGATCTATTCTCATCAACCTTGGTTTGAGGAAGAAATAATATACTACATTAAGTATAAAAATGTATAATACCCTGTAGGCAGTAGGCAGGATAAGGAAAACGGGTTAAGGGGGGGCGGTGGTTAGAAGGGAGGGAAGAAGTAGTAAGAGTGAAGGGCAGGAAAAGGGAGGGGAGCTAAGAAGGGAATACTGAGGGAGGTTGTGGTTAAAAGGAAAACTCTTAAGGAGGGGAAGGGAGAAGGGGGAAAAAATAAAAGCATAAACAGGGGAGGGAATAGGATGGAGAGAAAGATACAGACAGTAAGCATTACTATGAATGTGAATGGGATGAACTCCCCCATAAAATGGAGGCAGATAATAGAATGGATTAAAAATCATAATCCTACAATATGCTGTTTACAAGAAATGCCTCTGAAACATGGGGATACACACAGAGTAAAGGTAAAAGGCTGGAGTAGAATATATCATGCATCAGCTAAAGTAAAAAAAGCAGGGGTAGCAATCCTTATCTCAGACAAAGCAAAAGCAAAAAATAGAACTAATTAAAAGAGATGAGGGAGGAAACTATATCCTGCTAAAAGGCACCACTGAAAATGAAGCAATATCATTACTAAACATTTATGCACCAAGTGGTACAGTATCCAAATTTCTAAAGGAGAATTTAAGGGTGTTAGAGGAAGAAATAGACAGCAAAATTATATTAGTGAGGGACTTCAATCTCCCCCTCTCTGAGCTTGATAAATCTAACCTCAAAATAAAGAAGAAAAAAGTTAAGGAGGTAAATAGAATCTTAGGGAAGATAGATATGGTAGACCTCTAGAGAAAACTGAATGGGGATAAAAAAGAATATACCTTCTTCTCATAGGTACATGGCACATATACAAAAATTGACCATGATCTAGGGCATTAAAAACCTCACAATTCAGTACAGAAAGGCAGGAATATTAAATGCATTCTTCTCAGATCATGATGCAATAAAAATTATATGTAATAAAGGGCCATGGAAGGATAGACTAAAAACTAATTGGAAACTAAAAAACTTAATCCTAAAAAACAAGTGGGTCAAACAAGAAATCATAGAAACAATAAACAACTTCATTCAAGAGAATGACAATGATGAGACAACATACCAAAACTTGTGGGATACAGCAAAAGCAGTCCTTAGGGGAAGTTTTATATCCCCGAACACATACATAAATAAAATAGAGAAAATGGAGGTCAATAAATTGGGCATGCAACTGAAAAAGCTAGAAAAAGAACAAACTGAAAATCCCCAATTAAATACTAAATTAGAAATAATGAAAACCAAAGGAGAGATTAATAAAACTGAATTTTAAAAAACTATTGAATTAATAAATAAAACTAAGAGCAGAGGTGGAAGGTGGGAGTGGTAAAAATGTGATCCTTAGGGAAGAGAAGATTAAAACTCACGCCTCTCTAAGTCCTCATTCCCATTCCTGATAACTCCTGCTCCAGACTTCCTTCTCATCAACATCTGTGAGTGACCCAGAAAAAAACCATAACAAGCCCAGCAAATCTCAAGATTTGGGACACTCCAGGTCTGGGTTAATATTACCTTAGTTTGTACTTCCTCAAAGCAAACTGGCTTCTAAAAAACCCAAATGAGCTTTAATTAGGCACCAATTCAGACTGGGGCTTCCTAGCCTTTGTGGAACTGAGTCTCTAAAGTCCAGTTTGAGGTTTTGACAGTGCCAACCTCTTCTTCCTAAAATGAAAAATGTTTGTACTGGATAGAGACAAAATAAAGGATACAGTTCGTCAATCAGGGGGCAATTTTGGGTGGTTTAGGGCAAATTTTGCTCCATTGGAAGGAGCTAGGGTTTGTTTGAAGAAAAGTTTAGGAAATGATTAATTTGGTGTTATTAAAGTTATTCTCAAAGTAGTCAGGCCTTCAAGAATAGTTTATTCAACTTTTTTTTTTGACACAAGTGCAAATTTTGCCAGCATTTGGAGGAGGCATGATTACGTGATATTTTATTACATGAATTTGCATTAAACCTGCAGGATGAATAACAGGCAAATGTTGCCAGTTTGGTTGTACTTAGAACAGGTTAAGAAATGACTAATTTGGTATTGTTAAAGTAAAGTTACTTTCAATGCAATCAGATATTCAACAGTAGTTTATTAATGTGTGTGGTTTTTTTTAAATTGAACAACTTTAAAAATTAGACTTCCCTTGATTAGGTAATAAATTAGTTTACTGGTTATTTGGAGTAGCCCTATTTAGTCCTTAGTTGACTTAAAAGCACACATGAAAACTGTTGTCAAACTTGATGATGTTCAGTGTGGTTCCCTGTAAAATCACACATGAAAACTGTTTGTGAGTTTGATTACTTTCACTGAGGTTCACTTTTTTTAAAAATATTACCAATTGTGATTTATATGCAACAAGTGGCATAAGTGAAATTCTCTCGAAAATGTATGATTAGAAAAAGGACATGGGATGGACCCAGAAAATATTAATTGAAACTTTTTTGTAAAAGGAAAAGGGGGTGGTCTTATATTGAGCGCCAGTGATAACGGATAAAGACTACAAATTCTGTGCAAGTACTCAAAATATGCAATAAAATCCAGCACAACAGGTACCTCTTTGTTCTACTGAGGATTTGTAGGAGAATCTGGGCAAAAATAGTCCTCAAGTATATATGTATGGATTGTGATCTAGATTAAAAGACAGCATAATCCACAGCTGTAAGATCATAGAACAGGAAGATGTGCCACCTGGATAGCTTTAAATCCAAGCTCTGCTATTTTACTATTTCTGTGGCTGTGGCATTGGTTAAGAGACCTAACTTTTCTGAACCTTTTTCCTCATCTGTATATGAGTAATAATAATATTTGCATTATCTGAGTTGAAGAGGAGGGGAAAGTACTATATAAATCTTCAAGTCCTTGACAAACATCATTACAAGTATTAAAACAAATTAGAAAAGAAAAGAATAGGAAACACTTTTCAATAAGCTGAATTCCTGAATCTGATTCTGTTGATAC
This sequence comes from Gymnobelideus leadbeateri, assembly GCA_011680675.1. Lineage (NCBI taxonomy): Eukaryota > Metazoa > Chordata > Mammalia > Diprotodontia > Petauridae > Gymnobelideus > Gymnobelideus leadbeateri. The sequence goes on along the minus strand of WOXC01012085.1, from coordinate 551,512 downwards.
CAAACTGTCTTTGGTTTGCATCACTTCCAGCCCAAGGAAAAGGAAAGTGTATAAGTTTGTAGGCCCTGTTGTTCCAGATGATATCCACTAACAAGTAAGTAAAGTAAGTGAAGTAAAATAATAACTCATTTGTTATTCCCACCTCTGGCTCGTCATAAGCTCATCATCACTACAGAACCATTAGAAAAACGAGTATGCTTTTATAGGGACTTCTGAAAGAAGAAAATATCTACATGCTAGAACCTCAGTGAATCCTTATACTTACTTAGCTGCAACTAGGTAGGCCATGATAATTATAAATGTCACACCTAAAAAAAAAAATCTAAGAAATGTCTTTAGCAATAAAGATGAATCAGCACAGGAGGTAAGAAAATCCAATCAATTTTAAGAACGCAGAAAATTCAGGCATACTCTTTTCATTGCCTGCTAACACATTTGGCACAAAACATTTAGCTGAAAACAGCATTTGGGACATTAGAGGATTAGGACTAACTGGCAATCTAAGGATCTGTTTACCTAAGTTCTGGGTTAACATACTACTTATATCTTCCTAACACCTACAAATGTCAATACACATTAGCTGTAAGAGAAATAATAGACAACAGCCGAAATTCAACTCTGAGCATGAAAAGAAGTCCAAACAAGTCCTGATCATTTTTAGCAGAGAAATGTTTTTAAAAAGCTTTACCAGGGGTGCGGATCAGTCTCTACAGATGAGCTAGCTTCTGTTGCAGCAGCTCGGTTACGGGGTACCCCAGTTAGTCTTGGGGGGGCTCTGGAGGGTCCACAGAAGAAGCTGAACCAGTCTTCTCTAGGCCTCATGCTAACGCTGGGAACTAAGTAAGTAAGGAGTGAGGGGCGAGCCAACGCTGGGAACCAAGTAAGTAAGGAGCGAGGGGCGAGCCAACGCTGGGAACCAAGTAAGTAAGTAAGGTTCAAGGGGCGAACCAAGGCTGAGAACTAAGTAAGTAAGGAAAGAAGGAAGGAACTTGGGGCGAACCAACGCTGAGAACTAAGTAAGGAGCGCGGGGCTCCCCCCCGCCGCCGGCTTGCTCACAGCCTGGGCCTGGGAGCCCCCAATGATTACTAAGGAATGCAGGGTGAAGGCAGAAGGCCGCTAGCCTTCCCCTGCTCTCCTCCCCTGTACCCCACCTTCCTACCGCCCCCCGCGCCCTCAGTCTCTCTTTTAAAAAAACACACGTAACCTTTAAAAACGCACACACATATGTGTGGGATAAAAATTCCACAGCCCCTTACCCAAATAAAACTCTGAGGTAGAAACAGAAGCTCTTTAGTCTAAAGACAAGCCTTGCGAGAGTTGGGCATCACCTACCCCAGACAAGCCTGGTATAGGGAGGCACTCTACAAGACTCCAGCAAGCATTTATATACCCTTACACAAACAATTGTAAGAAAAACTGCCAAAGTCCCCTCCCACCTCCCTCCCATACAGCTGGACCATCAATCCATTGGTGGGATTGTATGACCTCACAGTCTATGTAAAAACCCGGAAAGTCTCTCTTACCCAATACAGAAGTCTAATAACTAAAAGTACCCGTATTTAGCAGAAGGGGGCTGTCATACAAGCCCCTCACAGGAAAAAGGGAGGGGGTGAAGGGGCATACCACCTGATTTCCCCGAAATCACGTGATTTACATGAAAACAAAACTTAGGCCTAAGCAAGTCAAGAAGCTAGCTCCAGTTTGGTGACTGTCTCCTTCAGTTTATGAGAATACTTTCACCCATCTCACTCATATATAACCCCATTTCGAGTCAAGTCAGTAAAAGCACACACATGAAAACTGTTGGCAAGCTTGCTGATGTTCATTGTAATTCACTTGTGAGTATTTAAGGAGATCCTCCAGCATCTGGTCAGACTGAGTATGGTTTCTGTTCCTGTGACCACTCAGTCTCCAGATCCTATATAGAATGAAAATAAGAATCATAGCATTAATTCATTTTGAAAATATATTTGATTTGCCCCCAATTACATGTCCACACCTCTTTTAAAACATTTTTTAAAAGTTTTAAATTCCAAATTCTGTCCCTCCTTTTCTTGTTCCCTTTCTTCCTCCCCAAGAAGGCAAGCAATCTCATAGAGGTTAGACATGAACAATCATTTTATTTATTTGTACCAAAAGCCTTTATTAGCAACTTATTAAATAGACTTCCACATTACTCATGGTGAATTGTTCTCTTCTGGCAGTGTGCAATATTTCCTCCTTGACCTGGGAACTTTGCAATTTGGCTATAGCATTCCTAGGAGTTTGCCTTTAGGGTCCTCTGTCAGGAGGTGATCAATAGTTTCAGGATCTCTTTTCCCCTTTGGTTCTAGAAAATCAGGGCAGTAGTCCTTGATGATTTCTCAAAAGATGATGTCTAGCTCTCTCCAGGCGTCCTCGTGCGCGTGACATCGTCTTTAAACCCCGCGTGGCAATCCCTGAAGCACCGCCGCGATGCCCAGGGAAGACAGGGCTACCTGGAAATCGAATTACTTCCTCAAGATCATCCAACTTTTGGATGATTATCCAAAATGCTTCATTGTGGGAGCAGACAATGTGGGCTCCAAGCAGATGCAGCAGATCCGGATGTCCCTCCGTGGGAAGGCCGTCGTATTGATGGGAAAAAACACCATGATGCGCAAAGCTATTCGTGGGCATCTGGAGAACAATCCTGCCCTGGAGAAACTGCTGCCTCATATTCGGGGGACCGTGGGCTTTGTGTTCACTAAGGAAGATCTGACTGAGATTAGGGATATGCTTCTAGCCAATAAGGTGCCAGCTGCTGCCCGTGCCGGTGCCATTGCCCCATGTGATGTCACTGTGCCAGCACAGAATACCGGTCTGGGTCCCGAGAAGACTTCCTTCTTCCAGGCTCTGGGTATCACCACCAAGATTTCCAGGGGTACCATTGAAATCTTGAGTGATGTGCAGCTGATAAAGACCGGAGACAAAGTGGGTGCCAGTGAGGCCACCTTGTTGAACATGCTGAACATCTCCCCATTCTCCTTTGGATTGATCATTCAGCAGGTGTTTGACAATGGCAGCATCTACAACCCTGAAGTGCTGGACATCACGGAGGAGACTTTGCATCTTCGGTTCTTAGAGGGTGTCCGTAATGTTGCCAGCGTCTGTCTTCAGATTGGCTACCCAACTGTTGCATCAGTACCCCACTCAATCATCAATGGGTACAAGCGGGTCTTGGCTGTAGCTGTGGAGACTGAGTACACCTTCCCACTTGATGAAAAGGTGAAGGCCTTCTTGGCTGACCCGTCAGCATTTGCAGTGGCCGCCCCTGTGGCTGCTGCTCCAGCTGCTGCTGCACCTGCTGCTGCCGCTCCAGCCAAGGTGGAAGCCAAGGACGAATCGGAGGAGTCTGATGAAGATATGGGATTTGGTCTCTTTGATTAGCCCACAGGAAACAACTATTTCAGCCAGTTTATTTGTGAAACAAAGAAATAAAAGTGCTCATTTATCTCAAAAAAAAAAAAAAGATGATGTCTAGCTTCTACTTCTGGTGAACACCAAATGGCGGACGACGCCGGTGCTGCAGGAGGTGCGGGAGGCCCCGGGGGCCCCGGCGTCGGAGGCCGGGGAGGCTTTCGCGGTGGCTTCGGCAGTGGGGGCCGTGGTCGAGGCCGAGGCCGTGGACGCGGGGCCCGGGGAGGAAAGGCTGAAGACAAGGAGTGGGTTCCTGTCACTAAGCTGGGCCGGTTAAAGGACATGAAGATCAAGTCCTTGGAAGAGATCTATCTTTTCTCGCTTCCTATCAAGGAGTCTGAGATCATAGATTTTTTTCCTGGGATCTTCATTGAAAGATGAGGTTTTGAAGATCATGCCTGTTCAGAAACAAACTACAGCTGGACAACGTACCAGGTTCAAGGCTTTTGTGGCCATTGGTGACTACAATGGCCATGTTGGTCTGGGTGTCAAGTGCTCCAAGGAAGTGGCCACAGCTATTCGTGGTGCTATCATTCTGGCCAAGCTGTCCATTGTTCCCGTGAGACGTGGCTACTGGGGGAACAAAATTGGCAAGCCTCACACAGTACCCTGCAAGGTCACTGGGCGATGTGGGTCGGTTTTGGTGCGCCTGCCCCAGCCCCTAGAGGAACTGGCATTGTCTCAGCTCCTGTGCCTAAAAAGCTCCTGATGATGGCTGGAATTGATGATTGCTACACTTCTGCAAGAGGCTGTACTGCCACTCTGGGCAACTTCGCTAAAGCTACCTTTGATGCCATCTCCAAAACATACAGCTATCTAACCCCAGACCTATGGAAGGAGACTGTGTTCACTAAATCTCCTTATCAGGAATTCACCGACCATCTTGTGAAGACTCACACTCGAGTGTCTGTCCAGAGGACCCAGGCAACTGCTGTGGCAACCACATAGATGTTTGTAAACAAATAAATTGAACTATGCCTGATAAAAAAAAAAAAAAGATGATGTCTAGGCTCCTTTGATGATAGTAGTTTTCAGTTAATCCAATAATTTTTAAATTCTCTCTCCTGGATCTAGTTTCTAGGTCTCTTGTTTTTCTAGTGCCATATTTCACATCGTTTTCTATTTTGTCATTCTTTGGGCTTTGTTTTAGAATTTCTTGATTTCTCATCATGTCACTAGCTTCCATTTGCTCTAGTCAAATTTTTAAGGAATTATTTATTTCATCGAACTTTTTCCAGTTGGCCAGGTCTGCTTTTTAAGGCATTCTTCTATTCATAGGCTTTGGGGACGTCTTTTGCCAATTTTTAGGTGTTAGTTCAACATCTTTTTGGGAGAGATCTCATGCAAGTCCCTGCTTTTTCTCTGCCCCCTTCACTCTGCCCTCAAGAACTGACAGCATGACAGGGAACTTTCAAACACGCTGCTCTCCTGGAAAACAACTTTTCTTTTGCCATGTCTTCTTTAGAGTATCCACCTTGAGGATTTTTGGCAGGGTAGAGCAAATTCAATCACACTGCTCTCACTGAAGATAATTGGTCTTTTTTTTTTCATTTCTTGTAATGTATAACAGGCATGATTCATTAGTTTGTATGTGCTACAAGTATGTCATTCATAGATAAGCACAATTATAAAAATGATCAGGACTGTTAAGTGATTGAAGTATGTCATGAGAAATATTGAGAGAGAGAGTCATTATCTTCCATCTGAGAGAGGAAAAGTCTCCTCAAGATATAATTGTAAGTAACTCTCCAGGACAGAAATCTCATCTGAGCTCTCAGAGCAACCTGAAAGCCAAAAGGAGTAGTCAAGATTCTGAGGGTCACCTGACAACTGAAAAGCCTAGTGGAGACCCTCATTATCCCCTGAAATCCCAAGACTAGCCTGCACCTGAGAGCCCAAGTATCTGGTTGGAGCCTAACTATCCCCATGGAGCCAGAAAGACAGGCTTGCAGCCTAACTATTCCCATGGAGCCAGAAAGGCTGCCCTGGCCACTAAGTATTCCCAGGGAACCAAAATGACAACGTGGACCCCTAAGGATTCTTTCAGGAAAAAAAAGGCTGCCCTGGGGCCCACAGATGTCCTGAGAATTGAAAAGCCTGGTGTAGACCCTCATTCTCCCCTGAAATCCCAAGACTAGACTATTCCTGAGAGCCAAAATATCTAGTTGGACCCTAACTATCCCCATTATCCCCATGGAGCCAAAAAGGCTGTTCTGACCACTCAGGACTCCCAGGGAACAGAAATGACAACCCTGACCCCTAAGGATTCTCTCAGAACCAGAAGGGCTGCCCTGCTGCCCACAGAGGTCCAGAGAATTTAAAGGGCTTATCTGGCCCCTACAGAACACCCAAGATCCAGAAAGGAGAGCCCAGGCCATAACTCAACTTACAAGAACTGAGAAGACTGGTGCCAAGTGATCTCAGGTCTGTCTTAGAAAACTGACAAGTCTCCACGTCTTCTTTCAATGTGAGCAGAAAGAAAAGTTCGATCTGCCAGCCTTTCAAAAGAGCTCCAGCAGCCACTGAGATACCTCCTTCCCCAGTAGTGGCAAGAAAGATGATCTGGAGACTGAGTGGTCACAGGAACAGAAACCACACTCAGGCTGCCTAGATGCTGGACGATCTCCTTAAATACTCACAAGTGAACCACGAGGAACATCAACAGATCCCCTTAAATACTCAACAAGTGAACTTCACTGAAGTCAACAAGCTTGCCAACGTTTTCATGTGTGTGCTTTTACTGACTTGACTCGAAATGGCGTTGGCTATATGTGTGTGCGTTTTCACAGGCGTGTGTTTTTAAAAGTGAGACTAAGCGCATAGGGTCGGGGGCGGGGACTGGGTGGGGCGGGGCAGGGGAGGAGAACAGGGTAAGGGTGGTGCCTTCCCCCCGCCCCGCCTTTCTTAGGTCTCAGTGTAGGCTCCCGAGTGTAGGCTGGGGCTGTGAGCCAGGGGCGTGGGGGTCCAGTGGAGAGCAGTGGCGGCTGCTCCGCCTCTGAGGAGGCCTCTGCGCCATGGGAGGGGCAGTAGGAGCAGGCCCTGCGGGGGCCCCCTGGGGAGAAAGGCAGCCTCCGTGGTAGTGCTCATTTCCCAGATTAACCACAATGAACTTCACGTCGGCAAGCTTGCCAACAGTTTTCAGATGTTAAGGGTATGCTTCTTAAAAGTGTAACTGACTTGACTCGCAACCAGGTTTCATGTGCGTGCTTTTAAAAGGGAAACTGAGAGCAAGGCGGGCGGGGAGGAGGGCGCGGGACAGCGGTGGGGGCAGGGGAGGAGACCAGGGCAAGGGTAGCGGCCTTCGCCCCAGCCCCCGAGTTCCTTACTTCTCACTGTGGGCTCCCGGGCGCAGGCAGGGACTGGGGGCGAGAGGTGTGGGGGAGCCCGTGGGGAGCAGCTGCGGGGACGTCCATTTGACATCCCCCTCTCGAGCCAAGTCACTTACACACTTAAGAAGGTACACAGGGGCGGCTAGGTGGCGCAGTTAATAGAGTACGGGCCTTGGAGTCCTGAGGACCCGAGTTCAAATGCGGCCTCAGACGCTTAACACAAAAACCAGCCTGTGTGACCTGGGGCAAGTCGCTTAAGGCCCAATCGTCCTCCAAAAAGAAAAAAAGAGCGCACGAAAAGCGGCCCCCTCTTAAGAAGTGTACACATAATGTCCCCATCTTGAGCCAAGTCACTTACACGCTTACGAAGCATTCCCTTAACATCCCCTGAAAACTGTTCACTTGTGAGTATTTAAGGAGATCGTCCAGCATCTAGGCAGCCTGAGTGTGGTTTCTGTTCCTGTGACCACTCAGTCTCCAGATCATCTTTCTTGCCACTACTGGGGAAGGAGGCATCTCAGTGGCTGCTGGAGCTCTTTTGAAAGGCTGGCAGATCGAACTTTTCTTTCTGCTCACATTGAAAGAAGACGTGGAGACTTGTCAGTTTTCTAAGACAGACCTGAGGTCACTTGGCACCAGTCTTCTCAGTTCTTGGAAGTTGAGTTATGGCCTGGGCTCTCCTTTCTGGATCTTGGGTGTTTTGTATGGGGCCAGGTCACCCTTTAAATTTTCTGGACTTCTGTGGGCAGCAGGGCAGCCCTTCTGGTTCTGAGAGAATCCTTAGGGGTCAGGGTTGTCATTTCTGTTCCCTGGGAGTCCTGAGTGGTCAGAACAGCCTTTTTGGCTCCATGGGGATAGTTAGGTTCCAACCACATATTTAGGCTGTCAGGTGCAGGCTGGTCTTGGGATTTCAGAGGAGAATGAGGGTCTCCACTAGGCTTTTCAGTTGTCAGGTGACCCTTAGAATCTTGACTACTCCTTTTGGCTTTCAGATTGGACTGAGAGCTCAGATGGGATTTCTGCCCTTGAGAGTTACTTATACTCATATTTTGAGGAAAGTTTTCATCTCTCCAAGTGAAGATAATGACTCTCTCTCTCTCTAATATTTCTCATGACATAATTCAATCACTTAACAGTCCTGATCATTTTGATAACTGTGCTTATCTATTAATGATATTCATGTAGTAATACAAACTAATAGATCATGCCTTTTATAGTTTGCAGGAAATGAAAAAAGAAGACACATTATCTTCAGTGACAGCAGCATGTTTGAATATTCTCTACTATGCTGTTGTTGTGCAGAGCAAAGTGCAGAGAAAAAGCGGGGAATTGCATGAGATCTCTCCCAAAAAGATGCTGATGTAAGTAACACCTTAAAAATGGCAAAAAGCATCCAAATAGCCCAGGAATAGAAGAATGCCTTAAAAAGTAGAACTGGCCAAATGGAAAAAGAGGTCCAAACATTCACTAAAAGAAACAATTCCTTAAAAATTTGAATAGAGAAAATGGAAGCTAGTGACTTAATGAGAAATCAAGAAATTCTAAAACAAAGCCCAAAGAATGACAAAACAGAAAATTATGTGAAATATCTCACTAGGAAAGCAAGAGACCTGGTAAATAGATCCAAGGGAGATAATTTTAAAAATGATCGGACTACCTGAAAACTATGATTATCAAAGGAGCCTAGACATCATCTCTCCAGAAGTCATCAAAGAAAACTGTCCTTATTTTCTAGAACCCAAGTGGAAAATAGATCCTGACAGCATCTACTGATCACCTCTTGATGGAGAACCCTAAAGGCAAAGTTCTAGGAATATTATAGCCAAATTCCAAAGTTCCCAGGTCAAGGAGGAAATATTGCACGCAACCAAAAAATAACAATTCAGCATAAGTAATATGGAAGTATGTTTAATATGATTGTTCATGGCTCTTTCCTCCCTTAGCCATACACTAAACTGGCAACCTTTCTCCTCACTCTTCTGCTTATATGGCTCTCTGGCCCCCCATTAGAGGGGTCCACTGGGTGCAGGCTACTCCTTGGGCTCTATGTATCAAAGCTCCCTCTGAGGAAGAATCTTCCATTGCTGTCTTCCTCTGTCAGGATGCTCTCTGGGAATATCTAGAGACTGAAGAATACCTTTCTCAATATGACCTCCATCCAATCTGGGCTGACTATGTACATTCATTATATAAACCCTGCTCTCTGATCAATAAATGGGAACTGCTATGACAAATCCTGCTTGGCTCCTGTCCAATCATTCCACACTCTTTGGTTTGGCCTGTGTCCATTTTGATGTAGGCATCAGTGATGCCACAAACAGGGACTTTAAAAAAAGTACTGGATAGAGGCGTGGCCTCCTGAAACTCCAGAGAGCATAATTAAAGGTAGGAGGTGAAAGTCGGATTTTCTCTTAAGTTAAAAACTTACAGAAGGTTACTTACCAGGTTAATGTATGTGATAGATATTAGTAGAAAATACAAGCAAAGATGAGCCAGGTGTCAGAAAAAAAGCTTTCAGAAGAAAATGGGAGAGGTTTAAAGCCAAAGTAGAGACGTAGAATGTTATCGAAGACTTTAAAAAAGAATAAGAAAAGGGGCGGCTAGGTGGCGCAGTGAGTAGAGCGTCGGCCCTGGAGTCAGAAGGACCTGAGTTTGGATCTGGCCTCAGACACTTAATGCACACACAAAACAAAAACCTAGCTGTGTGACCTTGGGCAAGTTACTTAACCCCAATTGCCCTCCAAAAAGAAAAAAAGAAAAAAAAAGAATAGGAAAGGAAGAAAGATTACTTATCAGCAATAGCCTGCTACAAGAATTCTTGGAATGTGTAGAGAATAAGGGGACAGTAGATTTGGTAATATGTGATACAGCAAGGAGATGGAGGAGTAAGAGGCTTATGGAGGAGGGCCTCCAGCATTTCTCCATTTCTGCCTTTTTTCTATGGAATATATTAATGACATGCTTAACATCAGAAATGAAAGTGTCAGGGGTGGCTCAAAGGATTCACTGTCTTTGTTGGAAACAGATAAAAAGAAAATGATCAAGTAAATTTTACCTAGGACCAAGCATAATGTCTGATTTCTGCAAATGATCTTTAACAATTTCTGAGTGCACTCTTCCTGTCATTTTCTGTCCATTTTGTTTATGTGTCTCTGTGTGAAAGAGTGTGAGTGAGTAATCTGACATCCTGTAAGGTTTAAAATGCAGCTGGATTCCCGGAATGCGCTTTTCTCTTTCCCTCTCCCTTCTTCCCCCACTGCTGACTGCAGGCAGCAGGAGAAAGAAAGGGAAAAAGAATTTTATTTTATAGATGATATTGATGGTTATATTAAGTCATAGAGTGTAGAAAAAAGTATCAGGCATAAACCATTTGCATTGAAAAGTGTGAACAGGTTTTAATTTTTTTTTTTTTTTGCAGGGCAATTGGGGTTAAGTAACTTGCCCAAGGTCACACAGCTAGGTTTTTTTGTTTGTTTGTGCATTAAGTGTCTGAGGTCGGATCCCGAACTCAGGTCCTTCTGACTCCAGATACTCTACTCACTGCGCCACCTAGCCGCCCCCAGTTTTAATATTTTAAAGTTTGAAAATCTCTTTCTTTTCATCTCAATTCTGGACAAGTTGAGTGAGGAGAAGGTGATAAGGGAATTATTTTCTCTCTCTGATCAAGAGGCATAGGAAAAAGCATTTAACCATTTCCTGCCTTACTTTTTAGAGAAAAATTTTATGTATCAGAATGCAACTATAAGTCAATTGAATTCATGTGAAAAGTAAAAAGTGTCACTCCAAATTAGATGCTAAAGATAAGTCAGAATTTATTATACTATTTGGCATTTAGGCAAAATGGGATATTTTCTAAGATCTGATAAGAAACATGAGGGTTTTTTTGGGTTCTCTAGTAAGGGAGAGAAGGGAGACAGCACCACTCCCACTCACTTTTACTAGAAGATTCAAAGCTATCACTTTCAAAGAAGTTTTTAAGGAGTGGACACATAAATAAGGTTTACGGGAGTAAAAGTTAAATCACCTGAAAACACTTTACAAAAATTCATTAAAGTCTTTTGCTCTAGATCGGATTAAAATAGAGAATGCTGAAGAATAATAGGGAATTTAAGTTACCCTCCCAATCTGACTAAAGGGAGGAAGCATACTCAATTTATCAAGGACCTCACTAGCAACAGCCCTGGGGCACTAAAGTCCACACCCTTGAGCAGACAGATGAACCTCTCCATTCAAAACCCCTAGATATACGATTAAGACTATGCAACAATGAGGACAGGAGAAAAATCTCTGCATCTGATAAGCCCAATTTTCTTTCAATAATTTTTGCAAGTGATGATTTGGAAATATAATTAATATCATGATGTCATTGTGTTGTTGTGGTCTTTTAAAATTGTACTGGGGGGGGGGCAGAGTCAAGATGGCAGAGTAGAAACAGCATTTCAATGCAGCTCCAGCTCCCACCACTTCCAATTTATATTAAAGGAGACTGAACAAACGCTGGAGCTCCACAACCCACAAAATGACACAGAGAAGCTAACCTCCAGCCAGCCCAGACTTATGATGGAGAGAGATGTGTACATTGAGAGAAAGAACTAGAAAGAACAGAGTTTGAATATAGATTGAAGCAAACTACCTGCTCTCTCTTTTTTTTTTTCTTGTTTGGTTTTGTTTCCTCTTTCCCATTGTTCATTCCATCCTATACAATCCTTTTTTATAACCTGACTACTGTCTAAAGTGAAAGTATTTGCAGATCCTATACTTGATTGTATGCTGCCATGGGTGGGAAGGAAGGGGAGGGAGGGGGAGAAAATTTGAAACTCAAGGAATTATGGAACTGAATCTTGTAAACTAAAACTGAATCTTGTAAACTAATGCCTAACTTGTCAAGTCAACCCTTTATAGCAAAAATTCTTTTATTATTAAAAAAATATGATTGTTCATGTTTGGCCTCTATGAGATTCCTTGCTTCCTCGGGGGAGAAATAAAGGTAGAGGAGAAAAAGAGGGATAGAATTTGGAACTTAATATTTTCCAAAAAGGTCTAAAAAAAGTTTTGACATGTAATTGGGGGAAAAATAAAATATATTTTCAAAATGAATTAATCTCAGCTATGATTCTTATCTTTATTCTATGTATGCTAAATATTGCCATTTCCATGTTTTTGCATTCACCAAATGGGAAATGCAAGACTCCATATAACAAAGAAGCAAATGTGCCTCCTGAAGCCTGAATAAATGACACCCCTTTTCTATACCTGTCCATAGATGGGCTTAGGATTTCCTGAGAAGTAGGAGTAGAGAGACTGCCATGAGCACATACCCCTGACAGGTCCAGGTCAAAACTCTAGCAAGGGTTGGTGAGGAGACAGAGAGTTTCTACAGGAAGCCAGCTTAAGTTTCACAGCCTCCCAACCTCTCTGGTCACTTGGAGATTGTTTCTGCTGCCAGGACCACCTGATGCCCTAACTTATTCATTTGAGAACATTGTCCATCAACCCAAGGCTGATACTTGTACTTTGAAAACTAGAAATCACTTGCATTTTTTGCGAGGATGGAGGGTGGGGGTGTGGGGAGGCTGAGTCCTGGAAGAAAATCACTCTGGCTCAAGGAGCTCAAGGGACCTTCATTTTCATCTGACTTTGGTGGTCCTTCCCTTTCAGGTCACAGGGAATCGGTATCATCCACCATTTGTGGGGCCTCTTTAAACAATCATTTTTCTTGAGTGCTCTAGGTAACATCGTGGTCATGTCCCTGAGTCTTTCCTACAGGTGGATGGGTGGTGGGGTGACTTTAGTTTCTCCCTGATGCCATACAAAATGAAGGAGAAGTTGGGAAGTGGTGGACAGAGGGAGCTAGGGACATCCTTAGCAGGAGGAGCAGATAACTTTCTCATAGATTTGGTTTAAGAAAAGACATTACTCTGGGTGGCTAAGGTGGTGCAATGAATAGAGCACTGTCCTTAGGGTCAGGAGGACCTGAGTTCAAATCTAGCCTCAGACACTTAACATTTACTAGCCCTGTGACCTTGGGCAAGTCACTTAACCCTAATTGCCATGCCAAAAAGGGGAAAAAAAAGACAAGACATTACTCTAGCCAGCCTTCAGCTTTCTGTTTTGGCAGCATTCCTTCACCTGAGGCTGAAGGTAGCAGTGGTGAAAATAGGATGTTGAGGGCAGATGAGACTAAAACTCACCCCTAAGTCCTCATTCCCACTCTTGGGGCCTTCTGCTCCAGGTTCTCTTTTACTTACCCAGACTTCCTTCTCATCAACATCTGTGAATGACCCAGAAAAAAACTATAACAAGACCAGCAAATCTCAAGATTTGGCACCCTCAACATCTGAGTTAATATTACCTCAATTTGTGCTTCCTTAAAGCAAACATGCTTCTAAAAAACCCAAATGAGCTTTAATTAGGCTGCCGATTCAGATTGGGGCTTCCTAGCCTTCGTGGAACTGGGTCTCTAAAGTTGTGTTTGAGATTTTGACAATTCCACTCTTCCTAAAAATGAAAAATGTTTTGACAGGAGAGTGACAGAGAAGGATACAGTTTACCAATCATGAGACAATTTTGGGTGGTTTAGGGCAAATTTTGCTTCATTGGGAGTAGCTAGGGTTTATTCTAAGAACAGCTGTAGGAAATGATTAATTTGGTGTTGTTAGATTCAAGTTACTCTCAAAGTAGTCAGGTCTTCAAGAGCAGTTTGTTCACCTTTTTTTTTTTTTTGACATGAGTGCAAATTTTTCTAGCATTTAGAGGTGGCATTTTTTATGGAAACCACAAAAGTTTTTACATGATAGAGACAATTTACATTAAACCTGCATGATAGAGTGACAGGCAAATGTTGCCCATTTGGTTTAGACTTAGAACAGGTTGAGAAATGTCCAATCTGGTGTTGCTAAAGTAAACTCTCAAAGTAGTCATGTCTTTAATAGTAATTTATTAAAGTTTTTTTTTTATTGAACAACTTGGAAAATTAGACTTCCCTTGATTAGCTGATAAATTAGTTTACTGGTTAGTCAGAACAGTCCTGTTTAGTCCTTAGTTGATTTAAAAGCACACATGAAGACTGTTGTCAAACTTGATGACATTCAGTATGGTTCACTTGTAAAATCACACATGAAAACTGTCTGCGAGTTTGATCACTTTCTGTGTGGTTCATTTTTAAAACTGTTGACAAGCTTGGTGATGTTCATTGTGGTGGACTTGTGAGTATTTAAGGAGAGCCTCTAACAACAGGGCAGAGGCAGAGAAGACTGAGCATTATTTCTCCCCCCCCCCCCCCGTGACTACTCAGTCTCCAGATCTTCTTTCTTGCTGGTATTTGACTGGGGAAGGAGGCATCTTAAGTGGCTGGTGGAACTCATTTGAAAGGCTGGCAGATCGAACTTTTCTTTCTTCTCACATTGAAAGAAGACTTGTAGACTTGTCAGTTTTCAAAGACAGACTTGAGGTCCCTTGGCACCAGTCTTCTCAGCTCTTGGACATTGAGTTATGGCCTGGGCTCTACTTTCTGTTTCTTGGGTGTTTTGTAGGGGCCTGATCAGCTCTTTAAATTCTCTGGGCTTCTGTGGGCAGCAGGGCAGCCCATCTGGTTCTGAGAAAATCCTTAGGGGTCAGGGTTGTCATCTCTGTTCCCTGGGAGTCCTCAGTGGTCAGGCCAGCCTTTCTGGCTCCATGGGGATAGTTAGGCTGCAAGCCTGACTTTTTGGCTCCATGGGGATAGTTAGGGTCCAACCAGATATTTGGGCTCTCAGGTGCAGGCTAGTCTTGGGATTTCAGGGGATAATGAGGGTCTCCACTAGGCTTTTTAGTTGTCAGGTGACCCTTAGAGTCCTGGCTACTCCTTTTGGCTTTCAGATTGGATTTAGAGCTCAGATTAGATTTCTGTCCCGGAGATTTACTTATAGTTATATCTTGAGGAGACTTTTCATCTCTTAGATTAAACAAAATGACTCTCAATATTTCTCATGATGTACTTTTTGTTAGCTTAAATATTTTTTAAAAATCCACAAGATTTTGAGTTACAAATTTCCTCCCTGTCTTTCTTCTCCTTCCCATCCCAAGATAGCAAGCCTACTGAATACCCCTTCCCCCAATCTGCTCTCGCTTATATTCTCCTGCAAACCACCCCCCCAACTTTCTAGTATGGCAAAATGGATTCTATACCCCAGTGCCTGTTTATCTTATTTCCCAATTGCATGTATGTAATGGTAATGGAATTTAAAGATCCCTTTGTATTGGCTTGGTTTTCTGGCTAAGTGTTAAGACCCTGAGCTTGTGAATCCCACAAGTGGGATGGGCTTGTTGATGTGATGAGAGGGGTCTGAACAGGGAGGAGCTGGTGGCATGTATAGGGAGAGGCCCAAGCTGAGAGAGGTCAGAATAACTTCTGGGAGCCAGCATCTGGAGGCTGAAATGAGAATTGAGAACTCCTGAGAAATGAGAAGAGAGGAAAACTGGGAGGAAACATGGCTGAGGTGCTGGTACTTTTTCTGTCTGTTTTGATGTTACTTTGTCAGATTCTGTCTGCTGAGGAAGGACTTATTGCAGAAGTCCTGGGACCTTGCTGTTGGTTCAGAAGCCCTGAAAGAGGATTTTCTTGTTGTATGTTTACAGAAATCCTGGAGGAGGGTCTTGCTGATGTTTTCAGGAGTCCTGGACTGTACTGATGATTTGTGTTGACTTCTCAGACCTTGTTGTTGGGTCTAGGTTGATTTCACAGACAGAGAGTGAATTGATGAGGACACCGGCAATGTGTCTGTTTGTTTTGGTGTCTTTGTTAAGCTTTGTTTTCCCAGGAGCAGAAACTTCAGAGAACTTGCCTTGGTCAAGATAAAGAAAAGACCTGTCCTGGGGTAAGGAATGCTGTGATGATATTGTAACCTAGTTGTAGTCTACTGATGGATGGCTTTTGTGCTTTGTGACTGACCAAATGAATGTACTTTGTTTATGAATGGAAAGTAATCTCCTCTTTGAGAAGAGAGAAGACTTTGTGATTGACAAAATGAATGTACTACCCAGGGGTGGAGTACTTTGACATTTGTACTTTGATTGAATTGAAGACTTACTAAATGATTGAGTTACTGTGTATTTTGATTTTCTCTTTTCTGTGACTATTTCACCTTGATTTGTTACTAAATAAATGGGGACTTTGCTATGCTTATAATCAGAACCTTGGAAGTTGCTTGTGCTTGGCTTTACAATGTAAAAAAAAAACAATTTTTTTTAAACATTTGTTTTTAAAACTTTGATTTCCAGATTTTTTCCCTTCTTCCCTCCTCATCCACCCCCACTGGGAAGATAAGCAATTCAATAAAGGTTGTACAAAACAATACAGGTTGTTATACAAAACATTTCCAAGATAGTTATATTGTGAAAGACTAACTATATTTCCCTCCATCCTATCCTGCCTCCCACTTTTTCTGTTTTCTACTTTGACCCTGTTCCTTTTCAAAAGTGTTTGTTTTTAAATACTCTCTCCCCCAATCTGCTCTCCCTTCTATCATCCCCCCTCTTATCCCTTTTCCCCCTACTTTCCTGTAGAGTAAGATACCCAAACAAACATGTATGTGATTCACTCCTTAAGCCAAATTCAATGAGAGTAAGGTTGACCCATTCTCTTTCATCTTCCTGCTCTTCCCCTCCATTGTAACGGTTTTCTCTTGCCTCTTTTATATGAAATAATTTACCCAATTCTATCTCTTCCTTTCTCCTTCTCTCATTATATTCCTCTCTCACCTCTTAACTTTATTTTTTAGACATCATCCTTTACTATTCAACTGATCCTATGCCCTCTGTCTATCTATACATGTACACACATATGCACACACTCACATATGTATTTATACACACACACCCTCCTATACACACATGTATATGTATGTATACTTATATATTTATATATATATTCCCTTCAATTATCCTTATACTGAGAAAAGTCTAATGTATTACAATCATCATTTTTCTATGTAGGAATGTAAATAGCTCAACTTTAATAAGTTCCTTATGACTTCTCTTTCCTGTTTACCTTTTCATGCTTCTCTTGCTTCTTGTAATTGAAAGTCAAATTTTCTGTTCAGCTCTGCTTTTTCATCAAGAATACTTGAATGTCCTCTATTTCATTGAATGACCATATTTCCCTCTGACACATTATACTCAGTTTTGCTGGGTAGGTGGTTTTTGTTTTAATCCTAGCTCCTTTGACCTCTGGAATATCATATTCCAAGCCCTTAGATCCCTTAATGTAGAAGCTGCTAAATGGTGTGTTATCCTGATTGTGTTTCCACAATACTCAAATTGTTTCTTTGCTGACTGCTTGTAGTATTTTCTCCTTGACCTGGGAACTCTGGAATTTGGTTATGGTATTCCTAGGAGTTTTCTTTTTGGGATCTTTTTCAAGAAGCAATCAGTGAATTCTTTCCATTTCTATTTTGCCCTCTGGTTCTAGAATATCAGGGCAATTTTGCTCGATAATTTCTTGAAAGATGCTGTCTAGGTTCTTTTATTGATCATGGCTTTCAGGTAGTCCAATACTTTTTGAATTATCTCTCCTGGATCTATTTTCCAGGTCAATGGTTTTTCTGCTGAGATATTTTACATTGCCTTCTATTTTTTCATTTGTTTTTTATCTGTTTTATATTATCTTGATTTGTCATAAAGTGAATAGCTTCCAATTACTCTAATCTCATTTTGAAGGAATCATTCTCTTTAGTGAGTTTTTGAAATTCTTTTTCCATTTGGGCAATTCAACTTTTTAAGGCATTCTTTTCCTCATTGGGTTTTTGGGCCTCTTTTGCCATTTGAGTTAGTTTATTTTTTAGGGTGTTGTTTTCTTCAGCATTTCTTGGGTCTTCTTTAGCAGGCTGTTTACTTGCTTTTCATGATTTTCTTGCATCATTCTCATTTTCCTTCTAATTTTCCCTCCACTTCACTTGATTTTCATAATTCTTCTTGAGCTCTTCCATGGCCTGTAACCAATTCATATTTTTCTTGGAAGCTTTTGATGCAGGAGTTTTGACTTCATTGACTTCTTCTGTTTCCATGTTTTGATCCTTTTTGTCCCTAAAAAAGGATTCTATGGTCTGATTGCACTTCCTCTGCTTGCTCACCTTGCCAGCCAATTACTTGATTTTGAGCTCTTTGTCGCAGTAGAACTCTGCTTCCAGAGTGGAGAGAGCTGTGTCCCAAATATCTGAGGTTTTCACAAATGTTGTCAGAGCTATGAGGAGGGCACCCTCTCTACAGACACCCCAAGCTCTGGCACACAGTCCACACACCCTAGGACCACCACCCAAGACTACAATCCAGATCCAAGCAGGTCAAAGCAAGAGTGATTACCCTCTGAATGGTTGCTTGGTTCCCCTATGATCTGCAGGCCAGCAGCTCAGGAGGCAGCCATGTGATAGCAGCTACAACTGCTGTGCCTCTGCCACCTCTCTCCATGGGGGGCCAGGGCTGGACCATGCTCTTCTGTCACCCAATTCCAATAGGGTTCCCCACTGACCATTTACTTTCTCTTTGCCATTTTTGGGTTGAGAAGTCTGGAAACCACCACACTTGCTGGTGATGATTCACTCTCTTGAAATTCTGGTTGATCTTTGCTGCTGGACAGGGCCACCCCAGTTCTGGGACCATGTGGCTAATGCAGGACTGTGCTTGGCTCCTAGCTTGGTGTGATAGACCCTTCCTGTTGGCCTGCCAGGCTGGCTTCAGCAGGAGATTTGTTTCTCTCTGTCACTTTGTGGGTTCTGTAGCTCTAAATTTTGTTTAGAGTTATATGTTACCGGTATTAGAGGTGGTTGGAGCGGGAGCTCAGACAAATTCCTGCTTTTACTCTGCCATCTTGACTCTGCCTAGCTTAAATCTTCTCATGACCTACTTTTATCACTTAAAAGTTCTGATCATTTCAATAATCATACGTGTCTATTAATAACATACATGTAACACATGTAAACTAATAGATCATGCCTGTGATACATTACAAGAAATGAGTTTTACATGCAATTTCTATCAGACATTTAAAGGACAATTGTTTTCAATACTTTATAAACTATTTGGGAAAATTGGAGGAGTCCTACCAAATTCTTTTTATGACACAAATATGGTACTGATACCTAAATCGGGAAGAGCCAAAATGGAGAAAGAAAATTATAGACCAATTTCCTTCATGATTATTGATGCAAAAATATTAAATAAAACATCAGCAAAAAGACTATAGCAACTTATCACGAGAATAATACACTTTGCTCAGGTAGGATTTATTCCAGGAATGCAAGGATGGTTCAATATTAGGAAAACCGTCAGTATAGTTGATCATAACAATAACAAAACTAGTAGAAACTGCATGATTATCTCAATAGATCCAGAAAAGGCTTTTGACAAAATACAACACCCATTTATATTAAAAACACTAGAAAGTATAGGAATAAATAGAGTCTTCCTTAGCATCTATCTAAAACCATCATCAAGTATTATATGTAATAGGGATTAGCTAGAAGCATTTCCAATAAGATCAGGGGTGAAATAAGGATGTCTGCTGTCACCTCTCTTATTCAATTCTACTGTCACCCCTCTTATTCAATCTGGTACTAGAAATGTTAGCTGTAGCAATAAGAGAAGAAAAAGAAATTGAAGGAATCAAATTAGGTAAAGAAGAGCCTAAGCTATCACTCTTTGCAGATATGATGATATACTTAGAGAATCAAGTAAAAAAAGTACTTGAGATAAATAAATTTGTCAAAGTTGCAGGACATAAAATAAACTCACATAAATCCTTGGCATTCCTATATATTTCTAATAAAACCCAACAGCAAGGGATAGAAAGAGAAATTCCATTTAAAATTACTGTAGACATTATGAAATATTTGGGAATCTACCCGCCAAAACAAAACCAGGTCCTACGTGAACACAATTAAAAACACTTTTCACACAAATAAAGTCAGATCTAACCAGTTGGAAAAACATCAGTTGCTCATGACTAGGTCGAGCTAATATAATAAAAATGACAATTTTACCTAAATTAAATTACATATTTAGTGCCATACAAATCAATCTAAGTCCAGCAATTCAGAGCAACTTGATTTTGAAGGTGCCTTAAAACCATATTACCCTTTCTCACTAAGTAAGTGCTTATCAAAGAAAGCAACTTTAAAATAATAAACAGGAAAGAAGCAATTATTACATTTAATGGCTGACCTAAGTACTGGTACTTAAAAGTGGAGCAGGATAAGAGATATGAGATGGAAAGACTGGTTTGAGTTCTACAATTGTTTGGAAACTAGGTCTGAGAGGTCTAGATGCCATTTTATGCACTGCCACAGTGATGCCATCATGTTTCTGGATCATTATATTCCTATTGTCTAACTCTAGACAGACCATAGGAATATCTGTTGGGTAAGAGGTTAGTTTAGCTGTTTGCTGGGCTAGGACAGGATCACCCCAGCATGTTCATCTGATAGGGTGCCACAGCAGCCCAGATTCAGCCCCTGTGAGTCCGTGCACAGGACGGTGACGATGGACAGGTTCTTCATCTTAACACAGACCAGGTGCCAAGGTTACTGGATCGAACCATGGAAATGGTGCCGCAGCCCCACCATGGGGCCTGGGCTGTGGGCATGGATACCCGCAGGCTGGAGCGGCTACGTGCTGCCTCCCTTCCCTCCTTCCTGGGCCAGGCCTTGAGGAGGCTGCCTAAGTGCTCGGCCCTAGCGGGGCCGCACTACCCACATGTCCTTGAGGTGCTGCTCCAGGGTCACCTCCATCTTGGGTTGTGACAGCTGATTCCACCATACCAGATTTTAATCTGTATTATAAAGCAGCAGTCATCAAAACTACTTGGTACTGGCTGAGGAATAGAGTAGTGGATCAATGGAATAGATTGGGTACACGAGACTCAGCAGTCAATGACTATAGTAATCTACTCTTTGATAAACCCAAAGACCTAAGTTTTGGGGATAAAGACTCACTATTTGACAAAAACTGCTGGTAAAACTGGAATATAGTATTGCAGAAACTGGGCATAGACCAATATCTAACAGTGTATATCTCAATCAAGTCAAATTGGGTACATGATCTAGATATAAAGGCTGATACTATAAGCAATCTGGGAGAGCAAGGAGTAGTTTACCTGTCAAATTTATGGAGAAGGGAAGATTTTATGACCAAACAAGAGTTAGAGAGCATTATAAAATGCAAAATAGATGATTTTGATTACATCAAATTGAAAAGATTTTCAACAAAAAAACCTAATGTAAACAAGATTTAAAGGGAAGTGGAAAATTGGGAAAGAATTTTTACAACCAATGTCTCTGATAAAGGCCTCATTTCTAAAATATACAGAGAATTGAGTCAAATTTTTAGAATACAAGCCATTCCTCAATTGATAAATGGTCAAAGGATATGGATAGGCAGTTTTCAGAGGATGAAATTAAAGCTATCTATAAGCATATGAAAAAATGCTCTAAATCACTATTGATTAGAAAAATGCAGATCAAAACAACTCTGAGGTACCACATCTCACCAGTCAGATTGGCTAAAATGACAAAACAGGACAATGATAAATGCTGGAGAGGATGTGGAAAAACTGGAACACTAATGCATTGTTGGTGGAGTTGTGAACTGATCCAACCATTCTGGAGAGCAATCTGGAACTATGCCCAAAGGGCTATAAAAAAGTGGATACCCTTTGACCCAGCAATACCACTTTTAGGGTTGTATCCCAAAGAGATCCATAGAAGTGGAAAGTAGACCCCTATGTACAAAAATATTTTATAGCAGCTCTTTTTTTGTGGTGGCAAAGTTTTGGAAATCAAGGGGATGCCAATCAATTGGGTAATGGCTGAACAATTTGTGGTATATGAGTGTAATGGAATACTGTTGTGCTATAAGAAATGAGGAGCAGATGGACTTCATAATAACCTGGAGAGACTAGTTTTGGGATTTCAGGGGAGAATGAGGGTCTATACCAGCCTTTTCAATTCTCAGGGCTTCTGTGGGCCCCAGGGAAGCCCTTTTGGATCTGAGAGAATTCTTGGGGGTCTGGGTTGTCATTTTGGCTCCCTAGGAATACTTAGTGGCTAGGCCAGCCTTTCTGGCTCTGTTGGGATTTTTAGGGTCCAACCACATATTTTGGCTCTCAGGTGCATACTAGTCTTGGGATTTCAGGGGAGAATGAGGGCCTCCCCTAGGCTTTTCAGTTGTCAGGTGACCCTCAGAATCCTGGTTACTCCTTTTGGCTTTCAGATTGGATTTAGAGCTCGGATTAGCTTTCTGTCCTGAAGAATTACTTATGGTTTTATCATGAGGAGACTTTTCATCTCTCAGATTGAAGGTAATGATGCTCTCTCTCAATATTTCTCATGACATACTTCTTTCAGTTAAAAGTCCCGACCATTTCAATAATCACAATTCAATAGTTTCAAGAATGCTTTAAAAAGCAGAACTGACCAAATGGAAAAAGAGGTCCTAAATTTCACTGAAATAAATAATTCCTTAAAAGTTCGACTAGAGGAAATGGAACCTTGATGAGAAATCAAGAAATTATAAAACAAAGCCCAAAGAATGACAAAATAGAAAACAATGTGAAATATCGCACTAGAAAAGCAAGAGACCTGGGAACTAGATCCAGGAGAGAGAATTTAAAATTTATTGGACTACCTGAAAACCATGATCAACAAAAAAACCTAGACAGCATCTTTCCAGAAATTATCAAGGATAACTCCCTTGATTTTCTAGAACCAAAGGGGAAAATTGATCCTGAAAGAATCTATCGATCACCTCCTGACAGAGAACCCCAAAGGAAAACTCCTAGGAATATTTTTATAGCCAAATTCCAGAGTTCTCAGGTCAAGGAGGAAATATTACACACAGCCAGAAAGCAGCAATTCAACTTGAATAATGTGGAAGTATGTTTAATATGATTGTTCATGTCTAGCCTCTATGAGATTGCTTGTCTTCTTGGGGAGGAGGAGGGAAAGCGAGAAACGAAGACATAGAATTTGGAAGCTAAAACCTTCCAAAAATGTTTAAAAAGATGTTTTGACATGTAATTGGGGGAAAATAAAATACATTTTCAAAACAAATCAATGCCAGCTATTACTCTTATCTTTATTCTATGTATGCTAAATATTTCCATTTCTATGTTTTTGCATTCACCAAATGGGAAATGTAAGACTCCATATAACAAAGAAGCAAACCTGGCTCCTGAAGCCTGAATAAATGACACCCCTTTTCTACACCCATCCATAAAGGGGCCTAGGATTTCCTGTGTAGCAGGAAGTTTTGCTACAGGAACCTCCCTATGCATCTGCAGTAGAGTAGAGAGACTGTCATGAACACATACCTGTGACACATCCAGGTCAAAACTCTAGCAAGGGTTGGTGAGGAGACAAAGTTTCTACAGGAAGCTGGCTGAAGTTTCAAAACCTCCCAATCCCTCTGGTCACTTGGAGATGGTTTCTGCTGCCAGAAGCACCTGATGCCCTAACTTAGTCATCTGGGCACCTCTTGCTCAATTCACCCTAGGCTGAGATTTGTACTGTGCCCTCTTTTGGAAGACTAGAAATCAGTTCCATTTTAGGTGAGGATGGAGGGTGGGGGTGTGGGGAGGGTGAGTGGTGGAAGAAAATCAGTGTGGTTCAAGGAACTCAAAGAACCTTCCATTTGACCTGACTTTGGTGGTCCTTCCCTTTCAGGTCACAGGGAATCGGTATCATCCACCAGGTGGCAGGCCTCTTTAAGCAATCATTTTTCTGGAGGGCTGTAGGGCATGTCGTGGTCAAGTCCCTGAGTCTTTCCTGCAGGTGGATGGGTGGTGGGGTGACTTTGGTTTCTCCCTGATGTCCTAGAAAATGAAGGAGAGCTTGGGAGGTGGCCAAGAGAGGCAGCTGGGCACCAACATTTCTCTCAGTGAGAAACCTTTTTTAGCAGGAGGAGCAGATAACTTTATCCCAGTTGCTTTGAAGAAAGGCATTACTCTAGCCAGTCTTTAGCTTTCTGCTTCAGCAGCATTCCTTCACCTGAGGCTGAAGGTAGCAGTGGTGAAAATAGGATGCTGAGGGCAGAGAAGACTAAAACTCACCCCTAAGTCCTCATTCCCATTCTTGAGGCCTTCTGCTCCAGCTTCTCCTTTCCTTACCAGGACTTCCTTCTCATCAACATCTATGAGTGGGTCAGAAACAAAACAAACAAACAAACAATAATAAAAATAGCAAATCTCAAGATTTTGGACACTGGAGGTCTGAGTTAATATTACCTTAATTTCTACTTCCTTAAAGCAAACGTGCTTCTGAAAAACCGTTCCTCAAAATGAAAAATGTTTGTACAGGATGGAGACAAAGAGAAGGATATAGTATGCCAATCATGAGACAATTTTTGGTGGTTTAAGGCAAATTTTGCCCCATTGGGAGGAGTTTGGGTTTATTCAAAGAATAGCATTAGGAAATGATTAATTTAGTGTTTTTAGAAATTTATTCTCAAAGTAGTCAGACCTTCAATAGTAGTTTATTAATCTTTTTTTTTTGACACTTGAGTGCAAATTTTGGGAAAAATTGGGAAAGCATTTTTACATCCGATGTCTCTGATAAAGGCCTCATTTCTAATATATACAGAGAACTGAGTCAAATATATAAGAATACATTAAATTTGAAAGCTTTTGCCCAAAGCAACTGTGATATTAATGCAATGTTTTATATAGCTAATGCAATGCATTTTCATTTCAATTCAGACTATCCTTGCAATAATGCATACTTCAGGCAGATTAGTTAGTATAAAGTATTTTTTATTGATCATAAGCCACTAAATGATATAGATTATATGAAAATATATATTTGAAAATATATAGAATATTCTATATTCAAATAATATATATAATATTCTATATTCAAATAGTTTATGTTTCATGGAACGTATCTTTTAATACAGAATATAACATATAAAAAGCAATTTAAAAGAGGGCTGAGGAATGATGGGAAGATCCATAGGAGAAGCAGCATAGTGACAAATGGAGAGATGGGTGGCCCGAATGGGGGTGGGGCAGGGAGACTCTTTGATGGAGATTCCCAAGTATGGATGATGACCTGGTACAATCTGAGTTTTGGGAAGACCTCTTTGAATCAACCTCATCTGGATCTCCATCTTTTCTCATGCAGTCCCCTATGATGAATTAGATGCTTTCCCTCATATCCTTGGTTCCTCCTAGATTTGTTACTATCCTTCCTATCTCTGCTTCTGATTAAGGATTTCAAATCTTTTGAGTTAACTAAAGCTCAGGCCAGCTTTAAAGGTGAATATATATCTACCCATTAATATATATATATATATACATATATGTATATCTTTGTGAGTATACACACATAAACATATATATGTACATATGGACATACACATATACAGTTACCCACACCAATACACAAGCATACACAGACACACACAGAGACACACAAACACACACAGAGACACACAAACACACAGAAACACCAAGCACTGTAATTTGTGTGCGTGTGTATTTGTGTGTGATTCATTTGTTGGTCCCATATTTAGACTTCAGCAAAAAAAAAGCTGTAGCATTTAAAAATAAGAGTCAGACATGTTTTTCCCCAAATCTCCTCTAGCCTCAATTTTTAAAGATATTTTGCTGCAGTTACCAGAGATTTGCCACCTGCAATCCTTTTCGTCCCCCCATCTGACTAGTGAGAGAAGAGAAAAACTTGAGCATGACCTTTTCCCCCAAGGGTGGGTTAACTTTCCCCAACCATGCCAGTGGCTTCAGCACCCTCAGAAGGGGTTGCCAGAGCACGGGGTTTCTTTCCAGAAGTTTAATGTGTGGTTTCTGAGTTGAGCAGGGGTTTCTGGGCTCTCTGTGTCTAAGCCCCCTTCATAAAATTGGATGTGCTTGAGAAAATAATGAGAAATGTCATGAATAAATGAACAAAACCAGAAATTATTACATAGGACAAGCCAATTCTCAGTCTGTGGGACAAGGATTGGTGGGAGACAGATGTATGAGAAACCATATGTATTTAACACAGGACCTGGCACATAGTAGGTGCTTTAAAAATGTCAGCTATTACTTGTGTAACCTATTATCTGCTTGCTTACCATCTCAGGAGGGAGAGATAGAATTTGGAACTTAAAACTTAAAAAAATGTTTAAAAATTGTTTTAACATGTAATTGGGAAAAATAAAATATATTTTAAAAAATATTAATGGCAATTATTCTCATTCTTAATCTATGTATGCCAAATACTACTACTTTCATGTTTTAGCATTGACAAAACGTATATATAGAGTGACTCAGTATAACAAATAAGCAAACATGCCTTCTGAAACCTGAATCAATAATAACACTTTTATATATCTATCCAAATATGGGCCTAGGATTTTGTGAATACAAGGAACTCCTGGTGTAAAATGTCCCTCTACCCCCGCAGTGGAATAGAGAGACTCCCATGAACACATAGCCCTGACACCAAACAAACAACACTCTAGCAACGGTTGGTGAGAAGACTGAGGAGTTTCTACAGGAAGCTGACTTAAGTTGAGCAACTTCCTAATCTCTGAACACTTTCAGATTGTTTCTGCTGCCAGAACCTAACTCACTCATTTTACCTCATCCTCCATTAACCCAAGGCTGATATTTGTCCTTTTTCCTTTTTTTGAAAACTAGAAATCAGCTACATTTTGGGTGAGGATCGAGGCTGTGGGTATAGGGAGGGTGAGTCCTGGAAGAAAATCACCCTGGCACAAGGAGCTGAAGGGACCTTGATTTTCATGCACACATATGGAGCAAACCTGACTTTGGTGGTCCTTCATTTTAAAGTCACAAGGAATTGGTATCATCCACCATCTGGTAGGTCTCTTTAAGCAATCGTTTTTCTTGAGTGCTGTAGGGAACATCATGGTCATGTTGCTGAGTCTTTCCTGCAGGTGGATGGGTGGTGGGGCAACTTTGGTTTCTCCCTGATGCCCTAGAAAATGAAGGAGAGCTTGGGAGGTGGAGGAAGGAGGGAGCTGGGGGCCAACATTGCTCTCACTGAGAACACATTCTTAGCAGGAGGAGCAGATGACTTTCTCATAGTTTGATTCAAGAAAAGACATTACGCTAGCCAGCCTCAGCTTTCTGTTTCAGCAGCATTCCTTCACCTGAGGCTGAGGGTAGGAGTGGTGACACTATGATGCTTAGGAAAAATAAGACTAAAACTCACTGTATTCTAAGTCCTTTTTCCCATTCTTGATTCCTTCTGCTCCAAGTTCCATTTACTTACCTGGGCTTCTTTCTCATAAACATCTGTGGGTAACCTAGAAAAAAAACAAAACACGATTATGAAGATTTTGGACATGATGTCTGAATTAGTATTGCTTTATGCATTGATTTTGTCTTAATTTATTAATATTGCCTTAATTTAGCTTCCTTAAGGCAAATCTGCTTTCAAAAACTTAAAACAAGAAGTAAAGGCTGCAGATTTAGATTGGGACTTCCTAGCCCTTGAGGAATTGAGATTTTAACGTTTAACTTGAGGTTTCAATAATGCCATTCCCCTCTTCCTAAAACATGTCTATGTTATACATATAAAGAGAATTATGTAGTTTGTTAATCATGAAATCTTCCTTAAAGTTTCATAATGCTCCTTGGGGGTCTTTGGAGGAATATTGGTTTGTTATAAAAAGAGGTGTAGAAAATAGCTGATTTTGATGTCTTCAAATTAGTTACCCAGAAAGCTGTCAGCCATTTAACAGCAGTTAATTCATCTCATTTGATTAGTCATTAGATTAGTTTACCAATAATGCAAAACAATCAGACCTGATACTAAGTTCAATTTTTAAAAGATATTTCATAATGAAGATGAAATCTGTTTTTATTTTTCATGTGGTTATTAAGGTTTAATCCTAATATTTAAGGTAGGTTCTCCCCAGAAGACACAGAAAGTTCTAGACTGAATACTGATGGTAGGCTCTCCTTAGGAATCTCTGCCAACAGGGAAAATTCAGAAACTTGAATTTCACTTTAGTCCTGGATAAATTGACTCAGCCATCTACTGTACTTTATTTATTGTTTTACTCATAAAAGAGGCATCTCAGTTCCAGGAGCTTTTCTGGAAGACTAAGTGCCAGGATTTTACTTTCAGTTCATATTAAAAAGACAATGATGACTTGTTAGCTCTCTGAGACAGATTTGAGATTCATCCAGACCAGTCTGCTCAGCTCTCAGATGTTTAGTATAGCCCATTATTGCCAAAAAATTTTGACCTTGGGTGATTAAGATTCAGGCCAGTCTTTTTTGTTTTTAGGGGAAGCTAAGGCTTCAGGACAATGTTTTTTAGGATCTCTGGCAACAGTTTGGGCCCAGGCTAGATTGTTAGATTCTTAGATGATACTTAATATCCAGGTCAATGTTTTTAGTTCTCAGGTGACCCTTCGGGTCAGGGCTACTTGTTTTGGCTTTCACATAAGATTTATGGCTCAGTTCCTCCTTTTTTAGCTCTGGAGAGCTATTTACATTTGAGATAATACTTTTCATCTCTCAGGTTGAAGGTAATAAAACTCTCTTGCAATATTTTGATTGATTCTTGACCATTAAAAGTCCTGACCAGTCTTTCTGTGACATAATCACATCTTTATCTCTTAATCACATATATGCTACTATACTAATATAGCATATTATACGAGTTCTGCATTATAAGAAATGAAAAAGGAAGAAGAAATGACACCTTTGGTGAGAATATGATTGAATATGCTCCATTATGTTTAAAATTCTTGCTTCTCAAGGGAGATGTCCATTGATTGGGAAATGGAAATAGAAATTGTGGTCCATAATCATAATGGTACATTACTATGGTATTTCCCAGGAACAAAATAGTGTCAATATCTATGTCTTTATCATTGTAAAAGAAAAGCAACATAAAGTCGAAAACTGAGGAAATAGTCATTGGAATGGATAAAAAATATGAAGAACCAGGAAAAAAATTCACATAATGACTACAATGTTATCAATAGAAACCATCAAAACCAGATTGTGAGAAATTTTAGAGAGGAAGCTTTTGATTGGCTTTATGGCCCTGACAATATTTTGAGCTTTCAAATCCCATTTTACCAGAAGGACTTTACATTATAAGGATTTTTGTTTTCAATTTGTTTTTTCAATATCTGTAGCCATCTTATCAGTAAAACATTTAATTCTAAGTGTTAAATTTTTTTATTTCCCTAAAATAATGATATTTTTAAAAGTGCCTACCAAGTGCCAGACATGCTAAGTATTGGGTGTACTAACAGAAGCAAAAAGTCCCTGCTCTCAAGGAGGTTGCATTCTAATGGAGAAGACAACACATAGCAGACAGCTTTAATAGAAGAGGTGGAGGTGATGGAGAAGTCCAGAGGATAGTAGACTGGTGGAAAATGAAGAGGTGGTGATTTCAGCTGGGGTGAAGACTCTCCTTCAAAAAAGGTTCTGGGAAGACTTAGTTTCGTGGGGAATGGAGGAGTCCAGAGGAGTGCCTTCTACTCTTGCTGCTGTTGCCTTCTGTGACAGAACTCTCCTAGGACTTTTAGTGAAACCCATCTACGGGCAACCACCATGACATCCTGTAGTCACTCATACCCTGAGCCTCTTGGAAATCAGCATTTCCAAGGTTTTGCATTCACAAAAAAATATAAAATGACTCAGTATGATAAATAAGCAAGCATGCCTTCTGAAACCTGAATCAATAATAACACTTTTATATATCTATCCAAATATGGGCCTAGGATTTTGTGAATACAAGGAACTCCTGGTGTAAAATGTCCCTCTACCCCCGCAGTGGAATAGAGAGACTCCCATGAACACATAGCCCTGACACCAAACAAACAACACTCTAGCAACGGTTGGTGAGAAGACTGAGGAGTTTCTACAGGAAGCTGACTTAAGTTGAGCAACTTCCTAATCTCTGAACACTTTCAGATTGTTTCTGCTGCCAGAACCTAACTCACTCATTTTACCTCATCCTCCATTAACCCAAGGCTGATATTTGTCCTTTTTCCTTTTTTTGAAAACTAGAAATCAGCTACATTTTGGGTGAGGATCGAGGCTGTGGGTATAGGGAGGGTGAGTCCTGGAAGAAAATCACCCTGGCACAAGGAGCTGAAGGGACCTTGATTTTCATGCACACATATGGAGCAAACCTGACTTTGGTGGTCCTTCATTTTAAAGTCACAAGGAATTGGTATCATCCACCATCTGGTAGGTCTCTTTAAGCAATCGTTTTTCTTGAGTGCTGTAGGGAACATCATGGTCATGTTGCTGAGTCTTTCCTGCAGGTGGATGGGTGGTGGGGCAACTTTGGTTTCTCCCTGATGCCCTAGAAAATGAAGGAGAGCTTGGGAGGTGGAGGAGGGAGAGAGCTGGGGGCCAACACTGCTCTAAATTAGAACACCTTCTTAGCAGGAGGAGCAGATAACTTCATCATCGTTTTAAGAAAAGATATTGCTCTAGCCAGCTTTCAGCTTTCTGTTTTGGCAGCATACAATGCTTAGAAAAAATAAGACTAAAACTCACTGTATTCTAAGTCCTTATTCCAATTCTTGATTCCTTCTTCTGCTCAAAGTTCTATTTTAATTACCTGAACTTTTTTTTCATAAACATCTGTGAGTAACCCAGAAAAAGAAAACACATTTAAAA
The DNA here is from genome assembly GCA_011680675.1 of Gymnobelideus leadbeateri. Classification (NCBI taxonomy): domain Eukaryota; kingdom Metazoa; phylum Chordata; class Mammalia; order Diprotodontia; family Petauridae; genus Gymnobelideus; species Gymnobelideus leadbeateri. Next base: position 521,097 of record WOXC01012085.1, on the reverse strand, counting down.
ATTTCAGACATGGTGTTTGAATTAATATTGCCTTAATTTGTACTTCCTTAAAGCAAGCCTGCTTTTGGAAACCTAAAACAAGAAATAAAGAATTCACATTTAGATTGGGACTTCCTTGCCTTTGCGGAATCGATACTCTAATGTTCAGTTTGAGGTTTTAATGCTATTACTTGCTTTTTCTAAAATGTTTTTATGAAATATATGTAAAGAGAATTATATACTGTAGTTTTAAGTTATGAGGTGTTTTTTTAAAGTTTCATGTAGCCCCTCGGGGATATTTGGAGAAACCTTGGGTTATTATAAGAACAGGTTTAGGAAATGGCTGATTTTGGTGTTTTAAAATTAAAATTACCCTCAAAACAGGCATTCAATAGTGGTTTATTAAATTTAATTTTATCAGTCTTTAAATTAGTTTACTATATATGATATATATATATACATATAGATAGATAGATATAGATAAGTAGATCTATCTATCTAGACATATATAGGTCTAGGATTTCATTAGTGACAGGACTTCTTGGTGTGAAACCTCCTTCTACCAATACAGAACAGTAATTTGTCTGAACCTATATCTTTGAGAGTTTTCTTGGGCACTGAAAGATTCACCATGGTTATATAGGAGGATTAGAACCAAGGTGTGTTTTCACAACCAAATCTGTATGCATTAAACTAGGCTGCTTGCTATATATGTATGAATTATTTTTAAGGTACTTAGATACTACTATTTAAAACAAAAATTCACAAGCATTACTCAATTCATAGTAACTTTTAGTCAGCATATTTTCTCAATATATGGACACTACTAATGCTAATACTCTCATTTGGTGTCTTTGAAATTTTTTAACATTCCAAAGAAATCAAGCAACAAAAAAGGTTGAAAACCAGTAGTATAGGCATTATTTTTCACTGGAACCAGCCTAATGATTGCCTACAAGAACTGAATGAACCACCATGGTTCTAACAGGACCAGAGTGTGGCCTGGACTTAAACATAAAAAGATACAGGGAAACAAGGTTTTTGTTAGATATTTTCCCTCTATTTTCTCTTTTCACTGGCCATGTGATCATTGAAACTTACTCCCAGGAATCAATGGCTTGAATGCCTATGTGACTAATAAGGTTTACAAGTTATCCCTTTCAGGGATATTTGCATTTTAAACAGGAGCATAAGCCTCAAGATAAAGGATTGGAGAAAGAAGACTTTGAAGCATCACCCAGGTCTCAGAGGGCCTTCCCAGAACCCCTGGAAGTCTCTCCACAGAAGCAGTTAGATGGCCAGCTCAGTTAAACAGGTGGCTGACAATTTTTATTCCTCAGACCTTCAATCTATGTCTGATATCCTGAGTCCTGCTTTTGGCTTGGTTTTCCTGACTGGAAACTGGGCAGCTGTAGTTTAATTCCTCAGGAGGGGCATAGAGAGTCTCTTCACCGTGATCTCATTTCCCCAGAAGTCACCCTGCATGGAACCTCCTAGCTGTTCCAGCCCTTAGAAGTCTAGGGGAAGGCTGAACTCCTTAACCACAGTCCCCTTTAAAACTGAGAGATCCAGACATGTGGAGACCTGTGTGATCACCCTTGGCTAAGAGCAACAGTGACCACATATTAAAAACAACTTTAAAAAGAAAACCAAGATGTTAAGTGTCCAGACATAGAGGAAAAAAAAACAATTAATTAGAAGAAAGGAATGATAATACCTTTGTGAACTTGCCAGACTATGATGGGAGACAGGCCTTATATATCATTACCCATGCTCCTTTTTAAAAAATTTTTTTATTATTTTGAACTTAAAACAAAAATGTTTTAAAAAGCATTTGCATGTACACAGCATAACGCAAAAGAGGATTCATTATGAAACCACGAATCTCCATTTCACCCTTTACTTTAAAAATAAACTGTGTAATAAATACTACATATCATTTTTTTTTGTTTTGAGTTTTTTTTCTCTGCTGTGCATTTTTTATTTTAATGTTTTCTCCCTCCCTCTCTACTCCACACTAGAAAAGGCCACCATTTGACACAGATGTGTGTGTGTGTGTGTGTGTGTGTGTACGTAAAATCGTACTATACATACATCTGTTTATCTGTTCTTTCTCTGGAAGTGGCTAGTTGTAGTTGATTTGAGTATTTGTAATATTTAAAATAACTTTGTCATTCACAGTTGTTCTTTGAACAATACTGCTGTTACAGTGTACAACATTCTCTTGGTTTGTTCATTTTACTCTTCATTATTTCATGCAAATCTTTCCATGTTTTTCTAAAACCAGCCAGTTTGTCATTTTTTCTAGCACAGTAGTATTCCATCACAATCATACAGCACAACTTGTTTAGTCATTTACTCAATTTCCCATTCTTTGCCACCACAAAGAGAGCTGCTACAAATATTTTAGAACATATAGGCTATTTTCCTTTTTCAGTGATCACCTTGGGAAATAGATCTTATAGAGGTATTGCTAGGTCAAAAGGTATACGCAATTTTATAACTCTTTGGGCATAATTCCAAATTGCTCTCCAAAATGTCTGGATTAGTTCACACTTTCATTAACAGTATATGCGTCTCAATTTTTCTATATCCCTTTCAACATTTGTCATCTTACCCTTCTATCATTTTTGCGGATTTTATAGGTGTGAGATGATATCTCAAAGCTGTTTTAGTTTGTATTTCTCTAATTAATAATGATTTTAAGCATTTTTGCATATGACCATTTCTAGTTTTGATTTCTTCATTGAAAAACTGCCTGATCATATCCTTTGACCATTTATCAATTGGTTCTTATAAATTTGAAATATTTTTATAAATCTGACAAAATTCTCTATATATTTGAGATATGACACCCTATTCTGAGAAACTGTGTAAACCCCACCCCCCAATTTTCTGATTTCCTTTAAATCTTGGCCCCATTGATTTTACTTATACAAATCCTTTTTAATTTAATGTAATCAAAATGATCCATTTTATACCTCGCAATGATCTCTCTCCTGTTTATTCATAAGTTCTTCTCTTATCTAGAAGTCTGATAAGTAATATGTTACATGTTTTGTACTTTTTAAATGACATCTCCCTTTATATCTAGGTTATATATTTTTGACTTTATCTTGGTAAACGGTATAAGATATTGATCTATATCCAGTTTCTGCCAGACTACTTTTCAGTTTTCCCAACAATATTTTTTTTTACCAAATATTGAATTCTTATTCCAAAATCTTTATATTTGTTGAACACAAGGTTATTGTAATTATTTGCAATGTGTTGTATATCTATTCTGTTCCGAAGATTCATCTTACTATTTGTTAGTAAATATAAGATAGCTTTGCTAATTATTGCCTTATAATATAGTTTAAGATCTGTTACTGCTAAACTTCCTTCCTTTATATTTTTTCATTAATTCCATTGATATTCTTGATCTTTTGTTCTTCCAAATAAATTTATTATTTTTTTCTAACACAATAATTGTTGTTTCGCAATTTAATTTGGATGGCATTAAATAAGATTAGTTAAGGCAGAATTGTCCATTTTTATTATATTGACTCCATCCATGAACAAATAATATTTCTCTAATTATTTAAATCTGACTTTATTTGTATAAAAAGTTTTTTTTATATAATTATGTTCATGTAGTTCCTGGGTTTGTCTTGGCAGGTATATTCCCAGTTATTTTATATTGTCTACAGTTATTTTAAATGGGGTGTCTCTCCCTCTCTTCTTCCAGGATTTTGTTGGTGATATATAGAAATACTAATTATTTGTGTGGGTTTATTTTATCTCCTATTAGTTTGCTAAAATTATGAATTGTTTCCACTAACTTTTTAGTTGAATCTCTAGAATATCTTCATATCATCTGCAAAAAGAGATAGTTTTATTACTCTATTGCCCATTGTAATTCCTTCAATTTCTTTTTCTTTTCTAATTGCTGTTGCTAGCATTTCTAATACAATATTGAATGGTATTAGTGAAAACTGACATCCTTGTTTCACTCTTGATCTTATTGGAAGGTTTCTAGCTTATCCCCATTACAGATAATGCTTCTTGATAATTTTCAGTAGTGACATCATCTTTTTAAGGAAAAATCCATTTATACCTGTGCTTTCAAGTGTTTTTAAATAGAGATGAGTGTTGTATTTTGTTAAAAGCTTTTTCTGTGTCTATCGATACAATCATAAGACTTTTGTTACTTTTGTTATTGATATAATAATAGTAATATTCACATGTTCTTTGACCTATAATATAACCATTTTCATTTCCCATCTACCTTTACTGCATTGTAAAAAAGTTCCTTTTGAAAGTAATTGCATACTAGATCTAGTGAAATTTCTTACTATTAAAATAGTATCCAAGTCGAAATAGCTTTTCTGTTTTAGCGCATTCTTGTCTAACATAAATGAAGACTTTGAGAAGATAGCTTATTTCTGGGAAAACCCTTGGAAGATTAGAAGGACTGATTAGTCAAGTATTCACATTAAAAATTTTCATTTCACCCAGAGTATGAAGAATTTTAAGTTTGAAATGGAAATCACTCAATAAGAATGCCTTGTGGAGTGTTCAGTCTAAGCAAGTGTCCATAAATTGGTTCTTAGAAAACAATGGCGATGCGCCATTCTGATTACTCATCTGCAGGAGGAGATTAAAACACAATTAATCTTTTAAGCTTCTTTTTCTTTTCTGTTAAGTAAGAACCAGGGGTCATTTGTCTGGTTAACTCAACTTTTTTTCTTTCTTCTGGGGAAAGTAAAGACATAACACAAAGTGAGAGTTCAAAATGTAAAAACAAAGTTGTAATTGTGAAGTTAAGGAAGTCATGTAGACTTCATAAGCCTTAATATTCTTATCTGCAAAATGGTGGTATTGGACTAGGTGATGTCCAAAGTTTGTCTAGAAGTCTATGACTAGGCAGCTAGGTGGTGCAGTGAATAGACCCCTGGCCCTGGAGTCAGGAAGACCTGAGTTCAAATGCTGCTTCAGACACTTAACACAAAAACTAGCTGTGTGACCTTGGGCAAGTCACTTAACCCCAATTGCCCTCCAAAAAAAAAAAAGCAAAAAAAAAGTCTACAACTCTGCCTGGAGAGGAGAAATCCCAATGTTAACCAGCTATTGGGCTCTTCCTTATCCCACTGCTTTCATCCCTATATGTGAAGGTAAGGGAAAAAGACTAATTGAATTACCAATTTCATATTGTTTCTAAGAGTTCAGGTTCAAGCCAGATCAGAAGCTTTGGCTTCTGATATGAAATTGGCAATTCAATCTTTTTTTTTTTTTTGGTCTTTAGTTTTCTCATTTGTTAAACAAAGAGGTTGGACTGGATCTAAGATGCTTTTTAATTCCAAGCTCTATAGTCACCAAATAACCACATCTTACAGTTGTAGCCTACTTATCTTGGCATCCTCAGAATAGAATGTGTCCAGTCTGCTAGACAAGGTAGCTTGACTGTTTGTCCAAATCTCTTAACTTAAAAGGCTTTTTTGGTCCTTTTTGGTAGTGGTTCCTGATTTCTTTCAGTACTCTTGTCCACTAGGTCTGTGGACCCATTATTTTCAGTACAGTTTTGCCAAATTAAAATAAAAAACATATTTGTCCATCCATGAACATGACTGTGGGTGCTCCCTTTACTTACTTCTACATGCAGCTATAATTATATTTATTCTGCATTATATTTGTTTGATGTTAGGCAAGTCCTGGATGTAGCTTTCCTGTGCCAAGACATGAGGTGGTGTTCCTGTAGGCTGTGGCTCTTGATAAAGATGAATCATACAGTTCCTTGAATTTTGTGTTTTATTTTTTAGTTTTAATTTTTATTCTGAACTTAGCAAACACAAAATAAAATATACATTGTATATACACAGTAGGAAAAAAGATAAGGGATTGGTCGTGTAACTCTGGGTCTCTTATCTACAGTTAGATTTTCTTTTTAAGTATTTAATAAGTTTAACATGTAGTTTTCAAGGCCGTTCTGTTTGTCTATTTTTCTTTCTGAATTTCCTTCTGTTCTCCAATTTTTAAAAAATGCTTCAACTGTTCCCTTTTCTTCCTTTTTTCTTTTTCTATCCTATCCCTACTCTTTCTCACCCTCCCCACCTATCTCTTGAATTTTGAGTAGGTCAAGATTTTCCGTATATTTCATGTGTGTTTTATAAATAAATGTTTTCTGTTTCTTTTTAGACAGTTTGACAAGTGAGAAAATCTGCTTTGTTCTGACACATCTGTTGTATATTGTGGCACTAAGCTTAAATGAGGGCTAAGACACTTTTCAAAGAAATGTAGTTGGTCCAGATTGTTCTATTTTGGCAACAAGTAAAGACTGTGTAGTACCATACCTAGATTGCAAAGTGACAGAGGCTGCAGTATCTGTCCATCAGACCTTATTGTTAGTGATCACTTCAGAAAACTTATGGTGGGACTGAAAAATGGAAATTGGTAGATATAAGTAAGACTGAATCACTGAATAGAGTACTTAAGTGGAGAAGGCCTGGGACAGGGGTGGGGAACCTGCAGCCTTGAAGGCACATGTGGCCATCTGGTCATCAAGTGCAGCCCTTTGACTGAATCTAAACTTGGATTCAGTCAAAGGGCTGCACTTGAGGGCCTAGAGGGTCACATGTGGCCTTGAGATTGCAGGTTCCCCACCCCTGACCTGGGAGAAATCCTACTTCTGGTTTTAACCTCTTCTTGTTCTCTGAATAGTAGGTAGATGGGTGTGAAAGGTAAGTAATTGGATATTTGTCAGTGGGGGTGGCTCTAGTTCAATATTCGAATGAGTCTATTATTTCATTAATATGGGTATTACTTATAGTTGTACTCATCTTGATTGTTTGAGCCCGATGGTTAAGAAGCTAACCAATTATTATTATTCAGTTATTTCCAACTCTATGTGACCCCTTATGGGGTTTTCTTATTAGAGATACTGAAGTGGTTTGCCATTTTCTTCTCCAAACTTTTTTTACAGATAAGGAACTGAGGCAAACAAGGTTAAATGACTTGCCCAGGGTGATATAGCTAGTAAATGTCTGAGTCTAGATTTGAACTCATGAAGATGAGTCTTCCTGATTCCAAATACAGCGCTCTATTCCTCGCACCACCTAGCTGACCAATCAATGCTCACATTCAAATTAAGAGGTACAGGAAGTATCTACACTAGATGTTTATGGTAAATTGAGGTTTGTAGGAAGGATATACAGGGATAGATATTCAGCAGCCTCTATGTAAGGTACCATAGTCCTTCACAGTAGGGACTGTGCTTTTTTTGAGGGATCTTGACTTGACCAGAAGGGGACTCAGTCTGATCCTAAGAGATATGTGATCAACTGGAGGGTGAGAAGACAGGTTTTCTCCTATGTTTCCAAAAATAGCCATTCCTATAGCTTATGTCCAATAATCACACCTCTCCTGATCTCCTAACACTTTCCCCCTGTCTCTCCCCCTTCCCCCCAACTACAAAAGTTTCCAACTTTCCCTCTGTTAAGTCTAGTATTTGCTCCCTTCAAGCAATCATAACCTATCTGGGTTGGCATCTGCTTTATTGATTCTCTCTGCACTATGGTACCCACTTCTTACCCTCATGACTATAACAGGTGCTTAGCCCAGATGGGCTCTGCACTTGTGAACAGTGATGGGCTCCCTCTTTTCATTTTCAATGATGGAGTGAGTAACATAGTATAAGAGTCGCAGATCTCATTACACTGTTGTCTTTCACCTCTCAAACCCATCTTTCTTCCAAACTTCCCTATTACTCTTATGGAAACTATATCCTTCTAGTAACCCAGGTTCACAACTTCAAATTCCCTGCCCCTCACCCCACAGATCCAACCAGCTGCCAAAGCTCATTTCTAAGCCTGTCTCTCAAATCTGCCTTTTTCTACTCACATAGTAGCACCTCATCACTTCTTGCCTAGGCTATTGGAATCACCCCCTAGTCTCCCTGCCTTAAGTCTCCCTCTTCCAGCCCTCGTCTCCATGAGGGTTGCTTCCTGGGATGATGGCTGGAAGGAATGGTGAGCTCAGGGGTGATTCTACTCTCAAGACTCTTGGGCTTACCTATCAGTAAGTGGAAGTTGGTGAACAGTTGTTTGATGGTGATAAAGAAGGTGGGAATGCTTCTTCACAGTGATTGCTTCCCTCAGTGCAGTTTGAGGGGTTCTGCTCTTCCTTTAACTAAGGATATGGTAGGCTTCATCAATAATCAGCTGGCAGATATATGAGTAGGATTCAGGAACCCTGCCCCATGTACTATGTGGCTTGCTCCTTTGAGGAAGAAGAGATTTTATACTCAACTGGGAACCTGGGTAGAAAAAATACCGACAATGCTGTCTTGACATTGTTCAATAGTCTTGCATGAGGTACTTTGAGAGTAGACAGAAAGCCAGCAGGAATTAGGCCAGAGAGTCATAATTTAATTGATTTCTGCATTGTGGAAGTCAAGAGGAGTTATTCCTTGGTAAACAAAAATGAGCAAAATTCATGAGTGTGTGCCTATCATTTAGGTGGCTAATGGAATTAGCTCCATAATGCCCCTACTGACCTCCATATTAATCCGTCCATATCTTCGTATCTTCAATTATTCCCATCCATGTCCTGCTATGAGCATTCCAATCCTTTAACATTTTATGCTTCCTAGTGCTTTACTTCATCTGACAATAAGTATTTCTTTCCTAAAAACCTGCTAAAAGTACATTTCAGTATAGAAAATGTAGGACATATGGTTACCTAAGGTAAATCTGCTAACAGTCACTGTTTTCTTCTAGTAAGAATCAACTTTAATTCTTCATTTACCACTCCCTCTATTCTTGAGTAATAGAATATGGATCAGTGGCAGATGCCAGATGTACCTCGTTGTCAATATTTTGTTTGGATCATAGCTTGCTTCTGATACAACACATAGCAGAGGATTTTGCCTATGGTAGGTGTGGTAAAATGGACCTGACTCAGGCTAGTTCCTTGTTAGTTTAGGTTTAATATTGGAATGAAATGAGATACTGGTTGGTCATTCAGCAATTATAAGCATACTTCAAAGATACTGCAGGTTTAATTTCAGATCACTGCAAAAAAGCAAATATTGCAATAAAACCAGTTATACAAAAGTTTTGGTTTCCCAGTGCATATAAAGTTATGTATACACCATATTGTAATCTATTAAGTGTGCAATAGTATTACATCTAAAAATATGTACATACCTTAATTTAAAAATACTTTATTGCTAAATAATGCTAACCATCACCTGAACCTTCAGCTAGTCCTAATCTTTTTACTAATGGAGGGTCTTGCCTTGATGTTGAGGGCTGCTGACTGGTCAGAGTAGTGGTTGGTGAGGGCTGAGATGGCTGCAGTAATTTCTTAAAATGAGAAAACAATGAAGTTTGTCACATCAATGGACTCTTCCTTTCACTTGAACACTTATAGGCCATTGTAGGGTTATCAATTGGCCTAATTTCAGTATTGTTGTGTCTCAGGGAAGAGAGATGCTCGAGGAAAGGGAGAGAGATGGTGAGAACAGCCAGTTGGTGGAGCAGTCAGAGCACACACAACCTTTATCAATTAAGTACGCCATCTTATATGGGAGTGCTTCATGGAGCCCCAAAACAATTTCAATGTAACATCAAAGATCACTGATCACAGATCACCATAACACATGTAATAATTATAATGAAGAAGTTTGAAATAGTATTGAGAATTACCAAAATGTGACATGGAGACATGATGTGAGCATAGGCTGTTGGAAAAAAGGTGCTGATTGACTTGACACAGGATTGTCACAAACCTTAGATCTGTTAAAAACAAAATGCAATATCTACAAAGTGTGATCAGGTAAAGCACAATAAAGTGAGGTATACCTGTATCCAAAAGAGTTTTACTTAGCCATAACTTAGAAAGGATTTCAACAAATATTTAGCAGATGACATTCTTTTAGTTTTATTTTATTTCCAATTTATGGAATAAACAAGCATTTCCACAATGTAGTACAATAAAAAAGACTATTGCTTATTATGCATAGTAAATCTACCATGTACAACTTACTATTCCTTTCAAATATACAACAAAATTATCATGTAAACTTCTTTTTCCCCTCCCCTGCCCTAGAGATGGCTACCATTAGACACAAATAGTCATATTTATGTCTATAAACATATATATATACACACATATATATGTAAAATTATTCTATACAAACTTCTATTTATCAGTTATTTCTCTGTATGCAGACAGTGTTTTTCTTTTTCTTCTTTTCTTTTTTGCTTTTTAGAGGGTGGAAGGCAGGGCAATTGGGGTTAAGTGACTTGCCCAAGGTCACATGGCCAGTCTGAGGCAAGATTTGAACTCAGGTCCTCCTGACTCCAGGGACAGTGTTCTATTCACTGTGCTGCCTAGCTGCCCCTAGCATTTTTCTTTATATGTCCTTTGTAGTTAATTTGGATTCTTCTAATAGTCAGAATGATGTATTCACTCAGTGTTGTCCTAAAACAATATTGCTGTTATTGTATGCAATGTATACAATGTTCCCTTGGTTCTGTTTTTTTTTTCTTTTTGGAGGGAGGGCAAATGGGGATAAGTGATTTGCCCAAGGTCACACAGATAGAGTGTGTGTGTGTGTGTGTGTGTGTGTGTGTGTGTGTGTGTGTGTGTGTATTGGAACTCAGGTCCTCCTGACTTCAGGGCCAGTGCTCTATTCACTGCACCACCTAGCCTCCTCGGTTCTGTTCATTTTGTTCTTCATTATTTCATGCGAGTCTTTCCATGTTTTTGTAAGATCATTGAGCTCGTTATTTCTTATAACACAATAGTATTCTGTCACAATCGTATGCCACAACTTATTCAGTCATTCCCCAATTGATGGGCAACCCCTGAATTTCCAGTTCTTTGCCACCACAAAGAGAGCTGTTATAAACCTTTTAGAACATATAGGTTCTTTTCCTTTTTCCCTAATTATCTTTGGAAATAGACAAAGTAATGGTATTGCTGGGTCAAAGGGTTTAATAGGTTTAAAAAGTAGCTTTAACATTACTTTTTGTTACTTGCTAAGGTCTTTTATGCCCTTAGGTGAACAGGAAGCCTTGAAGCTACCAGGAAACTGCCTCAACCCCTAAGTTTGAAACTTAGTTCTCTGGACCAATCTTTTCTTAGTGTTAGCTTCTTTGCCTTTTAAGGGCCAGATCTAGCCTAACCTATGCAGTGTTTGGAGATGGGGGAGAGGGGATGGCATGAAGGATAGGAACTTGGCCCAGCACAGTAAATGTCAGTAGTATTTATTAAATAAGTGAATGATGGCTAAATATTTGCTTGCATAAGGCTCTCAAATGACATTAATGATAGAAAAAATTGCTCTTTAGTTCAGAATTTAATTATAATAGTATTTATATAGTCTTTTTCCATGTTCGCTTCCTTCCCTCCATTTCCCTTTCCCTCTTCTTTCCTTCCTCCTTCCTTTTCTTTCCCTTCCTCCTTTCAGATCTCTCCCTTATTTCCCCCTCCTTCTTCCCCAACCTCTCCGTCTTCCTCCTATTATGTATAACATTATGATTTAAACAAACAAACAAACAAAACCTAACATTTTCTATATGAATGAAAGTAAATATTTGCTTGGTTTTCAAAGTAGAGGTAGATGTATCAGTATAACTAGAAATGTAAGTTACAGTCTGGGCATATATTTACTGGAAGTCTCTACTTCAAGAGACTTACTTAGGATTATGCCTCTGTCGAAATTCATAGCTTAGCAGCAGGTAGGAGATGGCAAGAAACTTGGCAAACAGAGTGGGCTTCAGTTCTCCAGCCTGGTGCTGTGCTTCCAGTGTGACTCAAACCAATTAACAAATATTTATTGAGCACCTTCTTGAAGACATCTATTAAGTGATTTTTCAGACAAGTGCAATCCTTTCGAATCTCCCTTGGTCTATAAAGGAACTGTCCAAAACCCCCAACCTTGGTGTGATGTTGGAGTAGGACTTGAAAATAAAAAGATATATAAAATTTATGTACAATACTATAATCCTCACCATCATCATGAATTGTTAAACATTTATATAGAACTTTAAGGTTTGCAAAAGTCTTTTAATAATACTAATAGCTAACATTTGTAAGGTTCTTTAAAGTTCACAAAAGACTTTTAACAATAATACTAGCTAACATTTATAAAGTGATTTAAAAGCTCACAAAGCACTTTTAACAATAATTATTATTATTAAATAATTATTTATGGGAGTGGCTAGGTGGCGCAGTGAATAGAGCACTGGTCCTGGAGTCAGGAGGACCTAAGTTCAAATTGGGCCTCAGACACTTGACATACTAGCCGTGTGACCTTGTGCAAGTCACTTAACCCCAATTGCCCTCCAAAAAGCAAATAATAATAATAATAATAATAACAATAGTTAGCATTTAGAAAATGCTTTAAGAATTACAAAGCACTTTTAATAATCACTAATGACAAATAGTGGTCTAAAGTTTGCAAAGCACTGTACATATGTTATCTAATTTGATCCTCACAACAACTCTGAGAAGTAGGTGCCTTTATTAGCCCATTTTACTGATGAGTAAACTGAAGTTGAAAGAGATTAAATAAGTTGCCGGGGTCACACAGCTCATAGGTTTTTGTGGCAGGATTTGAACTCAAGTCTTCCTGATTCCAAGTGTAGTTGTCTTTTCTGCTGTACCTTCTAGCTTCCTAGATTTTTACATTATTATCTCATTTGTAACCACATTCTCTTCTCAGAAAACCTCCAAAGATACCTGGTAGAGGTGTGGAATTTTGGGAAATAGTGATGGAAAGGCCCTTAGGTGAGGAACTTCATCTTATTTATGTTCTGTCTTGTTAGCTCATTAAACAGATGCTGGCGTCTTCTGCAGCTCTCTGAGGGCACCACACAGTTGATGTTTGTGGAAAGCTTCTCTTGCTTGCTCTCCCTCTAGCTGGCCACAGATTTAGGAAGTTGCATTAATAATGATCGTTTGTTGAATCCAGTTTGTTGTTCGGTATACTTTAAATTGGCTAGAGAATTGTTCTTAGATGATTTTCTTAGAACTTATGTTCTATATCCCCCACAATTTTAATAACTTCAAAACTTTAACAATTTGTGACTTCATAACCCTAACCCTCCAGTTCAGATTAGAACTATTCTATGCCTTGAAAGTCAAAGTGAATTGTTGTCATCCAAATTCATCACTGTGTGGACCAATCCTTTGGGTACAAATCTCTCTTCTGTTTCTTTTTTTTTTATTTTAAACTTTAAATTTGGAATTACTGCCCATTCCTCCCTTACCCTTGAGAAGGCAAACAATATGCTATTAATCATACATATGAAGTCATACAACACAAATTTCCATTTTATCCATTGTTACAAAAGAAAACACATACATGCACACACACAGACACACACACAAGAAAAATAAAGAAGGTGAAAAAAGTATGTTTCAATCTATATTTGGAGTTCATCAGTTCTCTCTCTGGAGGTGGATAGCATTTTTCATCATGAATTCTTTTGATTTATATTGGATCATTGTCTTTATTAAAGTAACTAAGTCTTTTATAATTCATCATCCCTACACTGTTGCTGTAACTGTATACAATGTTCTCTAGGTTCTACTCACTTCACTTTGTATCAGTTCATATAAGTCTTCCTAGGTTGAGTATATATCTTTCCAAATTCTGCTAGATTACTTCACAAATGACAGACATAGTAGGACTTTCACTGAAGAAACCTGCAATCAACATTCCTAAATGAGGTCACATAATTGCTTAGACCCCAAAACTTTGGAAAGTAAATATAATTAAGCTAGAATCATCTTTCGTATTGGCCTCCTTTCCTTATCATAGGATCATGGATTTAGAGCTGAGTGTCCTCTGAGGACTTCTAATCCAAACACCTCATTTTCTAGATAAGGCAGGTGAGGCCTAGAGAGATTATTTACCCAGGGATTTGAACCCAGGTCTTCTGAAAATCATTTGTTGGACCTAGTTTGTATGCATGCATATACACACATGCATGCTGCATGTCTAGTTATGGATGTGGCTTGGAATCATTGCTATGGAAAAGCCAGGGAAAATGGAATGTAATTGTGCTCTCCAGCTCTTTCAACCCTAGCCCTGTTCAAATCCATAAGGATCTGATATGGATAATTTTCTAGATTAATCAAACTGGAAGGATCCTTAGTGATCACATAATTCAACCTCTTAGATGAATAAATTGAGGCCCCAGGAGGCTATATCATTTATCCAAGGTCACTTGGCTGACCTTGGAAGACCCAGGACCAGAGCCCAGGTTTCCTGACTACCAATATACTATTTCCATTTGTTATCCCACTGTGTCTCTTGAATTAATTTATATCAAGTGAAGAAATTTGGTTTCAAGTACTACTTGCATTTAAAAGATAATAATAATAGCTGACATATATATAGTGGCTGTTATGAATATGCCAGCCACTGTGCTAAATGCTTTACAAATATTATCTCATTTGATTATTATTATTATTTTTTTTTTTGCTTTTTGGAGGGGAGAAGGTAGGGCAATTGGGGTTAAATGACTTGCCCAAGGTCACATGGCTAAATAAGTGTTAAGTGTCTGAGGCTGAATTTGAACTCAGGTCCTCTTGACTCCAGGGCTGGTGCTCTATTCACTGTACCATCTAGCTTCCCCTCATTTGATTCTTATAACAACCTTATGAGATATGAACTATTTTTACCCTTCTTTTATAGTTGAAGAAACTGAGGTGAGCAGAGATTGTGACTTGCCCAAAGTCACACAGATAATAAATCACTGAGGCTGGATTTGAACTCAGGTTTTCCTGATTCCAGCTCCAGTGCTCTGTCTACTGTGCCACTTAGCTGCCTACTTTTATTCTTTTAAATAAATTTCAAACATCAACCTATCAGATGAGGGAGATTAGATTTTTTGCTTTGTTTTGCTTTAGAGATGGAGCCCTTTTATCATATCAAATGGATAAAGCCTGCCAATCCTGGGATTACAGTGCTGGAGGTTGAGCTGTCACTACAATTCTGAATAGGGTAAATTAAGCAGGAGAGGTGTCTCTAGACTGTGAGATTGGTGACGACTGGATTGCATCATATCTAATCTTTGTAGTTCTCCCAGAACCCAGTATAATGCTTTGCATATAGTAAGTTTTTTGAATTGAGCACAGAGAAATACTCCTGCCTTTTCCTCTCCCTCTTTTGCCTTTTCCCCAAAATTGAAGAAATATCTCAAGAATTAAGTTATAATCATATTTTGTTGGCATAGTTACCATATTATTTCCACTTGCTCTTGCCCTCATACTTCCTGTAGAGAACTGGAAAATGCCACAGAGACCATAGTTGCTGAGTAAAAAAATAAATTGCATCTGCTCTAATTTCTATTCAGGTTCATCCTGCAGTACCCCTAAATCTCTATATTTTTCATTGCTCTCATTAAATTGTATGATACTGTGTGATTCAAAGTAGGCTCTGTCTAAAGTCACATTAGATTAAATGCAAACATCTTATATTTATGTCAGAATTTTATGCATTGAACATATAATGCCCATGTATGTTTACATATGCAGAAATAGCTATGCAAGCAATAAATTAGCAATTAAAAGGAATCTTTGTATTAAATCTCACTAATCTAGAAAACAAGTCCCTGAAAATTCTCTGGGCATTTCCTTATCTGTAAAATGAGGGGGCTGGATTAGATGTGGGTGGGGAACCTGTGGTGAGGCCACATGTGGCCTTCTAGGTCCTTGGGTGCAGCCTTTCGATTGAGTCCAGGTTTTACAGAACAAATCCTTTTATTAAAGAAATTTGTTCTGTGAAATTTGGATTTAGTCAAAGGGCTGCACTTGAGGACCTAGAAGGCCACATGTGCCCTTCAGGCCACTGGTTCCCCACCCCTGGACTAGATGATCTCATTTCTAAGGTCTTTTCCAGGTGCATGGTGCTACACATATGCTAGGCATGTTGGTAATTAATTATTCCATCTCTAATATGGGGATACAGACACATGCGTATCTTTCCATCTGTCTCTCTTATCTATCTATCTCTGGACATAGATCTCTTCATTTGGATCAGGGGTTATTAACTTGTGATCTGTGAACTAATTTTTTAAAAAACATTTTGGTAACTAGATTTCAATATAATTGGGGTCTTTTTTGTAACCCTATGTATTTAGTTTTATGTATTTAAAATTATTCTTCTGAGAAGGGATCCACAGATTTTATCAGACTGCCAAAGGGATCAGGGACATAGAAATGGTTAAGAGCTGTTGGTTTAGTTGAAAGGACTAAGTTGGCATTGGGCCCCATCAGCGGACTACTGTCTACCTTTCTAGTCTTCATACATCTCGTGCTCCCCCCACACTCTGTGATCAGTGACAGTGGTCTCTTTGTAGTTTTTTGCACAAGATGCTCTATCTTTTGACTCTGTCTCCCATGCCTGGAATTCTCTCCCTCCTCATTTTTGCCTCCTGGCTTCCCTGGCTTTCTTTAAGTCCCAGATAAAATACTACCTTTTACAAAAAGTCTTTTCTTTTTCTTTGTTTTTGGTGATTGGGGTTAAGTGACTTGCCCAGGATCACACAGTTAGTAAATGTCAAGTGCCTGAGGTGGGATTTGAACTCAGGTCTTCCTGACTTCAGAGCTGGTGCTCTAATCACTGCACCACCTAGCCCAAAAAGCCTTTTCTGCTCTCTCTTCCTGCCAGTGCCTCTCTCTGTTAACATCTCCTATTCATCCTGCACGTATATCATTTGTACATTGTTGTTAGACTGAGGTCCCTGAGAGCAAAGATCATCTTTTGCTCTTCTTTATATCCTCCTTGCTTAGCACAATGCCTGGCACATAGCAGATAAGCATTAATAAATGCTTCTTGACTGATTAAAGAGATATATCCAAAGTTGCTTTGCTAGTAGCAGACCCATGACTAGAACTTTGGGAATATACATGTGTATGCATGAGCGCACACAAAGGGGGTGAATGTGTGGGGTTTTGTGCTCATTATAACATCTTTATTTGCAGCTAAAGCAACTTGTTAAATTGGTTAAACTCTAAGTTGAAACAGTATGCAAAATACTAATTATTGTGCCCTAAAAGATATTATTTCTTTTGAGGGATACTAATGAGATGCTGGAAAATGGGAGTATATGCTTCCATCCCATTTGTGAATTCCTAGCAAAATTGTCTTATGTTTCAAGTCGGACTTTTAGTAGTTGAATGAAAAGCTAGGCACATGCAAAAATTTTTTTTTCAAGGAAAAAAATCAGTTTTTACTGTAGGAGTGATTCTGTATTATGTAAAACCTCTACATTATATGAGTAAGAGCCTTACGACATAATGAAAAGATGGGGACTTGGGAATCGGGAGACTTGGGATTGCATCCCATCTTTAACATTTACTAACCATGTGACTTTTTGGAAAGTTTTTTCAATTCCCTAAGTCTCAATTTTTTCTGTTCAGTAAATATCTGAATGGATATTAGATGAACATGTGAAAAAGAGAAATTATTCTTTAAAGAGTTTATTATTTAACATAGGGGTGTAGAGGGGGTGTTATTTATAGGACCAAGGAGGGCCAGGCCAACTGCTATCAGAAATTTGGAAAGGGAGAGAACAAATTCATCGGAGTGAACTCATCCCATATCTCTTTTGCCTTTTATGGCTAATTTCCTTGAGAAGGCTGTCTATAATTGATGCCTCCTCTTCCTCTCCTCTCTCTCTCTTCTTTTCTCCCCACATTTATTTTGTTTTATTTAAATTTTATGGAATAATACAAGCATTTCCATAACATAGTATAACAAAAAAGATGATTACCTATGAAAGTACAAATCTATTATGTACAACTTGCTATTCCTTTTAAATGTATAACGAAGTTTTCATGTAAATTTCTTTTTTCCCTGTTCCCTCCCTGAAAGACGGCTACCATGAGACATAAACAAGAATACACACACACACACACACACACACACACACACACAAATATATGCATATATATGTAAAATTATTTTATACAAGCATATTTATCAGTTCTTTCTCTGTATGCAGAGAGCATTTTTCTTCATATGTCTTTTATAATTAATTTGAATATTTATAATGGTAAAAATGAATTATTTACTCAATGTCATTCTTAAAACAATACTACTGTTACTGTATACAATGTTCTCTTCGCTTGGTTCATTTTGCTCTTCATTATCTCATGCAAGTCTTTCCATGTTTGTCAAAGATCATCGAACTCATTATTTCTTGTAGAACAGTAGCATTCCATCACAATCACATCACAACTTTTTCAGCCATTCCCCAATTGATGGGTGTTCCTGTAACTTCCAGTTCTTTGTCACCACAAAAAGAGCTATTATAAACATTTTAGAATATATTAAGTTCTTTTCCTTTTTTCCCTAATCATCTTTGAAACTAGACTTAGTAGCGGTATTCCTGGGTGATAGAGTATAGGAAATTTAATAACTCTTTGGGCATAATCTAGATTACTCTCCAAAATGGTTGGATCAGTTCACAATTCTACCTACAATGAATGTGTCCCATTTTTTCCACATACCCTCATTCATCTTCAATCATTTTAGACAATCTGGGAGGTGTAAAATGATATCTCAAGGTTGTTTTTATTTGCATTTTTCTACTCAATAGTTATTTAGAGCATTTTTTCATATGACTATAAATTGTTTTGATTTCTTCATTGAAGACAGCCTGTTCATATCTCTCACTTCTTAACTCTTTACAATCCAGCTTCTGACTCAGTTGAACTGAAACTGCCTTCTCCAAAGTTGCCAATGATCTCTTTATCACCAAATCAAATGGACTTTTCTCATGCTTATCTTTTTTGGTCTTTCTGTGGGCTTTGACACTTTGACACTTTGACAATGTTCTCCTCCATACTTTCTTCTCTCTATGCTTTTGGGATATTACTCTCTCCTGGTCCTCCCCCAACTCTCTGACCATTCTTTAGCTCTTTGCTGTTTCTTAATCCAGGTTATGCCTGCCCCTTCCACTCCCCCCAATTGTGTAGTATATTAAATTTTGCTAGGTAGATTATTCTTGATTATAAGTCTAGATCGTTTGGATCTAGAATATCATTTCCCAAGCTTTCCACTTCTTTATATGAGTGCTAACTCTTGTATGATCTTGATTGTGGATCCTTGGTACTTGAGTTCTTTTTTTCTGGCAACTTGCACTATTTTTTCCTTGATTGGAGAGCTCTGGATTTTGACTATAATATTCCTTGGAATTTTCATTTTGAGGTTTCTTCCAGGAGGTGGCCAGTGGATTCTTTCAGTTGCAACTTTGTCTCTAATTTGAAGATATCTAGATGGTTTCTTGAAATATAATGTCTAGGCTCTTTTTTGTTGTTGCTCATGGCTTTCAGGTGGTCCAGGCATTCTTAAATAATCTCCCTTTGATCTATTTTCCAGGTTATTTGCTTTTCCTTTGAGTTATTTCACGTTTTCTTACATTTTTCAGTCATTTGACTTTATTTTACCATTTCTTGATATGTCATGGAATCATTAGCTTCCATTTGAGCGATTCTAATTTTCTTCAGTTATTTTCTTCTTCCCCCCTAAAATGTTAGTTCTCTTCTTATTTTTCTTCCCTAGCTCTTGCTTCTTTTCTAATTTTTTTCTTTTCCTGTTTTCAGTTGGTAGACATACATATGTAAGTGTATATGTAGCTAAGTGTATTTATGTGTATGTTCACACACACACATCTCCTTTAATTGTTTTAGCTCTTCTAGAAATTCTTGTTGGATTTGTGCCAACCTGTACTTTTCTTTGAGGTTTTGCTTGTAGACGTTTTCTAGTTGTTCTGTTCTTTGTTTGTGTCTTGAACCTCCTTTTAACCATAATGGCTTTTTATGTTTGTGTACCTTTTTTTTATTGCTCATCCTTCTAGCCTAATTCTTGACTTTGGACTTTATATTAGTGTTGGGCTCTGCACACTTCCATAGGTGGGGGTTGTCTGTCTTGAACTTCTGTCCTCTTACATACTTTGGCTGCTTGCACAACTCCAACTGGAGACCTGAAAACTTTCAGTGCCCTTAAAATGATATGATCCAAAGTGAGGTTTGTTCACTGCCCTCCTGATAATAGTTTTCTGCAAGTTTATGACACAGGCTTGAATCTGTTGGCTTGTTTCCAGTTGGGAGTTTCCACAGACTGGCTACTTGACTCAGCCACTCTTAGTCTGCTGGGAGACTCAGCAAGTTCAGAACTACTGGCTCCCCTTTGGTCTGGGATACTGCTGAGAGCCATACAGCTATTGTTTACTTCCTGGAACTTGTTCTATGCTCAGTCATAGTTCGAACCAAATTCAAAAGTCCTCCTCCCTGCCCTAGATTTGTTGTGAGATAGATGCTTGGTAAACCTTAAAACACATAAATGTATTAGTATTATTATTATTGCTAAAAATAACAAACGTGGATATCGTTAGTGAGTTACTGTACTGACAGTAAAGAAACCTGGGTTTTGGTCCTGGATCTCCTTAATCTGTTGTATGACCTTGGACAATTATTTTGACCTCTGAGCCTCAATTTCCTCATCTATAAGATGATGGAGTTTGAGTCAAAAGTCCCACCTCTACAAGGAGACCTTTTCCAACCTCACTGACTACTAGTACCTGGGATTATCTCCAGTTTGTATGTAGTTGTTTTCATATTGTCTTCCCCATTGGACTGTGAGCTCCTTGAGGGGATGGATTGTTTTTACTTTTCTTTATATTCCTAGTGCTTACTGCCATGTCTGGTGCATTGCAGACAATTAATAAATCCTTGCTGACTTGATTGACTAGTCTTGCAAACTCTTAACATTTTGCTTAAAAAGGGAGAGCTAGTGACTCCACCCTCTATGCTGTTGAGTCATGGTAAGGCTTTAGACTTGTTAGGAACTCAAGAATACCCAAGATACCTATACTAGTAAGGGCTTAAGGGAAAAATAGAGACTGAAGCTAGACAGAATAAAGTGACCATCTTCTGTATGACTATATAGGCAAGGACAAAGTGATGTTACTGTCCCCATCACCAGCTGTTGGCTTGAAAATGTGAGAAAACTCTAAGAAAAACTTGCAGAGATCTATCAGGGCCACAGACACAGACAGACCACAGACACACAGACCATAGACCGCTTTCAGTCACTATTGGTCAAAGGGCAACCTGAAGCCTGAGGGGAAACTCAGAAACTTCTAGAAGAGGCTTTCTACCCCTGTCCATATCCTTCTGGTGAAAGGCTACTTTAAAAGAATTTTTTTTTACCCTCTAAAACTCGCTTGAATCTGTCATTCCAATCTCAACTGCATCTTTTTTTTTCTGGTCTGGACTTGTAATAACATGTATATGGTGAATTCTCAATATGGAAATTTCCTCTGCTAATAAGATCTTCAACTTGTCTATAACAGTCACTCTTAAAGAGTGACAAAAGGGGACAGAGAGATTAAGTGAATTGCTCAGAGTGGCAAAGCTAGTATGTGGCAGAGACCTGACTTTAATGTCAGTTCCTCCTGATTCTAAGCCTTGGCCCTCTCTCTCCTCTCCTCCACTCTGCCTCTTTCTTAAAAAATAAATTTTTAAGTTTTTAGAAAGTTCTCTCAGATTTTAAGTTACAGAAAAGGTGCTGATCTGAATTGGTACAAGAAATTTCTTCATCGTGGAGTTCCCTATACTAATTAAATTAAAGGTCCAAACCCAATGCTCTTCCCTAAAAGGTTTTTTTTTTTTAATATTGTCATTTTCTTTTCCTTGTTGCAAGGAGAGAACCATCTTTTGTTTAAAACTACAGTGAGAGCAAAGTGAGATCAGAGATTTAATCACACTAGTTAGGAAAGTAAGGGCTAAGGTTACTATGGCAACTTCAAAATGGACATTTGGCAGGACTATTTTCTAAAGAATTCAATGTATAAAAACAGTCTGTTAGAACCGATGGGGTCCTTAGAGTTGATCTAGTTCATCCTCTCCATTTGACAGATGAAGAAACAGAGGCCTTCATTACATTGGGAGGAAGGACATGTTTTCTGTAAAACAGCAGGATGAAAGCCAGAAATCTCTTCTTTTATCTCTACCTGGATATTGAAATGGATGTGAAACTTGGTGCTACTAAATATAAAAACTAATTTTGAAAATTGCTTTGTATGGGTTTTGTATACTTATTCAGGGTTGGCCTGGTACAGTCTACTTTCCCAGACCATCTGCAGAGACCTCTGCTCTGTACTGTGTTTTGTGTTTATGGCCAGTAACTCTTAGTAGCTCTGTTAATTACCATTTGATGTTAAGGTGCGTACTCAGTTACAAATGTCAGGGAAAGACAGACACAGAGAGACTCAGAGACAGAGAGAATAAAAAAGAGAAAGGAAAGAAAAAAAAGAAAAAAGGAAGGAAAAAAAAGAAAAGAAAGATAAGGTTAACAAAAAAGGACTTTAAAAGAAAGCTATTTTCAAATTATCTGAAGTCTTTTGAATGTGAGCCCAGTGGTCTGAGGTTCCTCCTACCTGAGTTGGGAAAGGCTCATCGCCAGAATGGCCATAGGATGCTACATTTTTCAGCCACCATACTCTCAAAGGTCATTTACTAAGTAATATTAAAAGTCATGGTATCTAGGTGGATCAGTGGATAGTGGATTAGGGTCAGAAAGGTCTGACTTCAAATCCTGCCTCAGAAACTTACTTAGCAAGGTGACCCTGGGCAAGTCTCTTAATATCCCTCAGTCTCAGTTCCTTATCTGTAAAATATAGTTAATGATAATACCTGCTTCACAGGTTTTTTGTAAGGATCAAATAAGATAGCATAGGTAAAGTGCTTTGCATGCCTTAAAGGCCTACATAAATGCTAGCTATCATAGATGAGTTATGATTGGTATTGGTTGAAGTTCTCATGTCAGCAGCATTACAAATCCTGAAAGTATTGAAGTACATTCAAAGCAAGAAAACAAAAAGTAAGGGTTAGACTTTATGCTTCAGGAAGATATTAACAGAAGTCATCTTCCATCTTTTTCATCAATAAGTCAGAAAAAATAAAAGAAATAGCATATAAAGAGGGAATTGAGGTCCTAAGACTGGGAAGTGTATAAGAGAACATTTAGTAGCTTGAGATGACTTCACTGGTGGGTTATAGATTAGATTACTGATGGAAATTACAGATGCAACCTCAGTCACTGTCTGAAGTCTTTGAGAAATAATGGAGAAAGGCCAAGGCCAGAAGTCAGGAAATAGTCAAATGTCCTCATTTTTAAAAAAATTTAAAAGGTGGGAGAGGGGAAAGGAAGTTTACAGAAACCAGTAAGCTATTTGTCAGTTTTTGGCAAAAATTCTAGAACAGATGATTGAACAGGTTTGAACATTTCAGTTTCTTTTAAGAGAGAATTGGCATTAATAAAAAATGCATCTTACCAAACTAAGCACAATTGACTTTTTGATAAGATTATTTCACAGTATCCTTGTAAATCCATGGCAAAATTCAGGACAGAGAATAGAAAAAAAAAGTTTATTTCCTTACTGTATTCCTTTCAATTGAAGGTACCATAAAATGATTCTTGTTTGAATGAAGAAAATTATCATCCACACAATAGTGACATTCAGATGTTTGAAGGGTTATTATCTGGGAGAGAAATTACATTTATTTTATTTAACTCTAGAACAAGTACTAATGGATTGTAGTTATAAAGAATCAGATTTCCAAAATGGGGGAAAAATTGTAACTCAAAATCTGGCGGAAATGAATGATGTAAACCAGAAGTTAATAAAGTATGTTAAAAAAAAAAAAGAACCAGATTTCCTTTTAATATGAAGGTCTTCCTAACAATTAGAGTCATCCCAGAATAGAAGGCATTGCCATCTTGAGGAGTGAGCGTTCTACAAATATGTGTTCATAAATGGGCTAGAAAACCATTTGTTTGTGATAATGCAGCAAGGATTCCTATATTGGGTGGCCTGGATGACTTCTAAGATTCTACTTAACCCTAAGAGTCTATATTTCTTTTTTTTTTTTTTGAAGGGGGGAAGGTAGGGCAATTGGGGTTAAGTGACTTGTCCAAGGTCACACGGCTAGTTTTGTGTGTCTGAGGGCAGATTTGAACTCAGGTTTTCCTGACCCCAGGGTCAGTGTTCTATTCACTGCACCACCTGTACTTCACATTGACAGTTCTATAATCAATGGCTATGACTGTAGATAATCATAGGACTCAGAGCTATGAAAGACCTTTGAGATTGCCAGTCTCTCTTTCTGAGCCTCAACACCTTCATTTTTAAACTAAATAGAATAATATTCATAACACATCTATTGGCAGGGTTTTTGTGAATCCAGTGCTCTGTGAATGACAAAGTGCTATGACTATTATGCCGCCATAATAACGATGAGTGGCGGCATGACTTTGAACGGTTTGAGAGCCAGCTTCACG
This sequence comes from Gymnobelideus leadbeateri, assembly GCA_011680675.1. Taxonomy (NCBI): domain Eukaryota; kingdom Metazoa; phylum Chordata; class Mammalia; order Diprotodontia; family Petauridae; genus Gymnobelideus; species Gymnobelideus leadbeateri. The sequence goes on along the minus strand of WOXC01012085.1, from coordinate 496,769 downwards.
GTCCAAAACACCTGGCTTTAAGTCCTGCTGACACATACATTGGGGTTTCATATCTTGGACAAGGCACTGGACCATTCAGTCAACAAAGACAATAAATTGTAGAAGAATTGCTATCTGCTTTGGTGGAGAGAATTTTCTCAGAGGGGATTTCCCCATACCAATGAAATTCATATATCTTATCCTGGACCAAAATGTCACAATCATCATCATCATCATCATTATCATTATTTGGGAAAACCAAAGGGGATGAAAAGAAATCTTGCATCCATATTCTTTAATATCTGTTTGACTGGGAAAGCAATTCTTGCCTCTTATGCCCACTGTACATTCTGGGATCTAAAGCTTGCAAGGTTCATCATGTACATGGTACACAAAAGCATTCATTGTGGAACCCAAGGACCTGTGGTCAAATCCTGCCTCTGATCATTACTACCCATGTGACTTTGAGTAAATCTCTTAATAAAAATAAAAATTATAATTGTATGCACTTATGGGCTGGACACTGTTACATGTTTTATAGTTACTATCTCATTTGATCTTCATGACAACCCTAGGAAGTAGGTGCTTTTATGATACCCATTTTATTTTATTTTTTAAATTATTATTAATTTTTTTTTTTTTTTTGCTTTTTGGAGGGGGAAAGGCAGGGCAATTGGGGTTAAGTGACTTGCCCAAGGTCACATGGCTAGGAAGTGTTAAGTGTCAGGCCAAATTTGAACTCAGGTCCTCCTGACTTCAGGGCTCTATTCACTGCACCACCTAGTCACCCCTATGATCCCCATTTTAAAGATGAAGAAACTGAGGTAAACCGAGATTAAGTGACTTGGGGGGGGGGGGGCGAGGCATAGAGTATCTCAGACCAAGTGTCGGAGGTTAGGTTTGAATTTAATCATCCTGGGCCTCTGTTTCCTGATCTGTAAAAGGAGGGTACTGGTCTAGAAGGCCACTGAAGTCCTTAGCTTTATGACTCTTAATTTGGCTGGAGCTCAGGCAATCATGTTGTTGCTGTTTAGTTGTTTCAATCATGTCTGACCCTCAGACACCATTTGGAGTTTTCTTGGAACAGATACTAGAGTGATTCGCCATTTCCTTCTCCAACTCATTTTACAGATGAGAAAACTGAGGCAAACAGGGTTAAGTGACTTGCCTGGGGTTGAGCATCTGAAGTCACATTTGAACTCAGGTCTTCCTGATTCCAGGCCCAGTGGTCCATCCACTGAACCACCTTGCTCTCCCCCAGAGGCAGGCACTAGTGGATATTCATCTTCACAGGACTTTTTCCTCAAACTGCTTCTTGAAAATACAGGCTTTTACTTTCTGGAGGCTTTTTCACTCTGTTCCTGACTAATGTTTATTCCCTGAGAGGTTCCCTTTTCTGTTGACTCATACCCTGAATGTTCTCTCTCCCCCGGATCCCCACAGAGCATGGAGAGGTCCCCTGCAGGATGTAGGAGAGAGTAAGATTTCCATCACAGTGGGAGCCTCTCTCTTTCAGAAAGCTTCCTTTAACTCTGCAGAGGAGACCATATTGTCAAGATGCAGCAAGAACTACACACAAATGTCCATACCCTGTGACTCAGTAATTCCACTTCTGGAAATATACCCCCAGGAAATAACCACAAAGGGGGGAAAAAAGGTACTTTTCACACTGCTGATAATTGTGAACAATTGGAAACCTCCCGGTTGCTCCACTGAAAGGTTAAGCAAACTTATTCTGACACAGAGCATCATAGAATGAGAGACCTTAAAAAGCATGTCTTCTAACTTTTTCTTTTTTCAATTTAAAAGCATTAAAAATGTTTATTGATATTTAAAATGCATCTATCTATCTATCTATCTATCTATCTATCTATCTATCTATCTATCTCACTTTTACTTCCCAGTGACCTTCTCTCCCTGCTCCCTCTGCAAAACAAAATATCTCCTTAGCCACAATTGATGCCTCAGTTCCCGTATAGAGACCACCACCTCAGCCAAGAGGAGGGACATAAGTTCCACCATGTTTGTTTGGAGTCATTGTCATGGTTCCGATATCTTTCATTGCTGTTTTCCTTTATGTTACTGTGGTCATAGTAGTCTTGGTTCCCAGACCTTTCATTTTATAGATAAAGAAACAAAATCCCAGAAAGGGCAAGTACTAAAGTCTCACAGATAGAGAGTGCCATGGTAGGGATCAGAATCCAGGTCTCCTGATTCTGATCCAAGACTATTTCCACTAAAATATTTATTCTGCCTTCCTTAGGATGGAATTATACACACAGACACACACACATATGTATATATGCATGTGTATACGGCATACTATATATGCAACTGTTGAAATTGGCAAGTGTGTGGAACCTATTAATAAATGAAACGATGTTTGCATAATAAGCAGATCAAAAGATAGTCTATCCACTTGATGACAATTCTGTAATTGTCAAAATGTGAATCCAAGTAAGCCAGTAAATTAAATTTATGCCTTACTTCAAAATGCCTTATTCCAGAAATGTTAGACAAAGGTGTTGTCTCCTCAATATTGTGGAAATGATGACTACTACACAAACAGTAATAAGGGTAGTTAATAATGCACACATTTATGCAAATACTGACTATGAAAAATAAAAATTCACATTTATTATACACTCTCACTCAATACATTTAATACCTGTTAGGACTGCTAATGTTTCTAAACAAAACAATGTCCTTCCCTACCCCCAGCCACCAGCCTACTCCACAGGGTCTAGAGTTACAGGCTTATTGCTAAACAGCTAGAAAAAGCCTGATATGAAAACAGCTAATGCAGAAATCAATGGTGAGTGATGTGATAGTTTCCTTGTAGCATGAATGGGCATGATTTTTAGGGAAGATTTAATTCCTTTAAATAATTCATTAGGGGTGCCTAGGTGGCACAGTGAATAGAGCACTGGCCCTGGAGACAGGAGGACCTGAGTTCAAATCTGGCCTCAGACACTTAACACAAAAACTAGCCCTGTGACCTTGGGCAAGTCATTTAACCCCAGTTACCCTCCAAAAAGAAAAAAAAAGAATTAATTGACTGCTGTCAGTATTGGACCCTGTCCAAAATTCCTGGAAATAGACTGACACTTGGATTTACTCTTTGTGAACTGATGAACCAACCCTGGACATACTTGCTGCACAATGTGCTGTTGGTGTCTTAGCAAAACTGCCAAGGATTATATCAGAATTGTTATCCCAGTTGTACATACTCTGGCAAAAACCTCAATTAACCAGAATCCAACCAGTCAGAACTAACAAAGCATAATCGCAATTAAATTTTTTTTTAAGATAGTGCTAATACTTTACATTTATTTTATAGTATTTCTGGTTAGAAAGGACTTTTATACTAGTGCTTGTGAGGACCAACAACAAAAATAAAGTAATAATTTCTCACATTCCCATAGTGCCTTCCTATTTGCAAAGTTCCTTTTTTTTTTTTACAACGTATTATTATTACCTTTATTTCATTGATGAGGAACTGAGGCTCAGAAGGATCAGAGTTTAAATAGCTTAGCCCACAGTCAGAAAAATGCTAAGTGTCAATCAAATAAAATGTTGAAAGACAGTGTTTTGAAAGCATATAATGTCATAGAAATTTAAGGTATTATGGCTGTTATTTAGCCAACAAGCATTTTTTATTATGTGCCACTATGTGGCAACAGGAATACAAAGAAAGGTAAAAATATGGGTCCTACCTCTAAGGACCTTGCATTCCAATGGGAAAGACAGCATGCACATATCATTGTAAACCTCCCACCCCCACCCCAAGGCCGATTGGTATGGGAGTCTCTTCTTGGTGCAGATGAAGGCCTTGCCCCTTGTGAGGGATGGGGTGGAATTGTAAAGGGATGGAGGGAGACCTCTGGTTCTTTGAGAACTCATGATTTAGGTGCTTCTGGCTTCTAGTTTCAAGAGAGAAGATGGAAGAGGTCAACCCACTTCAGGTTGCTGAAGGAAAAGACTCTAGGAAGATATGAGAGGAACTGGCAGACTCCAGCACGCCCCTATCCCCAGCTTCTTATACTAGAGACTTCAGGGAGTTTCTCCTTGGGTGAGATCCAGGACTCTCTCTCTCTCTCTGCCGACTTACTTTACTCCCAATGGGAGAGTTTCTTCAGTCTGAATTGTCTGGTATATATTCTCCAATGCATACTTTTTCTGACTCCGCTTTCCTAGGACTTGTATAAATGAGCTTCTTTGCTACTGCCCATGTGCTCATTGTGGTACTGTTATTAGGTAGGAAAGGGATCAAGCCTTGGATGTAGAGCTTTGGGTTCCCCTTGCCTCCCAATGACAAAGCAATAAAAAGTTAACTCGAACCCAATCATATCCCCTAGATAAATAATATTTAAGGGAGCAGACAGATATCATTCTAGTCTGGTACCCCCTCTCCCTCTGAGGAGGGCAGAGTGATGGCCTCCAATTCCAACTACTTGCTTTTTCTCCTGGCAGGAATGAAAGTCTTCCTTGGAGAAGGTGGGGAGAAAAAAGGCTCGGGATGTCTCTTTTGTTTCTCTTTGAGCCAAACAATGGCAGACCATTCTCTACCACCTAATATGATTCCTCTCTACATGTGTGGGGCCTACTCTAACACACAAAATACAGTATATAAGAAATATACACGTGTGTGTGTCTATGTGTGTCCCTCTGTGTGTATGTATAACATATATATATATATATATATATATATGCTTATATATATATATATATATATATATATACATATACGCTCACCTAGCAGATGAAGGTAATTTCATTGGGGAAGCGCTTGTAGCTGAGCAGACTTAGAAAGGTCTCCATCGGAAGGTATAATCTGAGGGGAGGTTTGGCAAACTGGGAGGAGAAGGTGAGGAGAGAGAACATTTCAAGGCTGAGGATCCCTAGAACCACACTGTAAGGCTGGTAAGATCTATCAGATCTTTTATCCATTTTACAGATCAGATAACAAATGCAGAGAAGTTTTAAGTGATCTGTATGAACTAACAAGGGAAAGTGAGGAGAGGGAGGGTTGAGAATAGAATCAATATTTCCTGCCTCCTACTTTTTTGCTCTTTCTGCTACAGTCAAATGAATTTTTTCTTCAAAATTCTATTTTTGGGGACAAAGGGAGTGGTATGGTGTGGTGGAGTAAGTGCTGGATTTGGAATTAATCAATCAATAAACACTTATAAAATACCTACTATGTGCCAGGTATTGTGCTAAGCACTGAGATGAGATGCCTTGAGTTTGAATCCCAGTTCTCCTACTTTGCTGAGTCCTGTAAGCTAGCTTCTTCATCCATAACTCACATTAAATATTGCCCTGGGTTGTATTATGTTAAGTACTGTATGAGGTTTTTGTTTGTTAGTTTTTAAGCCTTGGTGTTCCTATCTTGCTCAGGCTAGAAATGCTGTGGCGGCTCTCCAGGCCTGATTCCTTTACTGCTCTGTTGGGAGTTATGGCTCCTACCTGGGTCAGTTTACCCCTCCTTGGGCATCCCAGTGGCTCATCGTGTTTGTGTCGGACTTTGTACATCATCTACTCAATTGGCTTTAGCTCTGCTTCAAACTTTAGCTCAAGTGACGCCCCAACTTTGACTTCCCCAGAAGCAGGAATTACAATATGCACTACCAGGCCTAGCTGTAAAGTACTATGTGAATATGGAGTATAAATTACAAGCAAACAGGGGTTTACAATAATATTTATTATTTATTTTTTATTATCCCCATTTTAAAGGATTTATTTATTTATTTAAGTTTTCAAAATTCATTTCCACAAGATTTTGAATTACACATTTTCTCCCTGTTTCTTTCCTACCCCCCCAACCCAGAATAGCAAGTATACTGAATACCTCTTCCCCCAATCTGCCTTCTCTTATATCCCACCCATACTCTCCTTACTTTCTTGTACGGCAAGATGGATTCCTATACCCCAATACCTATATATCTCAATTACAATTATTTTTAAAAATATTCTTCCTCAAAAAACTAACCTATAAATCAACAGATCTTTCTGGGTATGCCCTAGGGAAACATTCAGCCTAGTCACTATTTTTTAAAAAATTATTTTTATTGTGAGTAGAGCGCCAGCCCTGGAGTCAGAAGGATCTGAGTTCAGATCCGGCCTCAAGACACTTAGCACACACAAAACAAGAACCTAGTCCTGTGACCTTGGGCAAGTTGCTTAACCCCAATTGCCCTCCAAAAATAATAAAAAAAATTAGTTATAAAAATTATTTTTGTTTATTTCATTAAATATTTTGATTAAATGTAAATTTTTTTAGCAATCAATTTTTTAAATTTTGAGTTCTAAACTTTCCCTCTCTCTGACCTCTCTGCCATCCCCGAGAAACATATTTCCATATTAGCCATTCAAGCTAATCACTATTACAAATCTATTATCTATTGAATTTTCCCACCCAAAGTTATTTCACAATAACTTCCATCACTGAGACATAACTTGTCCAACTCCTCAGTAATGTCTTTGGCCTGGTATCTGAGATTAGTCCAACTCAGCCCTCCTCTCCACTCAGCATAGGTCTGGGTATGCTAAACTTCCCTTTTGTTTTTTTTCCAAAATATTGTCTTTTTTTTTTTTCCAGAATCAGATTCATGACTTAAAGTGAAATATATTTGCATTTTCCACACCTGCAGGTATATTTTTATATAATGAGAATGAATATCTAGAATTCTGTGTATATTATGATCCAGAATGATCAAAGATTCACTTACATTCATTATACTTTACTTATTAAGCTAGGAATGGTCTACAAATATATTTCTACTTTCTTAAAAAACTTTTATTGGTAATTATGAAATGTTCCATACTCATAGGCCCCCTGCCTCTGAAAAGAAAGAAGAGGGTTGCATTTTCTCAACTCTTCTATAGGATCAAGCTTATTGATTATTATATTTATAGGGTATCTGGTTTTATATTTATTTGCTCTTTCTATTAATGTTATTATTTCAAGTTCTCCTGAAGTTTACTTCCCAGCATCAGTTCATATCAGTTGTCTCAAGCTTCTCTTAATTCTTCAGTTACTGTTTCTTATAGTATAGCAATATTCCATTATATCAAGCAGCATAATTTCTTTAGCTATTACCCTATTAGAAAGATTTTCAATGCAGTAATTAAAAGAGAAAATTTAAAAAAAAACTTTTTTTTTGCTTAGGAATACTTACTTAAACAAAAAGTAAATGAATGAGAATATTTTATTCCCTAAGAACTAAAGTTAATCTTAGCCATGTATATGATTGTTTCATTTTCCAGTGGTGGAGAAAAACTTTGAAAGTTAAACACTTGCACTCAATTTCTGCTATTGTGCGTGCTTGCGAGCGTGTGTGTGATGACATCATACTTAGAGAGTCCTGTCTATCATCAGGAATAATTGGGAAAAGGGAAAGAAAATTAATCTGTTTTGAAGAAGAGAAAGAAATACTGCGTTTCAAAACTTATTAAATCCTGGGTAGCAATTCCTAAAGCAGAGATATGGGTTACATGATAAAGCAGAGGCTTTTCATTACTGATATAGCCATACTACAATTCTCTAAGAAGCTCAGCATAACTAGATAATAATTTCTTTTGAAATACCTCCTATGATTTGGTTGTTCTGAAAACCCCTGTTAAAGAGAATATCTCCTGAAGGGCTTGCCCTGTGATAAAACCAAGGAATGTCATATGTTGAACACTCATTGGCCAATCCTACCCTACCCATACTCCTGAAGCTTGGTTAATTTCTTGACTATGTGTTACTCTTAGGCTATAAGCCCTCCCTGAGCTCTGTGCTGGGTAATCTGTTGGACGCTGTTTAAGCCCTGTGCTGAGGAATCTGAATTTCTAACTCCAGAATTGTATTTAGATTCAAGTAACTTTTTCTTCATTGGAGCACATATTTCTCAACTGTTTGGATTTCGTTGGTTTTATGAGAATTTCCCTTATTCTTGTCAAATAATTCTCATTTTGCTCTTACAGAAGACAAGTCCGTATTAATAATTATTTAAAATTTTTACTGATCAATAAAAATTAAAATCATTTTATTGATCAATAAATGTGAATTTTTTATTGATATCTCTTGTTTTCATATCACCTTCACTTTAGAACATTTCTCTTCTCCTCCTTTACCTGGAGCATCTTCCTTGAGACAAAGAATTTAAAAAGAACAAAAAGCGGGTTAGCAAAATCAGCTAAAGCCTGATGGCATATACAATATTCTACACCCATAGTCAACACTTCTCTGTGTCCCACCTTGGCATTATAATTACACAGGATTTAGGTTGGGGTTTTTTGGTTTGTTTGTTTTTTGTTTTTGTGGTCCTTTTCATTTACATTGGATTGTCTTGTAGGGCACCGCACAAATAAGTACTTAACAAATGCTTGTTGATTAATTGACTGATTGTGGAGAGGTCATAACATCCTATACCAAAGAATCCCCTTGAATTTCTAGAGTTCCATTGTTGTGTAATTGCTTCAAGAAACTTTGCACATTTAAATCTATGCAGGCTGTTCTCAATTTGTAATCTTTTAGTACAGTTTTATTTTTATTCATTTAATCAATTAGTACAGTGATTAAATGTATATATCCGAATTTCTCCTATAAACACATTTTTTTCTAGACTATGTACATACTGTATTTTTTTTCTTTGTGCCAGGAGAACATTGTTGAATTAAATTGGATCAAACTGTCGAAATCATGTCTTGTGGGAGCTAATATAAAACTTTAAATACAGGAGGTGAAGTAGTCCTGGCTTCACTTAGACCTACAAAGACTCATTGAAGACTGAAACAACGCTGAGATGCTTGCTGAAGTAGACACTAATGACTACTTGACTACATCTACATCACTGTTATCTGAATTCTGAGGATTGGTATGAAAAGTCCTTCAGAGAATATTAACACCATTATTTCACAATACTCTGAATGTTTGTTTAATGAGCACAACATAAAACATGCCTAAGACTGTGTCTGAATAAAACTCTCCAGAGGCCTCTTTCAGATTTGGGAGCTTCACTGAATTCCTAAAGTAATGGCAAACCACTGGAATTATCTCTGGTTCACTTTCTGTCCTCTTTAATGGATTATTCAAGAAACAATGGAAAGATTAGTCTTGATCGTAAAAAAAAACCCAATTATTGCAGGAAACCAATATATAGAAGGCAAAATTAACTTTATGTCTAGAAGGAGATATCTTAAAAGGTAATATGGAGGGAATAATAACGTGTGAATAGACTGCACAATGTATTAGTACTTGTGTAACATTAAGAGACCGAGAGGAAGGCTTACATCTCTTCGGTGGATTTACAGGACGTGGGGATGAGTTGCATTGTCTGAGATTGGGATGAGCTGTGATCTGCAGTGTTGGAGGGAGTATCCACATTGATAAGTCCTTTCAATGAATAAGTAAAGATCATCAATCACCCAGTTTAGTCAACAGACATTCATAAATTACCTACTTGGTACAAGACTTAGGCAAAGACAAAGATAAAACAACCCTGCCTTCAAGGAGCTTCCTTCCATTCTATCCAAGCTGACAACATCTTCATAGCATCATAAAATCATAGATTTTAGGCACCTCTAGATGATGTCTAATCCAACCCTCTCATTTTATAATTGAGGAAAATGAATCTCAGAGCAGTGAAGTGATTTGACCTGGTGGCATCAGCAGTGTCAAAGGTAGAATTTGATCCTGTTTCTCCCAAACTGCAAGCCTAGTATTTTAAGTGATATATCACTTTGCCACTTAAATATACACAGGCCTTTGTATTTGATCCTAAACATACAGAGAAGTATCGGAGTTTGAGTAAGGCAGTGACCTTGTTCTTCTGTAAAAATCACTTTTACACCTGTGTGGAAGATAGAGATTTGTGTCAGGGAAAACAATTAGGAGACAATCAAAATAGTCTAGAGAAGAGATTAAGAACCTGGACCCATGTGCAGGGGTCCTGTAAGTTGAAAGAAGGGAATTTTGTTGTGAAGGTGAAAATGACAAGATTTGTCAAGTGACTGGATATGTGGGATGAGGGCAAAGGTGTGCTGGAGACAGCTCTAACCAGCTTGTTTCAGAAATCAGAAATCTACAAATCGGAGCTTGAGGCATCAATTTATTGATTATTTAGACTTGAGAAAATTTTGATAATACAAATTAAACTTAATAGTGTAGGTATATATTTCTTCTCCACACCCCACCCCATCTGCCAGCGTACCCCTGTATTGCTTTGTGGGGGTTAGGGGCTCAGTGTCCCCTTGATCTGGAAATCAACTTAAAATGTTTTGGCCCTCCATACCAGAGAAGTCTGAATTTTATCTTTTTCTTTTATGGGGTGTTTACAGTACCTTGTTATAAACTTTGGGTTAATATTATGTAATACTATACATATATTTAATGCATTTCTGGGTTTTTAAACTTTTTCTATGTTGTCTACTGGCCTTCTCATGTCATCTGAGGCTTCCGCAAAACTCCTCAAAATTCCCATTTAATTTCTTATGCCAAACCATAACATAGTGAAACTATGATGGGGAAAGTCATGATGTAGAAGGGATAAGTATACAAAAAATGCTTATAGAATAGACCAATAGAAGACTCAGAGAAGGAAGTCATCAACAGACTGGAGACCTGGTAATTATAAGCTAATAGCAATAATCATAATAATTGGAGTTTATATCATGCTTTTGGGTCTGCAAAATGCTCTACATCCTTTATCCTCCTTTGAACCTTACAACATAGAAGGGAGAGGGAGAATTGTAGTTGAGAATAACACTGGTATTGTGAAATGGGTGACTAGAAGGGTGGTAGTATCCTATAAATAAATAAATCATGTGAATTTATTGTTTCATTTGATTAACGTTTTAGCTGGGACTATGGGAAAGAATTAAATGCACATTTACTAAGGCAGAAAGGTCCTTGCAGTGAATGTTAGCATTCATAGGAGTAATTATTATATTTTAATGTTTCAAACACATTATAAAAATTACACTAGGAATCTCATATGACCCAATAAATATGTTTCGTTCATGTGCCTGCCGTATCTCCCACACTGGAATGTAAATTTTTCAACAACATGTATTGTGTCATTTTTTTTTTCATTTTTGTGATCACCAGCACCTAGCATAGTGTTAATGCATGGCAGGTACTTTAATGTTTATTGAATTGAGTTTACACATTGCTTCTCAAGGACACATGGCTCTTATAGAATGCTATAGAATGTCTTTCCCCCTTCAAGTCCCCCCCCCACTTTACTTTGTATTCATGTTGTATGCATTATGCACTTAAATGATACCAGCATACCTCATTTTATTGTGCTTTGCAGATAATTACATTTTTTACAAATTTAAGATTTGTGGCAACCCTGCTCAAAGTGAGTCAGTGGGCACCATTTTTCCAGTAATGTATGCTCACATGTCTCTGTCTCACATTTTGGTAATTCTCACAACATCTCGGACTTTTTCATTATAATTATACCTGTTACGGTGATCTGTGATCAGTGATTTTGGATGTTATTATTGCAATTGTTTCGAGGTGCCATGAACAATGCTCATATAAGATGGTGTACTTAATTGATAAATGATGTGTTTGTTCTGATTGCTCCACCAACTGGCTGCTCCTTCCATCTTTCTCCCTCTCCTCAGACCTCCCTCTTCCCTGAGACACAACAATATTGAAATTAGGCCAATTGATAACCCTACAATGATTTCTAAGAGTTCAAGTGAAAGGAAGAGTCCATCAATGTGGCAAACTTCATTGTTGTCTCATTTTAAGAAACTGCCACAGCCACCCAAGCCTTCAGGAACCACCACCCTGACTATTCAGCAGCCCTCAGCATCAAGGCAAGACCCTCCATTAGTAAAAAAAAAAAAAAAATTAAGCCTTTTGGCTGAAGGCTTAGATGATGGTTAGCATTGTTTAGCATATATAAGGCTTTTAAAAAGAATACTATTGTACACTCAATAGAGTGTAATTAGTATAACTTTTATATGCACTGGGAAACAAAAAAATTTATGTGACTTGTTTTATTAGGTATTCTGGTATCAAACCTGTTAATACCTCTCAGATACTCCTGTACATATGCGACAGACATATTATGTCCCCATTAGGATGTAAGCTCCTTGAAGGCAAGAACTATTTATTTTGTGTCTGTGGTGCTTGACACATAGTAGATACTTAGTAAATGTTTGCTGATTTCTCAATCAATGCCTTTTCATACCATACTATCTTGTAATCAGATACTAACGTTCAAGAACTTCCCTGTCACTGGTCCTTTGGGATCTTTTTTTCCTCTTTGACTCTTGGATCAAAAACCTTCAATAACTTTCTCTAGGGGACAGAAAGCTCTATTTCTTGACTAGTTCAAGAAGGAGTAGGGTTGAGTTGGCTTTGTTCTTAAGCCATCTGAATCTCACCCACCCCACTTGCAGTGAAGGTTTCTTTCATCCTGGAAACATCAATTTATCAGAAAACCATCCATGGTCAATTGAGTCCAGTTCCTTAGTTTCTCAGGATTCTCCTTTCTGAGGAAGGGGTGGCTAACTGGTTAATGAAAGGGAATAGACAATGTTCATTGTGTTTCTGTTCCTTGCATTTCTCACATGTTGCCAGAGTTGGTTTGAGAATGAGAGATTTTGTAGCCCTCTCCCCTCCCCCATCCCTGCCCCCACCACCTCCCACCCCACCCCCACTTCTTAAAGTTGAAGCAGGCTGCCATCTGAAAAAACTGCCTCACACACCCGGTTTCTACCAGATCTTTTTCGGTTGTTATCTGAGTTGTGACTTGGCCTTTGATCACTGGTCTGTTTCAAAGATCAAATCAGACAACCCGTGCTTCTTCATAGGTCATATGTGAGCGGACTAGTGGGAAAACTGATCAGCGCTTCCACCAGTGGGTGGGAGGGGGATGAAATGACAGCTCAAGTGTGATTCGGGACAATAGCATTGCTGCAACGTAGCTGAAATGGAGCAGTGACTCAATCGTAGAGGCTGAGGTGGCCAAACCGCATATGGTCTGTGCCTTCCTCCATGTTCTATAGAAAAGCTCTGTGGTGCAGGGGCTAGAGTTCTGGCCACTCGGAGTCAGGAAGACTACGGATCCAGGCTTGCCTCTCACACATGCTAGCCGGGCAACTCTCGGTCCGTCATTGCCAGTGCCTCTCAGTGTCCTTAGACAGCTCTCTAAGACTAACCATTAGGTCAAGAGAGTTTCCTTGTTGCAACTTTCCTCTACCAATAATATTATGGGTTCAGTCCAAAAACGCCCTCTGTAAAACAGACTCGAAGTCAATACTGTCAGGGTCTTGACAAAATAGGTCAGAAAATTAAAACATTCTCTTGTGTTTCTATTCTAGGAAGGAGACTAGGATCTGTTGTGCATTAAATGGACTGCACCTAACTTTAAAAAGGGATGTGGAATTCCACAAAGTGGTGAGACTATGCGAAGAGACATCCCACTTGCCTTTCCGTCCTCCCTGCTACTGAATGGCGAGTGTTCGTCCAGGCCCCTGAGTTGTATGTTGCTCCAGGATTGATATTGTGCCTGGGAACCAGTCTCAACAAGATGCTTAATTCTATCAAATGTGTGTTAGTGGGAGATGCAGCTGTGGGGAAAACAGCTCTCTTGGTACGCTTCACATCGGAGACATTCCCTGAAATGTACAGGCCCACGGTGTATGAGAACGCGGGGGTAGATGTCTTCATGGATGGGATCCAGATCAGTCTGGGCCTTTGGGACACAGCAGGTAATGATGCCTTCAAAAGCATACGGCCCCTGTCCTACCAGCAGGCAGATGTGGTGCTCATGTGCTATTCTGTGGCCAACCATAACTCCTTCCTGAGCCTGAGAAACAAATGGATTGCTGAAATACGGAGCAATTTGCCCTCTACCCCAGTGCTGGTGGTGGCCACACAGACTGACCAGAGGGAAATGGGACCCCACAGAGCTTCCTGTATAAACTCAGTGGATGGGAAACGGCTGGCTCAGGAGGTGAAGGCTAAGGGCTACCTGGAGTGCTCAGCTCTCAGCAACCGAGGGGTGCAACAGGTATTCGAGTGTGCTGTCAGGACTGCAGTTAATCATGCTAGGAGGAGGAGCAGGAGGAAGCTCTTCTCCATTAACGAGTGCAAGATCTTTTAAACCTTCAGCATGGACCGCCACGATTTGTCCCAACAGAAGACCATTGACTAGTTTGGGGGTTGTGAGGCTGGCCTTATGATTTCCTGTTCCATGCTGGTACTTTGTACAGATTGGTTTTCTTCTCCTAGACATTGTTTTTCACTAGAAACTTTGGCCATAAGGTATTTTACTAAAGCAAACCCTGCACAGGAACCATTTTTGATGACTTCGCCTTAAGTGGATGGGTTTTTGTTTGTTTGTTTTTTACATCTCCCTTTCTTTTAGTTCTTTTATTTAATGTCGCAAGGACTCAGGGTTTTGCTAGAAACTGTACCATAACTTCAGATACTGAACTGAGTTTTTCACAGAACTTTATATTTAAAGACTATTTTATTTAAAAAACAAAGACAAAGGGAAAACATTTAGCTTTTGCATGTAGCTCATTTCCTTACTTGGTAATTTCCCTCCTCCCACTTAATCACCAACACAAACTGCTTTAAAAAAAATACTAAATAGCTTCTTGGAGTTTGACCATGTGTTAGATATGTTTTTTTCTTCATATCACAGGAATTTTATTGAAACCACTTACCACCATGAGTTTTTTTTAAACCAGGTAATTAAACTCAATAGAGCAATGAAGTAATTATAACATCTAATTTCCCAAGTACCTATGAACTTCCACAACAAAATATAGTTTAATGATCTTAAAAGCTTTCAAAATTATTTATAGTTTTAGGAATTGGCAATTTGTTGTCACTTCTATTCTTTTAACGAAATTTTTTTAAATTGTGCAAAACACAATGCCCTTTATTACCAAAGTGCCTTGCATGTAATAGGTGCTTAAAAAACGTTGACTCTATGAGTTTCCAGTCATACTCCAAGTGTGACCATCAGAACAGCCCTGAAAAGAAAAGAAAACTTGCTCTCTCTCTCTCTCTCTCTCTCTATTTTTTTTTAAGAAGAAGTTTAGTGAAGCCTCTCCCTGATAACCTTAATTAGTGTTCACTACATTTTTCTCCCCTAAGTGTTTTCAGTTCTTTATGTGCTAATGGGCTACCAATAGTATTGCAATGACATTTAGTGCAAATTTATTTTCATTGGAGCTCTATCCTTGAGCTCTCAGGATAATAAAAGCATTTCAAGATATGGGGGGAGAACTTCATATTTTTTATTACCCTCCCCAAATTGTTATTTTCCCTCAAGATTTAGAGGAATAAGGATTTCAGGAAGCATTTGGGTGAAAATACTATAAATCATTATGGTGGTACTAGTGAGCAGGTGCAAGATAGTTGGAAAACATCTAGGGTAAATCTGTTGGGCTGCAAGATAAAGTTACCTGGGGAGACAGAGAATAGCTAGAAAAAAATAATAATAACATCCTATCTAGTGGTTATGGTGTTGAAAGGGTTAACTGTTGAAGTTGAGGTGCCTATCGTTTTGTGTGAGTGACAAACTAGAAGCCGAGTGTCTGTTTACTGAGTTCTCCTCAAATAAAACTTACGACCAAGTGAATCTGTTGTGTATTTAATGACGTTCATAATCATTACTGTACTGCATAGTAATTAGCTAGTAGTAAGCTGTTCATGTAAATGACTGTAATAAGCATGACTTTTACACTGCTGATAATTTTTGTTTTGTCATTTCTTTGGTGTCTATGACCAGCAAACATCCAGTTTGCCCTAATGGGACTCATTACCAGCACAGTGTTTGACATGTGGTTAGCACTTAATAAATGCTTTTATTCCTTCATTCATTGCTGTGATCCATACTGACATAAACACAAAGGTTCTGAATTGAATACCTGAAGTGTCCTTGTTCTAGACATCTCCCCCCCCCCAAGCCCCACATTATCTAGGCTTGAAATAGAGGCTTTATGATCTGTCCTCTATAGTCCTCCAGCTCCTCACTTATGTATCCTTGGGCACCTGCTCCCTCATTTGGATGTTCTGGGTCCTTGGAAGCTGGAGGCAGAAAAAACAACACAAAACAAAACAAAACTGTCCCTTGAAGCTGTGAATGATAGCATGATTGACATCATACAGGGTACAAGCCCAGGTTGGTGGCATAGAGCATAGTTGAAGATGCAGGGAAAAAAACATTGTGTTGGGCTTCAGTGAATCCTGGAGCAAGAGGATTGGCTGCAAAATAGTTAAGGGAAGGGTTAAGCGAGAGATGAGGACCTCTAAATCTGGCACCTCTGGCACCCTTCTGTCTGTCCCTCCTTTCCCAGTTCACCAAAGTCCTCAAAGATGAAAGGTCTTTATAAAATTTAAATTGTTAAATATAAACATAATTTCTTTCTTTTTTTTTTGCCTTTTTTTGGGAGGGCAATTGGGGTTAAGTGACTTGCCCAAGGTCACATGGCTAGGTTTTGTGTTAAGTGTCTGAGACAGAATTTGAACTCATGTCCTCCTGACTCCAGGGCCGGTGCTCTATTCACTGTGCCACCCAGCTGCCCCTATAAATATAATTTCTAATGGAAAATTCTATAACCTATGCCTTCCCAGCCACAAAATATGCTACTGAAGCCTTACAGGCCAATTGCTTATTCTTATATTCCATACTCATAGATTCGTAGGGATTTTAGAGTGGTGAAAGAGACTTCAATACTCATTAGTCCAACCCCCTTCTTGTACAGATAGGAAATAATTGAGAATATAGACTATAGAGTCACTTGCTTGAAGTCACACATTTAATTAAATGTGGTCAATATTAGAACCATGGTCTTTTGACTACCAGTTCAATGCTCTTCCTGTTATACTATAATACCTAGAATTAAGTCCCCCCCAAATCAGGGATTCTTTTTTTTTCTTTTTGGAGGGCAATTGGGGTTAAGTAACTTGCCCAAGGTTACACAGCTAGGTTTTTGTTTGTGCGTGTTAAGTGTCTAAGGCCGGATCCAAACTCAGGTCCTCTGACTCCAGGGCCGACGCTCTACTCACTGCGCCACCTAGCTGCCCCTATCAGGGATTCTTAAGCTATTTTTTCCCTAGTAATAAGGATGGGACTGATATAAATCATGTAAAGCTACCATTTACAAGGGCAGCCCTCCTACCCTCTATTTTTTATTTAATTTCCATGGTTAGATTGCATTTGCAGTTGATAAGGACCCCATTTAGACTTTCTGTCTGTTATAATTGCTCCATTTTCACATCTAGATTTCTCACCATTTCAGACATTCCTTTTCAATGAGGGAGTGAAAGGTGAGACCTACTTCCTTTAATACTTGATGCTCAGGAGTTGGAATAGATCAGCAGTTTTCAGACTTTTTGGTTTCAGGACACTTTGCACTCTTAAAAATTATTGATGGGGACAGCTAGGTGGCTCAGTAAATAGAGTACTGGCCCTGGAGTCAGGAGGACCTGGGTTCAAATCAGGCCTTAACACTTACTAGCCATGTGACCTTGGGCAAGTCACTTAACCCCGATTGCCCTGTCTTCCCCCCAAAAAACCACCCCCCCCAAAAATAAAAAAAACTATTGATGACCCTGAAGAGCTTTTGTTTATGTGGGTTATCATTAACTGAGTCTTTAAAAAGAGAAACACACACACACACACACACACACATACAACACACTTTTAAGTTTAATATCTATTATTAACATTTTCTTCATCATTTTCTTAAGTCTAGACAATCCACAAAGCATAAATCATATCTTGATTTGTAACATTTGTTGATTTTCAAGGGATAAATGGCACACTGAAAATTAACAGTTGGCTCTCTCAAATCAGTTTGAACCCACTCCAGCAAATTCCTGGTTATAGCTAGCAATATTTCCAGATTAGAAATTAAAACTTAAAATTTAAAAATATTTATTAATTCATTTACAGTGTCAGAAATAAACCTATTACATGCTAACAATATACTTTTCTGAAAAAAATAACATTTTCCAAAATGAAATAATTATTGAGAAGTGACTTTGTTTTGGATATTTCTGCAAATTTCTTTAATTTCTGGCTTAATAGAAAAATCCTACTTGGATTCTTATACCTGTTTCTGCATTCAATCAGTTATAATATGATGTTTTGGCTGAAGCATGTGAAGAAAATCCAGCCTCATGCCAATATGCAGTTGGAAAAGGCAGAATTTTACTAGGAAAATAACCTCTTGGTATTATTATGAAAATAGTTTTGACTCAAGGATCCTCTAAAAGGGTTTTAGGGAAGCCCAGGGGTCCATGGAACCACACTTTGAGAACATTTAGACTAGAAGATGGGCAGCTAGGGGGTGCAGTGGATAGAGTGCCGAGCTGGAGTTAGGAGGGCCTTAATTCTAATATGATCTCAGACACTAGCTGTGTGACCTTGAGCAAGTCACTTGTTTACTTCAGTTCCTCAACTATAGAATGAGCTGGAGAAGGAAATGGCAAACCACTCCAGTATCTTTCACAAGAACACTCCAAATGGGGACAAGGAGAATCGGACATAATTGAAATGACTCAGTAACAAAAGTAAGATATCTGAAGGTCATTCTGGCTTTAATCTATGATCCTGTTACCATGAAGATTGTGTGTGTACACATATGCATACACACATATGTACACACAGACACACATATCTCACAAAGTGTCTGGTTGATCCCTTCAGGACTACAGTTTATTGAATTTTAGATTTAGATTTAGAACCTCAGAAATCTCCTACTCCAGCTTTTTCATTTCACAGAAGAAATAGACCCCCAAAGATATGAAATGGACACTTCAGATCATGTATTGTATTTCCTTTACACCAGAATTTTAAGTTTCTCTTTACTTATCACTTGTGGGAGGGGGAGCATACAAAAGAAGTCTGCCCAGCCCTTGGAAGTGCTTATAATTGAATTAGACAATGGAGCTCCCTACAGCGAAGCAGATAAACAAATGTATACTTGTGTATCACATACACTTGTTGGGGTGATACAAAGTAAAAAAGATCACCATGGAGTGTGCAGCTTTGTAAAGAGGAAAAAGGACTGCATTTGGAATCTGAGGAGCTGCATTCAAATCCTGTCTCTGTCATGTACTACCTGTGTGACCTTGGACAAGTCATTTAACCTGAGACCCAGGTTCTCCATGAGGAGGTTAGGATTGCCTGGCCTCTCAGGCTTCTTTCAGCTCTATATCCATTATTCTATCACACCTTTTTATGACTTTATAAGGCTAGTCAGGGAAGGCTTCATGGAGAAGTATCTAGGAATCAATCTGATGCCTGTTTTTCATGAGCTAGGGAGCTTGGCTGATTGCTTATATACTGGGACAAAAGAGCCAGAAAAATCAAGGCGAGCATGAATGACCTGGATTTTACATAAGTCATCAGATAGAAAGTATAGCCTGAGCACCAGTGAGCAACCTTTGTGCTAGAGTGGGTGGCTCATGCCCTCTTTAGAATGATGTAGCCAGTCATCCTCAAGGAGCCAGCTGGTTGTATTATAGAGCAAAAGCAAAAATCCAGGCCAGCTTCCTTTGGTGGGTGCCTGGATTCAGATGTTTTAGAGAATAAAATGAATCAAAAATGACCACGTGATGAATAAGAATGGGATGTTGTTAGGGGACCATCTATTGCAAGCGGTTTTTTACTCTGGACAAAAGGAAGGAAATGACTAGAAATAAGTGTCTCAGCACAGACAGTGCTTGCCTGTAGTACCATTCAGAGCATTTCCAGGAACTCTGCCAGGTCTACCTCGAAGCAGCTGTAGAGCCTAGCGAATAACTGAGTTTAGGGCATTTTAGAGTCAAACTCTTGGGTATGTATAAACTAACTTGCACTTTTATAACTGTGCTGTCTAGATAGAATTTGGTCCTGAGGTCCTATGTATCTCTAGAGTATATTAAGACCGCAGAAGGAGGGTCCAGAGATTTCAAGAACATCTCCCCTGTTAACAGACGGGCTTTTGTTGATGTTTGGTCCTGTGTTTCCTAATGAGCTTTCCTTTGAGAACATTCAGTGAATCAAGGCTCTCTAAATGCAGCCTTGTACTCTAAGCAGGACTTTCAATCAGGATTCTTCCACTAGTTACTTTCTCCCTTCCCTTCTTTTCTTCCCTCTTTATTTCTCCTTCTCCTCCTTTTCTTTCTCTTCTTCCTCTCTCTTTTCCTCCTCTTCTTCTTCCTCCTTGTTGTTCTCATCATTATCAGTATTATGATCCTCAATTTTTGAAGCATTTTGAACTTTATTAAGTGATATCATATCTGAGAGATGGAAGAAGGATAGTTGTCCTAGGAGGCTTGGGAAGCCACCCCAAAGGCCAGGTATCAAGATGGAGCAAATGGCTTACCTAGCATAAGCACAAAAGAAAAAAAATTTATTAAGATACAATTATTTAGCAAGGATATGTGTTAATAATCTTGGTTCCAACTTTCATTAATCACCAAGGCCTTCCTTTGTCTCCTTTTTTCTTCCTGGAAATCATGCTTGAATAGTGGGCATTGAACCAAGTCCACCATTTTGAAGAAGGCAATGCCATGCTGTGTGTGTGTGTGTGTGTGTGTGTGTGTGTGTGTGTGTGTGTTTATGTGGCTATCAGATGTTACCAGCTCAAAGTGGGCTATGTTCTAGCTGCTTGCTTGGCTACTGACCATCAGTGTCTCCCAACTCCCAATGACTTGTAATCTTATCTGTTTTTTTTTGTTTGTTTTTTGGTTTTTGGAGGGGGAGGGCAGGGCAATTGGGGTTAAGTGACTTCCCCAAGGTCACACAGCTAGTAAGTGTTAAGTGTCTGAGGCTGGATTTGAACTCAGGTCCTCCTGACTCCAGGGCTGGTGTTCTATTCACTGTGCCACCTAGCTGCCTCTTAATCTTATTTGTTCTTAAGTCTAGGAACTTACCCCTTGAAAATCTAGCTACACCCTCAGACCCTCTTCCTCCTTTATAATGTGTATTGGTCTGGCTATAGGCTACCATTGAAATATTTTCAATTACAGAAAGGAAAATCAAGGTCTAGGGGGAAAGGGGCTTGTTTTTCCATAAATCTTACAACTACTTAGTGGCGGAACCAGGAATAGAACACAAGTCTTCTGACTCCCAGCCCTGGACTCTTTCCACTACACCAGGCTGTCACTATCACCACCAACTAAATAGTCCTATTAGTTGTTTTTCTAAATATAATATGCCATCTCCCACCTCTGTACCTCTGCACAGTCCTCAATAGCTGAAATACATCCCAGACCAGGGTGGGGAACCTGTGACCTTCTAGATCCTTGGGTGCAGCCTTTTGACTGAGTCCAAATTTTACAGAACAAATCCTTTTATTGAGGGGATTTATTCTATTCAGTCAAACAGTTGCACTTGAGGACAAAGAGGGCCACTTGTGGCCTTGAGGCTATAGGTTCCCCACCCCTGCCCCAGATCATTCTGCCCCCAACCTTTGGGTTGGAAAGTGCACTGTTTTTTTTGTTTCTTATATTATGGTTGCAAATTTAAATGTTTGCACCTTGTTCAATAAGCCTGGGGTGGGGGTATATATGTAGCACACCACAAAATAGAATTAAAATAGTCAAGAGACAAACAGCAACACCCTTAGAATGGCAGCCTAACAGCAACAGGAAGAGAAAGCATAGAATATCAGATGAATAACAGCCACCACAACCTGTTACCTAACCACCTAAAAGAAAAGGTTGTACAGAATCAGGAAAATCAGGGAGTTGAGGGTTTTAAGGGACTAATGTATGAGCCAGGGCATCCTCTCTCTTCTCCTTCTCAGCCTCTTCAAGATTCAAATCTAGAAACCATCTGTTGGTACCTATGGGCTTCTCTCTACTGGTGTAACATGAGAGCCCATAAGACTAGAAAAAGGAAGTACTAGAGAAAGAATGTTCTATACATAATAGGTGCTTAATAAATGCTTGTTGAACTGAATTTATGTAGTACCATTGCAAAGAGATCCCATAACCGTGGCTGGTTATTTGGACTCTAAAATGGTTAATATTGATAATTGGTTTATATGTGCTTTTTCCCCAAATGGAGAACCAAGCCCACGAATTTGTCCATGTACGTTTAACTAACTATGTATAAACATAAAGAAAATTGTAGACCTTGATCTGCTGTGGGTCCACACAAAACTAGACTGTTTGCTTTATTGTTAGCTTTTCCTCTGCTCTTATACCTTAGTATCAAGATGGAGAAACAAGATGATGTAATAGAAAGGATGGGCAATTCAGCCAAGAGACTTACATTGTAATGCTGCCCAGTTCTTCACAGTGTGGCCTAAGTCACTTCCCTCTCTGGGCCTCAGCTCCCTTATGAAATATGATGTAGGTAGACTAGACAAACTCCAGCTTTAAATGCTATCATTTGATAAACCAGATTTTGAAAGACCCTTGCTTGAGAAAGCATCCTGGCAGAAAATGGAGGGCCCAAACCCAAGTTACTACAGTTCAGCCTGTTAAATCTACCTTTTTCCTTATCTACGAGGACTTTAGAGGTAGAAAATTCTTTCAGCACTCCTTATATGAGCTTTATGATGGAAAATGGCACCCAGATCTATTCTACAACTTGGAGGCTGTTCCATGCCATTTTGACCTTCTTAAGCAAGAGGCCTTCAAAATCTGGTTCAGGTTGTGGCTCCAAATTTTGTGCTCATTCTCTTATACCTGTGGGGTCAAACTCAAATAGGAATGAGGACTTTGCATGAGGACTTTAAAGTGGCCTTGGGGAACCCCCCACTAACCTACTACATTCTCCCAACAAGAGCCTCTTGATCTAAACCATTCATAGGGATCCCTGCAAGCCATATATTGACAGTATCTATGTTCTATTGTATTTTTACTTGTCTTTAAAAATATTTCCCTATTATATTCTAATTTTCCCCGGGAGTGTTATGGGCCACTGTGGGATCCAAAGCCAGTGTGTTCAACATCTCTGCTTTGTACCATAGCACCTCTTCTTTGACTTCATCATCTCTATCTAACTCCTTGATTTCCTTTCTATCATCTAATGAGCTCAAGTCTCTCCTCTTTTAAAATGAGTATAATTTCAGCTCTATAGAAGTACTTGAGATTAAATATTATCAAATATTTAAAATTATTATCTCTAGAATCCAAAGATTTGGATTCAAATCCTGCCTCCACCCCAACTCCTACCACCTTTGAGATCTTGGGCGAATCATTTAAACTTCCTGAACTTCAGTTTCTTCATCTGTAAAATGTATTAGACCAGATATTCTCTTTGCTCTTTGGTCCTTTCCAGTTGTAAAACCATAAACCTCATCTGACTAATTTTTCAGTTGCATAATTCCAGTGCTGGAACTTTGAACCACTGGCTCAAAAGGAGAGATATGACCTGACTGGTTTTGAGAAATAGCCAGTGGAACAAAGGATGATGTCACTTGACAGAGGAAGATAAAAAGTCGCTTAGCCTCTAAAGAAAAACTGGTGCTTTAACTTGGTTCCTCTTTTATCCTTCAAGGAGAAATTCAGACAAATTGTTTCTCATCCCCTGTATTTACCAAAAAGTCAAACGCATCATTGGCAATGAGAGGCAGACAGACAGAGACACAGACACACAGACAGAGAAAGAGACATAGACAGAGACACAGACAGAGAGAGAGAGAGAGAGAGAGAGAGAGAGAGAGAGAGAGGGGGGAAAATCTTTAGTTTGGTTTTGATAATAAGGCTAGAGGCTCTTGTTGGGAGAATCTAGTAGATTAGTGGGAGGTTCCCCATTGCAATTTTAAAGTCCTCATACAAAGATAATAATAGCCAACATTTCTATAGTACCTACCATGCGCCAGACACTGTGTTAAGTGCTTTACAGTATTATTTCATTTGATCCTCACCACAACCTGCAAAGGAGGTGTTATTATCATTCCCATTTCACAGTTGAGGAAACTGAGGCAAACAGAGAGTAACTGACTTGCCCAGAATCACACAGCTAGGAAGCGTCTGAGGCCAGATTTGAATTCAGATCTTCTTGACTCCAGGCCCAGTGCTCCATCTACTAGGTCACCTAGCAATTTCAATACATTCTGAATGGGGGCATCTGGGTAGCGAAGTGAGTAGAGCACCAGTCCTGGAGTCAGGAGGACCTGAGTTCAAATCCAACCTCAGAATTTAACACCCTCTAGTTGTGTGACCTTGGGCAAGTCACTTAACCCCAATTGCCCTACCTTCCCCCCCTCCATATAAAAAAAACAAAGGATTAAATTATTCTGAATGGAAAATGATTTCTCAACATTTTAGCTGTTGCCCAACAAACAGGAAGTAGAGAAGAGGCTAATGAGAAAAAGTGAGGACATCAGCTCATCCTTGAACCATCTCTCTAATCACCCTCTGCCTGCCCAATATCTCATAGTTCTCAGTGTTCTTTTTTAAACATTGTGTTTATTTTATTCTGAGCTTAAGAAATAAAACAAGCATTTCCATTACATAGTAGAATAGAAAAAAAGATGATTGTGTATGAAACTGCAAATCTATTGTGTATAACTTGCTATTCCTTTTAAATGTATAGGAAAGGGGTGGGTAGGTGGCGCAGTGAGTAGAGCGTTGGCCCTGGAATCAGAAGGACCTGAGTTCGGATCTGGCCTCAGACACTTAATGCACACACAAACAAAAACCTAGCCGTGTGACCTTGGGCAAGTTACTTAACCCCAATTGCCCTCCAAAAAAAAAAAAAAGTAAATGTATAGGAAAATTATCACATAACTTTCTTTTTCTCCCTTTTTTCTTTCCTTTCTGCCCCTTTCCCCCCCACTACCATTAGACATAAATATGTATGTGTATATGTGTGTTTGTGTACATAAAACAATTTTATACATACTTCTATTTATCAATTCTTTCTCTCACAGTATTCTTTTAATTTTATATGCCATGGTCATTTCCCTATATATTGCTGTCTATAACCTTTTTTTAAAACAAAGAAAAACAGTTCAACAAAACTGACTTACTTTGCAACCAAAGGATAGGTCATATTCCATGGCTACAGTCCCTTCTTACCACTTAACTGAGAAGAATGATTTATGTTTCATTATCCATCTTCCAGGACCAGACTGGATGTTGCATTTTAAATGAATTCAGCTGCCATGTAGCATTTTGTTTTGTATGAGTTTTGGCAATGGAGGGGTTAAACAGGAAACCGTTGTGAGCAGAGAGATGTGTACTTCCTGGAGAGACTTCTTTCCCTGCCCTGCCCTGCTCATTGCCCTATTCTCTCCCTCTGAGGCCTATCTCCAGTCAGAATGCCAGGAAGCAAGTCCTCTGCCCCTCTGACAGTGAGTCCTTTCTACCATCAGGGCCACCTGGATGTGTCTTAGTTCCCTGATGATATTGTTCTTGAATAAAGATAGCTCTCACCTTCAGTCTCTTGGTTTCCTTCTCCATCTCCATTTCTCTTTCTTCCCACCTAACATTCCTACCCATTGTTCTTTTGATTCTGCTTTTTTCTCTTGATATTAGTTCATACAAATCTGCCCATTTTTCTTTGAATTCACCATATTTATCATTTTTATAGAATAACAGCCTACTACATTAAAAATACAATCTAGTTATTTCTTTGTTTCTAGTTTTTTTTCCAACCATAAAAAATGTTGCTACAAATATTTTGTTTTATTTGTTGTTGAGTTCTTTTTTAGTAGTGTCTGACTTTGTATGAGCTCATTTGGATTTTCTTGTCAGAGATACTAGAGTGGTTTGCCATTTTTCCTCCAGTTCATTTTACAGATAAGTATACTGAGGCAAAAAGAGGTAATGTGACTTGCCCAGGATCACATAGCTAGTAGGTATCTGAGACTGGATTTGAACTCAAGAAAATGAGTAGACTATTGCAACAGCCTGCTGGTCAGCATCCATGCCTCAATTCTTTAATCTATCTTCCACTCAGCTCTCAAATTGATCTCTCTAAAACAAATTTGATTATCTCACTCCCCTATTCAATAAACTTCAGTGGCTCCCTATTGCCTCTAGGAGTAAACCTAAAATCCTATGTTTGGCTGTTAAAGCCTTCATAACTTGGTCTCTTTTTACCTTTCCAGGCTTCTTACAACTTACTCCAGGTGAGATCCAGTGATACCTGCCTCCTCACTCTTCCTTGAAAAAGACACTCCATCTCCTGACTCCAGGCATTTTCATTGACTCTCCCCATACCTGCAAAACTTTCCCTCCCCAGCTCTCTCTGCCTCTTGATTTCTCTGGCTTCCTTCAAATCTTAGCTCAAAGCTTACCTTTCATAGGAAGCCTTTCCCAATTCCCCTTAATGCTGGTGCCTTCCTTCTTTTAATTCTCTGCAGTTTATCTTGCATATATTTTGTTTATATATAATTGTGTTGTCTCTCCAATAAACATGCTCCTTAAGAGGGACTAGTTTTGGGTTTATTTGGTATCACGACTGCTTAATATGATACCTGGAACATAGAGGTACTTAATAAATGCTTGTTTTTTTTTTTAGTTAATTAATTTCTATTTAGTTTACAACATTCAGTTTCACAAGCTTTTGAGTTTAAATTTTTTGATCCCTCTTTCTCCTTCGCCCTTCCCAAGATAGCATGCAATCTGATATAGGCTCTACATATACATACATATTAAACATATTTTCACATTAGTCATATTGTAAAGAAGAATTAGAACCAATGGAATGAACCATGAGAAAGAAGAAACAAAACAAAACAAAAAAAAGAGAGAGAAAGAGCAAATAATCTACTTCAATCTGCATTCATCTCCATAATTCTTTCTCTACACGTGGAAAGGATTTTCCATCATGAGCCTTTTGGACTTGTCTTAGAACCTTGCATTGCTGAGAAGAGCCAAGTCTATCAATGACTATTGCAATAAACTCTTGACAGGTCTCCTTGCATTCAGCTTTTTCCTGTATCCTATCCCTTCTCCACATAGACATTGAATCGATATTCCTTAAGCACATGGCTGACCATATCACTTCTCCATTTGAGACGTTTCAGTGGTTCCTTGAAATCAAACAACTTGCTGGAAATAAAAATGGGCAGCAGAAAAAGCCGTGAATTTATAGTTAGACGATTTTGCTTATAAATGCTTGTTGAATTGGAATAATGTAAGCTATCTTAAGTTATGGAAGATTTTTGGTTAAGAAAGTTAGGCTGAGTTCAGATCTTCCCCCAGACACTCACTATTATTTGTGTCACCCTTGGCAACTCATTTAATCTCTTTCACCCTCAGTTTCTCAGTAGGACCTGAGTTCAAATCCCATTTCTGCTACTTCCTGTGTGTGTAAAACTTTGGGCAAATCACAGTACATCTCTGGGCTTTTGTTTATTCATCTGTAGAGTGAGCAGTTTGGACTAGATGCCCACTAAGTTAACTTCCAGTTCCCAGCTTATGATCCGATGATCCTGTCCATGATACAGGCATGAACATGAGGGTGGGCATAAAGGAAGAGGCATTCAGGGCAGAGAATACAACAGGTTAATGATTGCTGGTGGGGAAAGTCCACATACAGATTCAGTTACCAGAGAAACAGATGCAAGTGTATCTCAGACTATAAAGGGGTAGCAATAGGCTTCAGGCGCTATGATGTTAGGGTCACAAGAAGAGATTGACAGTTTCAAAAGTACCCATCTGAACTTTATACACTCAATTTACCCTAGACTTTCTTCAGATCTAGCTCAGTTTGGAAATACCAGAGTTCTGCTCCTCTTACAAAAGAGGAGGATCTCTGCTTGGAGATGCAGATGAGGGCTCAGGGCTTTAGAGGGAGGCATGAGGACTCTAGCAGACTGGTTGCTTGGTTCTTCACTAGTAGAAATTGGAAGAAACTGGTTGGAATATTTAAAGAGGACACTGGAGAAGGAGTGAGAGGGATTAGATGGGGGCATATTTGGGATGGGGTTGAAGAGGGAGGAAAAGAAAGAACATGAGTAAGGGACTGGAAATAATTTTCTTCTTCATGGCTCATGATTAATTATGAAAGATATTGCAAAAGGCATAGGGTAATAGTAGTGGCAAATGGACAATAAAACTCATAGTCAAGGGATATTATAGAGATAGCTGGGAGTGGGACATTGACGATGATCCATTTCATCCCTCCAGCCCACTCCCAATGAATTGTATTAAATAGAATTTCAAGTGCCCAATGAATTTAAATCTAGGTTTAACAAATAGCTAACTTTTGCACATATTGGACCCTATTTGTGTGTTCTCTGGTCTGTTCTGTTGATCTATTTCTTTTTTTCTTCTCCCTAATATCAAACAGTTTTTTATTGCTTGATAGTACTTTGAGTCCTGGTGAGAATTTCTTTGCCCACTTCTTTTGAATAGTTCTTTATATTTTTATCCATCTATCTATCTATCTTTTCCATATGGACTTTCTTGTAATCAAGACAATTCTGTGAATCAACCTGTACCTATTTTGACAGATATCACAATAAATCTGTAAATTAATTTTGTAAGTATTGATGGTCTAGCTATATTCATGAGCAAGAGCTATCCCTCCAATATTTTCAGTTCTTCCTCGATTTATGTAAAAATAAATTTGAAACTATCTTAGTGTAGATCTCTCTTCCATATTTTAATCAGTTAATGTCCAATTTTTAAAATTTTGTTATTATTGAAAATATCATTTTCACTTGGTTTTTGTTAGTGGAATATAGCAGTGTAGATCAGATAGTGATTTGGAAATTCCCCTCACATTATTAACTATGAATACCCTTAAACCAGAGATAGCATTCCTAGGTTTGTATCCCAAGGACATCAAAGAAAGAGGAAAAGGTCTTCTATGTACACAAATAGTTATAGTAGCTCTTTCTGTGGTAGCAAAGAATTGGATATTCAGGGAGTATTCATTAATTAGGAAATGACCAAATGAACTATGACATATGAACATAACGCAATACTATCGTGCTATAAGAAATGAAGATAGAAATGGTTGTAGAGAAACAGGAGAAGACATATATGGATGTAGGTAAAGTGAAATAAGCAGAAATAGGAAAATAATTTGTATTTCAACATCAATATTATAAACTTAAAAACTCTGATCATGTAATGATCAGTCATGGATGATTCCAGAAGACCAATGATGAAAAATATTATCAACCTCTGACAGAAATGCGACTAATAAGCAGAATTAGTCACACATTTTTGGACATTGCCAACCTGGGAATTGTTTTTACTTCACTATGTGTGTTTGTTAAAAAGGGTTTTGTTTGGGTTTTTTTTTCCATTGGGGAAGGAAGAGAATGGAGGAAGAAAAAAGAGAAATTTATTCACTGGAAAAGAAAAAATGGGGCATCTAGGTGGTACAGTGAATAGAGCTCTGGTCCTGGAGTCAGAAGGACCTGAGTTCAAATCCAACCTCAGACACTTAATACTTACTAGTCATGTGACCTTGGACAAGTCACTTAACCCCAATTTCCCTGCCATCTCTCATCCAAAAAAGAAAAAAGAAAAAGAAAAGAAAAGAAAGCCAAGGACTCAGGTTTATCTAACTAGGTGCCCATAGTTGCAACTGCTGCTGAGAGATGGGAATTTCTATCTGTCTTTCTCCTTGCTGTAAGTTCAAGGGAGAGGCCAGGAGAACCCCCAAAAGAAAAAGTGAAATGTTTCTTCTCAGTTGCTCTTTTAGTTGACTGAGTGAGCAGCTCCTCTTAATTCTGTGACCACTCATATTTGATGCAACCTCCATCACTAGTGACTAATCAGAAGCTGTTACATCATTTCAACAAGATACATGAAGTTCAGCAAAGGGTCAAGGTATATGTCCCATGCCAGAGATCAACCTCATCACAAATGCTCTTTATAGAGCTAAGTAGACAAATAATTGGAAAGATATTCATTGATAATGGTGAAGCCATGCCAATCACCAGTAAAACTAATGATACTACTTAAATGAATTTAAAAATTTAGTGGTTTATGCCAGCCAAACTATAAAGTAGATACTGCAGAACTGGAGAAAATAAGGACAAAATTCACTTGAAGGAATACCACATCTAGAGTATCAAAGGAAATAATGAAAAAATAACTCAAACTATATTATAAAACAGTAATCATCAGAAGCCACTTGATGGTTTAAAAACAGAAAAGTAGGTCAGTGGAATGCACTAGAAGATCAATAATCAGAAATAATCAAATTTAGTAGACTAATGTTCAGTAAGTTCAAGAATATAAACTACCTTGAGGAGGATCCTCTATTTGAAAGAGGCTGCTGTTAACACTGGGAAATAGTTTGATTTTTTTTAAAAAGGATTTATACTAGCATCTTACACTATATACCACATGAATTCCAAATGAGTAATGATTCTAAATATAAAAAGTCACATAAGAAAATAGAAGGAAATACTTTTCACAACCATGAATAGAGGATGAATTCCTAACCAAATAAAGGATAGAGGTGATAATAAAAGATGATTTGGTTGCATGAAATTGAAAAGCATTTTGCATGAGCAAAATCAATGCAGTTGGGATAAGACTAGGGATTTGGGGGAAAAAGTCTTGGCCTCAAATATCTTTGATAAAGGGTTGATGTACATATAGGCAACTAACTCAAAAATAGTACCAAGAACCATTCCCCAAGAGATGAGGAGTCATTGGTAATGAAATCAATACTAAATGGTTTCATTCCTCAAGACCATCAAGGGATGGTCAAAAGATATTTAAGAAAAAAAACCCAACACATTTAAGCACTTAATGCATTAAACTTCTATCAAATACAAACAAGCAACATAATCTCTGCCCTTAAGGAGTTTAGTCTAATATGTGGGTATGGGGGGCAGAAAATACATAAAAGGATGTTAGAAAGCGGGGGGACAAAGAGGGAAAAAAGCACAACTTCATAATTGATGACAGGGAAGTTTTGGAAGGCTGGGTAATTTACAGTCACGTGTTCAGTTCCCTGGTATGTACTTCGAACACATCTTGTCTTTTGTTATCTTTGTCAATATACATAGTAGGGGACAAAATCAATCAATAAACATATTAAGTTCCTACTATAAGCCAGGCACTGTTCTAATTTCAGAAGTGCTTTAGATTGTATTTCCCTTATTCTTTCACATGGTTGTAAAGGATTGCAATTCTTTCCAAACTGTTTTTCCTAATTATTTTCCTCATGTCCCTCCTATTGGTAACTTGGATTTTGCTCCTTGGTCAAGGGGCTTTGGTAGGCCAATTTTGACCTTTCCTTGCCAGGGTTCAGCCTTCCATAACACTTCTCTGTCATCAATTCATCATGAAGTTGTGCTTTTTAAGATTGTAAACTCCTTAAGAATAGAGACTTGCCATACAATACACACACACACACACACACACACACACACACACACACAACATACATATGCATAATGAGATCCTCAATTTTCAACCAATTCAGCTCTATTTTTACTGTATTTTTATTTGTTCCTAACCGCCCCCCCCCCATATCATTCAGTTTTTGGTATATTGTGTGAACATCCTAAAGGGAAATAAATAACCTTTTGCTTATTTTCCATTTGTCAAAAGTGAATGGAAAATTTATGGATTTCCTTGTTTATAAACTCATTTACTTCCACAAATAGAATCTGACAAATCAACCCACTTGCTGTTTTTTTCCCTTTCGTTATATACAAGTATGGATATAGTTTAATGGAAGGGATTTTTATTTCCCTATAGCTAAGTGGTCAAGATAAACTTGAGTATAAAGCCACATCAAAAAGGGAAGCTGCTGCATTCATTGACTGTTGTTTGCAGAACCTGTGAGTCATGGGGTGCCTGGTTTCCACATAGCAACCTTTATTAGTTATAGGGCAGTTAACACTTTCCATTCAATAAGGTAACAATTGCCTCTTTCTGGGGTATGTGTTTGATCAAGTCTCCATGACACAATATCATGTTCACCACTATCATCACCATTTCATCTGAAGCAAATCTCTTTAAACTCAAATTTCTTTAATTAAATCATTTAAAAACTGTGCCTGACACTCCTTTAAAGAATAAAACTTAGCTCGTGACAAATATCCTGTCCAAAACTTTTCAAATGTTATTTATAGTCATATGAAAAATGCTCTAAATCACTATTGATTAGAGAAATGCAAATCAAAACAACTCTGAGGTACCACATTGTACCTATTATAGATTGGCTAACATGACAAAACAGGAAAATTATAATTGCTGGAGAAGGTGTGGGAAAATTGGAACACTAATGCATTGTTGGTAGAGTTATGAACTGATCCAACCATTCTGGAAAGCAATTTGGAACTCTGCCCAAAGAGCTATAAAAATGTGCATACCCCAACCCAGCAATACCACTTCTAGGGCTTGTGCCAAAGAGATCATAAAATTGGGAAAAGGACCCACATATACAAAAATATTTATAATAGCTGTTTTTGTGGTAGCAAAGAATCAGAAATTGAGGGGATACCCATCAATTGGGAAATGATTAAGCAAGTTGTGGTATATGCATGTAATGAAATACTATTGTGCTATAGAAATGATCAGTAGATGAAAAACCTGGAAATATTTATATGAACTGTTGCTCAATGAGGTGAACAGAACTGGGAGAGCACTGTACACAATTACAGTCACACTGTGTGATGACTAACTATAATAGTAAAGTTAAAGGCGCTTCTCAGCAATGTAAGGTCCTAAAACAACTCCAAAAGTCTCATGATGGAAAATCCTATCCACATCCAGAGAAAGAGCTATGGAGTCTGAATGTAGATTGAAACATTATTTGCTTTCTCTTTTCTGATTTGTTTTGTTTCTTCTGTCTCATTGTTCATCCCATTGGTTCTAATTCTTTTTTACAACATGACAAATGTGAAAATATATTTAATGTGAATGCATATGAAGAGATTATTTCAGATTGCACACTGTCTTGAGGTGGGGGAAGAAGAGAGAGGCAGAGAAAATTTGAAACTCAAAAGCATGTGGAATTGAGCTTTGAAAACTAAAAATAAATAAATAAATTTAAAAAGCAACAATAACTTCTTGTCTGAACTCCCTCTTTCAAGATTCAGTGAAACTTGGGCTTGAATGAGAGCAGCTGAGTGAAGGAGATAGCAAGAAATCTCCCCACAATGTGAGGTAGATTAAAAATGAAGAGGTTGGGGGCAGCTAGGTGATGCAGTGAATAGAGCATTGACCCTGGAGTCAGGAAGACCTGAGTTAAAATTTGATCTCAGACACTTGGCTAGCTGTGTAACCTTGGGCAAGTCACTTAACCCCAATTCCCTTGCCTTCTCCCCTCAAAAAAAAAAAAAAGGAATAGGTTACAAAGCCCAGATCATGTTAAGACAAGCCATTTATTTGTTGGTTGGATTTAGGGCTGGAAAAAGACATTAGAGATCATTTTAGTAGAAACTTTTTTATTTTACAATTAAGAAATTGAGGTTCTGAGAATTAAACAATTTGCCCAAAGTCACACAGGTAGTAAATAAGTGAATTTGAATCCAGATTCTCTGACTCTGATTCTGTCTACTAGTCTACACTGTATTATTTATTTATTCATTCTTTTTTTTTTAAACACTCCCTAAGTGCTGTATGTCTCTTGGTAAGTCATTTAACACCTCTGGTCCTTAGTTCTTCATCTGTAAAATATGGGGCTCAGTGAGGGTGGGTGATGAGGGAGGAAGGGAAAGAATCTGGAATCCAAAGTTTTAAAACCAAATGTTTAAAAAAAATATATACATATTATTATTATTATTATTATTTTTATATGTAACTGGGAAATGAGATGTGCAGGCACTGGGGCATAGAGATCCACCATGCCCTACTGGAAAGTCGGAGTGGGGATGGGGGAAGATATGGGAGAGAGCAGATTGGGGGAGGGGATATGCAGTGGGATGGCTGTTTTAGGGTGGTGGGTAGGGAAAAATGGGGAGAAAATTTGTTACCCAAAATCTTGTGGAAATGAATGACGTAAACTTAAAAAATAAAAAAAGAGGAAAATTATTAAAAATAAATAGGGGGCTCAGACCAAATGGCCTCTAAGGCCTCTTCTCTCTCTGAATCAATGATCCTAGGATCCAGGCCTATAAAATAAAGTTTATTTGGGCCCAATTCCTGCTTCCCCCCCACCCCGAATTTATTTATTTTAGTTTTTAAACACTTGCACAAGATTTTGAGTTCCAAATTATTTTATTCATTCTTTCATTAAACAAACATTTATTGATTACTTACTGTGTCTAAAGGAAGAGTAGCTAGGTGGTACAGTCAATAGAGTGCTGAGTCTGAAGTCAGGAAGACTCATCTTTGTTCAAATCTGGCCTCAGATACTTCCTAACTGTGTGACCCTGGGCAAATCATTTAACTTTAGTTGCCTCAGTTTCCTCATCTGTAAAGTGAGCTGGAGAAGGGAATGGCAAACCACTCCAGTATCTTTGCCAAGAAAACCTCAAGCAGGGTCCCAAAGAGTTGGGACATTAAAACAATTGAACAACCACAACAGCAATGTATAATGAATAGCATGGGATAAAAAAAGTTAATACAGCAGTCATTTCCCTCAATAAAACTTACATATATTCTTGTAGGGAAGAAAGGGCAAATATATATTTAAGTATACAATTTTTAAAATATCATAAATGATATAAGAGAACAAAGTACTGTGGGAATTTAGAAGAGGAAGAGATTGTTTTTGACTATAAGAGGAGTGAGGAATAATGGAAGACTTGGTAGAAGAAGCACATGAATTGGACTGAAAGGTTGAATACAATATCAGTAGGATAGCATGGTTTTAATCAATTGATTTATAAAAATTAAGCACCTATTAAGTGCCAGGCATTGTGCTAAATGCTGGGGACACAAAAAGAGTCAAAAGACAGTTCCTACCCTCATGGAGTTTATAATCTAATGGGAGAATCTAATAGTGATAGTGGAAAATTCATTAACTCTTGAGTCAGAGAATTTGGGTTCAAAGTCTAGTCCATATGTTTGTAGTCTCTGTGACCTTAGAAAAGCTGCTGAACTTTGCTGAGTTCATCTCTTCATCTGCAAAATGAAGATTAGACTGGCTAGCCTCTGAAGTATCATTTAGCTCTAGTTTTAAAATATATACATTACATATTATAATATAATATAGAAAACTTGTATTCTATATATGTAATATATATATACATATATATATATATATATATATACACACATACATATATATTATAATATGTGTTCCCCCCCCACACTTCCAGATGGAGTCAGAGAGGGCATTGTGGGCAGAGGGAATGAAATGAGCAAAGATATAGAGATAGGAAAAGTTGCTATGTGTTTGGAGAATAGTGAGCATATCCATTCTGGGGAAGTATTGCATATGCAAAGGAGAGTAACCTAAGATAAGAGGGTGAAGCCTCATTTTGTGCAGTCTATGAGGGAGCTTCGTGTAGACTCATGGTTAACTCTAAGGTAATTAGTCTCAGGTTCCCTTTTAATTTTCCTTCCCTTTGCACAGTGCATTCTTTTAATAATAAAAAATTACTCAGATTATATCAAGAATCAACTTCTTTATATGGGGACAAAATCCCTTATAAAAGTATAGGCAGAAAATAGGATTTAAGTAGATCAGGATAATCCCCAGGGCAGCCATACTAGTTGACCAGGCAGCAACAAAGCATGAACTTCATAATGTCCCACAGTTTGGCAAATAGGCAC
This sequence comes from Gymnobelideus leadbeateri, assembly GCA_011680675.1. Taxonomy (NCBI): domain Eukaryota; kingdom Metazoa; phylum Chordata; class Mammalia; order Diprotodontia; family Petauridae; genus Gymnobelideus; species Gymnobelideus leadbeateri. Next base: position 461,212 of record WOXC01012085.1, on the reverse strand, counting down.
ATCCAGAAAAACAGCAAACTCTGTACTGAGAGATTACTCTTCAAATGGCGTGGGGGGAGAGGAGGGGGATCTAGTGAGCTATCTTAGTGGGTGTATCTAGAACTATCTCACTCTATCTTGTCACAAGGCTCCAAATGCTCATGATTATATTCTTGTTGGGGAAGTAATACCCTTCTCTCCTTTCTTGTCAATAACTCGTTCCTGAAGAATGCTGTCCCTGGGCCCCTCTTCTCTCAGCAAAATAGGGAACAAAAGCCTCCCCTAGCTAGGAAAAAACTACAGTTCTCACCATCTCCCTTGCCAAAATGGGCTACAGTTGGAAAGTAGCAGAAATTGTTTGAAACCCAGAGATTCCTAATGTGAACTGGGTTAAATACACAGGTATCATAATTGAAAATTATTAGCATTTGTCTCAGCCTCAGGTTAGTAGCCTGAAAAGAGAATCATGCTGCCTCTTAGATGGTAGAACTGAAGTGGAAACTATAGAAAGATCTCATGTTCTTTTTTTTTTAAATCATTATTTGTTTTGAACATTCTTTTTTTTTTAATTTTAAGTACCAAATTCTATCCCTTCCTCTGAGAAGACAAGCAATGTGGCATTAATTATAAATGTGAAAATCATACAAGCAATGTGATAGCAATTATACAGGTGAAATCATGCAAAACATTTCCATATTAGACATGTTGCAAAAAAAAAGAAAAAGCAAACGATCCAGTGAAAAGTGAGAAATATGAAGAAAGTGAAAAAGTATGCTTCAATGTGTGCTCAGAGCCCATCAGTTCTCTCCCTGGAGGTGGATAGCATTTTTCATAGTGGGTACTTAGAAATTGTCTTGAACCATTGTTTTGATCAGACTAGCTAAGTCTTTCACAATTGATCATTGTTACAATATTGCTGTTACTGTGTATAATGTTCTCCTGGTTCTTCTCACTCCACTTTGTATCAGTTCATGTAGGACTTCACAGGTTTTTTGAAGCCATCCTGCTCATCATTTCTTATGGCAAATAGTATTCCAATATCTCATGTTTTAACGATTTTGATCTAAAATAAAAGGAGGAAGATGATTGAGACAGTTGCCTAGAGGGAAGCTAACAGAACAATCTGAGGCCCTGAGATAAAAACAGGGGGAAGTGGTCAAGAGAGAAAGAAAATACATGAAACAGATTAAGAGATAAAATAAAAGAGAGGTAAGAAAACCACAGTAAACTTTCCAAGTTTCTAGTATTCCAGCCTTTTGATGTTCTCTCTGAAAAACTGGAGAAGAAACCTTCATTAGACCAGAGTAATTGGCAGACTGCATAGGGCAGTTTGGGTACTTTCTTACCATATTCAAGAGTAATAAAAAAATAAAAAACCCTTAGAGATCAGACTAGCCCCAACTGTCTCATTTTATAGATTAAGGATCCAAAGCCAGCAAGGGGAAGTGATTTTCCTGATGAAGAGGACCTTTTCCTTGCCAAAACAAGATCTTTTAAAGTTCTTTTTAGCCTCCTCTTCTTCTCTCATGAGAGTAAAAAGCATTCTTTGTTTGAGTCCAGGTGTGAGGTAGCATCCCAGAATTTTGGACAGCCAATCACATTCTTGAAGGATGGCTTGGTGCAATAAAGATATCAGGCCCAACTCCCCTTCTTTCATACATGAACCCCAAGGTTGGCAAAATTCTTTGAGGTAAGAATAGATCAGTGATTAGCAAGAGAGCTGGATTTCTAAAGTTAACCTATTATAGGGAGCTGAATTCTGACCTAAGTTCAGAGACAAAGAACCGTGATTTTAAGACAAAAGACATTACAGAACAAAAGAAAATACAGGACAAAAAATTGATTAATTAAAAATAGGAACAATAAGAAAATGATAAAGGATTGATCTTAATCTTCTCAGAACGGTAGGGTGTATAAGAGGTGATGTGAAAAAAAATCTTCCTGGAGCCAAACAGTGAAGGATTTTAAGTACCAGAGGATTTGCCTTTTGTCCTATTGACAGCAGAAGCCATCAAAGTGTTTTTAGATGGTAAGTGAATCTGTTCTCAACTACCCTCAATAAATTGAAGTTGATAGCCCTGGAAAAACTACATCTTAGGTCACTGAACTCATGGGTAGGATTGTTTATTTGACCTTGAACAAAAAAGCGCTGACTCTACAGTATCTGAAAATTGGAGATATTTTGTATTTTGAAGTTGAAGCAAGTAAAGAATAATGACGTAAATCTGGTGTTGGTAGAGCTTGCTTTTTGTTGGAAGATACTTTGAGGTTGGGTATCCTGTGTGTACTGTAGAAGGCTAGGTAGCTCTGTTTTCTCCTGTATGGGGGGGAAATTGGTAGTCCAATGATCTGACCTTCAGGTATTCGGAGGGCAATCAAGGTCATCAAGGGTGGGGAAAAAGGCAGAAAAACACCACTACAGAGTCATAAGAATTGACTTCGGGGTGTAACTTTTTTACAGCATGAATGTGTTCATCTTGCCAACCTTCAGATCAAAGCAAACACAAAGCTATGGGTTTGGACACATCACCCTCGCCTTCTCAGCCCAGGCCCTTGCTCTTGTGGTTAACCTCCAATCTCTCTGACACCCTAGAATGAGGAAGTGGGGGAAGATCCTAAGTTTATGGGAACTGATGAGTGGGCCCAAACAGAGAAGCTGTAAGAGTTTTGGATCAGGGTCTTCACAAAGGTCAGGGAAGCTAGGAAGCTACCAGTTGGGTTGGCAGAAGGATGCAATCTAAGGTGGATTGTGCCACCCTGCAGGTATACGTACTGTCATAAGCTTAAAGAAGTTTACACCTGAGGGGATCCTGACTTCTTCAGGGGACTATCTTAATTTTTCTTGGCCTAAAAGCTAAGAAATATGCTCACTGTTCTAACAAGTACAATTAGCATGAGACAGGATGACAGTACCTTTGTTACTTCAGCTCTGGTTTTCTCAGAACAGCAACCAGCTTAAGGCAAATCATAGAATAAAATATATAGGATGACAGGATAGTCATAGATCTGGAGTTGGCCAGGACCTCAGAAGCCATCTGTTTCGGTGCCCTCATTTTATAGATAAGGAAACTGGGTAAATAACTGGGCCAAGGTCATCTAGCCCAGCTGATGGGGTGATTGGACCCCTAAAAGCCTTAATGTTCCCATATATTTCAGCAGCCCAGATCACTGACCCACTCCAGACTACTTGCACTCCTAATCCCACCTGGACCGTCTAATTAGCCTACTTGATATTCCTTTCACTGTTGCACCTGGCCCACCTCAGACTACCTACCACTCCTTAATTCCTTTCATAACCTTTCCCTTTCCCTTTTTCATATAAGCCTCAGTCTCACCCCCTACTAAATTACTGATTCACTAGGAACCCTGCTTGCTTCTATTAGCATTAAAATAAACCTCACCATTTTACTGGAAGAAGGTTTGAGTGGGTGAATTCATTCCAGGCAGATGCTACCCTGTACCCTGACATTCTGGGGTTCTCAGAAACCCTAAACCACATCACAACCACCTGGAGTCCCAGTTCCTTGGACTCCCGAACCAGTACCCTTTCCATTAATCTATACTGCTTTGCGCTGTTCATCACCATCATCAGTTTCCTCCACTGTAAGAGCTGGACCAAATGATTTCTAAAGTTATATCTTCCCTTCTGTTGTTTCAGGCTCCAACAGCAGCTTTGTCAACACGCTCCAAAGGTTGGAAGGGTCCTCTAGAGGAGAGAGCCCAGAGCTGAGAATCTAATAGGAAACCTGGCTTTGCTTAGCTCTGGCCAGGAGCAAGTCACTTCTCAGGATCATGGCTTCTTTCAATGAATTTGAGAATGTCTGTCCTACCTAAACATGGGATGACAACTTCTCCTCCTCACTTTAAACATTTATAACTATAGTGTTTAATAGTCCATGATGTCTGAGTTTCCAGCCAAAGGCTATCAGAAGTAATGTGGCTTCTCCTGGCTTTTAGAAACACCTTAGCGGGTAACTGTGTGGTGAAAATGTAATTTGACAGCCCTCAGAGCACGTTCTCTGAATAACCTGGGAGAGGAAGTGCCCCGTTTGACTACACTTCATTTAATGATAAGGTTTGCAGAAACAACTCACTGTAATTCTGCCTTCCGGATTAAACATTAAACGAATGAAAGACATTTCAGGTTTGCTGACTCCCGAATCATTAAAATGATCTGGTTACACACAATATCCATCACAAGCTGAAATTGTGGACTTTCAAGCAATGTTTTCCGGAAGGGCAGTCATTATTCTGGGTACTTGCAAAATAAACAGTTCTTTTCTTTGAAAGGACTCCGTCCCTTTCTCACACTCTGTCCCTCTATTGCATTGCAGGGACTGCTTGGGTGGTATTTGTCCCCATGGAAGGACTCTCTGACAGGATGTTATCCAGGAAGAGTTTTCCCCCCTTAAAAGAAGAACCCAAACTATTTAATGATATCACAGTCATTTCTGGAAATTATCCCCTTTCTCTTACCTCCCTCACCCTTCCAGGAATCAAACAGTTGTTTTGCAACAGAAAGTTAAAGAAAAACACCCCATTAACTTTTCTGACAGCATAGAGGACATTCTGCATCAGTCTTCCTCATCTCTCTGCTGCGAAGACAGAACTACATTTGTCTAACTGTTTTGCAGAATCATTCATGATTTTTCCTTATAGTTTTTAAATTATTATTATTCCATCAATGGAATCATCATGTATATTATCTGTTTGGTTCTACTTATTATCAGTTCATACATATCTTCCCAACAAGACTTTTGAGGCTTGCCCTGTATTTAGACAAGGGAGTCCCTTCCTGTCTGGCCATGCTCCATGCTAATATGTCTCCCTCCTTCAAGATTTTATTGAAAGAGAAAGCAGCCAATTTCAAGCAAGCTAAGAAAATAATGAACAGTGTGATACAGTCTGTTTTCACGAATTAGCACGGATGGAAGATGAAAAAAAATATTTTAAGTGCCAGAGCGGGAGAGATGAGACTAATATGAACATGTTCCAATAAAGATGCTTTCTGAATGGGAGAAGTTTGCCCACAGGTGGGTTAGCAGATTAATACAATGAGGAGAGCATAAATTTTAAGTTATGGGACTTTGTGTTCAAATTCTGGCTTTCCTACTTACTACCCAGTGAATTTGAAGGCATTATTTACTCTCTCTAGACATCAGTTTTGTTATCTATAAAAGGAGAGGACCATTTGTGGACATTCACACTGTAATCCCAGCTACCCAGAAGTTTGAACCTGGTGCATCTCTTAACCTTGGAGTTCTGAGATGCAGTGGGCTATGTTGATCTGATCATGTTAAATTTGCCATTAATCCTGGTGAGCACCACCAGGTTGTTTGATGAAGGGCAAACAAGTTGGAAATGGAGCATGTCAGAGTTTCCTTGCCAGTCAGTAGTAATATTGGACCTGTGAGTAGCCACTACATTTCCAGCCTGGACAAGATGAACAGACTCAGTCTTTAAACAAAAAGCTGGGGGTGGGTTGGAATAGAAATCCAGCACTTCTTAAACTATGAGTCCTGTGATTGAATGTGGGAGTCTCAAAAATTTGACAACAGTAAAAGGTTTCTGAATGCACAATGACAAAAATTAATTAAAATGTGAAATGAATCTAAAACGTTTCTGACAGTGCTTGCCTGTGATGCATCATGCCACATCACTGCAACCTTGAAGGTTCTGAACACGTAACATGTGCACTTTGTACTGCATATGCCACCAAGCCATGCAAAACCAAGGAATGCTGCCAGAGACACCTCAACTCAGATTTGAGACTACTGTATGTTATGAATTGCCATGTTTTTACTGGACATACAGTGTTTTCTACTCTTCAAGAAACATAATAGTTTAATTATGGAAAATAATGGCTTTTATTATTTTTACTGCTGTTATTACTTAGCATGTAAGTATCAAATTAGTATATCTTTGGATTGTATTGTGTGATAATGTCTGATTTTAAAAATTGCTGTTGGGTGGCTAGGTGGTGCAGTGAATAGAGCACCAGCCCTGGAGTCAGGGGGACCTGAGTTCAAATCCGGCCTCAGACACTTAACACAAAAACTAGCCATGTGACCTTGGGCAAGTCACTTAACCCCAATTGCCCTTCAAAAAGCAAAAAAAAAAAATTGCTGTTATCTCCTTCTTTTACAGAATAAGTGTTTAATTGCAGCAAGGAATGACAAAAGCCCTTTAATAATATTTCTCCACCATCACCATTGTATGTGTATATAAGTATGATCATCAGTTTTTAAAATTAAGCAGAAACAAATGTAATTTCATAAACTAAAGCTAGTATTTTTTGAGAAATTACTAGCAATATTTATTTATATTTTAGGATAAATATATATTTTGGCTATGGATAAGTGACTAAATTTAGACAGAAGAGATAAAAATACTTACGACAATGTAGCAGTCTTTACTACTGCACTGTAGTACACTCAAATTGACAAGAAAAAGAAAATATGTTAAATCATTTTTGCAATATGGATTTACTTCTAATAATGATGATGGTGAAGAAAAACCTCTTTGCTTAATTTGTAATGAAATTTTGACTGCAGACAGCATGAAACCAGACTAACTATGGGCATGAAACAAAAACAAGGGGATTCCAGAAAGTTAGCCTGGGAGAAAGAGGGTCAATAGCAGGGGTGGTGGCCTAAAGCAGGTAAGAGAGCAATTGTTGGACCAGGACTTCTTGTTGTCCTTCATTCTCAAAGAGGACCAAAATGACATCACTATGCTAAAATCAAGTTTCAATGTATCTGACTTTGGCTGATCAGAGCAATATGGGCTCAGAACTCTCTATCACAGGTCAGGCACAAATAGTCTGAGTGAACATTTGGGGTGGATTCTCTAAATTTGCCCATCCTGCATTTCCTTTGATCTGTTTCAATTCTGCTTTGCTCATAGAGCACAGCACCTTCTCTGTTCTGGACATGCCATGTTGAGGGGTCCTGTGCCAGTGTCTCCCATGTCACACAATCAATTCTAAAGTTCTTGAGAGAGCCCTTGAAGGTGACTTTGGATTACGTCAGGAAGGAAGCATGCCCTCCCAAGTTAGCATTGTGGGGCAATTCCCTAGTTACACCATCTTAGTTACAGCTTTAGTCTTAGTTTCTTAGTCTATAAAATGAGGAAAAAATCTGCCTACATCAAAGGATTATTGGGAATATCAAATGAGATAATGCATGTAAAAGCCCTTTGAAAACTACCAAGTGCTCTCTATGTGTAGGATAATACTATTATCATGGATGGGCTAGGGTCTAGTATCCCAGGGAAGGCTGGCATGGGTGAAAACCTGTTCTTTGGAGAGTCTGAAGGGTTGAAAGGAGAAAAGATGAAAGAAGGAAACTCTGCTCAATGACCTCCTTGGATCTCTGTGGTCACTGGGTACTGTGGCCAGTTGTCTGGCATGTTTAACAGGGGTAGTCTTCCTCAGAGAATGTTCCATTGTAGAGAGAACAAAGGAAGCCATGATTATTCAAATACTCCATTAGCATCTTTAGGTGGATTCAAAAGCTTCTGGAGTTTTGTTGACAAAGGGAACTCGTGAAAGTGCTTGCTTTATTCCAAGAAAGAGAAATAGCTAGTGGTTCCATAAGCTATACATTTCCTTTAGGAGCAAATGCAAAATGAATAATAATTTTAACCTATTATTATGGAGATATCCTGATAAGGATGGCTATTCTTTGGGTTCAGTCTTTTAATTTTTTCTGAATCCATTGGAAAATATTATCATCAGCCCAGTGGTAACAAATTCAAATAGAAAAGGGGGCCACTAAACCCTTTATCCCTGACAATGTTCACTGAATGTCAACAGATGCAAAAGTTTTATTGTTACAAGGCTTATCCCTTTGGTGTAGCCTCCTGACTTGGCTTTTGGGGAGACTTGAGCATCTAAAATGTTGTTGGCATTGGAGGAAAGGAGGAAGTTCTTTGTTTTATCCTTAGTAAGGAGACATTCGTCCTGGTCCCTTGTTTCTTTTTTCCAAACATTCCCTTAGAAGAAATTGTAAAAAGAAAAATATTCCTAACCCTTCTTCAGAGGATCACAAATTTAGAACTAAAAGCCACCTCCAATATCTCCCCCTCTCTATTTTGTAGAAAAGGAAAACTGAGACCCAAAGTGGTTAAGTGATTTGGCCAAGGTCACATAAGTAGTAAGTGGCAAAGGTGGGATTTGAATTCAAGACTTCTGAATTTAAAAAAAAAAAATCTAGTATCATTCTGACTCTTACAGAGTTGCTCTTATAAAAGTAATATAAGGAAAACACCCTGCCAGTAAGGAGGCAGCTAGGTGGCACAGTGAATAGAGCACCAGGTCTATAGTTGGGAAGACCAGTGTTCAAATCTGTCATCAGACACTTATTAGCTGTATGACCCTGGGCAAGTCATTTAACCTTGTTTGTCTAGTTTCCTCATCTGGAAAATGAGCTGAAAAAGGAAATGGAAAACCACTCACTCCAGAATCTTTGCCAAGAAAACCCCAAATGGGTCACGAAGAGTTGGGCATGACTAAAAACAACTGAACAAGAGGTTCCTGAGTCTATATATTAGCCAAGAAAATAGTGGGTAGGATATGACAGTGATGACTATCAGGGAGAAGTCACTTCCTCAGTCTTTTCCCCACTTGAGTTTCATTTTCTGAACCTTCCTTGGGCCTATTTGAGCTAAGCTGAGTGATTCTGATAAAGGTTGCATCACTGCTTGTGACCAGAAGAAAGGTGATGACATCTCCAGGATCTTCTTATCACTTTGGGAAATCCCTAATTATTATGGCGTTGTTAAGGGAGGGGTAAAAACCATCCCTGCTGCTCAGAAAGATAATGAATTTCATTATTTGCTTGTGGTCTCCTTCTCCCCTGGCCAGTGAGATATGGGCTGTTGGGGTAAAAGGAAGGAGTTTTTTTTTCTTAGATCACATCATGCAATTACTGTACAACAGGGCTCAGTCTCCTGGTGCTTGGAAGGAGTTTAGCCTGGTTGTATGAGCAAAAGTTGAGATTTGGGCTAAAGGCATTCCAAGATCTTTTCCAAAGTTAGCATTCTAGGGCGGCTAGGTGGCGCAGTGAGTAGAGCACCGGCCCTGGAGTCAGAAGGACCTGAGTTTGGATCTGGCCTCAGACACTTAACGCACACACAAACAAAAAAAAAAACCTAGCCGTGTGACCTTGGGCAAGTTACTTAACCCCAATTGCCCTCCAAAAAGAAAAAAAAAAGGGAAAGCAAAGTTAGCATTCTATAAAAACTCATTTATATGGCCCTTTAAGGATTTATCATTTAAGATTTTAATTTTTGTTGATGTCTTTTGTTTTTACCTCACCTTTATTTCCAAATATACCCCGCCCCCACATCCCCTACCCAATGAGTCTCTAGTAACAAGAAATTAAAAAGGAGAAAGAGTAAAACAAAGCATTTCAACAAAAGAAATGACACATCAGCTGAGTCCTACAGTATATCAATATTCAACACTTATATTGCCCCAATGCAACAAAGAAGGAAGAGACACACATTCTCCCACATCTTCTTCAGAAATAAACTTGAGTGTTCTAATTTCACAGTCTTCAGGTTTTTTCCTTCTTTTTCATTTTTTCCATTTATATTTTAGTCTGTTTTTCCCCCCTGGCTTTCCTTATTTAACTGAATCAGTTCATAGAAGTCTTCTCAGGCTTCTTTGTATTCTTCACAGTACATTCATGTCCCACAATTTGCTTAAAATGTTCACTAATTGATAGACATCTCCTTTATTTTCAGGCCTTTGATATTGCACAAAAGTACCATATAACTCATTGTGGGGAGGTTATTTTTGTTGTTGTTTGTAGCCTCTTTGGGGATATATGTCTAGCAATGAGATCTCTGGGGGAAGGGGTATGAATGTTTTCATTCTGTTTTGTTTGTTTTTAGTATAATTTTGAATTACTTTCCAGAACAGTTGGATCAATTCATAGTCCCATCTACAATTTGTAAATGTTCTTATTCTTTCACACACTCTCTAACACTGACTCTTCTGTTTTTTACTCATTTTTGTCAAATTGCTGGGTATGAAGTGAAACTTCATAGTGATTTCCATTAATCTTTTTTTAGAAATCTGGATCAATCTTCATAGTGTTGTTAATATTTCACGATTCTTTTGAGAATGATTTGCTCTTACCTTTTGACCACATTGGATAATGACTTCCCCCCCTTATATTTGTGTTAATTTTTTAAAATTTATCTTGGTCATTAAACTTCTATGTGATCTCATTTTCCTCCCAATTTCCCTCCCAATTGACTATGTCTCTTCTTATCCTAGTTGCCTTGATTTTGTTAATATGAAAGCCTTTCAATTTTATGTAATCAAAATTATCTATTTCAATTTTAGGATTATCTCTATCCTTTGTTTGGTCAAAAATTCTCCCTACCAATATAGTTCTGAAAGGTACCTGATCTGGTTCTCGTCTAACTTTCTTATGGTGTGACCTTTAACATTCAGGTCATGTGTCTATTTTGAGCTTATTGTGGTATTAGATGTAATATATTGGTCTAACCAGAGCTTCTTAATTTTTTTTTTTTGTATTATAAACTCTTTTGAAAGTTTGGAGAAGCCTATGAACCCTTTCTTAGAATAATGTTTTAAGTGCAAAAAATACAAAAGAAGCCAATTATATTGAAATATAATTATCAACATTTAAAAATTCATAAGCCCTTTGAAATCATGAACTTCTTGGAGGTCTGTGTTAAGAACTTCTGGTGGGGTGGAGTCAAGATGGTGGATTAGACACAAGACTTCCTCAGGGCTCCCACCTCCTCCAATTCATGTAAAAAATGACTCTGAAGGAACTTGGGAGCTACAGAACCCACAAAATGACACAGAGAAGTTAACCTCCCACTGAAGACAGCCCAGCAGGCCAGCTGGAAGTGGCCAGCATAGTGTGTTGGGAGCAGAGCCCAGCCCCATGTGAGCCCAAGGTTTTCACCTCGGGGTGGCCACAGCCAGCCTCCAGCTGGAGGGACTTCATGGTTTCCAGAATTATCAACCCATAGATGCTAAAGACAAAGTGAGAGTTCAGTGCAGTGTAGACTTTGGGACCTGGGAGTTCGGGAATGTGGTCTAGCCTTTGCCCCCAGGGTGAGAAGTGGCTGAGGCATGGTGGACATGCAGTCACTGCCTTGTGGCTGCTTCAGAGCTCCTGGCCTGCAAATTGTAGGAAGACAAAGCAACCAGTCTGAGGGGTAATTGCTCTTTCTTTGACCTACTTGGATCTGGATCACTGTCTGGGGTGGAGGTCCAGGAATGCATGACCACTGTACCAGAACATGTGGAGGCTTCTGAGAAGGCAGCCAAATAATAGCTCCAGCAGCTGAGAAAACCAGAGAAATTTGGGACAAAACTCACTTCTGGTAGCAGAGGTCCACTGTGTCAAAAAGCTCAAAAATCAAGTAATTACCAATCAATTTACCAAAAAACTACTTTTTAGAATTAGACAAAATAATAACAAAATCTATTTGGAAAAACAAACAGTCTAGAATATCAAGGGAATTAATGAAAAGAAATGCTAGGGAAGGTACACTAGCTATGCCAGATTTTAATCTGTATTATATAGCAGCAGTCATCAAAACTGCTTGGTACTGGCAGAGGTGTAGAGTAGTGGATCAATGGAATAGATTGGGCACAGGAGACCCAGCAGTTAATGAATATAGTAATCTATAGTTCGATAAACCCAAAGACCCCCGTTTTTGGGATAAGAATGCACTATTTGACAAAAACTACTGGGAAAACTGGAATACAGTATGGCAGAAACTGGGCATAGATCATTACCTAACTCCATATACCAAAACCAAGTCTAAATGGGTGTACGATCTAGGTATAAAGGATGATACTGTAAGCAAACTGGGAAAGCAAGGAATAGTTTACCTGTCAGATTTGTGGAGAGGGGAAGACTTTAGGACCAAACAAGAATTAGAGAACATTATAAAATTCAAAATGGATAATTTTGGTTACATTAAATTGAAAAGGTTCTGTACAAACAAAGCCAATGTAACCAAGATCAAGAGGAAGGTGGGAAATTGGGAAAGAATTTTCACAACCTATGTCTCTGATAAAGGACTCATTTCTAAAATTTATAGAGAATTGAGTCAAATCTATATGAATACAAGTCATTCCCCAATTGATAAATGGTCAAAGGATATGAACAGACAGTTTTCAGAGAAAGAAATTAAAGATATCTATAAGCATATGAAGAAATGCTCTAAATTACTATTGATTAGAGAAATGCAAATCAAAGCAACTCTGAGATACCACATCTCTCCAGTCAGATTGGCTAAGATGACAAAACAAGAAAATGACAAATGCTGGAGAGGATGTGGGCAAATTGGAACACTAATGCATTGCTGGTGGGGTTGTGAACTTATCCAACCATTGTGGAGAGCAATCTGGAATTATGACCAAAGGACTATAAATAATTTCATACCCTTTGACCCAGCAATACCACTTCTAGGGTTATATCCCAAAGAGATCATAGAAGTGGGAAAAAGACCCATATGTACAAAAATATTTATAGCAGCCCTTTTTGTGGTTGCAAAGAATTGGAAACTAAAGGGGTGCCCATCAATTGGGGAATGGCTAAACAAGTTATGGTATATGAATGTAATGGAATATTATTGTGCTATAAGAAACGAGGAGACGGATTTCATATTTACCTGAAGAGGCTTATACAAACTGATGCTGAGTGAGAAGAGTAGAATCAGAAGAAATTTGTATACAATCACAGACACATCATATGTATGATGACCAATTATGACAGACTGAACTCTTTTCAGCAATGCAGTGATATAAGTCAATCCCAAAAGACTCAAGAAAGAGAGAAATGCAACATCCAGAGATGTAACTAGAAAGAACTGAGCCTGAATCCTGATGGAAGCAAACTAATTGATCTTTTTCTTTTCATTGTTTGGTTTTATTTCTTCTTTATCATTCTCCATACCACCTAGTACAATACACCTTTGTAATTGGACCAATCTCTAATATGAATGTATTTACAAATCCTATACTGGACTATATGTGGTCATGGGGGGTGGGGGGAGGGAAGCAAAGGAAATCTGAAAATCAAGGAACTATGGAATTGAATCTTGTTAAGTGAAACTAAACTAATAAATTAGTTTAAAAAAAAAAAGAGTTGGGACTTGCACCACCTGGCATGGATCATCCTAACATTTGTGAAGGAACTGACTGCTATGCCATGTATAAGATTGCACCTGTGTTATCAGGAGGCATGAGTACAGTATTATTTCTTAATTAACTGGATTAATCCTTTTTCTGCAAGCTTCTGCAAGCTCTTCCTAATTTACAGAAATGGGGGCAAAACCTTGACTCAGGTTATTTGTGAAAGCTGATATGAGGTGGTAGGGGTGCCACTGGGGTTGGGAATTTCAAAGTATTCTCTTCAGGTTATTCATTCAATTGGAAATGAGATGGTAGGGATTCTACTGGGGTTGGGAATTTCAAACCATTCCCTTTTGGTCATTCATGAAATTGGAATGGTAGGGGTGCTCCTGGGGTTGGGAAGGTCAAAAGTTTCCCCCCTTTGGAAGTCTTTAATCCCTGGATTCACTTAATTAGAAAGACTGATTGTTAGAAGGTCCCTACTGTTTTGGGTGGGTGAAATTGAGAAAAGATTAGAAATTGGGAGAATAGGAAAATGGACTGGCTTTGAGGAGTAATCTGTATCCCCTAAGGCAGGAAGTGAGATCTAAGATCTGGGGTGTTTAAATTGTAAATCACTCCACAAATACAGGAATTTAAGTTAAAAAAAAAAAAGTCAAGTAATTGAGGGGCAACATGAGCAAGTGAGGGAAGCAAGGCAAGCACAGTGGTCCAACTTTGGATTCCTATTTTGGGGACAAAAAGGATGGGGACATAGAACAGGAGGAAAACAGTAAAGTCAGAACTCCTGAACCAAAAGCTTCCAAGAAAAGAATAAGCATGGGGGCGGCTAGGTGGCGCAGTGAGTAGAACGTTGGCCCTGGAGTCAGAAGGACCTGAGTTCAGATCCGGCCTCAGACACTTAACACACACAAACAAAAAAACCTAGATGTGTGACCTTGGGCAAGTTACTTAACCCCAATTGCCCTCCAAAAGGCAAAATAAAATAAAATAAAATTAAATTAAATTAAAAAAAAAAAGAATAAGCTGCTTACAGGCCATAGAGGAACTTAAGAAAGATTTTGAAAACCAAATAAGAGAAGTGGAAGAAAAATTGGGAAGAGAAATGAGAATGATGCAAGAAAATTATAAAATGAGAGTCAACAACCTGACTGAAGAAAATAGCACCTTAAAAAATAGACTAACTCAAATGGCAAAAGAAGCTCAAAAAGCCAAAAAGAAGAATGCCTTAAAAAGCCAAATTTGCCAAAGGGAAAAAGAATCTCGAAAGCTCATTTAAGAGAATCATTCCTTCATAATTAGATTAGAGCAAATGGAAGCTAGTGACTTTATGAGAAATCAAGATACTATTAAACAGATCCAAACAAATGAAAAAACAGAAGGCAATGTGAAGTATCTCACTGGAAAAACCACTGACCTGGAAAATAGATCCAAGAGAGATAATTTTAAAATTATTGGACTACCTCAAAGCCATGACCAAAAAAATAACCTAGAAATCATCCTTCAAGAAATTCTCAAGGAAAACTGCCCTGATGTTTTAGAACCAGAGGGCAAAACAGAGGTTGAAAGAATTCACTTATCACCTCTTGAAAAAGATCCCAAAAAGAAAACTCCTAGGAATATTATAGCCAGGTTCCAGAATTCACCAATCAAGGAAAAAATATTACAAGCAGCCAGGAAAAAAACAATTTGAATACTGTGGAAACACAATCAGAATAACACAGGATCTTGACAGCTTCTACATTGAGGGATCAAAGGGCTTAGAATATGATATTCTGGAGGTCAAAAAAGCTGGGATTAAAACCAAGGGTCACCTACCCAACAAAACTGAGTATCATGTTTCAGGGGTAAATATGGTCATTCAATGGAATAGAGGGCTTTCAAGCATACTTGATGAAAAAACCAGAGTTGAATAGAAAATTTGACATTCAGATACAAGAAACAAGAGAAGCATGAGAAGACAAACAGGGAAAAGAAATCTTAAGGAACTTATCAAAGTTGAACTGCTTACATTCCTACATGGAAAAATGATAATTGTAACTTATGAAACTTCTCAGTATGAGAATAGTTGAAGGGAATAAAAATGTACATATATATATACATATTTATGTATACATACATATATATGTCTATATAAGAGGGTATATGAGACGTATGAATACATATGTGAGTATGTGTATATATGTGCACGGTTATACATAGATTGAGGGCACAGGACCAGTTGAATAGGAAGGGATGATACTTAAAAGGTGAAATTAAGAGGTGAGAGAGGAATATAATGAGAGGAGATGGGGAGAGACAGAATGCAGTAAATTATCTCATATAAAAGAGGCAAGGGAAAACTGTTACAATGGAGGGGAAGAACAGGAAGGCAAAAGGGAATGAGTCAACCTTATTCTCAATGAATTTGGCTTAGGGAGTGAATGATATACACACTAAATAGGGTATCTCACCCTACAGGAGAGTAGGGGGGAAGGGGATGAGAGGGGGGATGATGGAAGGGAGGCCAGGCTAGGGTGGGAAAGGAAGTTGGAAGCACCCACTTTTGAAAAGGGACAGGATCAAAGTAGAAAATAGAACAAGGCGGGGACAGGATAGGATGGAGGGAAGTATAGTCAGTCTTTCACAATATATCCATTATGGAAACGTTTTGCATAACTACACATGTACAACCTATATTGAATTGCTTATCTTCCCAGTAAGGGTGGGTGATGAGGGAGAAAGGGAAAGAATCTGAAATTCAAATATTTCAAAATCAAATATTTAAAACATATATTATTATTATTATTTTACATGTAACCGGGAAATAAGATATACAGGCACTGGAACATAGAGATCCATTATGCCCTACTGGAAAGCCAGAGGGGGGATGGGGGAAGAACGGGAGAGAGCAGATTGGAGGAAGGGATATTCAGTGGGATTGCTGTTTTGGGGTGGTGGGTAGGGGAAAAATGGAGAGAAAATTTGTAACTCAAAATCTTATGGAAATGAATGATGTAAACTAGAAAATAAAGAAGGAAAAAAAGAACTTCTGGTCTAAATCTAGGTCCTGCCAAATTGCTTTGCAGTTTTTCTAATAGTTTTTGTCAGACAAGGAGATCTTCTCTAAGTATTTTGTGTTCTTTGGTTCATCAAACAGTAGTTTATTGAGTTCAGTTCTTCCTAATTTTTCCTTATTTATTCTGTTTCACTCATCTATTTTCTATTTTTTAGCTTGTACCTAATAGCTTTGGTAATTACTGCTTTATAGTATAATTGGAGGTCCAAGAGTTCTCTCTTCCATTCCTCATTTTTTCATTTTCTCCCTTAAGATTCTAAACCTTTGTCTCTTCCACATAAGATAATTATTATTTTGTGTCACTCTATAATGCATCTCCTTGATAGTTGGATTGTTGTTGTTTAAGTTATTTTTCAGTCATGCCCAACTCTTTGTGACTCCATTTGGGGTTTTCTTGGTGAAGATGCTGGAGTGGTTTGCTGTTTATTTCTCCAGATCATTTTACAGATGAGGAAACTGAGGAAAACAGGTTGAAGTGACTTATCCAGGATCATACAGCTAATAAATGTCTGGGATCAGATTTGAATTCCCAAAGAGTATCCTGACTTTGGGTCTGGCACTTTATCTGCTGTGCCACCTAGTTGCCCAGTTATTGGATTAGGATTTCATTAAATCTGTAAAGACCTGAGTTTGGATCCTACTTTAAACACATACTATATGTGTGAGCCAGGAAGGGGCACTGAAGCCTTTTTTCATGACCAGTTTCCTTATCAGTAAAATGGGGGTAACTATCGTACCTATCTCACTGGGTCATGTGAGGATTAGATGAGATAACATACACACAGCTCTTAGCAAATCTTAAAGTGCTATCTACATGTTATCTGTTATTATTGTAATAAGAGTTCTGGAATAATTGCATAATTGTTCAACAATTGCGTAACAATTGATTCTAGTGGTGTCTCCTCATGGGAAGACACTGGGGATCCTACTTCCTGCTTCTAGGAGAGACATGATGATGTAGAATGGAAATGCCTTGGAGAGACCTTGTGAAGAATACATAGACATTCTCTAATTGTCTCCAGTCAGGCCTGATAACTTCAACCACTGCCTTTTTGCCTCAGCTCTTAGGGGACCTCAGTGACTTCATTGTTCACAGTGACCAGTGAAGGGAGCATAGCCTACCATCTTGAATTCTAAAGGTTTAGAGGGAATCTCAGCATCCCGACATTCCAGATGTTTGGGTTTGAATACAGTACAACATCAATGTCCCAAAGCATAAGAAATGATCTTTGGAACTGGCCACTGAAACTCCAACCCAGTGGTATCTTGGACAGGAACTCATTGAGCAGCAAGGCCTTTAGATGTGAATTCAGTAGGGCTGATATTATTTATATAAGAACTGAACGAAGTTGAGTCTTCTCTCCCTAGAGACTAAAGTAAGGGAAAGTATGCCTCAGTGGTATTGGAGAAAATGTTTGCATTTATTCTTGCTATAGCTTTGAAGTAAATATCCCTTTGTAAAAATTGATAGATATTAAGTGGCTAAATGGAGCTGGAGCACTAGCCGCTGGTCCCTAATAATGGTTGTTGTTGGTGGCGGTGGTGGTGGTTGGGGTACATAGGTGGGGATTTGAACCAATGACAATAGAGAAGAGATATCCTCCAACCACTCAGAATAGCCTAAAATCCCGAGGGGAGATGTAGGCAGCCTGGCTCTTGGAGAGGGAGCCAGACCAACAAGTGGAGAATAGCAAACTTTTTAAACTTGAGTGGACAGTCTAATGGAGTCTGGTGTACATATAGAGCACTCTCTCTCTTTCTTTCTCTCTCTCTCTCTCTCTCTCTCTCTCTCTCACACACACATGCGTTTTTTGGAAGGGGGAAGGTAGAGCAATTGGGGTTAAGTGACTTGCTGAAGTTTTTTTTGTGTGTTAAGTGTCTGAGGCTAGATTTGAACTCAGGTCCTCCTGACTCCAGGGCCAGTGCTTTACTCACTATGCCACCTAGCCTTCCAATTTTTTGTGGTTGTTCTGTTGTGTCTGACTCTTTATGACCCCATTTAGGGTTTTCTTGGCAAAGATACTGGAGTGGTTTTCCACTTCCTTCTCCAGTTCATTTTATAGATGAGGAGACTGAGGCAAACAGGTTTACATGACTTGCTCAGAGTCACATAGTTGGTAAGATTTGAACTCAGGAAGATGCATCTTCCTGCCTCTGGGTCTGGCACTCTATTGACTGCATCACCTCACTGCCCAGAGTATTTTCCCATAGCATTTTCCTAAATGGAGATCCTGAGAACCTTGCTTTCTGCCTCTAGGACAGTCCTGCTGATGTGGAATAGAGTGCTTTAGAGAGACTGTAGAGCATCCATGGACATTAATTAAGGTAGTATCATTTAAAAAGATATATATTCATGGTCCAGTTGTGGGCAATTATTATCCCTTCAGAGACTGCTATTTTGTAGTTACTTTGAGTGGGACTGCCCTTTCTATTATCTTTTCCTGGAATTTGTAGTTGTTATATAGAAATGTTGGTTTTTGTGGGTTTGTTTTGTATTTTGTTACTTTACTGAAGTCATTATCTTTGATTTCTTTGCCAGTTCTCTAAGATTTCCTAAGTAAAACATAATGTCACTAGCAAATAGAGATAATTTTATGTTTTTTTTTTCTTTACTGGTGTTTATGCCTTTAATTTCTGTTTCTTGTCTTACTGCTAACACAAGAATTTCTAGAGTTATATCAAATAATGAGGGAAAACGGGCAAACCTTTTTGCTCCTGTATTTTTTGGTGAAATTTTCTAATTCTCTAATGCAAAGAATGCTAGATTTTCATTTTAGACATACGCTTTTTCCCATAATAAAAATAACCTTTCTACAATGATGCTTTTTAGCTATTTAAATGAGTTTTATACCTTTTTTCAAAGATTTTTTCACATCCATTGACATAATTATTTATATTCATTTCCCCCACCCCATGTTAAATTATGAACTAATGGGAAAAAATAAGAATAAAGGGGAAATCTTGCTTCTACAACTCATTCTAGTTAGCAAACCATCTTGTACATATTGAATAATTTGTGAGGATATATTGTCATAGTCATTTGCTAGGATTTTACTTAACATTTTAAGATTTATATTCATTAATGATATTGGTCTGTAATTATTTTTCTTTGCTTCATCTTTTTCTGGTTTAGATATTAGGACAATATTTATCTCAAAAAAAGTTTGTAGAGTCTTCTTTTTTCTTCAAAAATATTTTGTGTAGTATGGACCTTAATTGTTCTTCAAACATTTGATAAAGTACACTTGAAAATTCTTCTGAACCAGGATTTCTCTCATTTTCACCAAGTCCTTATGGTAGTTCCTTCACAGTTAATTCAATTTTATTTTCTGAGATTAGAGAACTAAGGTTTATAAGATCTTTCCTCCCAACCTTCTTAGTGGACCATAAACTCTCTGAAGGTAGGAATTTTCTTTTTGTCTTTGAATCC
Organism: Gymnobelideus leadbeateri; assembly: GCA_011680675.1. NCBI lineage: Eukaryota > Metazoa > Chordata > Mammalia > Diprotodontia > Petauridae > Gymnobelideus > Gymnobelideus leadbeateri. The sequence goes on along the minus strand of WOXC01012085.1, from coordinate 441,607 downwards.
TCTATAACTAACATGGTTCCTGGCACCTAACACATAAGATTTGATTATTGAATTGAATTAATCCTGTGAGGTAGGTAGTATAAAAAGCGTCCCTGTTTTATAAAGAAGGAAACTGAGGTTCAAGGAAGTTAAATTATTTGCCCAGTGTCTTGAACTAATGAGTGTCAGATGTGGTGACCAGATGACAGCACTAGGAAGCGATAGAACTTGATGCCGACCCCACTTTGCTTCCTTCTCAGTCAGAGGAGAGAGACTCTGGAAAGAAAAAGGCTTGACCCTTCACTGCAGCCAAAGTGGCCAGTGCTCATTTAGGATTTTTATCTTCTGCGTCACTTTTGCTTCCCCTTTTATGTCCCAGGTCTGATCATAAACAACAAAAACTTAGGCCACTAAATCTTTGTCTGGTGTGATTAATGATGGTCATGGGGAGAGACTGAGAAAGAGAGACAGGACACATATCCCATGAATTGGAGAGGCATGCTAATATCATGCCTTTATAAAAGTACAAGTTCCCCAAAACAGCAAAGCCTATGAACAGAATGATATAATTTCATATTCCTATCTGCAGGCCTAGAGGCAATATCTGTCTTACTGTCTATGACTGGAAATGCCAGTTGTTACACTGACCTCTGAGGAAAGCATTGTTCACTGGTGGGCATAGTTATGTTTTGCAAGCCCTCATTTGAGTTTCATTGTTTTATTTGGCCTTGAAATAATTTTGTTCTGGAAAGCAGACTGCCAGAGACTAGGTCTAACAGAGATAAATCCTCAAAGCTGACCCAAGCTGAGCCTAGGCAGAACCAAACTTCTGCAGTCTGATCCTGTTCCACAGAATGGGGCTGCTTGGAAGTAGGGTGCAAAGTGCTTTACTATACATAATTACGCGAATGTGGGGATACATACTCCTTTACTTCATTAGAGATATATCTATTAGAGCTGGAGAATCTATGGAGTGCTTTTATGGGGTTTCCTGTTAAAACCTTACAAGTGGCTCATGGGATCATGAAGTTAGAGCTAGGAGAGAAATTTGAATGAAACTTCAACTCTCAGGTGGTGCAGTGAATAGATCACTGGCCCTGGAATCAGGAGGACCTGAGTTCAGATCCGACCTTAGACACTTAACACCTGCTAGCTGTGTGACCTTGGGCAAGTCACTTAACCCCAATTGCCCTGCCCTCCCTGCCTCCAAAGAGAAAAAAAAAAAAGAGAAACTTCAGCTCTCTCAATTTACAGATGATGAAACTGGATCCCACAGGTTAAGTAATTTGACACTTTCATGCAAGTAGTAGGTAGTAGAGGTGGAGTTCTAACCTAGTCCCCGTTATTCCAAATTCAGTGTTCTTTCTACTATACACAAGGACTGAACGGGACCATGTTATCTCCTATAGGACTTTGAGCAGAACAAAGCTGCACATAGAGGTCCCATGGAGGAATGTGAAGAGGCTGTGAAGAGCTCCAGCAGAAAATATCATAGAGGCCTAGAGGCAACATTTGCCATATTTTTTTTTAAGCAATTGGGGTTAAGTAACTTGCCCAAGGTCACACGGCTAGGTTTTTGTTTGTGTGGATTAAGTGTCGGAGGCCGGCTCCGAACTCAGGTCCTTCTGACTCCAGGGCTGGCGCTCTATTCACTGCGCCACCTAGCCGCCCCCATTTGCCATATTTTCTATGACTGAAAGTGCCAGATGTTATCCAGGCCCCTGGGAACATTGTGCACTGGTGTGTATTGTTATTTTTTGCAAGCACTCATTTGAGTTTAATTGTTTTACTTGACTGGAAAATAACTTTGTTCTAGAAAGATAGAAACAAAGTACCGACCAACACCTCACACTTTATAACAAGATCCAAATAGGTACATGATTTAGACAAGGAGGGTGATTTCATGCATGAATCAGGGGAGCGTGGAAAAAATTGTGTATCAGATCTATGGATAAGGAAAGAGTTAATGACCAAACAGCCTCAGTTTCCTCATCTATAAAAGGAGTTGCAGAAGTCAAATGATAAATCACACCAGTGTCTTTGCAAAGAAAATCCCAAGCGGGATGATAAAAAGTCAGACCGGACTGAAATGACTCAATAATAGAAATCTCCAGATAGAGAGTGGATGGACTCAGAGTGCAGAATAAAGCATATTTTTTGACAAGATTAATGTGGGAATTTTTTGCTTGGCTATACATATTTGAAATGGGTTTTACTTTTCTTGTTTTCTTATTCCAGAGGGAGATCAAGAGAATTTAGTGCTGAAAATAAAATAAAATTGAATTAAAAAAAAAGAAAACATGTTAATTCTTTAAGGATAATGATCTCTCCCCTTTTAAGGTTAGTGACTATATATGGAGTCATATAAAATAGGAAATTTCCATATTATATGAGTGGGGGTGATTAGAAAGGGAAGGAAAAGTCCCCACAGGCCCTTTTAGTTAGGAGAAACTTATGACATTATAGTTAGAATGGAAAGCTTTATCTAGATTTTAGAGAGATGGAAGATATAAATGAAATGCTTTCTCCCTAAAATTATCCGAGTTCTCTTTTTACCTCTTCTCAACCACCTAAACTCCCAAACCAACCAGAACAAACAAAACGAGATAAAAGATCCAGGAACTTGGAGAGGAAAATGATGGTTTACAGGCATATGATAAAATACTATTATTCAGTAAGAGATGATAAAAGGGATGATTTTAGAGAAACCTGGGAAGACTTGTATGAATTGATGAAGAATGAAGTGAGCAGAAACAGGGAAATAATTTATACAATAATAACATTGTAAAAACAACCAACTTTGAAAGACTTGAAAACTCTAATCAATGAAACAGCCAAACACAATTCCAGAAGATGAATAGGAAAGCATGGCGCCCACTTCCTGACAAAAAAGGCGATGGACTCAAGATGTAGAGTAAGACCTATCTTTTCAGACATGGCCAATGTAAGAATTTATTTTAACTGTTTATATTTCTTACAAGCGTTTTGTGTTTCTTTCTTTCTTTTTCCCAGTACAGGGCAGGTGATGAGAGATAATGAAAATAAATGCTTTTTAATTGAAAAAAAAAAAATTGAAGGTGGGGGCATACGTGATACTTGTCTCTTTCCCCTACTGGATTCAAGTTATAGTGGAAAGAGCATGGGGGTTTGAGTCAGAGGACCTGTGTTCTGGTTCCAGCTCTGCCTCTTAATGCCTGTATAATCTTAGGCCATTTAACATCACTTTGCCTCCATTTCTTCAACCGTAAAATGAGGTTAATAAGAGCACCTGCCTCCCAGCATTGTCATGAGATTCAAATGAGATGATAATTGTAAATCGCTTAGCTCTGTGCCTGGAACATAGCAAGCACTATATAAATGTTAGCTGTTATTGCTATAATTATCTTAGTCAAGTCACTTAAACTCTCATCCTCAGTTTCCTAATTTGAAAAAGGAGGAATTTGGGTGGTATGGTACAATGGAGCGGGGAGCTAGGTGACACTGGGAATAGAGCGCTGGGCTTAGAATTAGGAATACTCATTCTAGCCTCAGACACTTCCTAGCTGTGACCTTGGACAAGTCACTTAATCCTGTTTGCCTCAGTTCCTCATCTGTAAAATGAGTTGGAGAAGGAAATGACAGAACCACTCTGCCAAGAAAACATCAAATGGGGTTACAGAGAATTGAACAGGATTGAAATAAGTGAACAACAGCAACAAAGGTATAATGGAAAATATGCTGAATTTGGAAGACTGACTCTCCTACTTGCTCTGCAACATTGGACAACTTCCTTTTTGGGGACTCGTTGCTTATTTGTCATATGAAGGAGTTGGGCTATAGGACCTCCAATTCTAAATTTTTGATCCCTTGATTCTAAGACAAGATGATCTCAAAGCTATCTTCCATGTTTTTCTTTCATAACTAGGACTGGGAATGGGATGTCTACGAGTGTTTTCACTTTAACAATATACCGCTACAGCAAAACAGCCTGAAGATCTCACAGAGTTAATTATAGAGAGATTTTATTCATACTACAATAAAGGACAAGTTGCACTCATCTCACGGCCTCTTTTGCATCCAGAATTCACACTGGTGTTGTGTATCTCCGGTTCAGTACTGTGGGCATTGCCCAAATAACTTCGGAGTTGTTCACATCGGCCCCAAATCTAAGTGTGTGGTTTAAGTCTCCTGCTCATGGAGCTGATTGGTGAGTGTGCTGAACTACAGTAAAGTAAGCCATCTTAACCACAGAGAAGTGTTTTGTTTCTCTACCGGATACACCTGTCAAAAAAGCAGGGTGCACCCAAGCGGCAAACACACCAATGGTTTTACTCTTAAAAAGATTGCTCCCACTAGATAAACCAGAGCTTTCTCTTCATTTCTCTCTTGAATGCACTGAAGATATTATGTGTCTCTAAAAGCAATGGAACCATTATGCATTTTGGGGGCAACAAAAACACCAGTACTTTTCCTTCCAAATTAATATTGCCCTGTTCAAAGTAGTTGCCCTAGGATACTAATGTTTATTTCAGTGATTCAGTCATCACTCAAAATGTTTTTAGAATTTTGCTTTTGGTGATGCTTTCAAAGCTATTTTGTAAGCCATGCCAGAGAATCCCAGAATCTCTTCTAGAGAATCATAGACTTGGAGTTCTGGTTCAACCCTCTACCTTTCTTTCTTTTTTTTTTTTTTTGCTTTTTTGGAGGGCAATTGGGGTTAAGTAACTTGCCCAAGGTCACACAGCTAGGTTTCTGTTTGTGTGTGCGTTCTGAGGCAGGATCTGAACTCAGGTCCTTCTGACTCCAGGGCCAGCGTGCTACTCACTGTGCCACCTAGCCGCCCGACCCTCTACCTTTCAATAGGTAAAGAAGCCATCTTGTGTGATGGAAAGAATCGGAGTCAGGACATCATGGTTCATTGATTGAGAATTGGGAAGGTCTTCCAAGATCATCAAGTTCTCATTTTACAGATGAGGAAACTAAGGTCCAGAGAGATTAAAGGCTTGCTCAACATCATGCAGGCAGTAAATGGTTGAGTTGCGACTCAAATACAGGTCTTCTGACTCAAAGTCTAGCCCCCTTTTGCACTACAATAAATTTCACCTGCAGGTTTGGATTCTGTATTTCACACTCTGTGACCCTGGGCAAGTCAATAGCACAGGCTCCTCATCTATAATATAAGAATGAAAATAATATTTGCATTGCCCACCTCATGAGATAGGTAAAGCAAATTAATTGTAGAAGGTACTCTGTAGACATGTAATAAATATAGATAGGTAACACCTGAGTGAGATAGCGTCTCACTGTTTTGTGGTCATTACTCTTTACCCTGCTCCCCAATCTACCCCCACCCCCAACAAAAGCATTTTCCAGTTTGCTCCTTTGTCATTCACCAGACTTGGGTCTGAATGACTTTGAGATGTTCCAAAATATTAAATCTATCCTGAAAAGAAAGATTTACCACTTTTGAGAATATTCAAAAGAATGTGCCCCATGGTGTAATCCTAGGGCTCACGGTGTGATGAGGAAGATTTACAGGCCCAAGTTCATAGTATTTCTGCCCTTGGAAGCATTGTTATAGGGCATATGAATGGCTTTTGAAAACTGTCTAAAAATGAATTAGCAATTGTGATCCTAGCCCTGCACAAGGAAGGGAAGGTCATTTTCTCCTGTGTGCCTCTCAGAGCTGCCCAGAATCCAAAAAAGAGACACAAGGGAACATAAAGGAGAGGACCAACCATGATATTTATAAGAAATACAATGACATCAATTAGACAGAGCCTTTAACAGAATAAAAGTGTATGCTTGCCGCAAGCTAAAGAAAGGCAAGGGAGACAGGATGAGGACTCCCAGGGCCTCCTCATTCCCTCCAGGCATGTTTTGTCTTCAGAACTGCAGCTCTCAACTCCGTTAGTTTTCACCTCTTCAGACTCCCAGAAGGTAGCTTGGGTATAAGAAGAGGAATTATTGATATTGCTTCTACTGTTGCTGCCAAGGTCATGCCATTGCTCCATGTATCTGAGGTACATTTCCTCCTCCCCCTCCCATGATTGTTCTTCTATTTTTTCTCGGACTCATTTTATTTTTGCCCCAGTCCCAAGTGATATGAAATTTCCTTGCCTCAGAAGATGAACAGGGTTGGTAGGTGGCACAGTGAATAGAGCACTGGCCCTGGAGGACCTGAGTTCAAATCTGGCCTCAGATACTTGGCACACTTATTAGCCATGTGACCTTGGGCAAGTCACTTAACCCCAATTGCCTTCCCTTGCCCCCTCCAAAAAAAAAAAAGATGTTCAAAAAATTCCAAATCCCACAAGTTTATGCAGACCAAGTCATTCTGAACCCCCTCTAGAGGAGGCATTACATTCTTCCTTAAGGTTTGGAATTTTGCACATCCTTATAAAATTAGCTGTGACAGGCCTCTGTACATAGCACCAAATACACATTGGTACATAACAGAAGGAATGTGATTTACCCAGTGTAATTTGTGATTAGGGAGTCACCTCAGAGCATCATGCACAGCAAATAGCAACAAAACATGCAGTAAACACAGTACACTGCAATTTATCCTTGACAGACTTCTTCCATGACTATCAGTATAAATTACAGGGAGGATACATTGCACACACATCCATAGTGGTACATGCATTTTCATAAGATAAAAGAATGAAAGCGTAACAATGTGACAAAAAGTTCAAGGGACATAGTTTCTGGGTATAATTTTATTAATCATGCTGGCAAATAATTTATAAAAGGGGTCAGTGGCACTCTCAAATATCAAAAACCCCTCATGGAACCTACTCAACACGTATATGCCCTTGGATAAATGGGTGTTCCTATGGGTGGCAATCAACTTTAATTGGTTAACAATTAGTTGAGAAGAATGAATATTATAGTCAGAGGTAGACTCATTCTAATATGGGTCTAGGAGATGTGACTGTGACCCTTGCTCCCAGACCACTCCCAGACTAGGGCAATTTAGACAAAGGATCTACCACCCCTCAAACCACAGTGTTGGGTTTTCCCATTCTGGTGGGGTCAAAACAAAATTGAGGAGAAAGTTAATCCAAATTCATTATCTGCAATGTCTTTCAGAAATTGGCTCGACCTAGTAGAGAATAAGGAAATAGAAAGTGGAAAAAACCCTGCATCTCCCCAATAATTGGTTATTTAATAATCATTTCTCCCAACAATAAAAATGACAGTGGGTCTGCTGGTCAGCAAGATAGACTAAAAAAGGGGCGGCTAGGTGGCACAGTGAGTAGAGCATTGGCCCTGGAGTCAGAAGGACCTGAGTTCAGATCCAACCTCAGACACTTAATGCACACACAAACAAAAACCTAGCCGTGTGACCTTGGGCAAGTTACTTAATCCCAATTGCCCTCAAAAAAAAAAAAAGATCAGAAAATATGGGGCGGCTAGGTGGCACAGTGAGTAAGAGCACCGGCCTCAGAGTTGGGATGACCTGAGATCAAATCCGGCCTCAGAAAATGAGCACCCACACATAAATAATGACTAGCCGTGTAACCTTGAGCAAGTTACTTAACCCCAATTGCTTTAAAAAAAAAAAGATAGACTAAAAAGCATAAGGCAAAAATATAATAAACAGAAGCATAAACAACAGGTGAATCTATGATCATAATAGAATTACTTTTTTTTCTTTCTGGAGAGGGGAAGACAGGGCAATTGGGGTTAACTTGCCCAAGGTCACACAGCTAGTAAGTGCTAGGTGTCTGAGGCCGAATTTGAACTCAGGTCCTCCTGACTTCAGGGCCGGTGCTCTATTCACTGTGCCACGTAGTCACCCCTATAATTACTTTTTCAAACCCTTCATAGCCTGGTCCTTTCCTGCCCTTTCTGTCTTCTACTTTCTCCCTTCCGCATATTCTTTGACATAATAACACTGGCCTCCCTGTTGTTCTGCACACATGACATTCCATTGCTTGGCTGAATTTTCACTGACTGTCCATCTCTGAAATTCTCTTCCTGAAAATCTCTTCCCTGCTTCCTGGCTTCCTTCAAGTCCCAGGTAAAATTCTGAAGAGGTTACCCATAAAGTGGGTTAGGTGCTCTGGAGACCCCAAAATACCAACATGCCAGGTCCTGCAGAATGTATTCGACTCAAGTCTTCTCTCAGCCAAAGAAAAGTAAAGTTTATTAAAAGTTTGCTTGTATTGGACACACAGTAAGCCTGTACTAGGTCATTCTATGGCGCTCTTACAAATATGGAGCCAAGATGGGGTCTTATATACAGAAGGTTGTGGGAGGAATCTAGGGGTGGTCTAGAGGAGGAGTTTGGGGAGGATCTTCAGGAGGAGTTAATGAGGTCAATGAGTGATTAAGGGTGGGAAGTTGCTGGAGGCTACATGGAGATTACAGACAATGGTGGGCTAGGCCAGTCCAAGGGTGGATTGATATTTTGATAGGCTCAAGGGTGGGAAGTCTAGTAACAGAGGAATGCCAAACAGAGGTTTGGGCCCACAATGTAAGGCTTATTGCCTCATGCAAATGCCTCATCAAATGAGACCATTTAATCAGAGTTCAAGAGCCTGTACCTCAAGGACTCAAGGAGAGCTAGAGGGGACTCCCAGAGCCCATACCTCATCATTTCCACTTTTTGCAAGAAGCCATTCCTCTTGCCCCTCAATGCTATGGCCATTCCGTCAGTGACTATCTTCAGCATACATGCATAGAGCTTTTTTGTATATGGTCATTTGCATGTGGTCTCCTTTATCAGATCGAAAACTACTAGAGGGCTGGGACTGTTTTTTGCTTTTCTTTGTATCCTCAGTATTTAGTAATGTGCCTGGTGATAGGGTACAGGCTCTGGGAATCCCCTTGAACCCTCCATGGATCTTCTCATTTGATGAGGCATTTGTCTGAGGCCTTAAACCTTTCATTATCACTAGACTCAAATCTCTGTTACTAGCCTAGCCCTCCATTGTCCAGCTACTTCCCACCCTTGATCCTCCCAAAATATCTATACCCAAATCTATTACCCTTAAACCAGCCTAGCCCTCCATTGTCTGTCATCTTCAGGTAGCCTCCAGCTATTTCCCACCCTCAATCTCATTACTGGAGTCTGACCTCATTTGACTCCTCCTCAAGACCCTCCCCAAACTCCTCCTCTAGACCATCCCTAGAACCTTCCCACAATCTTTCTGTATTTAAGCTCCATCTTGCCTCCATGAGGTTGCCAAGAATTATCTATCACAGACTCACTCTGTGTCAGATTATTCTAGCCCACTTGTCCAATACAAGCATCACAGATACTTAGGCTCCTTAAGAGTTTACCCATTATGGCGAACCTTTAATAAACTTTACTTTGGCTGAGAGAAGACTTGAGCCGAAATCATTCAGCAGGACCCACTGTGTTGGTATTTTGGGGTCTTGAGCACCCCTAAACCCTAAACCTCAACATCTGGTACATAGGAGGCTCTTAATAAATGCTCATTGACCCAACTTGACATTCAAGGTACATGGGCAAACATTGGCGTTATCATCAAGGTGCTTGTTTAACAGTTTTCTAAATTTCACCAGGGGGGCGGCTAGGTGGCGCAGTGAATAGAGCGCCGGCCCTGGAATCAGAAGGACCTGAGTTCGGAGCCGGCCTCCGACACTTAATCCGCACAAACAAAAACCTAGCCGTGTAACCTTGGGCAAGTTACTTAACCCCAATTGCCCTAAAGGGGCGGCTAGGTGGCGCAGTGAGTAAGAGCGCCGGCCTCGGAGTTGGGATGACCCGAGATCAGATCCGGCCTCAGAAAATGAGCACCCACGCATAAATAATGACTAGCCGTGTAACCTTGAGCAAGTTACTTAACCCCAATTGCTTAAAAAAAAAAAAAAAATTTCACCAGGACATCATCTGTTCATTGGTAGATTGTCCTGCCCTCTCATGACCTGCTGTCATAAACCTGTGGTAGTTATGAGCATGACCCTTGATCTTTTTTCCAAATGAATTTGGAAGCCCACTTCTGGAAAGGGGGAGATGATGAGATTCAAATAGAGTAGTCACAAACTCAAGTATCACTTAAAGCCACTTTAGGAGAATATGAGATTCAAGTAGATGAAACTAACTGGGGTCCTTCAGTCCTGGCTGTGGACTGAACAATGGAATACTAATAATAATAGATTATGCTGGAAACTCTGAACTACAGTCCCTGCTTACCTCATCTCTACACCCATTGGCAAGTTTTCCTCTATAAGAATCCCTAGCCTCTCCTGGCTAGTGGGTGTTCTCTTTAAGCAGAGGGTGGACCCCCTTAAGGGGCATCTCTATTAAGATCCATCTCCCTTAAGCTGGAGTGTCCCTTGATGGGCATTTCCCTTTAGCAGGAGGCATCTCCCTTTAGTGGATGTCTCCCTTAGGCCACTACCAGGTCCCCCCCTTTAGTTGGGGTTTCCCTTAAACTGTGTCTCCCTTAAGGTGTGGAGGAGCCTGCTTGGTATGTTGTGTTATCCACAATAAATGCCTTTACTTGATTTGGAGAGGGCCTAAGTGAATTCTTTTGAGATGACATTCCACCCCCAAATTTTGGGGTTCCCACAATATTTGAACCCCTAATAAGAGTTGAAGCCTGAACTAATCAATCAGACTGACTTGCTTTGCTCTTTAAAAAAAAAAAAATGCCCTTTCCTGTGTCAGCAGCTTCAAGGACCAGATAAGGATGACTTCTCTTACCTTTTCTAGAGGCCTGTGCTCTATGGGAGGCTCTGGTATCCCAAGATCCAGCTGACACTACTTTGTCAATTGTCTTATCAATTTGTATTTACCACTTATTCAGTTAAGAAACTTCCTTTCATGGGGCAGCTAGGTGGTGCAGTGAATAGAGCACTGGCCCTGGAGTCAAAAGGACCTGAGTTCAGATCAGGCCTCAGACACTTAACACACACAAACAAAAACCTAGCCGTGTGACCTTGGGCAAGTTATTTAACCCAAATGCCCTCCAAAAAAGCAAAAACAAAAAAAGAAACTTCCTTTCTAAAAACATATGGAGACCATAAATCTGAGGGACACAGACATCCTGGAATTGTCCTAAAACATATAAAAACTTTATCATTCTTGTATCAGGCAGTCAGAACTTAGGTTTTGGCTCCTTGTACATACAAGCTCATTAGCTTATCTAGCTTTAAGGGAATAAATAGTATAAACATGTATCATTTTGTCTCCTTTAGCCAGACTTTCAGGAGGACACCCTGAACTTCATCAGTAGTTGATGGTATTGGCTGATCTTGAGAAATATACTTTATATGGTTCTTCTAAATCTGACCCTATAAGGTGCTTAGGTCTGCTGGTCACACATATGTTCTAAGGGATATAGCTTTATTCTATTCTTTCATTGAAAACCAGCTAGAAAAAGTGGTGCTTCTGGATTCAGGCCTTTTCTATCATTAATATTAGATACCTGGGGCGGGGGGCGGGGGGGTAGAACATAGGGTCTTCATAACTCAGAACATTTTGTTTCTGATCCATTATCAGGATCAGACAGTTTTTTTTTCATGACTGGCAAATGATCTCTGTTACTTAGTCTATTGAAGGTGAGTGCCTTCCCTCTCAACCTGCTCATTCAGGAGACCAAGTCACTACTTGGTAATAAGTGATTTCCATGAATTGTCTTGAATGGATCCCCAGCAGTTTCAGCAGCTGCTCTGTAAATAGGTAAATTGCCCAGTCTCTCCACAAGTAGACATGAGATAAGCTTCTTTGAAGGTTCTAACCATGATCATGAGCATTATCATTTATTTCTTTCATCATTCTTCCTGGATAGAGATAGAGATAGAGATAGAGATAGAGATAGAGATAGAGATAGAGATAGAGATAGAGATAGAGATAGAGATAGAGATAGAGATAGAGATAGAGATAGAGTAGATGGATGAAGCACTTTCTTTGTGACAAGTTTGGGGGTTTTTTGTTTGTTTATTTCTTGCTCCTTCCTCAACTGAGAAACGTACTCTTTATAAATTATTTGTGATCTCACTATCATCCCCAAGGACTCTCAGAAACAAGTCAGGAGATACGGGTGGCTAACACCCAAACATCAGCAAATAAGTTATAAAGCCAGTCACATCATTTTTGGTAGAATTGTAAATATATTTATAAAAAGTCATATGGTGGTTACACAGAGAATTTTGTTCTGGTCTCAGTATTACAACGAAGTCAACAGAGTATGACTAAAATGTCTAGGTTGTGGGTCTCCATGAAAGTGCTAATTATTGTTCTAGACTTCTTAATGCCAGCCTAAGCTCACATTTATTTGGGCAACATACTTTTAAAGTCTCTGCCTTGGGATGGATGGATCTTGGTAGGAAGTCTACACACCAGGAAGTGTTTTTCCCATGGTACTTCAGCAACTGGGGAGGCTTTCTTTCTTTTTTTTTATTTTTCTCCTTTTTATTTTTTCAGTTTACATCATTCATTTCCACAAGATTTTGAGTTACAAATTTTCTCCCCATTTTTCCCCTACCCACCACCCCAAAACAGCCACTGAATATCCCCTCCCCCAACCTGCTCTCTCCCATGTCTTCCTGCATTCCCCCTCCGACTTTCCAGTGGGGCACAGTGGATCTCTATGCCCCAGTGCCTGTATATCTCATTTCCCAATTACATGTAAATTATTAATAACAATAATGATATATATTTAAACATTTGATTTTAAAACTTTGAATTCTGGATTCTTTCCCTTTCTCCCTCATCACCCACCCTTACTGGGAAGATAAGCAATTCAATATAGGTGTACATGTGTAGTTATGCAAAACATTTCCATAGTGGATATATTGTGAAAGACAATGTTTCCCTCCATCCTATCCCACCCCCCACTTGTTCTATTTTCTACTTTGATCCTGTCCCTTTTCAAAAGTGGGTGCTTCCAACTTCCCTTCCCACCCTAGCCTGGCCTCCCTTCCATCATCCCCCCTCTCATCCCCTTCCCCCCTACTCTCCTGTAGGGTGAGATACCCTATTTAGTGTGTATGTCATTCACTCCCTAAACCAAATTCAATGAGAATAAGGTTGACTTTTCCCTTGTCTTTTCTATATGAGATAATTTACTGCATTCTGTCTCTCCCCATCTCCTCTCACTATATTCCTCTCTCACTTCTTAATTTCACCTTCTAAATATCATCCCTCCCTATTAAATTGGTACTGTGCTTTCTGTCTATGTATACATGTTTACATATATACACACACTCACATGTGTTCATATGCCCATATACCCTCCTATATAGACACACACACACACACACACACACACACACACACACACACACACACATTTCTATTCCCTTCAACTATTCTCATACTGAGAAAAGTTTCATAAGTTACAATTATCATTTTTCCAAATTGGAATGAAAATAGTTCAACTTTGATAAGTTCCTTATGATTTCTTTCCTTGTTTACTTTCTCATGCTTCTCTTGCTTCTTGTATCTGAATGTCAAATTTTCTATTCAACTCTGGTTTTTTCATCAAGAATGCTTGAAAGTCTTCTATTCCATTGAATGACCATATTTTCCCCTGAAACATGATACTCAGTTTTGCTGGATAAGTGATCCTTGGTTTTAATCCCAGCTCCTTTGACCTCTGGAGTATCAAATTCCAAGTCTTTCTATCCTACAGTGTAGAAGCTACCAGATCCTATGTTATCCTGATTGTGTTTCCACAGTATTCAAATTGTTTTTTCCTGGCTGCTTGTAGTATTTTCTCCTTGATCTGGGAATTCTGGAACCTGGCTATAATATTCCTAGGAGTTTTCTTTTTGGGATCTTTGGAGGTGATCAGTGGATTCTTCCACCTCTATTTTGCCCTCTGGTTCTAAAACATCAGGAGCAATTTTTCTTGAAAATTTCTTGAAGGATGATTTCTAGTTTCTCTTTTTGATCATGGCTTTCAGGTAGTCCAATAATTTTTAAATTATCTCTCCTGGATCTATTTTCCAGGTCAATGGCTTTTCCAATGAGATATTTCATATTGCCTTCTATTTTTTCATTTGTTTTGGATCTGTTTAATAGTATCTTGATTTCTCATAAAGTCACTAGCTTTCATTTGCTCTAATCTAATTCTGAAGGAATGATTCTCTTCAGTGAGCTTTTGAGATTCTTTTTCCATCTGGCAAATTTGGCTTTTTGAGGCATTCTCCTCATTGGTTTTTTGAACCTTTTTTGCCATATGAGTTATTCTATTTTTTAAGGTGCTATTTTCTTCAGTCAGGTTGTTGACTCTCATTTTATAATTTTCTTGCATCATTCTCATTTCTCTTCCCAATTTTTTCTCCACTTCTCTTATTTGGTTTTCAAAATCCTTCTTAAGCTACTCTACGATCTGTAACCAGCTTATATTTTTCTTGGAAGCTTTTGGTGCAGGAGTTCTGACTTCACTGTCTTCCTCCTGTTCCATGCTTTTATCCTTTTTGTCCCCAAAATAGAAGTGTAAAGTTGGATTGCTCTGCTTGTTTTGCTTCCTTTGCTTGCTCATGTTGCCCCTCAATTACTTGACTTTTGAGCTTTTGCCACAGCAGGACTCTGCTACCAGACAGGGGAGCTTTATCCCAAATTGCTGGGGTTTTTACAGCTGCTGGAGCTATTAGTTGGGTGCCCTCTTTGAAGCCTCCACACACTCTGGCAAAATGGTCACATATCCCAGGACCTCCACCCTAGACCGCAATCTAGATCCAAGCAGTTTAAAGCAAGAGTGATTACCCCTCAGACTGGTAGCTTGGTCCCCCTACAATCTGCAGGCCAGAAGTTCTGAAGTAGCCACGTGGCAGCAGCAGCACTGATGTGGCACCTGAGCCACTTCTCCCTCCAGGGGGTAAAGGCCAGACCACACTCCCGAACTACTGGTTCCCAAAGTCCACACTTCACTGACCTCTCACTTTGTCCTTAGCATCTATGGGTTGATAATTCTGGAAACCACCACAGCTGCTGGTGATATGAAGTCCCTCCAGCCGGGGGCTGGTTGAGGCCACCCTGAAGCTAAAACCTCCAGCTTGTTGGGGGCTAAGCTCGGCCCCCAGAGCACTGTGCTGGCCCCTTCCTGCTGACCTGTCTTCAGTGGAAAGTTAGCTTCTCTGTGTCATTTTGTGGGTTCTGTGGCTCCAAAGTTTGTTTGAGCCATTTTTTACATGAATTAGAAGAAGAGGAAGCAGGAGTCACGTGGAAGTTCTGTTTATACTCTGCCATCTTGACTCTGCCCCCAACTGTGGAGGCTTTCTGCTTATGCCTTCTTTTGTAAATCTAGTGGAGTAGTCCATCACCATCAGCATATGATTTATATTATTGTAATCTCCTTCCAAAGATAGAAAGTCAACTCTGAAAACAAATTTTAAAGGTTTGTTAGAGCTTAATTTTCTCCAAATATGTAGGGTCAGTCATTTTTCTTCACCTACAATGGATACATCTCACATTTATTGGTGACATATGCACTCATTTTGGCCACTAAAATTTGTTTCTTACTCTCTGTAGGGTCCTTTCTAGCCTCATATGTCCAAAATCACCAAGTAGAATTTTCATGGCTAGAGTGTGGTATGCCATGGACAGCAACAATTTCTCCCTGGTTCCTTATGTAGGATAAATGACAGTCCAGTCTAGTACTCCCTCACATAGCAATAACATCTGCCATTGTCTCAACAATAAAATGTCTTCCAGAGACCTGAACTTGAGGCTCTTGCCATTATGGCCTCGCCTCTTGGCTTGAATCAATTCATGCATTCCTTCAACAACCATCTGTTCTCTTCATCAATCATCCAGAGATAATGGAGGCCTCTAGTTTGCAATCTGGGGCAAGTTCCAAACTTTCAGCTGCTTTTAGTCCAGTCCTCTGTTTGTTGCTTAGAGCTCTAACTTTTTCTTTAGGTATTATCACTACTTCAGTGGCCTGTGTTCTGGACAGTGCATCCATCTCCTTGTGAGTCTTTCCTAGTCAATAGTGAATGCTGAATTCAGTTAGTTTAGTGCCACTACCCACCTCTGATAAACAGCATCTGCTTTCTATCTAGTCAGAACATGTTAATAGATTGTTTTCCGTTCAAACTTACATCTTTGTTCCACATACATAGTCTTTAAATACCTCAGTGACTGTCCACTTTGAAGCTAGAAACTCCAGTTTATAGATGGGGCAGTGAGTCTCACTGTTACTAAATCCCTACTGGCTGATACAACTGGTTTCATAAGAGCCTCAGTCTCCTTGGTACAGAGATACTCCTAATCCCTTCAAGATGACGTCTGTATTCAGGACAACAGGGTTGCTTGGTGTCAGTTATTTGAGGGTACAGTCTATTTTTGTCTTTCTTTGTATTGCAAGTTCTTAGTGTAATGCCTGGCACAATGTAAGCTCTTAATACTTGTTGTTGTTGATGATGATGATGGTGCATGGGTGAGGCAGTTAACCAAGTCTTTAAAAGCTTGTTCACATCTGTATGTCCAATGGTCCCCAAAGAGCTTTGGGGGTTTCAAAACAACTTTCTGTTTCTGTCTTTCTGTTTCTTTACTTCTTCAATCATATATGCTAGAGTGAGGTCATTCAGGGATTTAGCAATAGCAGTATGATTTTTAGTAAATTTTTGATAGTAACCACCAAATCCAAGAAAATGTCTTCAAATGTCAAAAGGTCTTTGGTCATACCAACTCAGGAGTACATCTTTCTTATCCTGGTCAGGGTTTATACTCTGTTGTAATACAATGTGACTCCCATCCTTGACAGAGGCTCTATAAAACTGGCACTTGTCAATTGAAAGTTTCAGCCCATTTTTCTCAAGCAGATCCTATCTATCTATCTATCTATCTATCTATCTATCTATCTATCTCTCCTCATGTTCCTCCAGAGACTTCTATGGAGGAGAACAAATGATGTCATAAAGGTACACTAAGATTTATGGATCATTAATATCTCTGGAAAGCAGCACATGCCCTTAAGATACCTTGGGGCATATATTAGAGCTGGTAAAACCCAGATAGACACATGAGAGGAATCTTTGAGCATCCTCTGGCATAGGAATTTGGTAACAGCCACTGTACAGATACAACACAAAAAAATACATACAGCTTAATAGATGATTTAGGGCATCTTGAACTCTTGGCATTGAGTATTGTTTCACTTTGGTCCTCTTATCCAATATCTGGTAGCTGATTCACACATGTATCTTCCCATTTTCTTTGGTATCACCACCATGTGTGAGAAAGAGGGGCTATTGGACTCTGTGACACCAGTAAGTCTAGCGATATTCTCTGAGCTCAATTCTAACAGACAAAGGGATCTTTCTAGGTCTTTTTCAGGATAATTATGAATCAATAAGTCAAATCTAGTGAAAAAGTAAATTTAGCCTGTATGTGGAAAAGATAAGAGATCTATTCAAGAAACAAAGATGTCAAGAGAACATTTATGCAAAAATGGGCATGATAAAAGACAAGGATGATAGGGACTTATAAAGAGAAGAGATTAAGAAGAGGTGGTAAGAATAAACGGAAGAATGATATAAGAAAGATCTTAACATCACCAATAACTATGATCATGTGGTTACTGATTTAGAACTAGCCATTCCAGAGAATGAAGTTAAATGGACCTTAGGAAGAATTGCTAACTAAAAGGCTAGTGAAGGGGACAGAATTCCAGCCAAGCTATTTAAAATCTTAAAAGATGATGCTGTCAAAGTGCTGCACTCAATATTCCAGCAAACTTGGAAAACTCAACAGTGGGCACTGGATTGGAAAAGTTCAGTTTATTTCCCAACCCTAAAAAAGGACAATGCCAAATAATGTTCAAAATTCTGAACAGATGCACTTATTTCACATGCTGGCAAGGTTATGCTTAAGAGTCTGCAAATTAGACTTTAGCAATATGTGAACTGAGAATTACCAGAAGAGCAGGCTGGTTTTCAAAGAGGCCCAAGAACTAGAGACTAAATTGCCAACATTTTATTGGATTTTGGAGAAAGTAAAGAAGTTTCAGGAAAAACATCTACTTTTGTTTCATAGACTACACAAAAGCCTTTGTGTGGATCACAACAAAATGCTCCAGGTCCTCAAAGAGACAAGACTACCAGGTCATCTTGTCTCCTGAGGAAACTTTATATGGGTCAAGAAGCAACAGTTAGAACTGAACATGGAACTCCTGATTGGTTTAAGATCACAAAAGGAATGCAACAAGATTGTATATTGTCACTTTATTTAACTTATATGCAGAGTAAATCATGTGAAATGCTAGGCTGAATGAATCAAATGCCATAATTAAGGTTGCTGGGAGAAATAGCAACAATCTCAGGTGCCCCTCTCATGGCAGAAAGTGAAGATGACAACATAAAGGTAAAAGAGTGTAAAAGTTGGCTTAAAGCTTACTATAAACCCCCCCCCCAAAAAAAAAAACCTAAGATCATGGCAACTGACCCTATCATTTCCTGGCAAATAGAAGGAGACAAAATGGAATCAATGTCAGATTTTATACTCTTGGGGTCAAAGATTGCTGCAGATGGTGATGGTAGCCATCAAATTAAAAGATATGGCAAATCTGGACAGCATACTGAAAAACAGAGACGCCACCTTGCTGACAAAGATCCATATAGTCAAAGCTATGGTTTTTCAGGTGCAGTGTATGGTTGTGAGAGTTGCACTATAAGGAAATCTGAGCCCTGCAGAATCAATGCTTTTGAATTGTAGTGCTGGAGAAGACTTTTGAGAGTCTCTTGGACAGCAAGAAGACCGAGTAAGTCAATACTTAAAGAAATTAATTCAGATCATTCATTAGAAGGTCAGATACTGAAGCTGAAGCTTAAATACTTTGGCCACATAATGAGAAAACATGATTCAGTGGAAAAGCCTCTGATGTTGAGAAAGATTGGAGGCAAAAAGAGAAGGGGATAGCAGAGTATGAAATGGATAAATAGTGTCATGGAAGCAACAAACATTAGCTTGGATAGCTTCGGGAGATAGCGGAGGGTGGAAGGGCCTGGCATGCCATGGTCCACAACTGGACACAACTGAATGACTGAACAACAACAAATGGCTTTTTTCTACACAACAATAACAGAAGTTGTCTGCCTCTTGGTCTTCTCCTAATATATGTCAACCTGTTGTGGTCTCCATTTTCTTAGTCCTGTGCTTTTTCAAGGAGACAGAGGCTTTTCCTCTCCTTCAGAAGCTTTCTTATAATTATCTGCTTCAATTTCTGCATCCTTAGAGAAACTGTGCCATCTTATATCTTTTTTTCCATGTTTTAGTATTTGTGCCTAAAATATTTGCTTAGAGGACTTAGTGAGTATCCTTCTGGCCCATCACCTGGCCTAATTTCCACATTGCTTATGGTATTTAGTGACTCTTTGAGATTCAATGAGTTCTGCTTAAAGTCCCATCTTACCCAAGTGTACTCCTCAAATTTCTTGTATTTAGGCCCACATACATTTGTTTCCATGTCTTTAATGAGAACACACAGGATCTCCTGCCTCACTTACTGTTTCCATGCCTTCAGCCTTATAGAATCTCTTAAGGTCCATTTCACTGGTTGAAGTGCTAAGAGTGCTCTGATGGTGACATTAATAAGCATTTAATAAATTCTTATTGGTTGGTTAGCAAGTCACTGTCATCACTTGACTCTTTTCACATGTGCATCCATAAGCAAGTTACATGGATGATCAAAATGTGTAGAAATTGAACGTCAGTTTGTTGTTTGCAGTATTCTGTTAGTTTTCTGAACAGACTGGAGTTGGTTCCAATTAGAGCTGATGCTACATTGATACATAAGGTATCTGGACAAACTAGAGCAAAGGAGGATGTCTTTACTTTGTTGCCATTGGCAATATCTTCCAGAAATTTCAGTCACTTCAATATATTCCAGACCTGAGTACTTTTTGTCATTCAATCCTCCAAGCCCAAAGCCTACAAGAGATATTTTCTTTAAATAACTCTCTTAGAATAACTGGAACACAATGGTCACTTGTACTTTACTGTCAAGGACAACAGTGCTGTCCACTGTCTCAATGTTTTATAGTCGCATCTGCATGAGTTCTTATGAGCCCAGGTGGAAAGAGCCAGTAGGAATTTTCAATGAGTTTGGTTCCTGAATCAAAGTTTTTCTTCTGAAGCACTTTGCAACCTGGCCCCTTCCTACCTTTCCAGTCTTATGCTTTATTCCCCTCTCTAGACTCAGTAACCCAGCGACACCAGCCTTCTTGCTGTTCTTTAAACATGTCCCAGCTCTGTCCATTTTCACTGATTGTCTCTCATACCTGGAATGTTCCCCCTCCTAGCTTTCCTTCAAGTCCCAGATAAATTCTCACCTTTGTCAGGAAGCCTTTATCAACCACCTTTTAATCTTAATGCCTTCCCTCTTTCAATTATTTCCTATTTTCCTCATATACAGCTTGTTTGTACATATTTGTTCCTTTATTGTCTCCTTCATTAGATTGTGAGTTTCTTGAGGTCAGGGATTGTCTCCTGCACCTTTTTGTATTACCAACACTTATTCCTGGCACATAGTAGGAGCTTAATAAATGTTTATTGATTGCTTCCCTCTGTTATCTCCTATTTATCTTGTACATAACATGTTTGTATTTTTTTTTTTTTTGCTCGTTTTCTTCTCTCATGAGATTTTGAGCTCCTTGACGGTAGGGACTATTTTTTTTGCTTTTCTTTGAATTCCCAAAGTTTAGCACAGTGCCTGACACATAGTGGGTGCTTAATGAACACTTGTTGCCTAGCATTGTACCAAGGTTCCATTCTCTTCTCAAGTGAATTTAGCATGCACATTTTTTTTCTATGCAGCTATAACAGAAATTGAGTCTGTCTCTTGATGCGTTGTGGTCTCCATTCTCTCAGACCTGTACTTTTTTAATGGACACAGACACTTTCCGTAGCAATCTCCTTCAGAAGCTTGCTTCAGTTTTTGTACTCTCAGAGTAACTGTTCCATCCATGTTTTGGAATAGGCTTCTGAACATTTGCATGTGGTGCTTCCTAGTGAGTGGTCTTCTGGACTATCTTCAGGTCTATTTTCTGACTCTTTGAAATTAGGTGGGCTCTGCTTAAAGTCCCATCTTACCCAATTGTACCCTTAGGAATTCATTTTATTTTAGGTTCACATAAATTAGTTCCTGCCTGACTCCCTCCTACGTCTCAGGCTTACTGAGTTCTACTAATTATAGTAACAGAAAGTATAGCTTTTCAGTCCCTCCCTCCAAGGTCCCATTAGAGATTTTGTTTGTCTCTTCATTCTCATTCACATTTCCTCTTCCACAGTCATATGTGTTATATATTTTCTTCTTTTTGGTTCTGCTTTTTAAAATTTGCATGAGAAGGAAGCTTTCTTCACAGCAACATAGCAGGAGACCACCATGCTTTTTTTTTTTTAAACAGCATGAAAAGGTTATCTTATGGCAAGAAGAAATCAATGAAAATGTGATGAATGATTCATTGAGAGTGTGGACCGTCACTGCCCAGAGTGCTACATTTTCTTTGACATAGAATAAAAGGGTATGGGATAGCATGAAGTAGTATGGAATTGTGGGTAGAGAGTAAGCCTCTACATACACAGAACAAAAGAGAAGTGAATACAGAAATTTTCTGAGGGCAGAGAGTAATTATGTCCAGTTATGTCCAAGTAAGATGGATCTGGAGTCCAGACTAACAGATTTTTTTTCTCCAGCCTGAAGAGGATAGTAGAAAAAACTTCGATTTTAATTGGTTAATTAAAAGTGAATTGGCAAGGAAGGAAAGTAGGATTGTAGGAGAAGAGGGGCTAACCTTAGTTAAAAAAAAAAAAGCCTGGGAGAAAAAAGAAAAATATTTAAATCTCTGTTGCTCTAATTGAATAACCAGAAGCCATACCTATAATTTACATATTCTATGTAAATTGTGTAAGGAGAGAAAGGGGCTGGGTAGAGTGAAAGGGGAAGAGAGTGAGAGTAAAAGTGGGAGGCAAGAGAGACAGAGAAACAGTTGATGTTGAATCACTCAGTCATGTCTGACTCTGTGAGACCCCAAGAATCAAAGCTCGCCAGGTCTTTCTATCCCCTACTATCTCTGAAAGTCTGTCTGAGTTTAGAGATAGAAGCAAAAATAGAGAATGAGAGGGAGAGGAAGAGGAAGAGAGAGTTGGGGAGGGAGGGAGAATGGGAGAAAAGGAGAAGAGGAAGATAAAGCAAGAGGGAAAGAGACTTAGGAAAACTTGGGTTGATTCATGCCTCTAACATATAATGGGTGTGTGAACGCTCCTTCCCCCACTCCCACACACACATTTAACCTCTAAATGCCTGGAACAACTCTCAAAGACTACCAAGTTTAAGAGCAGGTGTTGATTTACCCTGGGAAAGGAAATTTCCTCATCAGGAATTCACTATACCAAACAAAGCACTGGTCTGGTCCCCACACAAAGGTATTTTGGAGACTGATGTGTCCTTGGGCATTAATAAATTGGGTTGATGATTGATCTCTAATCTCATGCTCTTTTCAACTCTTAATTATTTTATTATATGATGATTATATAGGTCATTTCTGCTTTTAGGCACAATTTGCTCATAGAGCCTAGCCAATTGCCATAAGGGGAAATGCTTCTGGCTGCCTAGGCAATGTATCCTGACAACATGCCTTGCTACCTTCATGTGTTTGGACATCAGTGAGTAAGATGACAAGAAAGAAAAATATGGACTACTTTTAAAAGTAGCATTGAATAAGCATGGGAGAATTCCTAGGAGGGCTGGAAAAAATGATCTTTGCTAGATAGGCTCATTGCTTTAACTCTAGATGTTTTTGATTTTAAAAAATTTTAAAACATGAAAATACATCCACTCTCTCCTATATCTTCCCATGAGAAAGCAAGAAAAACAAAATCCCTGCTCTAAACATGTATAGTCAAGCAAAGCAAATTCGTCACTGACCATGTCCAAAAAAAAAAGTCTCTGAGTCTATTACTTCTCTATTACAAGATGGCTATCCTATTTCATCATGAATTCTCTGGAATTAGTGGCTGTCATTGTAAAGATCAGAGTTCCTAAGTCTTTTAAAGTTTATTGTCTTTATAATATTGTTATCCTATAAATTGTTCCCTTGACTCACTTCATTTTTCATCAGTTCATGCAAGTCTTCCCAAGTTTCTCTGAAACTATCCCCTTCATCATTTCTTACAGCACAATAGGATTTTATCAATCATATTCATCAACTACAACATATTTAGCCATTCCCCAAATGATGGTCACTCTCTCAGTTTACAATTTTTTTGCCACCACAAAAAGAGTATCTCTGAATATTTGTGTACATATGGGGCCTTTTCCTCTTTCTTTGATCCTTTTAGTATATAGACCTACTAGTGGTATCACTGGGGGTCAAAGGGTATGCATATAATAATTTTGGGGGCATAGTTCCAAATTGCTTTCCAGAACAGCTCTCAAGTTCAGAACTCTACCACAAATACACCAACATACCTGTGGATTGTCTTTTTAAACTCTTACTAGATTATAAGTTTTTTGAGGTCTGGGACCAGGTCTTATTCACATTTGTATCCCCAGCACTCCTCATAACATCTTGCCCACCAGTAGACATTTGTAGACACAATATGCTTGTTGATTTGAATTGAATGTATCCAATGACATTGCAAATCTGACCCAAATTGATTGTTCTCTGGCCTTAAGCTGAATGAAAGTTATCTGAACACAGTCCTGGGGCAGAAAGATAATATTATGTAGGTGATGAATTCTCTCTATATATTGGCAAACTGCTTTCTCTCTTAGTTGATTATGAAGTGGTATATTGAAACCAGACCTTTTGGCTCATTTTCTTGCAAACTCTCTACTCCTTGTCCCCCTCACTCCCTCCAAAAAACAAAAACAAAAACAAAAACAAAACCCTTATAAGTAAATATTCGTACTTCATGAGCTGGAAAGCAACGTATTCTTCATTTTAAAAAATCTATTATTTTCCCCCAAGTACACATAAAAACAATTTTCAATATTCATTTTAAAAATTGAGTTTCAAGGTGGCTAGGTAGTGCAGTGAGTAGAGCACCAGTCCTGGAGTCAGGAGGACCTGAGTTCAAATCCAGCCTCAGACACTTAACACTTACTAGTCATGTGACCTTGGGCAAGTCACTTAACCCCAATTGCCCTTCCTTCCCCCCTTAAAAAAATTTTAGTTCCAAATTCTCTCCCTCCCCACTATTTTCATTGAGAAGGCAAGCTTTTTGATGTAAGCTGTACATGTGTAGTCATGCAAAACGTATTTCCACATTAGTCATGTTGTGAAAGAAAACGTAGATCAAAATTTGAAAAAGAAAGAAGAAAAATAAAGGAAGTAAAAAAAGTATGCTCCAATCTATACTCTGGGTGTGGATAGCAGTTTTCATTATAAGTCCTTCAGAGTTGTTTTGGACCATTGTATGAAAGCATATATTCTTGTCATAATTAATCACCTAGAACTGAAACATTGGTCAGCTACATGGCACTGATTCTCTACCCACCTGTTTTCCAGGTAGCAAACTATCCTTTCTCCACAAGATAGAGGGAGTTACAGTCAAATCATTTAAATATGTTTCTACCATATAATGGCACAGCTAAAAATGAAATACAACTTCTCTAGAAAGAAAGGAATAGCAAATTCATGATCGTATTGTGATTATATTCAAAGTAAATAAAACTCATTTCTTTTTTTCCCATTTTTTCTTTGTTGTGTCATGATTATAGGAGCTCAGTGATCATTTAAAAATGCAGTAGAGTTTATAGTTCACTAATATTTTTGCATTTCACAGTTTTTGCATTGTATACCAGAGATGTAAGCTCAGTTGACATCTTCATATGGAATGGTTTCTGGTCTAGCAATATGGGGAAGACTTTAGAACAGATGTATAATTTGAAAGATAATTAACAAATTTGCTAATTGTTTTTTCCTGTTTTAGTATTAGCAGTAATTCTATGAGATTCAATAAATATTTAATAAGTATCTACATATATTTGTTGAATGATTATGGGAAGGCAATGTATCAGAGGCAGGGGAGAAGGCACAGTCTGTGACCTGAGGGAACTTAAATTCTACTGACATTTACAGCAGCACCCTTTGTAGTGGAAAAAATCCTTGGAAATTCAGGGAGTGCCCACCATCATCTGAAGAATAACTGAACAAATTATGTTATGTGAATCTGATGGAGTACTATTGTGCCATAAGAAATTATAAAAGGAACTGTTTTAAAGAAACCTAGGAAGATTTGTATGAAGTGATGCAGGATGATTTGAGACAATAACAGCTTTAGAAAGACAAATAACTTTGATAGATTTCAGAACTCTGACCAATGAACTGAGCAGGCATAAGGACTGATGATGAGTGCTACCCAGATATATGAGACATATTTTAGGTGACTAATGAGGGAATTTATTTTGCTTGACTATGCATAAGGGTTTTGTGTTTTTCTTTTATGGAGAAGGTGGGAGGAAGCTAGAATAAATACTTATAAATTGAAAAAATGAAATTAAAAGAATATTCTCACATATTACATACACAATGGAATATAGAACCTTTTGTGAGTGAGAAAATATTGGAAAAAGCATTTTCTTTTAAGTTAGGATTGATGAATTGAGTCTTACCATATCATGACCTACTCTGTGAACAGAGCGGTTCAAGGATATCTGGTTCTTGTGGCTGTATGAATTTGAATTATTTGTATACTGTTGCTTTTTGTCTGCCTCTAGAGAGAGAGAACAGGATGTAATGGAGAGAATGCTGAACTTGGAGTCAGAGGGGACTGTATTCAACTCCTTCCTTTGTTACTTATTAACTTTGTTGCTGCTTATCCTTCCTTTTTGAAGAGGACCATGATATCAGGGAGGTGATGCCATGACATACACGTGAATTAGATTTAAGTAAGGGAGGGCTGTGCAAAGTCATCAGTTTCTCTTTCTCCTCTAGAGCCATTTGGGTCTAGTGGCCAGATGTAGATCAGCATGAGTGGAGATAGCCTTTGTGACCATAGACTAATCTCTGAATCCTACTTTCCTTCATCTATAAAATTAGGATAACAAAACTTGTATCTATCTTCCTGGGTTACTGTTAGGATCAAATGCCATATTTCCAAATTTGAAAGCCCTAAGTAAATGACAGATATGTATTTGTCTTCAAAACCATGCTGCCTTTGGAGGCCACAGCTGGATGGGCAGTGGTACCATCTGAGTGGAATTGAAGGTGAAACTTCAGAATTTCAGTTAGGGGCTAGGATAGGGGAACAACACCCAGGGAAGTCCAGGGGCTGAACATGAAGCCAGTGAGGCTTTGGGAAGTTTCATTTTGAGGCAGAACTTGCTATTTTGTGAAGGTAGAAGGAGGTAGAAGAGAAGAAAAGGAGAAGGGAGGAGTAAAAGTGAAAAACCCACGCCAGAGGGAGCGAGGATGAAAATAACCCATAATAACGTGATTTTTGTACTTGTTCCCCAGCAGGTGCAAAAATGACGAACTGTGTTTTGTTGTAATGGTTGGTGCACAAACATATCAGATGAAAATTCGTTGATATATACATAGTTCTTTCTAAGCAACTCTTAACCAAAATAATCATTACTGTCATCAATGTCAGCAAATACTTACCGAGTATTCTTTGGGGAACTGTGCTAGCCTCTGGGGATACACAGGGGCATAAGACATAGTTCCTGACCTCAAAAGGGCTAACAGTCTATTTGGGGAGACACAATATGTAAATGAAAAGAAAACCAAAAATAGGTAGGATTTGTAAGTGTCAAGTCTGTTAGTAACAATCATGGCCGTAGCAATCCGAAGGAGAAAATGATTTGCTTGTAGCTGGAAACATCAGGTAATGCCTCCAGATGAAAAGGAGCTTAAACTGCATTTTGAGAAAAGGTTGGAGGTAGCTCAGTTATGTAGGGAGAAAGAAGAAGGTTATACTGGGCTGGGGAAATGCTATAAACAGGGAAAACCATAAAGGAAATACAATTTAAAAGAGTTAATAGGAGAGGATAGGATTTGAAAGGAAGATAGGGGCCAAATTAGGGATAATCTTAATAATAATTACTAGTTAGCATTTAATCAGTCTGTCCCCAAAGTTTTAGTGCAGGTTTAAGTTCTTAAGGGGACACTAAGACTTTGAAGAAACCCAATGTAGAGCTTGGAGGTTCACAAAGAGCTTTACAAATGTTTTCTCATTTGATCATCACAACAACCCTGGGAGGTACGTTTGATTGCTTATCCCCATTTTGCAGATGAGAAAACCAAGGCAGAAAGAGTTAAGTGACTTGCCTGAGGTCTTGCAGCTAGTGAGTGTCTAAAGCTGGATTCAAACTCAGGTAATAAAGATAACTAACATTTATATAGCACTTCCTATGTAGCAGGCAAAGTGCTGCTTTACAGTTAGTATCTCATTAAATCCTTACAACAACCCTTGGAGGTGGGAGCTATTATATATTCCCATTTTACAGATGAGGAAATCAAAGCAGACAGAGGTTAAGTGACTTGCCCAGGGTCACACAGCTAGGGAATGTTCGAGGCTAGATTTAAACAGAGGTCATTCTGGCTGCAGGCCCAGCACTCTGTTCACTATAGTGCCCCCTCATTGATGAATACTGGAGTAAGGGGTTTTAGTTTTGTTCTGTACCCTTTGGGCTCATGTAAATGCCAGATTGCAAAATCAAAGAAAGAAGGTTTTTGGATCAAGATGAGAGAATGGGAGGAGCAACTGACACTTGGAGTCAGGGAAGACCTAGGAAAGAAAGAATTTTGATTTAAAATTCTTCTCCTGGCCTTGTTACTGACTTTTTGGGTTTCAAAAACGTGCCCCATTACTCTCCCACCCATCCTGGAATGTCCCTCAGCTCCTGGGAGCCTCTCACCATATCTGATGACCACACAGCATCTCCTGACCAGGGCCTCAGCTCTCTCCCAGCCCCTTCCTGATTTTGTAAGCTTCCAAATCACATCCCCCTCTCATCCCACCCACCTTCCAGCTCCATTTGGTGAGTTGTCCTTCTCCCTCAGAATGCAGGCTCTGTGAGCACATAATCAGCATTCACTAAATGCTTGTTTCCTCCCTCCCTCTCTTTTTTCCTTCCTCCCTTCCCTTTTTCCTTTCTTCCCTTCTTCCTTCCTTCCCTCTCTTCCTTCTTCCTTTCCTTTCTTCTTTCTTCCTCTCTCCCTTCCTCCTTATAAACAACAGCAACATATTCACCATGAGTAAGATTCTGCAGAAGTTCTATACCAGTGTTTCATCGCAGCTTGGAAGGATCCCCTTCCTTTTTCTTCTGTTTTTTTAAATGTTGTAACCTTTAATATTTAAAACATGACAGTGACAGGTGGAGGGAAGCACTGGATCAGTCTAAAATGAGAGTATTCTCTCTCTCTGTCTCTCTCTCTCTGTCTCTCTCTGTCTCTCTCTCCCTCCACTTTCCTCTTTTTCTCTGTCTCTCTGATTCCATCTCTCTTTCTCCTCTCTTCTTTCTGCTCTCTCTCTCTTTCTCTCTCTCACTTTCTTCTTTTTCTCTATCTCTCTCTTCTCTCTGTCTTCTGTCTCTCTCCTCTCTGTGTCTGTCTCTCTCTTCACACTCCTCTTTCTCTCTGAAACTAGGTCTCTCTGTCTCTCTGTTTCTCTCTTCTTGCACTCTCTCGACTTTCCTCTTTCTCTGTCTCTTTCTCCCAATCACTCTTCTCGGTCTCTCTTTTTATCTCTCTCTTTTCTCTTATTTTCTCTGACTTGATCTCTTTCTGTCCATCTCTGTCTTTGTT
This sequence comes from Gymnobelideus leadbeateri, assembly GCA_011680675.1. Classification (NCBI taxonomy): domain Eukaryota; kingdom Metazoa; phylum Chordata; class Mammalia; order Diprotodontia; family Petauridae; genus Gymnobelideus; species Gymnobelideus leadbeateri. The sequence goes on along the minus strand of WOXC01012085.1, from coordinate 412,966 downwards.
TTTCTTATTTCTCTCCTCTTTCCCTCTCTCCTTCATTTTTCCTCTCCTGCTCCCTCAGTTCTCCTCCCTCTTTCTCTCTCTCAGTATCATGGCAGCTACAAGCACTTGACAACTCAAAGAACATGTGTTGGCTTAGATGATTTATTTCACCTTAATTTGCCTCAATTTAAGGGATGGGAATAATAGGACCTGCCTCAAAGGACTGTTGCAGGGATCAAATACAGCCATGTTAGTAGTACTTTGCTAGTTCTAAAAGTCAGTTATATAAAAATCAGTTATTATAATTATTATTTGTTTAACTTGTTGGCTTAACATTTGCCAACTGTGCCTGGTGGGGACTGAGATTGTGCCTTGAGGCTTGCCGGGAAGTACCAGTTATATCAAAGCAAAAGGTAGAAAAATTAAATAAATCTAAGGATAAAAATGAAAAATAAAATAAAATGACATGTCACCCAAAAGTGAAAGGAGTTCTGGCCCTGAAGTCAGTAAATGTAGGTTCAAATTCCATTTCTGACATTTTCTATTCCTGTACTCTAGGGCAACATACCTAACCTTCCTGGCCTCCCTTTCCTTATCTTTGAAATGAGGTGCTTGAATTAGATGGCCTATAAGATCTCCTCTATCTCTAGATCTACAACCCTATAAATCAAAATAATCTGAAGATGACATGGGCATAGCAGCAAATTGACTGTCCCTGGAGTTTTTCAGGGCAGGAGCAGATGACCTCTTGTTAAGGGGTGATGCTATGTGTGTGGTGACTAGGTGACCTCAAACAGTCCTTCTAACTCTAAGATTCATTCCACAGCTCTTGGTTCTAGCCAGTTAAGTTAATCAAATTACATTTGGAATGCCTTCTGTCTGAGAACACTGCCTGCTGAACACAGGGCAAGATAGTGAATGACAAGTGACAATATTTACAGGGAGACAGAAATGTTATCCTATTCTGCTTCTGAATTGCTATAGAACTCATGCTTAGCTAATGTATCAAGAAGGGCTCATTCTACTTTTTCCCACATTCACGATGGCTATAGTGGGTAATTAATTATACAAATCACAGGCAGACCAAGTTTCTAATGAAATCACTGGTATTAATACTAAACACCGAGCTAATAACAAAAGCTTTTAATTAAGACATAAAAATAACATTAAAAGGGAGAGTGAGTGAAGAAGTGGAGTCATTCACTAACATCCAATAGTTAAGTAGGTAAGACCCCTTTGTGGGGCAGCTAGGGGGCAAAGTGAATAGAGTACTGGACCTGGAATCAGGAAGATTCATCTTCCTGAGTTTAAATCTGGTCTCCCACACTAGCTATTTGAACTTGGGAAAATCACTTAACCCTATTTGCCTCAGTTTCCTCATCTTTACAATGAGCTGGAGAAGGAAATGGCAAATCACTTCAGCATCTTTGCCCAGAAAACCCCAAATGGGGGCAACTAGGTGGCACAGTGGATAGAATACCAATCAGGAGGATGTGAGTTCAAATCTGGCCTCAGACACTTGACATTTATTAGCTGTGTGATCCTGGGCAAATCACTCAACCCTGATTGCCTTGCACAAAAACAAAAGAAAACCCCACATGGGATCATGAAGAGTCAGACATGATTGAAAAATGATCTGTGTTGTATTACATTTTTATTTACTTGTTAAACATTTTCCAATTATATTTTAATCTTGGTCAACCACATTCAGTGTTGAGGTCTGCAGTGTTTGATATGCTGAATCTAGAACACTGAAATTTGAGTGATTTGCCCAGGTTCATACAGCCAGTATGTGTCAGATGTAGGTTTAAACCCTGGGTTTCTTGGTTTTAAGGCCATCTCTAGTCATTATACTATATATATAGCCTCTGCACAGATGTGAGGAATTCTTTTTTTTTTTTTTTTGGAGGGCAATTGGGGTTAAGTAACTTGCCCAAGGTCACACGGCTAGGTTTTTGTTTGTGTGTGCATTAAGTGTCTGAGGCCGGATCCGAACTCAGGTCCTTCTGACTCCAGGGCCGACACTCTACTTACTGCCCACCTAGCCGCCCCGAGGAATTCTTAAAATGATGAGGTTGGACTAGGTCTAAAATTTTATTATTCTTACAACTCTTTCTGAAGCCCAGATGGCCAATCCTTTGAACTATAAAACAAATAACCAAAAACCAATCAGGTCTTTCCCTCTATCCCACTTTTTTCTTTTACAGGCCCTTAAAAATTAGCTAAAGTCACTCCCTACTGACTAAAAAAGAAAGAAGTCATAATCCTGGTTTCTTTTCAGCTCTGAGATCATCAAATGAAGCCCACTCCTGCAGGCACTAACAGCAAAGGGCTTCTTTAGTTGGTGGGCCTGAATTATTTCCCCACTCACTTATGAAGTTGTGGGAGGTTTGGACAGACATGAAACACCTTAGACTGTTGAAATTCTGGGTTGACAAGTACTAGAATTGTTGATCTGAAACCGCCAGGACAGGAAGCAGCTGAAGCCAATCTACAAGTAAATGTCTGAGGCTGAGAACTCTAATCTTGCGGTGGCCCAGAGACACAAGAAAAAGCTATTATGGATAAAAGGGCCTTTCTCGTAGGGAACCAGGGAGGCCTGGATTTTTTTTCCAGTTGTTGGAACCAGCCTTATTTTTGGAATAGCCACCTTGAGCCATCTAATCCATCCCTAACTTCCAGTTGCAACCTTTAAAAAGTACTTCTCTGGAAGCATTTAAAGCACTCAGCTCACCTTTAAAATGCTGCTTATCCACAAATATTGACAGTGGAGTCTGGTCTCTCAAACTGCTTCTGGGGCTGATGCCTGAGGAGTGGTGCCATATGGTGTCAAGCATCCTGAAAGACAGGATGTGCAGGGAGGAAAAGAGATAGGAATCCATGTGCCTGTTGTGACCTAAGTCAGGGGGCGGGGTAGGGGAAGGAGTGGGGGAGGGGGCAGGGCTGGAGAAAGGGAGAATAAAAGAAAGAGACAGTGACAAAGAGACAGAGACAGAAAGAAAGAGAGAGACAGAGAGAGGGAGGGAGGGGAGAGAGAGAGAGAGAGAGAGAGAGAGAGAGAGAGAGAGAGAGAGAGAGAGAGAGAGAGAGAGAGAGAAGGTTATTATTCCTCATTTTACAGATGGGAAAACTGAGGAAAACAGAATGCCTTGCCCAGGATTATGGGCCAGATTTGAAGTCAAATCTTCCTTACTTTAGGCTTAGCATTCTATCCACTATGCCAAATAGTGGCCTAGCTAAGGAAATGGGAATCCTAGAGATCTGGCCAAGACTAATAAGTGGAAATACCGAGGCTGGAACCCAAGTCCCTTGACTTCTAGCACAGGGTTTTTTCTGCTCTGCCACACATTTTCCTCAGAGTTTTGGGCAACCTCACCGAGTGGAAAAGAAGCCTTCTGGAAGAATGTCTGATCAAGTCAGGAGATGGAAGCCCTTCATCTGATGCAAAGACCAATTGTTCTTGAGGGAGTAAGATGATTCCTTGGTTCCATGGGAAATAAACCTGATTCCAAAGGGCTAAGGGTCACTCTGATCTCCAGAGGATTCCAGAAAGAGGGTGAAGGATGAAATTTCTGTCTGACCTTAGACATTATATAACAACTGTCTCCCGAGGAGTTATCTGCCTAAAACTTTCTTTTACCCAATAAACAAGAGTCCCGTTTCTTAGTACCTGACCTATTATATATATCTGCTTTGAACCTTATCCTCGTTTCAGCTATCTCTGATGTAAGCTGATGGCCTGGCTTGTGCTTAGCCTGACCTGGTTCACTGCTAGTATATGCTGTCCTCTGCTCCTGCCCATGGCTGATAGCTTTTTCCTAACAGTGCTTATGATCCTTTGTAGAGAATGGACTTTTCTGTGGCAAGCTTGGTAGAAGAGACATTGGTCCTTTTGCCATTAAGTCTGGTGTCTGAGGCCCTGGTTGAGTCAACACTAGGACTTTGCCTATGGTCCCAGCACTCCTGGTTCCCTTTAGTTACAGAATCTGGTGTAATAGCACCTAAAAGAAAAACCCTGAGACAATTGCTAGTCAACAAGTGTTTTAGTTGCAATTCAAGGGACATGCACAGAGATATTTCTGAATATGAACTCAACTGAATTTCTTATAGTTTCTTCTATACAGAAAAGCAACAAGCTCAAAGGAAATGTTTATTCTATTCTGATTGGCTATGTTAACAAGGTAAAGGCACATATGGGAGTCTAGAAAAACAAACACAGTTAAGAAACCCCTGCTTTGAAAAGATATAGGAGAATGATGAAACGTGCTTCCTCCCTCCTGACAGAAAGGTAGTAGACTCAGACTGTGACATACTTTTTTTGGATATGGATGATGTTGGGAATTTATTTTGCTTGACTAAGTATTTGAGTTAAAAGGTTTTTTTTCTGGGGTGGGGGGAGGTCAGGGGAAGAGAAAATAGTTTTTTGTTAATTAAAAAATAATATCTAGAATTTATATAGATTTCAGGTTTGTAAAACATTTTATGGATTTGATCTCACAACCACCCTGAGAGGTAAGTGCTATTATTATTCCCATTTTACAGATGAAGAAACTGAGGCAAACTGAAATCAAGTAACTTGCCTAGAGTTACACAGCTAGTAAATATCTGAGGCTGAATTTGAACTCAAGTCTCCCTGACTACAAGTCCTGTACTGTGTCTATTGTGCCATCAAGCCATGACATATGGTACCGACAAAGCAGGACAGTGTGTGAGCGTGTGAGTGTGTGAGTGTGTGTGTGTGTGTGTGTGTATTTTATAGGAAATTCAAAGAAAAATCTGTTCAAATTGTGTACAAGGTATAAGGAGCTGTCCCACAGATATGCATTGTTAAGCATTTTGCTTTCCCAACTATCATTGATGCTCCTATCATTGCATAAATACAAGATGGAATTACTTAGGTTCATTGCTAAATTCCATTTCACTAAGGACCAACTAATCAGGCAAGGTAGTATTAGACTAAAAAGATAAAGCTTCTAGATAGATGAATTGCAAGAATGGATTGCATCAGAATCTATAAAACAGTAAAGGATAGGGGTAGGATGAATAAACATTCAACCAAATCCTGAAAAACTCTGGACAGTAATAGTATACTTAGGGAAAAGACATTGCTTTTCAGGGGTGGGGAACCTGCAGCCTTGAGGCCACACGTAGTGGTCCTTGGGTGCAGCCTTTTGATTCACCCCACGCTTTGCAGAACAAATTATTTTAAGGGGATTTGTTCTATGAAGTTTGGATTCAGTTGAAGGGCCACACTTGAGGACCTACAGAGTCACATGTGGCCTCAAGGCTGAAGGTTCTACACCCCTGTTTTAGGTCATATCTGTAACCTTTTTTTAAAAAAATAAATTTTATTTTTCTGTTTCTTATATCACCACACTTATCCCCACTATTCCTCCTCCTCCCTTTCCCAGAAAGCCATTCCATAAAACAGACTATTTTTTTAAAGGTGCAAAAAAGATTAGTACACCTGATTTACACATTGAAAAAGTCTGAAAACATGTGCAATGTGTAACACTGTGGACCTCCCACCTCCACAAAGGGGTGTGCTTGGGGTATCTTCTATCTCTTTAAGTCCTGCTTGAGCTTTATTATTTTGTTACATTCACTTTGGGTTTCTTTGGTGCATCCTTTTAATTTGCATTATTTTAGTTAATGTGTGTACTGTTTTCTTGGTTCTGCTTTCTTCATTCTGTATCAGTTCATATAGGGTCTTTCCATCCTTCTCTGTATTCATCATACACACACCATTTCTAATAGGACAGAAGTATTCCATTACACTCAACTGCCACAATTTGTATAGCCTTTCCCCAATTGATGGACATCTTCTTTGTTTTCAATTCTTTGCAATCACAAAAAAAATGCTGCTATAAATATTTTGGAGTACATGGGGATTTTCTTTTCTGTGGATTCCTTGGGGTATAATGGAGTCAGTAATGGAATCTCTGGTCCAAAGAGTATGTACATTTTAGTCACATTATTTGCATAATTCCAGATTGCTTTCCAAAGTCATTGTACCATTTCACAGTTCCACCAATAATATATTAGTATGCCTATCTTTCTTTATCCTAACCTTTCAAGAACAACTATGTTCTCCCAGATATCCCTCAATGCCACTGGCAGAGTCAAAATAGTGGACTAGAACACAATCTGATTCTGTCCCAATGTGACAATTCTTATCTTTACATGATTTTAAACATCTTGCAAAGGAATAAAATAAAGGAGTCACAATGTATCCTGAAGAGAATTCCTTTAGAGAGGGGAATAAAACAGTAGGGCAAGCCACTTAAAAATTCCCTGTGTCTGTTTCCTCATCTATTTTTTCCATAAAAATGGGGATAATAATACTTACATAAGGTTATTGGAAAGTGCTCTGTAGAAACCTGGGAAGAATTCAGTTCGATTAGGAATTATAATGATGGATTAGGAAACTGGATAATAAAGCATGCTACCCACCTCTTGACAGAGAGATGATGAACTCAAGAGGCAGAATGAGATGTAACATTTTTGGATATGGCGAATATGTGGATTTATTTGTCTAAGTTTATCTGTAACAGGATTGTGTTTTTCTCTTTTTGTTCTAGGAGAATTTGGGAATGACTGTTAGTGTTTCAAAAAAAAAGATTAAAAAAGAAAGATTTATTGAAGCATTTTTAAAAAATGTACAGACGAGAACAGTAGGAAGTTCAGAAGAAAACAGACAAGCAGGACAGCTTTTAAAGTAATATGATGAATTTATACTATACTTTGAAAAAAGCCAAGGTGTATATAATAGAGACAAATTAGTGGTATCACATATATTGGTTCTGCATTGTATAAGTAGTTCTTTTTTTTTTCCTAAAGCAATTGGGGTTAAGTAACTTGCTCAAGGTTACACGGCCAGTCATTATTTATATGTGGGTGCTCATTTTCTGAGGCCAGATCCGATCCTGGGTTGTCTCAACTCCAGGGCAGGCACTCTTACTCACTGCACCACCTTTCACTCTATTGATGGATGCATTAGCTGCCCCAAAAGTAGTTTTCTTATGATTTTCTTGGGGTTTTCTTTAAATTCAGATTTCAAAAAATTGAAAGTGCTCTGTAAACCTTTATATACATTACTAAAGTTTTTACTAGCTAATGTCTTTTTGACATTTATGTAAGCACTTAACAAATATCTCATTTTACCCTTACAATAACCCTGTGTAAGTGCTATTCATATTTTAGTTTACAGATATGGAAACTGAGACAGAAAAAAGTTAAATGATTAGTCTGGGATCACACAGCTAAATTTGAACACAGGTCTTCCTGATTCCAATTCCAGTAATCTATCCATTCCACCACCCAGCTGCAGCACTTCTTTCAGGAGCCCTATGTGAAACAGTCCCTGGTGAAGACCTAAGGGTTAAGTCCTCGGGGAAAGGAGGACAGAAAATGAAGGTTGGGAATGATAGGACTATATATGGATCTGTTTCTGTACACCTATTTCCCCTTTCTAATCCCCTCCTAATAAGTCTCTTACTCATTCTCCCACCTTTGCTCAGTAGAGAGAGAGGAATCAGATATTAAATGGTAGTCCTTTGCATTTACAAAAGCTCATGGTAAGATCTATTTAAATCTCACAGGGAAATCCAGATACTCAATCTCACCCAGACTCAGGAAGTAATTTAGGACAGAACATTATTTCCTAACAGATGTTTTCCCTCTCTTTCATTTCCTCTCTCCCTCCCTCCTTCTTTTCCTAACTCTTCCTTTCTTCCTCCCTTTTCCCTCCCTTTCTCCCTCTCTTCCTCCCTCCCTCCATTTCTTCCTATCTACTTTCCTGTCTTCCTTTCTCCTTCCCCACCTTTCTTTTTTCTCTCTTCTTTCCTTATCTTATTCCTTTTTCCTTTCCCTCCTCCTCCTCTTTCTCTCTCCTTCCTTCTTTTCTCATCTCTTTTCCTTTATCCCTTTCTTCTTTCCTTGTTCTCTCTCCCTTTCTCTTTCCCTCTTTTCCTCTTTCTGTCCCCTTCCTCCTTTGTCTCTCTCCCCCTCTCTCTTTTTTCCCTCTTTTTCTCTTTCTATCTCTTTGCCTGCCTTCTTCCTCTCCGAGTCTCTTTCTTTGTCTTTTTTCCTCTCTTCATATCTCCTTTCTCTTCCTCTCTTTGCTTTTTTTTTTAACTCCCCTTTCTCTCTTTTTAACTCCCTGGAAGGCTATGAATTCAGGCCTAGACCCTTGCTATGAGTTCTGCCAGAATCAGGCTTTTAAAATATTGCCTGTTGGCTCTAGCAAGAAACTGAAAAGATTGTCATCGTCATGTGAAGTTGTTATATAGATCCCCTCAAGAGCCAGAGGTGTTTAATTCTGAGAGAAAAGCCTATGGAGAAGAAACCCTTTGTGTTATGTGATAGACCCTAGGTTGGATGGAGGTCCTGTCTAAATTATGGGAGAGACTAATCTTGTATTAACTTGTGCAGGGGCCAGGAGATTTTGCTCTAAGCCAACAGCACACTTTGCGGGGCTTTGGTGATTATTGTGCTTTCTAACAGGGATGGAAGGAATAATAAATAAAACCATAAATGCTTCCCAAGCACTTGGATTCCTCTAAGTGGCCTCTTCATTTTTCAATTAAAATATGATAAGAACCAGATAGGTATTTGACCAACCTTTTAAGCAACCATTACTTATGTTTACTACCTTTGCCCTGAAGTTTCAGAGGGAAAAGCTACAAAGCAGATATTTGATGTCTGGCCCAGGAAGTCCTTAGGTGGAACGGAGCAAAAGCCTCTTTTTTGGTGGGGTAGGGTTGAGAGAAGTAGGTCCCCCAAATCAACCTGTTAAAAAATATTTCTTTTCTCTCTGCTTCTCCCTACTCCATCCCACTAATTCAAAATTTGTGCAGCAAGATGACAGAGTAGATAGAGTGCTGGAAATGAAGTTAGAAAAACCTGAATTCAAATACTGCCATTAGTTACTATTCCACTATGGGCAATTCACTTAACCTCTGTCTGCCTTGGTTTCCTCATTTGTATGATGGTGATATTAATAGTGCCTATCTCCCAAGATTCTTATGAGAATAAAATGTAATAATATTTGTAAAGCATTTTGCAAACCTTAAAGCCCTAGCTAGACAAATGCTGGTTTGTATTGTTAACTGCCTCCTTTTTTAAATTCAGAAGGAAAGGGATTCTCAGTCATTCACACTCTAGTTAAGGGTTCTTAACTTTGTATATGAGAACTCGTATTTAAAAAATGTTGCTAATTGTATTTTAATATAATTGGCTTCCTTTTTTCACAACACAAAAATGGTTAATTGATTAAATTACTTTTATCAGATAATACCCTAACACTACAACTGAAGGAAAAGGGTGTGTGTGTGTGTGTGTGTGTGTGTCTGTGTCTGTGTCTGTGTCTGTGTCTGTGTCTGTGTCTGTGTCTGTGTCTGTGTCTGTGTCTGGAAGGAAAGGGGAACAGAATGGAAGAAGTGAGGCCATCTGTTTAGACCTAAGTTTCTTTCTCTAGAGATGGGGGGGAAGAGTCTGGGATGAAAACAGCTCAAGTTCTAACAATGAGTACTAATAAAAACTGTACCAACCCAGCTGAGCATTCCTATCTAGCTCTGGCTTGGTCTGACTAACTTATTTATTTACTCTTGAACTATGAATGGGGGTAGGGAAGGGCAGGGAATAATCTGCTCTCAGTGAGAAGGCAGTCCTGATAGAACCAGTAAGTTCCTGCTTGGGTCTAATGTGGACTATGGCAGAGCCCAGAGTCAGGGTTTTGTTTGTTTGTTTAATAAAAGTTTGTTGAATTAATTGCATTTATTCTATGGCCCCAGGGGTACTCTTCTCTGGGTGCTATTACTCTTGACCACATAGGTATCATAGCAATGACAAATGGTCAGGTGATTCTGATTCAAAATTAGGATCCCATTTCCCTTGACTACTGACTCTCATTGGGATTTCCATTCTGTTGGACCGCTCTCTTTTCTAAATTCCAAAAATGGAGTCTGCTTCTTTACACCTATGTGTTTAATTTTCTGCCCTCTAGAGAGGTAGTCACAGCACATGGAGGGTACAGTTAATTAAGATCAGCTGCACAGAGCACCTAAGGCATCCTCACAGATGCATTGGGAAAACAGGAGGAAAGCTGAACTTAGCCTTTTAACCATTTTCCAGCAAATAGCAGTTAAGCCAAGGTGACCCCACTGGGGAGCCAGTAGCAGTTATTTTAGTTGAAATATTGAACCTTTAGAATTCTGAAAAGGACCCTTCCTACAAAGCTGACTAATAGCAAGCTTGTGATCACTGAGTAATAAATGCTAATTATTCTCTATTCTCTTTGACTTGTGTTGAATGGAAGCCAGTAGGCAGAATTCATATGGAGTGAGGAGGTGGATGGTGGTTAGCCCAGTATGTAATACATTGTTCTTTCGAAATGTGAAGAGGGGGTGGATAAGCTGCCCCAGGGAATGTTAAGTAAATAGAAAAGAAGTGGGATTCAAGCTTGACTTCCATTAGTTTTTCTTTTATTTTCTATATCAGACAAGCCCCTCCAAATCTTGCTCACTCCTGTTTATTGCCTTTGTCTTTCTGTCTGTCTATCTGTCTGTCTGTCTCTGTCTCTCTCTGTCTCTCTCTCTGTCTCTTTGTCTCTCTCTCTGTCTCTGTCTCTCTGTGTCTCTCTCTCTCTCTGTCATTCTCTCTCTGTCTCTCTCTCTCCCACCCTCCTTCTTTCCTTTCTGTCATTCTAACCAAGTACATGTCCAACTGGACACACCCTTCATTCCATTGACCATGTGGTCCTTGGACTGTGTCTCCCCGCAACAGTGTCCAGCTTCTCATTCCCATACTGCAACACTTGCTTTTGATATTGAGACTCCTTCAGTTGAATGAAGGTTCATGGCTCATTAAAGCTAGAAGCCACATTCAATCTGTAACTAAACTTATCTGTTGACAGAAAACAAGTACAAGAAAACAGAAAGAGAAATAGATGTGAAGATTGAAGATCTCATCCAACTTCATGGGAGCAATGTTCTCATGGAAAGAGTACAGGGTGGGGTGTTTGCCTCTGCTACCAATAATGTACTCTTAACTATGCAAGCTATTTAACCTCTCTGGCCCTCAGTTTCCTCATTCATCAAGTGGAGATAATCGTGCTTCTATTCATTCTGATGCATGTGGAAGCATTATTAATTGGGAATTTATTTGATCAATTTATCGATTTGTATTTATTTATTCTAATATTTATTAATTTTAATTATATTTTAACTTTATTTTTACATAAAATTGATATTTATTCATTCTATTATTTACATATTTTGTACATAATTTATCATATTATTTATATAATATTTTATTTATGTGATTATATTATATATTTATTTATTATTTATTAATTATATTTATTATATTGCTTTGTGCTGTTGTACATAATTTATTGTATTATTTTATATAATATTTTCTTTATAACATCATATTATATAAATTTAATTATAATATTTATTTTAAAATTTTATTAATTGGAAAAAGAGAACTTCTGGGGTATGCTTTTTCAAGACCAGTCCTGCAAGTAAATAACATCAAAGAGAAAACTCCAAGCCCGTTCTGTGACCCTGATCTTCAGTTTCAGCTAAAGATTTTGAAAATCCTTGAAAGTTGCACCTTTATGTCTAGCAGAATGATGGCAGAGGCTATGAGCATAACCCTTTCAAGGAAGAACAACCAAGCATCATTGCAATTCAGCACACTGTATTAAAGCTGTCAGGGGAAAAAAGAAAAGAGAAATTAGACCCAGAAAAGGAACACCTCAGATATCCCCAAAGAGTCATTATCTTGCAGAGATGGAACTTCAGTCTGTGACCCAATAGTAGATTAATCAGTATGTCTATAGGATTAATTTGGAAAAAAGTGAAAGTCTATGAAAATAACCTGCGCACTAGAGCATGACATTTTCTTTCTGGAGTCAAATAAATATAAAAGGAGGGGAAGATACCAAGACCAAGCTTGGAAACTTGTACAATTTTTCCATTTAGACCTTATTTTGGTATACGGTGTAAGATATTGGTTTATGCCCGGTTTCTGCCATACTATTTTCCACAATCCCCTCATTTTGGAGATGCAGTAATTGAACCAGAAAGAATAAGCACACAGCAATCTCTTAATAGCCCTCCTAGATCGCTGCCTTGTGATGGAGGGGCTTGGGTAGCTCAATGAAACTGAGCCATGCCATACCGGGTTACCCAAGATAGAAAGATCATAGTGGAGAGTTCCAATAAAAAGTGATCCACTGAAGAAGGAAGTGGCAAAGCACTACAATGTCTTTGCCAAGAAAACCCCATGCACAGTATGGAGGACAGATGGACATGGTCTACAGGGTCACAAAGTTTGAACATGACTGAATTACTGAACAATAAAAATCTCTTAATAAATGCTAAATTGAATCAAATGATTTACCCAGGGTCATGCAAGTCAATAACAAAATCAGGATTCAGACACAAGTCCTCTGCCTCCAAATACAGTATTCTTTCTACTACTATCTTTGGTGCACCCTTGGGCAAGTCACTAAACTCTTAGTTTTAAATTCTTCACCTACAAAATATAAATAACAATGCTGGTCCTACCTATTATACAGTAATGGGAAAGAAATAGGTTTAACCATTCATACTACAGAGAAAGGTGGAAGAAAACCACATGATGCCTAGACCCTGATGTGTAATTGAATGGATTCATCTATATGTATCTTGAACAAACTTTGTAGATAGGCACTGAGCTGGGCCTTGAATGAAGAGGAGGAGTTTGGCTAGACTGTAATTTGATAAGTTACACAGAGCCTCAATAATGCCTATCTTTTTAAATCTTATGTTCTGCTGGCAATATTATTGGACACAAAGGGAACCCAAGTCGCAAAGCTCATTGGTTTGGGACTTTCTTCTCACTGGTAGAGATCAATATCCTGCCTGTGGGATGGGGCCGAGTTGGTGAGGGCAGGGGAGAGGAGAGCTTCAGGCTCTACCCTCTCCAAAGAATGTTTGTCTCTTCATTCTCTTTGGGCTCTGTAGTTGCTTCAGGTACTTGTGGCTTCCAGTACTTTTGGCTTCCAGTTTTGGGTGGGACGATAGATGTTGCCAATTCCATTTCAGGTTGCTGCTGAGGGGACAATAAGATGCTATGAAAAAACTGCCATGAGAGGAGCTGGCAGTTTCCATAATGTGTCCCCAGTTTACTATACTAGAGTCTTCTCTCTCTCTCTCTCTCTCTCTCTCTCTCTCTCTCTCTCTCTCTCTCTCTCTCTCTCTCTTTCTCTCTCTCTCTTCACCCCCCCTCCTTCTCTCTTTGTCTCTCTGTCTGTCTCTTTCTCTCTATCTCTGTTGAGCTGTTAGCTCACTCCCAGTGGAAGAACTCCTTTACTCTGTATTGTCTGGGATATATTTTCCTATGTATACTTTCTGATTTCTGTTTTGATATTGACTCGGACAAATGTATTTCTCTGCTATTTTCTACGTGTGTTCATTGTGGAACTGCTCTTTGGCAGAAAGGGAGTCAAGCCTTGAACATAGAGCTTGGGGCCCTTTTTCCCACTGATGAATAGAGATCAGAAGTTTAGCTTGAACCTGAAAACTATATGCCCTAGACTTATAATATTTAAGAGAGCAGATAGATATAATTCCAGTCCAGCACCCTAGTGCCCTCCCTCCCCCCAACAAAGCTGCAACCTCTATATCCAACTTCCTATTTCTCCTCCTGGCAGGAGTTAAAGTCCTTTAAGAAGGGGGAAAGGGAGTAGAAAGGGACCAGAGATGTTTATTCTGCATCCCTTCAAGCCATACAACAACACTCCCCCATGCTACATGTGGGAACATTGCTACACATATGCTGATCGTGAGATAATCAGTTATTGAATCAGCACATGTGTAACTTGGCAGTAACATATTACCAACTGTAACTTGGGTCTGACATACATTAAAAAATATGCATAATTATAAAAGGAAGTAGACCAGTAAGGTAGTAGAGAGTCCTATATTGCTATCTCTTATATCCTAAACAGACCAGAGAAAGGTCTCCAATACATTGGGTGGATGCACTATCTGTTGAACAATTTATAGAAATAGATAATTTGTATAATTTTTTTGTGTACACATTATATTCCTTCAAGAAAATGTAGGCTCCTTGAGAGCAGGAATTATTTTGTTTTGGTTTTTTCTTTTTGTATCCCTAGCATTTAGCACAGTGCTTATTTAGCACATTTGTTAATCAGTCCAACTCTTCAGGACCCCATTTGGGGTTGTCTTAGCAAAGATACTGAAGAGATTTACCATTTCCTTCTCCATCTCATTTTACAGATGAGGAAACTGAGGCAAATAGGGTGAAGTGACTTGCCCAGGGTCGAACAGCGAGTAAGTATTTGAGGCTGGATTTGAACTCAGGAAGATCAGTCTTTCTGATTCCCAACCCAGTGCTCTATCCACTATGCCACCTAAGTGCACTTAGCACCCAGTAGGCACTTAATAAATGTTTGTGGAATGAATGAATGAATGAATGAATGACAAAATGCAGATAAAGAAGGCCTGGATAGGTCACCATCTGCATAATCAGAGAGAGTACTAATGCCAAGAAAACCACAAGTCCATAGATGCGGCATCATTATGCACTGACCAGACCTCTGCCCCTCCCCCTTAAGACCTCTCTCCCTCTCCAAATCTCTCATAGCATTTAATACTTTTCTTACGCACTTATCCCACTCTGCCTTGTACTCTAGTTGCTTATCTCTTGTCTTATTCTTTCCCCTGGAATCCAACCTCCTTGAGGACAGGGCTATGTCTGTCTTTTGGTTCATTTTTGTATCCCAACAGCTTTCTCCCCCGCCCCTCCTTAAAGTGTTTGTACGTAGTGGGCCTTTGAAGATTTTATTCAATTAAATAGCTAAGCAAAGAGGTTAAATATCCATATTAAATTGCCTGCATTGTATGAATTAGGTACAGCTATTAAAGCCAGATTAAAGAAGGTCCCTTCCCTGGGAGTTCCATAGAATTGCCTATTGCCTTGTTCCACCCTGGCACAAAGCAATACACCCCAGCGTGTATGGGGGTGAGGAGGGAAAGGAGGGAAGGGGAGGCAGAATAAGTACAGGCTTTAATATTAATACACTTTGTTATTTTCTTTATGTTAATAGCATCTATACCCCACATCTAGTTTTCAGTGAAAAATCTTGTGTAAATTCATAGACTTCTATGGATTTGATATTGTTGCTATTTTTGTTTTGAAACCTGTGAATTGCAAATAGCCTTTTAGGAGGGAAGAAAAGCAGAAGGGTTTAATTAATTGATGATGTGATGTTTAGTCAATAAAGCAATAAAAACTTGCAATAAGTGTATAGGGCCATCTAGTGGCGAAGAATGTGAATTAACTCGGCCATTTCCTCTGGCTTCTACAAAGGCTAAGGATAAAGCATTAAAAATTGGTTTGAGGACCTTTTCTTTTCTTTTTTGAATTTATCATGGAGTATCTTCCTTTTTTCTTTGTAGATTGCAAGTGTTTTAAATGTTCAACATCTGAACTTGGATCTATATTTAAGAACAGATTTTATTCTCCCCTAGTACCAGAATTCCCCAGTATTCCTTTGCTGAAGTGATAATTAGCAATAAAAATTAACCAGCAGCAAAATCAGGTGCCCTTCATAAAATTCAAGTGTCTAAATTCATAATCTCCCCTCCCCAAGACTAAAAGTTCCTATGGAACCTTGAAGATTTAGAGGAAAGGCAACTTAGGGAAGGAAATAGCAGCAGACCCTATACTAGAAATTTCTAGTTACTTTCTTTTCCCTGCTTGAGGTGAAAAGTCTCTGGTTCTGTGATAGTGTTAGGTGAGAAAGAAGAGAGAAGAGCAAAAATCGAGAAGCCACAGCCAGGTGGGCCCTGAGGAAAATATTTTTCTAAAGTTTTATTGATACACTTTATTTTTATTTTAAAGATATTTTCACATCTACCCCCACTCCATGGGAGGTTTCTTATGACAAAGTAAAACAATTAAATAAAACCAATAATACAGTGACCTTATTTGAAAGTGCATGCCATATTCCATATCTTTAACTTCCCCAACTATTAAAAAAAACTCATAAAAATCAATTTTTTCTTCCTCTAAATCCCACCCCATAAAAAAGGAAAAGAAAAACAAATTCCTTATGACAAATAGGCAGAATTAGGCAAAACAAATTCTCTCAATGACTGTATACTGAAATTGCTCAGTTGTTTCTGACTCTTTGTGACCACATTTGGGTTTTCTAGGCAAAGATACTACAGTGGTTTGCCGTTTTTCTCTGCAGCTCATTTTACAGATGAGGAAACTGAGGCAAACAGGACCAAATGACTTGCCTAGGGTCACACAGCTAAGATCAGTTTTGACTCAAGGCCAGGTGCACTATCCACTGCACACCTATCTTATTTACATCCTAAATTCATTACCTCTCTGTCATGGATAACATGTTTCATCACTGGTCTTCTGAGATCATGAATGATGATTAGTTTATAAAAGTCTTCAAGCATTCATTTTTTTGAAACAGAGGACTTCTAAGCATTCCTGATGAAAAGGTCAGAGCTGAATAGAAACTTTGAAGTTCAAATGTAGGCGTTAAGAGAAACATAAAAAAAGCTAAACATGAAAGAACACTGATAAAGAACTAAACAAGGAAAAACTACATACATTCTAACATGGGGAGATGATGTGTATGTCTCCTCTGAATCCTTTCATTGTTAGGGGTGGTAGAGGGATCTTAAATAGACAGAGGACCTGAGAGTGTTTCTGTTATGTCTTAATGATCTTAAAAGAAGAATGAGGAATAAACTTCGGGTGTAGTATGGGAAGGGAAAAGAAAAATTAGGAAAGTTTATTTCATGTAAGTAGATGTCTATACAAACAAGGAATGAGAGGAGGGCTGACACTCTTTCTCATCTAAACTGGTGGTCAAAGGATGGAAGAAAACACATATATACAGAGTTGAATACAGAAATACATTCCACTCAACAACAGAAAGGAAAGGGAAGAGAGAAGGGTAACTTAGAAGTGAGGTAGATTAAAAGAGGAATTAGTCCTAAGCAAAATAGACTCTAACTAAAGATCTGCATAGGGGTGGCTAGGTGGTGCAGTGAATGGAGCACCAACCCTGGAGTCAGGAGGACCTGGGTTCAAATCCAGCCTCAGACACTTAACACAAAAACTAGCCATGTGACTTTGGACAAGTCACATAACCCTAATTGCCCTCCAAAAAGAAAAAAAAAATTTACAAAAATATTCATAGCTTTTCTTGAAGTGGCAAAGAATTAGAATCCTCTTTGATGCCCATTGTTGGGGAATGGCTGAGTAGGTTGTAGTATGCGGATATGATGGAGTGCAGTCATGATGTAAGAAATGAAGGGAAGGATTTCAGGGAAACCGGGGGACACTTGTATGAACTGCTGTAAAGTGAACAGAACCAGGAAAGCAATTTATACAGTGACAGCTTTGAAAGTCTTAAGAACTCTAGTTAGCTTGGTGACTAATCATGATTCCAGAGGACTAATGATGAAATATGCCACCCATCTCCTGATAGGGAGGTGAATATAGAATAAAACACATATGTGTTTTTGTATGCATGAATATTTTTTCTTTTAGACATGGATAATAAAGACATTTGTTTTACTTGATTGTATATATATATATACTTATAATAGGTTTTTTTTTTCATTCTCAATGTGTGGAGGGATAGGAAAGAGAAAAGAAAGACTTTTTATCAATTAACAAAATTAATTTTAAAAATTGTTCATTTTAATAATACTGATGTTATAGTATGGTGGCACAGTGGATAAATTGTTGGGCCTGAAGTTAGGAAGACTTGAGTTCAAATATGTCTTCATACCCTTACTAGCTGTGTGACCCTGACAAGTCACTTAATTTTTTTAGCTCCAGTTTCCCTATCTGTAAAATGGGAATAATAATAGCATGGGTTGTTGTGAAGATTAAATGAAATAATATTTTTCAAGAACTTTGCAAACCTTAGGGCACTATAAAATGCTTATTATTAGTGGTCTTGATATTAGTTATTCTTTTGGTTCTGTTTATTTCATTCTGTATCAGTCTATCTCCATGTTTTTTTTTAACCATCTATTTCATCATTTCTTATAGCATAATAATAATAATCTTCTCCTGGGGATTGCCTCATCAGAGTACTAACATGGGTTTCCATTAATTCAATATGTATTTCAGTTGAGCTCCTGCTGACTTAATTCCCTTTGTATTTTGGATATGAGAGCTTTATCAGAGAGGCTAATCTTGAAGATTCCTCCCTGCCCCCCATTACCTATTTCCCTTTTAATCTTAACTGCATTGGTTTTGTTTATATAAAGTCTTTTAAAAAATTTATAATAAAAATACCCTTATTTGGTCATGCACTTTTACCTTATCCATAAATCTGGAAGATAATTTCTTCCTTAATTCTCTAATTTGTTATGTTTTATATTTATTATGTTACCCTTCACACCTAAGCCATGCATCCTTTTGGAGCTTATCTTGTTGGATATTATGAGATGTTGGTCTATACCTAATTTCTGCCAGACTACTTTCCAGTTATCCTACCAGTTTTTGTCAAATCATTATCATATAGTTGAGATCTTTGGGTTTATAGAACACTAAACTAATTCGTTTGCTTCTGGACCTTGTGTTCCTAGGCTGTCCCATTTGTGAACTTTTCTATTTTTAACCAGTACCAAATAGCTCTAATGATTATTACATTATAAGATAGTTTGAGATCTGGTACTAGTTGGCTACCTTCCTTTCTTCTTTTTTTTTATTACTTCCCTTGACCTTTCATTCCACCATGTGAATTTTTAAAATTATTTTTCTAGCTCTATAAAGTTATCCTTTGGTAGTTTTATTGGTATAGTATTGAAAGATTAAATTAATTTAAGCATATTTTAATTTTTAGTATATTGGTATGGCTCAACCACAAGCAAATAGTATCTCTCCAATTCTTTAGATATATCTTTTATTTCTATAAAGAGTGTTTTGTAATAGAAGGTATATAATTCCTGAGTGTCTTCATAGGTAGACTCTCAAATATTCTTACATTCTGTAATTACATCGAATGGAATTTCTTATTCTCTCTTTTTCTGTGGTTTTGTTGGTAAATGCAGGAATACTAGTGATTTTTGTGGCTTTGTTCTATGTCTTGCTACTTTGCTGAATTATTTTATTAATTTTTAGTTGACTCTCTACAACTCTCAGGGTTTGATTTCATCATATCATCTATAAAATCAATAATTTAATTTCCTCTAACTATGCTTATTTCCTCAATTTATTTTTCTTATCTTATTTCTATAGTGAACATTTCTAGTGCTACATCAAATAATAATGGTGATACTGTAGCGGCAAACACCCCAATATCCCCAGGGTGACTGCCAACACAGGTTCTTAGATCTGCTTTTCAAAAGGAAAGCAACTCAAAATGGGTTAACAAGCTTACTTTAATCAAACAAACACACATTACCTAGTTCAGGGGAAAAAGGTCAGCACCCCAAACTTCAGAGTTACAGAACTTCAGAGTTACAGACAGGCTTCCAAACTGTCCTACCATTATATCAATACCAAATCACAGTTACCAGAGAGGGAAGCATCAACATCTGGGTTTTCAAAGCCGGGGGGCTCTCAACAACGGCTTCCCAGAATCTCATCTGGTCAAATCACACAACACTTCTCAAAGTAAGCCCCAAAGCAAAGCCTCTCCTCAGGGTTTATATAGCCTTCTCCTGGCTCTGAGAATGTAACAACCTTCTGGACCCACTTCCCAATCACAAAGTATCAAGGTGTGGGCTTTCCTGAAAAACAAGCCTCCCACCACAGGCTCCAGGTGCACTTAAGCTAGGGGCAGGGAAGATCTTTAAATTTGCATGTCCATTACAGATACTTACCCCTGTTCTTATTGGAAAGGCCTCTAGTGTTTATCAATTACATATAATGCTTGCTCTTATTTTAGATGTGATACTATTTATCATAGTAAGTAAAGGTTCTTTTATTACTGTGCTTTTTGGTCCTGCCCTGATAATTACTGGTCTCTTGTCATTGGTTTTCACCTCCCCTAGTGTATCTTATATTCAAAGCACCAGTGGACTTCAGTGTCAAGGTCTTGAGGGGATTTTCTAAGCTGCTCAGTAGAGCTCCTGCTGGCTTTCCTGCTAGGACCCCTATTCCAGTGCTCATGATATCTGGCTCTTTTTAAAAAAGGTATTCCAAACTGGATGCAGGGTCTTACTAATGTATTTCTTTTTTTTTTTTTTAAAGCAATTGGGGTTAAGTAACTTGCCCAAGGTTACAGGGCTAGGTTTTTTTGTTTGTGTGGATTAAGTGTCTGAGGCCGGCTCCGAACTCAGGTCCTTCTGACTCCAGGGCCGCGCTCTATTCATTGCGCCACCTAGCCGCCCCTCTTTCAATTTCTTGATCACCTTTAAATCTGGTGCCATGTGGAATATAAGCAAGAAAATTGAGTTCTTCCATCCTTTAATGCCATGATCCTAACCAGAACCTCCAGATGACAACTCTTATGCTACTTTTGTTTTCAAACATCTTTCTCTAGGCCCTAGTAGCACTTGTTCTGCTTCAGTGGGTAGAGAAATGGAGTTATTTTCTACTTAGCAGGAATAATTACTTAAAATAGGAAACTACAAAATGGCTCATTTCCTTCTCCCAGAATCTGGACAACACGTGAAATCATCCCTAACCCATTTCTTCCCTAATCACTCCCCTCATGGTAGCAACCTGGTGATGTCCCTGGGTCTTATTTCCTGTAAAGGAATGATGTCTCAGATTTCCTCCCCCCATAAAGCCTTGTGCTTCCAGGTTCAAGGTGTATCATCAGACTCCTACTCAGCTGATTTTGTCTTTAAAAGTTGACTTGAAGATGCTTTTCATGCTGCTTGTCACAGTCAGGTCTTTGTGGCATTGTCCTGGGTGTCAGAACTTCTAGGCACAGCTCTGGTATGAATCTGCCACTTAAGAGGATTATATAGGGGATCACGAAGTTGGGATGAATCCAACAATGTGAGGGCAAAGAATAAAATTTATCTGACCAATTGGATATAATAACCACCATGTCTGATTATCAAGAAAGAATCTTATGTCAACTTTAAGGTGCATTTCATAGTAAAATTAATGTAGCAATAATGTTGGGAAGATATCTATATATCTACATCCATATATACCTAGCTCGTTCCTATAGGCAAGATGATGAACAATCCTACTCTGCATTTAAATTTGCAAATTTCTCTGACCTACTGACTTCTTGCACGTCCATCAACCTCTTAACTCATTCTGGAGGTGACAGGAAAGGCTTGAGGCAAAAAATACCAATCAGTTGGCACAAATTTGGTGGATCCAATCAGAAACTGACAAGAATCCCCACCTAAACCAGAAGGCCTGGTTGAGGGAAAGAAAGCCATGGTTCTGGCCCAGAAAGCCTAGCAGTGGTTAGCAAGAAATTATAGGCGGAAGAACAGAAGGTGTGGTCCAGTCAGAATTCCAGGTGAGGCAGCCCAAATCTTCCTAATTTAGAGAGGCTGGCCCTACCAAGTAAGCTATAATGGGTTAAACCCAAATTCTAAATGATATATAATTGCCCTCAATAAGGAAGAGCATTGGGAGGCAACCAGATTCCATTCCTGTGACATCTAGTTGAGTGAATTGTTTTAATGAGTTTGAAGAACTATTTGTAAATTATAAGTTCTGCATTTGATAATAGCTTAGTTACCACAAAGCCAATGGACACTGGTGAGAGGCAGAAGTTTTATTAATAAATATTCATTGATTTATTTAAGGCATGAAGCACCTTACAACTCCAGAAGAAAAAAAAAAGAATTACTGGCATTACTTTTGTTTTGCTGATTGCTTAGAGAATTTCTCAAAACAACTTTCTGTAATTAGAATATCTGAAGCTTCTCACTCCATTCATGTCTTTCTAGCCCTCCCAGAAGTACTCAGTTTGGTCCCTTTCCCAACTACTGTGGGAAAACACCAGTCCATCCTCATCAGTTGAATTTTCAAAGGAAAACATCTTCATCACCCGAAGATCTCTAGATCCAAGTGGTGGCTATTTTAACCAAAATGACATATGTTAGCAGAGAGCAGCTGAAAATTTATAAATGAGGTAACTGAGGGAAAGAGAGATCAATTGACTTGCCCCAAATCACACAGATATTAATGAATAGAACCAGGAATCAAACCTAAGTAGACTGACTCCAAATCCAACATTCTTCCCTCTGTCATATGTTCAACTGTTTTTTAGTCATTGTGACCCATGGGGGTGGGGTTCTTAGCAAAGATAGTGGAATGGTTTGCCATTTCTTCCTCCAACTCATTTTATAGATAAGGAAACTGAGGCAAAAAGAGTTAAGTGACTTGTTCAGGGTCACACAACTAGTAAGTGTCTAAGGTTGGACTTGAACTCAGGTACTCCTGACCTCTATAGTCAGTTCTCTATCCAATGTGCCCCCTAGCCACAATGATCTCATTCTCATCTGATCCCTGGTACACTTATAACCTATATCATATGGTTAAACATTTAAGTACAAACTGTTCTATATTGTTTATTTTTTCACAGTGGTTAGAATTCAATTCAACCTGCTGCAACAAATATTTATTAAGTAAGTGTCTGTTATGTGCAAGGTGTCTATTAAGCAATCTTTTACAATCATGTGTGGGAGACACTTTGTTGCATTGAGAGCACTTAAAAGGTATTTTGCTTTGCTGAATCAACTTTTTTGTCATCAACAATAAACATAATGGGATCTGACATTTTCTATAATTTTTGATCAGTTGGAAATTTATGTTCTGCGACCAAACATCATATTTATATGTAGAAACCTACCTGTTTCTTTCACACATTTTCATCAAGGACACTCTCAAATAGGCATAGATCATGTTCATTAAGATTTTATGGACAGTAAGCCTATAGGTTGGTAGCTATTTTTTTCTTTTTGGAAGGGGGAGGGGAGGGCAATTGGGGTTAAGTGACTTGCCCAAAGTCACACAGCTAGTAAGTGTTAAGTGTCTGAGGTTGGATTTGAACTCCTGACTCCAGGGCAGGTGCTCTATTCACTGTGCCACCTAGTCGCTCCTGTTGGTAGCTATTAATATCTTCTTAGTGAACTCTTTTTGGATGTTAATATCATCAGTGCCTTCCTTCAATTTATTGGTATTACCACCTTTTCAGATATGTTGTGAATAGATTCCTCAACAAACTCAAAGCTGTATAGAGCAAACTATTTCCATATATACTTAGTCTGATCCAACTGTGCTCTCCATCTTCATCATCTTGAGAGCCATTTTCATTTCTTCATTTACTCTTTTGCTTGGCATTAAGGGCTCCTCAGAATCTGTCTTTAGAATCTATCTACTTTTCCAGGCTCTTTTTAAAAAAAAATACTATTTCCCTTCATGAACTCTACATTCCAGCTAAACTGAACTGCTATGAATTAAAACTCCATTTCCTGCCACTAGGTATTTGCCCAAGGTATAGTATTCTCTATAACTGGAAAATACGTGGTCTTTATCTCTGACCTTCAGAATCCTTGCCTTCCTTCAAGGCAAGATGTTATCCATTCATGCTCCTCTTCTGATTGTTGGCATTCTCTCAGTTTTCTTTACATTTCCTCATATGTTACCTGTGGCCTAGGTCACCTCCAGGACTCTGGGTTTATATAAGTTTGATCTTATGGATCTACCACCAAAAGGGACAGTTTCTTTCTTTAACTCTGTCTTCACCTTGTAATAAAATTCTATGGAAATCTCCAAAATAAATCTTAGGTATGGCTCATACCTAGGACTTCCCCATATTTGAGTAATATAGTCCCTTCCCCTTGTGGGAACTCACTATACAATACAGTTATCAGACATGGGACCAGGTATTTTCCCCTTTAGAAAATGCATACGTTACAAAGGACTCACAGATATACATGATCAAATACAGGAAACAAAATGCTTTTATTACACCTCCCTGGATGGTCAAGACCTTATGTGGGACTACTGAATCAGTATTCCCCATTTGTTTCAGACCCATACAACCCAAGAAATTAATGGTAATGCCATGAAATGTTGGCAAGGTCTAGATCTCCTGGACTCTCTTGGCATGGCTTGAGTTAACTGCAATAACTACCTGGTGATGGCATTCTTCCCAGAGAAAAATACTGTTGAGGAAAAATCTACTCCCAGGGGGCAAGGAGGGGTGCAATTCCTGATTCTCAAACTCAAGAACTCTAGTTCTCAGGATTATTCATAAAGTATCATTTAGGGCTGGAAATATCCATTCTCAATATCACTAGACTGATCTGTGCCCAGAAAAGAAAAGAAAAAGGCAGGGAAATGTAGATAAGAGCTAGACAACCAGAACCCCAGTGTTTTGCTTACTTGGACACAAAATTGTCATTTTCTCCTACTTCCTCATTGTGATCAGGTTTGAAAATCCAAGGGGAAGCTAATTTGTGAAAAGCATAAAAGGGAGAAAAGAAGTGGCTCGTTTCCCTGTTCTTATAGTCCTCAGAAGGGTTCATCCTTCTGAGTCTAAGTCAACTCGTCATCAGAAAGCATACCCAATCATTTTTTTGCCTAGTCCAAAATGCCTTCCTGAATGCTTAGATTAATTCAGTTTTAACAACAACAGAGTCAGAATTGTTCCCATCTTTCTACAACTCTTCTAACACTACTGCCATCTTTTCTCATCTTTGTCAATTTGCTAAGGTAAGAGATGAAATCTAAGTTTTAATTTGCATTATTTTGTGATTTCCCATGATTATTTATCCTCATTGATTTGGAGAAATTTTTCATATGTTGCTAAAAGTTTGTAATTCTTTTGAGAATTGTTCATGTCTTATGAACAGGATTTAGTGATCATTTCACTTAGGAGCTTTTGTTGTAATATATTTGTGTTAGTTCCTTAGATATCTTGGGAATTCAGCCCTTAGCAGAGATATTTGATTTGAAGATTTACCCCAGCTAATTCCTTTCCTTCTTATCTTAGTTGCATTGATTTTGTTAATGCAAAACCTTTTCAATTTCAGATAGTTTTAATTGTTGTGACACTTTTCCTTATGTGAGTGTAAATCTTACTATCTACAACTTCTACCCAGTGCCCTAAATCCTGCCCTATGGGCCAAGCAGAATAAGTCTTTAATAATAATAATAATAATAAGTATTTAACTCTTTCAAATGACAGGTCTTCAAGTACTTGAAGATAGCCATCATATCCCTTTCTTCAGTTCAATTCCCACAAAGCTTCTTTGATTGCTTCAAGTAATTCTTGATTGCTTCAAGTAATCCTCATGTGGCATAATCTCAGGGACTTTCATCATCCTAGAAACTTTTCTCTGAATATTCTCCATCCTCTCAATTTTCTTCCTAAAATTCAGTGCCCAAAATTGAATATGATACTCCAGATGTGTCCTACCAGAACAAGACTGTGACCACCATCATTCTGAGCCACATGCTTTCTGATGTACTGTTCAGATGGTGCTAGTTTGTTTGGTTTTTTTACCTTCTTATTATACCTTTGACTCATATAATACAACAACAACTACTACAACAACAGCTAACTTTTATATAGTGTTTTAAGGTTTTTAGAGCACTTTTACATATATCTTGCTAAAACCTCCAGATCATTTTAATGTGAACTGTTTCCCCCCATCCATCTTGTACTTGAGAAGTAATTTTTTTTTTATCCCAGGTTCAGGAATTCCTGTTTATCTATATAAAATTTCACCCTAGTTGATCCAACCCATTATTATCTGTTGAGATATTTTTCTATTCCATTTCATGATCTTGAAAGCATGAAACAAAAAGAAATGTCTGTTTGGAAATAATTATTATATATCCTTACTTCTATATGGTGAAAGCAGTTAATTTCATTATTTTTAGAACTTTTCTAAATAAAATACCTCCTCTAAATAAAATACCTTAGTAACAATGAATTTTACTATCAGACTCTTCCCTTGAAACTAAGATTAAACTTAAACATATGCCACAAACAATATATAGAAGAAAGAACTTGAAATATTACTTTTTGTGTGAAAAACAGAAAAAAACTTGAGCCAGGAATAGATCTTTATATAGGTAGAAAATGCATAGCAGATTTCAGTATGTGAGCAGAATAGGTTTCCTGTCCTCATTACTTAAAGAGATTCAAAAAGGCCTCAAAACTGACAGAGATACTGTATTCTTTCCCCGTTTATTGGTAAGCATGACATTTTCCCCAAAGGAAGGGCACGTGGCATCAAAGTTCATTTCTCCAAGCATGTCCTTCCAAGGAAAAGAAAGAGCAGCAGTAGAAAGTTAACCTAGATCCCAGCATCTTGGATATTTGCCTGGCATATTGTGTAGATGTAGCTCAATAACCCTGCTGGAAATCGGCTATTTTCATCTTTTTTAATGTTAGGAATTTAGGATAAACTGATTTAGCTTGAGTATGCTATTCAGTATATCTGTTTTTGTTGCTCTTCCTATTTTTGCCCCTCTGTTCTTTTATTTCTCAGTTTGCCCCAGAAGACAAAGCTTTGCTTCTTCTCCCTCACAATTCCTTTCATTTTTATAACTAAGAAGTATTTAATGCACATTGTGTAACAACTTCATATCCCAAGTTATACTCACAGACAATTAAGAGTTGGAAAGGCTCATCAAGGTCATTTAACTCAATGATGAGGCCCAAAGAGGTGATGATGAGAATGTCTAAAGTTGCCAAACAGATGGGGGCCAAGCAGAACCTAAAATTTAGCTTGCCTCACTCCCAGTCCAATGATCCTCCTACCAGACTACACTTGGCTTAACCTGATGAAAGGGCTGAAGAAATTCTAACAATAGCTAGAGAGAGTCTGTGCAGTGGGTAGCACAGTGTTGATTTTAAATGTTTCTAAACTTTTACAAATAGTTTTTATCTGATTCAGCTGAAACTTGATTTTGACAGAGATCTTCACATTAACTTTCTCATTTAACATTTGTTAAGCATTTTATTGTTCATCATTTATTTTCAAAGAGGACCAATGACATTGTGGGACAATGTCTCAACCTGTGTGTGAATTGGATTGATTTATTGGATATAAATCAATATATATATAGAAATATATTTATGTATAAATAAATATATATATATGAAATTGGACTCTATCGCAGTCCAGTGGCAGGACAAAAGTTAAGATAACTGGTGATGACTCAGGATTCAGTGGATGATGTGGGTGCCTTGGATATCTGACCAAGCTCTAAGCACTTCACAGTGATGTGGATCCCTAAGAGTTAAAAATAATATTAAGGGTTGCTTTTCCAGTACTTTGTGAAGTCCCTCATTTTTTCTCTTATCTGAAGGCTTCCTAAAGTCTCTTCCCCTTATTTTGAAATACCATAAAACCTCCCCTTCATCCTGGACCATAAAATTCCTTATCTCCCCCCATCCTGGGTCATAAAATTTCCCCTGTCTCCTTTATCTTCCTCATCCTCTACCTAAATATCCAACCCCCATTAGAAACCGTAAAAAATTACATCATCATCTCATAGGTTGTATAGTTTTCTATATATATAAGTCTGGTTCTTTTCTTATATTGGGGCCTTTTGTTTAGCTCTTTGCTAAATCTCAGTTCCCTATGCTTTTGTGTCAATAAAGTTCCCGTTGGCTAAAGAGAAGGTCTAAGTGAATTCTTTCAAATCCGACCCAGCTCTCCCAACTCTGACCTCAACAACATCACCTGCTTCAGCTGTCTTCATGGCTGTTAGAACAAATTGTTTTCATCCTCCCATTCCATCAGGGGAAGACTTCACATCATTGGGATAAGCACTTGCCAAGTGCCAGGTGCCATGCTAAGTACTGGAGATGCAAATATATAAGTAGATTTTAAAGATAATATTCATAAAATTATTATCAAAATATATTCCATCACAAACTTAAAATGCAGAATAAGACATACATTATTAGACATGGCCAATATACAAATTCATTTTGCTCAAATATACATATTTGTTACAAGGATTTGGTTCCCGCCCCCAGTATGGGAAGGGAGGTAGGAGAAAGACAATAATATTTGTTAATTAAAATTTTTTCCAGTATGCCATCTATGCCCTCAAAAAACAATTTTTGGAAGGTCATTAGCAGTGGTGTGCTGGTAAATGTTTAACTGTCAGCTTTCCATGATGGAGGAGGGGGGAATATGCACACAACACACTTTAAAATTTAATCTGCAATCTAAACATTTTTCCATCAAGTGATAGCATCTTAAGTCTAGACAATAAAAAATAACAATAAATCAAGATTTGTAACAGCTGCTGAATTGCAATTGTAGATCTGTACTTTCACACTGAAAATTTAACAATCAGCTCTCCTGAGTCAGTTTGATCAGAGTCTAGCATACCCCTGACCGTAAGATGGAAAGATTTAAAACTTCAGGATTACGGGGCGGCTAGGTGGCACAGTGAGTAGAGTGCCGGCCCTGGAGTCAGAAGGACCTGAGTTCGGATCCGGCCTCAGACACTTAATGAACACACAAACAAAAACCTAGCCATGTGACCTTGGGCAAGTTACTTAACCCCAACTGCCCCCCAAAAAGCAAAAAAAAAAAAAAAAACTTCAGGATTATCTAATCTCATCCCTTCATTTCATAGATGAAGAAACCAAGATTCAGAGATGTTAAATTATTTGGACAAGGTCACACTGCCAGTTGGCAGAGTGGGATTTGAACCCATATCCTCTGATTTTACATTCAATGTTTCTTCTGCTTTCACTTCATACTGCCTTTCTACCCAAGGTACTGACTACTAAGCTAGAAAGGCTTCAAGTACAGTCTTGGTATCAGGCCTAGCTAATTGTGGAGAGGCTTATATTTACTTGATACTTTAAGTTTAGAAAATAACTTTTTAAAAAACAAATCCCCCCTCCATGTGCCTACCTAAAAGCCCAAATGAACACTGCACTGCTGATGCCACTATGGTCAATTTTCTTCAATCTTTCATAATAGATTCCTTCATAGACATCAGTCCTTTTATCACTGCATGCTGTCTGCCAGTTTTCAGGTGGTCAGGGTCATCTAAAACAGGCTTCTTTCTGCAGGTGGACCTTAACATCGATTTGAAAGGATGTTTTCATAAATACGGTCTGTCCATTGAATCTGAGCAGAATTATGACACAGGGTAGAAAAGAACCACAAACCTTCACTAGACAGAACTATTAGCAGTCAAGACAAGTTATTTCTGTGGGAAACAGTATATGCCCCCTGGCAAGACATCTCTGTGTGTAATATTATCTTTGTAATCATTCATCTGGAGGAATTGAATACTCCATATCATTTATAGGACTGCCTTCCTGCCCCAGAAAAAAAAAAAAATTCTATGGGTCTCTTGTCATTCATGAACATTTCTTACCTCTGTTAATTTCTTTTAATGAACTTTGTTAACTTTTCCCCAAGTTATTAAGTTGCTTGCCTTTTCAATGAGGGAGGTGGGAAGGGAGGGAGAGAATTTAGAACTAAAAATTTTTTAAATGAATGTTAAAAATTATTTTTACATGTAATTAGGGAAAAATTAAATACATTTTTAAAGAACTTTTTCTTGAGCTGGAAATGTTGAGTAGGTCAGTTTTTGAGCATTAAAAATCTGGGGACTAGTGGGATCTATGTGCTCCTAAGGGGAAGGGTTTTCTTTTATTTCTTGAGGAGTGGCATCCTTAAGAGAACTTGGGACCTGATGCACTTACCTGTGTGACTGGACGATTTTTTTTCCTCTGTTGCTCAGAAACACCACGGAAGGTCCTAGTGGGACTGTCTTGTTGTATTCCATTACAGTGATGTTTCCTGGTCTTTTTCTGTTTGTGACACATTTGTGATGTTAGTAAAACTTTAGGGAAACATGATGTTTATCATCATCAGCATGATATGATGTTAATTACAAACAGAGAGAAATGAGAAGGGACCATGGTGGGTGGGTATTAAAAGAGATAACCCAACAACTCCCTTCTCCCTCTTCCTCCACAAAATAAAAAACAATACAGTTTCTTGTATTAGAATTATCTCTGCTCTGGGATCTTAGAAGAAAATTTGTCGCCCATAGATGTAATTATCTCTGGTGTATTTTTAATGTTCCTGTCTTTTTAACATCAGTACTCTCCAAATGATGTCATGTGGCTGTGCAGTCATGGAACACCTGAATTGATCTTTTAAGAATCAAATGATTTGGGGCGGCTAGGTGGCAGTGAGTAAGAGCGCCGGCCTCGGAGTTGGGATGACCCGAGATCGAATACGGCCTCAGAAAATTAGCACCCCCACATAAATAATGACTAGCTGTGTAACCTTGAGCAAGTTACTTAACCCCAATTGCTTTAAAAAAAAAAAGAATCAAATGGTTTAGTGCATAGAGCACAGGGCCTGTAGTCAGGAAGATCTATAGTCAAATCTGGCCTCAGACACTCACTAGCTGTGTGATCCTAAGCAAGTCACTTAATCTCTGTTTGCCTTAATCCACTGGAGAAGGAAATGGCAAACCATTCCAGTATCTTTGCTAAGAAAACCCCATACAGAAAATTGAGACGCTAATGCATTATTGGTGCAATTGATTCAACCACTCTGGAGAACAATTTACAACTATGATCAAAGGGCTATAAAACTGTCCATACCCTTTGACTCTGCAATAGCACTCCTAGGTCTGTATCCCAAAGAAAATTTTTTAAAAAGGAAAAGGACCCATATGTACAAAAATATTTATAGCAGCTTTTTTATGTCAAAGAATTGGGGAATGACTGAACAAGTTGTGGTATATGATTGTGATGGAACGCTATCGTACTATAAGAGCATGATGCTTTAGAAAAACCAAGAAAAGATTTACACAAACTGATGCAAAGTGAAGTGAGCAGAACCAGGAGAACATTTTGCACAGTAAGAGCAATATTGTACAATGGTCAACTGTGAATGACTTAGCTCTTCCTGGCAATGCAATGATTCAAGACAATTCTGTAGCATTTATAAAAAAACACTCTCTACCTCCAGAGAAAGCATTGATGGAGTCTGAATGCAGATCAAAGGATACTTTTTTTTTTTGAGAAATAGCAGGTTTATTTGGTTTGTCAGGCACTTCCAGAGAGTCTGAACACTTAGAAAGGCAAATAATGAACCACTCCTGCAAACCCCAAGCATCTTTTTTTTTAATTAAACAAATGCTTTATTAACTTCTGGCTTACATAATTCATTTCCACCAAATTTTGAGTTACAATTTCCCCCCATTTTTCCCTACCCACCACCCCAGAATAGCAGTCCCACTAGATATCCCCTCATCCAATCTGCTCTCTCCCATATCTTCTCCCATACCCCCTTCCACTTTGCCATCAGGGCAAGGTGAATCTCTGAGCCCCAATGCCTGGACATCTTATGAAACATTTAAATTTAAAACTTCGATTTTCAGATCCATTCCCTTCCTCCCTTGTCATCCACTCCCCCTCAGAAGATAAGCAATTCAGTATGTGTTGTACATGTATAGCTATGCCAAACATTACCATAGTAGATATATTGTAAAAGACTGCTTATATTTCTCTCCCACCCATCTCACCTCCCACCTGCTTCATTCCCTACTTTGATCCTGTCCCTCTTTGATAGTGGGTACTTCCAACCTCCCCTCCCCCCAGGATGCCCTACCCTCCATCCTCCCCTCTCTCATCCCCCTTTCCCCTACTCTCCTGCAGGGTGAGATATCCCATTTAGTATGTATGTGATTCTCTCCTTGAGCCAACTTCAATGAGAATATGGTTTTGCCTTTTTGTCTTCCTGTTCTTCCCCTCCCCTGCAACTACTTCCCCTTACCTCTTCTACATGAGATAGTTTACCCTACCCTGTCTCTCCCCATCTCCTCTTGCCACTTTCCTCTCTCACCTCTTGGCTTCACCCCTTAAGAATCATCCCTTCCCATCAAATTCAACCTGTGCCCTCTATCCATGTATACCTGTAAACGTATGCCCATATACCCTTCTTCAATTATTTTCATAATGAGACAGGTTTCATCAGACACAGTTATTGTTTTTCCATGTAGGAATGTAAAGTTCAACTTTGATAAGTTCCTTTTGATTTCTTTTCCTTGATTACCTTCTCAAGCATCTCTTGTTTCTTGTGTCTGAATGTCAAATTTTCTATTCAGCTCTGGTTTTTTCCTCAAGAATGCTTGAAAGTCCTCTATTCCACTGAATGACCATATTTTCCCCTGAAACAAGACACTCAGTTTTGCTGGGTAGGTGACCCTTGGCTTCAATCCTAGCTTTTTTGCCCTCTGGAATATCATATTCCATGCCCTTCAATCCCTCAGTGTAGAAGCTGACAGGTCCTGTGCTATTCTGATTGTGCTTCCACAGTATTGAAATTGTTTATTCCTGGCTGCTTGTAGTATTTTCTTCTTGATCTGGGAATTCTGGAACCTGGCTATAATATTCCTAGGAGTTTTCTTTTTGGGATCTTTTTCAGGAGACAATTAGTGAATTCTTTCAACCTCTATTTCCCCCTCTGGGTCTAACACATCAGGGCAATTTTCCTTGAGAATTTCTTTAAGGATGATTTCTAGGTTCTTTCTTCGATCATGGCTTTCAGGTAGTCCAATAATTTTTAAATTATCTCTCCTGGATCTATTTTCTAGGTCAGTGGTTTTTCCCATAAGATATTTCACATTGCCTTCTATTCTTTCATTTGTTTGGATCTTTTTAACAGCATCTTGATTTCTCATAAAGTCACTAGCTTCCATTTACTCCAGTCTAACTTTGAGGGAATGAATCTCCTCATTGAGCTTTTGAGATTCTTTTTCCATCTGTCAAATTTGGCTTTTTAAGGCATTCTTCTCCTCATTGCCTTTCTGAGCCTCTTTTGCCATCTGAGTTAGTCTATTTTTTAAGGTGTTATTTTCCTCAGTCAGGCTGTTGACTGTCATTTCATACTTTTCTTGCATCTTGATAATTTCTCTTCCCAATTTTCCCCCCACATCTCTTATCTGCTTCTTAAGGTCCTCTATGGCCAGTAGCCAGCTTGTATTTTCATTTGGGGCTGAATTCCGCTTTTCCCTTTGCTGGATTTTGTGGGCAGCCTCAAGATTGAGAGGTGAGAGGACAGGTGCTAGTGGTTGTATATTTGTGTCTGTCACCCTGGCTTAGCATCTCTGGGACCAAGGTTCAGACCCAAGAGCTGGATCTTTGAGAATAGGGGAGGAACTGTGTAAGGGAGCTGACTGGGGGCAAGCACACAGCTGTTCAGGGGCATACATCCATTGCCGAAAGGAATGGATAGATGGTAATGTTTCCAAAAAGCTATTTGTCAAGTTAGCTCCATTTCCTGGAGCAAGTCTGGGGCAAGCCTGATTTTTGAGGTGGGGGGTGGGAGAGGAGAGCATATACAGCATCATATGCTGAAAACCCACTCTGCTCCGAGATACAGACTATGTTCTGAGTATTGATTGACTCAGTACCAATGATGCTATCAGAACTTCTATGCCTGGGGCCCCATTACAATTCTGCTGGCATTTGAACCACAACTTTCTGACTCAATCAGGTTTAATTATGCACTGAACTGTTCAGATTTTCAATAGCATTTCATGAAATTCAGTAAACTGGCATACTTGGAGAAGGGGATATTCTGGCTAATTGAATTCCAAAATAACTGAGAGTTGAACAAGTGATCCTCTTGTTTCAACCCAGGTAAATGTTTCCCTTCCCCACCCAAAGCAATAAGCCACTCTTCAACCCTATTAAAGACATTAGAATCAATATAAACTTTGCTTGGAATGCATTCTTTCCTCTGCCTCTCAGAATCCTTATCTCACTTCAAAGTCTGGTTCAGGTGGCATCTGATCTCTGAAGCCCTCTTGATCACCCCCCAATTATCAGGGATCTCTCCTTCAAGTTACCTTATATTATACTTGTCTGTATACATTCTATATTCCCTAAAGAGAATATAACCTTCCTGATGGTAGGGATTTAAATTATTTTATTTTATTTTATACTACCAACATGCAGTATAGTGCTTTGTACATGTTATTGAATTGAATATGAGATTTTTTAAGTGGTTCAGTCAGTCAACAAGCATTTATTAAGCAAAGAAAAGCAAAAACTCAATCCCTGCTCCCTGATCCCAAGATCACCTTCTATTGGGGAGAGACAACATGCAATTTAACTATATATGTAAGATCTATGTAGATTATGTGAGATTGTATAGATGATTGCCTCTTCTAGCTTAGAAGAAGCAATCTGCTAACTAGAGTTATGTGACCAATCAATCAGCAAGTATTTATTTTTTTATTATTTTTTTTGAGGGGAAGAAGGCAATTGGGGTTAAGTGAATTGCCCAAGGTCACACAGCTAGTAGTGTCAAGTGTCTGAGACCACATTTGAACTCAGGTTCTTCTGACTTCAGGGCTGGTGCTCTATTCACTGCACCACCTAGTGGCAAATCAGGTCACTAGGAAAATATGATCTTTAAAAATAACAGACAGACTAGTCAGATGGCAATGAGGAAACCATGAGAAATTAGCATCACATGAATACTCTCCAAAAATGGGGTTCAGAAAAAGGGGGGCAGACAGAAACAGCTTTGTGTGTGTCTATTCAGCTATAAGGGAGAGCCGTTGATAAATATATGACTCTCTTTGTAGGTGTGTCTCCCAATGGCTTATTAGATTGAGGCAGTTTGAAGAAAATAGAAACATCCCTGTCTCTCATTGGTCTGACTCTCTATGGCAAAGCAACCTTCTCTTGAGTTTTCCAGGTAAGTTTTACTGTTGGGAAGAATTGTGAATTGTGAATTGTGAATTCCTTGGCAGCTGAATTTCACATAGCAAATTAATAAGAAGAATTGTGTTTTGGTAATCAAATAACAGTATGTGTATGAAATTGCAGTTGATAAAACATTGAGGGTAGGTACTGGTTTGGTTTTGGTTTTGGTCTCTGCATCCCCAAAATGTTCACAGTGAATGGCACACAGTAGGTGCTTCATGAATTATGTTGAAATGAAGATGAAGATGCATCAGCATCACTAATGTCATTGTTACCTTAGAAACATCAGGGTGTTGAAGTAGATAAAGCACTGAACATGGAGTCAAGGAGACCTGAGTTCAAATCCTGCCACAGACACTTGCTGGCCATGTGACCCTGGGCAAATCACTGAAGCTTCTCTGAGGCTATTTCCTCATCTATAAAATGGAAATATTGGAGTGGCTACGTGTCACAGTAAATAGAGCAACAGCTCTGGAGTCAGGAGGACCTGAGTTCAGATCTCGCCTCAGACACTTGACACACTTACTGGCTGTGTAACCTTGCACAAGTCACTTAACCCTAATTGCTCTGCCTTCCGTCCTCCAAAAAAAATGGAAATATGAATAACACCTATATCACAGGGTTGTTGTGAGGACCAACTGAGATAACATATGCAAAGGGCTTTGTAAATTTCAAAGTGCTTTACAAATGCTGGCTATTATTTTACACATAAATTTCTTGTGAGTTTGGGCGGCCCCTGAGCCAGATTCCCAGGGCCAGTCAGCTCAGCATGGGCCAAGTAGGTGTATGCATGCACATACACATTTTATATATATAAATATATATTATATATACAAATCTATATAGACACACATCTATTTCTGGACCCACAAAGTCAGAACTGGATCCTAGAACCCAGAGGGTACTAAAGTTGACAGACTAAAAGAATAGGAAAGACTGAAAGAAAGAAATGTTTCAACTCTGGAGTTATCTCCTTTTTTTCCAGATAGAATCATTTTCATCCTCACTTTATCTTGTTCAGCTGATATCAGTATTTCAGCAAACTTTTTATTCACTTCATCTCAGCATTTCGGAGGTGCGGGTTCTCAGGAGATACCCCTGGGAATCTGAATAAATTCCCATGACATAAAGCCATCTCTTCAGGCATAAAGAAGTTTTTGTGCCAGGAGTGTGGGGAAAAGGGGGGCCATTTCTGTTATTTCCTTTCTCTTCCTCCCAAAGCTCTTCCAGATGTGTGATCTAAATATTCAGGGTGAGGGTAGCAGAGGATGACCTGGAGTTATCTTCCTCACTGTGAAGCTATTAACTCTGGGCCTGACTCCCTCAAGCTCCAGACATCATCTCAGGCTTCATTCATCAGCAGGAGCAGA
The DNA here is from genome assembly GCA_011680675.1 of Gymnobelideus leadbeateri. Classification (NCBI taxonomy): domain Eukaryota; kingdom Metazoa; phylum Chordata; class Mammalia; order Diprotodontia; family Petauridae; genus Gymnobelideus; species Gymnobelideus leadbeateri. Next base: position 376,891 of record WOXC01012085.1, on the reverse strand, counting down.
ACAGGCTATTCTCAGGTTACTTGTGGTGAGGAATATGCATGAGATGGAGATGGGGGGGGTGGTACAGGACGTCAGCAGGAGCACAGGTTCACTGGGCAGTACTGTAAGAGATTTCTCATTCACTGTGGTGGTGACAGGTGCTCCCAAGGAAAAAAAAACCTCGGAACCTGAGTTTACTGGTGACTTATAGAGATTTTTCATCTATGCTAAGTCTATAATTTCTCATAGAATCAAAGAAAGTGAAAATCACCTCCGTCTCCGACTCAACTTCAAGCAATTTGAAAGGATGGACTGTCCCCATTTCCGCTTTTCCCTTTGCTGGATTTTGTGGGCAGCCTCAAGATTGAGAGGTGAGAGGACAGGTGCTAGTGGTTGTATATTTGTGTCTGTCACCCTGGCTTAGCATCTCTGGGACCAAGGTTCAGACCCAAGAGCTGGATCTTTGAGAATAGGGGAGGAACTGTGTAAGGGAGCTGACTGGGGGCAAGCACACAGCTGTTCAGGGGCATACATCCATTGCAGAAAGGAATGGATAGATGGTAATGTTTCCAAAAAGCTATTTGTCAAGTTAGCTCCATTTCCTGGAGCAAGTCTGGGGCAAGCCTGATTTTTGAGGTGGGGGGTGGGAGAGGAGAGCATATACAGCATCATATGCTGAAAACCCACTCTGCTCCAAGATACAGACTATGTTCTGAGTATTGACTGACTCAGTACCAATTTTTTTTAAATGCAGTCATAGAGGCAGCAGAAGGAAAATATGCTCAGAAGCTATTTAATGACCTTTTTGAAGATTACTCCAATGCCCTGAGACCAGTGGAAGATACAGACAAAGTATTGAATGTCACTCTGCAGATTACACTCTCCCAAATTAAAGATATGGTAAGTAACACTGAGTGTCTGTTAGAGATGTTGTTTAGGATAGCAACCTTATTTCCAAAAGAAACAACTTCTTAGCTAGGGTAGTAAGAATAGGAGCAGGAGCTATTCTGCGTAGGCTTAAAGGGAGATGGGTGAGATGAGGGGGAGAGGTCTTCACTCCACAAAGGTGTTAATTTCACTGATATTTTCCTCACATGTGAATACTCAGCAGTCTGTTATGTGAATGAGCAAAATAAAAATGACCTTTAGAACATGCTTGAAGAAAGAAAATAGAAACAAGAGGGGTGTGTGTGTGTGTGTGTGTGTGTGTGTGTGTGTGTGTGTGTGCATGTGTGTGTGTGTTTAAAAGCTACTATATCTTATTCTGCATTTGAGAATACATAATAGCTATGAGGTTTCACTTCTCTGCATTATGGGTTTCTCTCTCTCTCTCTCTCTCTCTCTCTCTCTCTCTCTCTCACCCTCTCTCTCTTTTTCTCTCTCCCCCTATTTCTCTGTCTCTTTGTCTCTCTCTTTCTCTTTTCCCTTATCTTTCCTCCCTCCTTCCCCCTTCTCTACTCCTCTTTCCTCTCCTCTTTGTTCTCTTTTTCTTCTCTTTCTCTCTCTCCCCTTTCTCCTCTTTCCTTCCTTCTTTCCCTCTCTTCTCTCTCTCCTCTTTCATCTCTCCTCTTTCTCTCATCTCTCTTTTCACTCTTTCATCTCTCTTTTCACTCTTTCTCTCTGTCCCTGCCATTACTCCCTCCTTGTATGTTTTCATGAGAAATTTGATCTGTTTATCAGACAGGACCTGAACAGCTGCACATTTTAAGCTAAGCATAATTTTAAAAGATAGACTTTTCAGTTAACTTAGGGAAGGAGAATTTTTAAGAGCTGTTGCTTGTGCATTTAACATTAAACCTTTGAAATGGTCATAAAGCAGAAGTTGACAATGTATTCTAGAGAAAGGATACATCTGGTTGAGTTGTTTTCTAGAAACATCTACATCCTGAGTCCTCTTGCAGGATGAGAGAAACCAAATTTTGACAGCCTATCTGTGGATTCGCCAGATCTGGTACGATGCATATCTCAAGTGGGACAGAGACCAGTATGATGGACTAGACACCATCAGGATCCCCAGTGACTTAGTATGGAGGCCAGACATTGTTCTTTATAATAAGTAAGTTGGAATCAAAACTAACTGTGTGTCACTATCTTCATGTATTTCACCTAGTAATTTATTTGAATCTAAGCAAAATGGATATTCCAAGCAGGCATGAAATTATGCCCTTGTGTAGGAATTAGACAACCAGCCTAACAAAACATTTAATGTATTTTTTCATCTTGTGTCTGTTTTGGCTCACATTAGCTGCCTATTAGGACAAGAAAGGGAGACACAGCCATGTCTATCTTTGTTCCAGAGCCTAGCAGCATGGTGCCAGGTACACAGAAGTGGTGGAGGCTGAGCATCCTATGCATTTTGTCATTTAGTAAATGATGTGCAAATAGTCACCGATGCTTTTGAGTAAACAGCTTGGGTACTTTAAACAATACCATTGTCGTCCTGGAGATGAACAGGTAGCTAGGCAGTGTAATAGACAGAATCTGGACCTTGGATTTAAGGAAACTGAGTTAAAAGCCTGCCTCAGACGCTTGAAAACTATGTGACAGTGGACAAAACATTTGACCTATCATCTGTTAAATGGGGATAATAACAGCACCTGCCTCATGGGTGGTAAGGATTAAGCCAGATAATGTATATGAGGTGCTATAAAACTGTTAGCTCTTATTACTTTCATGTTCTGAAGAAACATTAAATCCAGGTAACAAGAATGCTGAATGTCCTTATAGAAGTCTGATGCCTAGCCAAGGACATTTAATCAATCCTTCTAGTAAGAGATGCTCTCCCTGGGAATCTGACAATCTGGAGAGGGAGGACAGGGAGATATAGCAAAGAAAATGCTGAATCTGAAGTCAGAGGACACTTACACGCAGGGGTTTTGCCCTTGTGGTACCCTAGGCAAGTCACTTTCCTTTTCTATAAAAAGGTTCCTTACAAGGGTGAAGTGAGGGAAGTGCTTTGTAAACATCAAAGAGTCATAGAAATGTGAACTGTTGGGGCGGCTAGGTGGCACAGTGAGTAGAGCACCTGCCCTGGAGTCAGGAGAACCTGAGTTCAGATCCAGCCTCAGACACTTAACACACGCACGCGCGCGCACACACACACACACACACACACACACACACTCACACTAGCCGTGTGACCTCAGGCAAGTTACTTAACCCCAACTGCCCTCCAAAAAAAAAAAAAGAAATGTGAACTGTTGTCATGAAGTTTTCCAGGTCACTAAAGGGCCGTTGGCTACATTATCACTGCTGGTTACAATCTCCTAGGGAACAAATTCATTTGGAGGAGCCCTGCCTTGTCCCTTGCCTGTGGCACATCAACTTGGTTTTCCACAGACATCTTAAATTCAACATATTCATTTTAGAGCTCATTACTTTCTTCCCTCCCTCAACCTGACCCTCCTTTATCCAACTCCTGTTTAAGGCACGACCTAGTTACCTTGGGTATGTAACTTTGGAGTCATCCTTGATCTGGCCCCAGACCTTCACAAACTGTGTGACCTTGGACAAGTCACTTAACTTCTATTTGCCTTGGTTTCCTCATCTATAAAATGGGGGCAACACCAGCATATACTTTCAGGATTGTTGTGAGAATGTAAAGGTGTTGTAAAGCACTTAGCCCTGTGCCTGGCACATAGTAGGCATTATATAAATGCTAGCTCTTGTTATTATTATTGTTATTGTTAGATTATTCCTGATTGTCCCACTTCTGGCCTATATCAAATCAGTTACAATTATTGATTCTATCTCCAAAATGTATTTCCTACTGCCTGTTTTCTCTACTCACAGGGCTACCCATATCCTCTGAAACTTCCTAATTAGCCTCCCTGTGTCTGGTTTATGCCTTCTCAGTGTGTCCTCCACTGTCCATACCACCATCAAAATAGTCTTACTAAGGTACTGACCTCACTCAAAAACATTCAATTGTTCCCATTGCCTCTAGGATAAAATATAAACTCTTCTGCTTGGCATTTAATGCCTTTGTCAGTATAGCTTCAGGCTACATTTCCAGCCTCCATACCACTCTTCTTTAAAAACTCTACCTTCTAGCCAAGCTCTTTCTCAACCTTGACACTCCTCCCATCTCTGTGCAATTACAACAGCAATTCTCCAGGACGGGAATTGATTTCTTCTTCATCCCCACCTCTCAGAATCCTTGTCTTCCTTCAACATTTGGCTCAAGGGCCATCTCATCTGTGGAGGCTTCCCCAATCTTTCCTTCACCTGACCCCCACCTTCACCTTCACCTCCCCTTGCCCCAAGGTGTTAATATTTTCTCCCTCCCATTCAGAAGCAGTGTTTCAAAGGAACAACTCCATGGGACTTGGTAACTAACTGAATATAAGGTGAAAGAGAGAGCCAAATGATCAACAACTCTAAACTTTTGAGCCTAAGGTTTTGTTCAGTTGTGTCCAACTCTTCGTGACTCCATAGAGTAGACCATAGCATGCCAATGCTCTCCATGGGAGTTTCTTGGCAAAGATACTGGAATGGCTTGCTATTTCCTTCTCCAGTGGATTAAAGCAGACAGAGGTTAATCAACTTGCCAAGGGTCACACAGTGACCCTAGGCACAAGGTCAGGTCTTCCTGACTCCAGGCCCAGTGCTCTGTTCACTGAGTATAACTTGTCTCCTTGAGCCTAAGTGCCTAGCAGAATAGTGGAGACTGAGTTAGAAAGTTAAAAGGTAGAGAGCTACTTTGGAGGATGGGAAAATTGGAAAGAAAATGAGATGATGAATTAAACTACATTCTAATTAACAGCTTTTATTTTTTCACTTCTGCCCCACCCCCCTTAGAGCTGATGATGAATCTTCAGAACCAGTGAATACAAATGTGGTCCTCAGATATGATGGGCTCATCACTTGGGATTCCCCAGCTATAACCAAGAGTTCCTGTGTAGTTGATGTATCTTATTTCCCTTTTGATGATCAGCAGTGCAACCTGACCTTTGGTTCTTGGACCTATAATGGTAATCAAGTGGATATATTTAATGCATTGGATAGTGGAGACCTCTCTGATTTCATTGAAGATGTGGAGTGGGAAATCCATGGAATGCCTGCAGTGAAGAATGTGATCACTTATGGGTGCTGCTCTGAGCCTTACCCAGACATAACCTTTACTCTTATTCTGAAGAGGAAGTCATCTTTCTATATTGTTAACTTATTGATCCCATGTGTGTTAATATCTTTTTTGGCCCCCTTGAGTTTTTACCTTCCAGCAGCCTCTGGTGAAAAAGTGTCCCTGGGAGTCACTGTCCTCTTGGCCATGACCGTATTTCAATTAATGGTTGCAGAGATTATGCCTCCTTCTGAGAACGTACCCCTGATTGGTGAGTAGCAGTAGTGGTGGTTATATTAAGAAGAGTAATGATGGCTATGTGCTCAGAGTGAATGAGTCACAGTTTGACAGTAATGATAGTGAGGATGGTGATGATGATGATGATGATGATGATGATGATGATGATGATGATGATGATGATGATGATGTAGGGCAGTTAAAAAATGTCATTCTATTTCTATTGCCTTTAATATAGTAGATACTTAAATAAATGCTTTTGGGGTTGGATCAGGCAGTTCCAGATTTCTGCATAATTGATTGTAATTGGCATAGACCACAAGCTGTTAGAATTGGAAAGGAATCTAAATTCAAAGGAATCTAAAATCAAATTCAACTTCTTTGATTTATAAGTCAAGTGGCATAGAGGATAGTGGATTTAACTTGGAGTCAGGAGTTTTGATGTTTGATCAAATAAAATTCTATCTGCTCTTTAAAACTAGAGTGAACAGGGGGCAGCTAGGTAGCACAGTGAATAGAGCACCGGCTGTGGAGTCAGGAGGACCTGAGTTCAAATTTGGCTTCAGACACTTAACACAAAAACTAGCCATGTGACCTTGGGCAAGTCACTTAACCCCAATTGCCCTCCAAAAAGCAAAAACAAAACAACAACAAGAACAAAAACTAGAGTGAACAAAGGTTTTGACTTGGGAAGTGTAGGGGTAAGGGTAGAAGAAAAAGAAAAGTTATTTTTAATGCAAATTGGGTTTCTTTTTCTTGATTTGAGGCAAATACTACATAGCAACAATGGCCCTGATAACAGCATCAACTGCACTCACCATCATGGTGATGAATATCCACTTCTGTGGTGCTGAAGCCAAACCAGTCCCTCAGTGGGCAAGGGTAGTCATCTTGAAGTACATGTCCAAGATCTTATTTGTTTACGATGTTGGGGAAAGCTGTGCCAGCCCACACCATAACAAAGAACGAAACCATCACCAGAAGGGCTGTGGCAGACTCCCAGAGCTGCCTCGGAAAGGACACAGGAACAGAGACAATAACATTTCCCGAAAGAAGGAAATCAACAGACTTTTAAGTAATGACTTGGGAACCCAGGGCGAGAATCCCAAAGAGGCAGATGGCTACTGTGCCCGGTATATAGCCCTGACGAGGAATATTGAGTACATCGCGAAGTGCCTCAAAGATCACCGGACCAATAATGCAAAAGGAATCGAGTGGAAGAAGGTAGCAAAAGTGATCGACAGATTCTTTATGTGGATTTTTTTCATCATGGTGTTTGCTATGAGTATTTTAATTATAGCTAAAGCATAATCTATGAGGTTGAAAGAATGTTGGATCTGGGAGTCAAAGAACATGATTCTGAATCTGAACTATAATATTTACTACCTGTGTTATGGCAGGCAAGTTATTCATGTGTCTGGGCATCACTTTCCTCATCTGTCAATTGTAGGGGTGGGGGAGCTTCAGTGAGGTAGTCTACAGTGAAAGGAGCACCAGTGCCAGAATGGGAATCATTAGGTTCCAAGCCCCAGCCTGTCATTTATTGTGTGACCTTAAGCATTTAAGCCCATTTGGGGCTTCAGCTTCCTCATTTGTAAATTGAGAGCATTAGACTTCATAACAGCTAAAGGTTTTTTGTACTCTAAATGAATATTCCATGACTCTTCCAGCTCTAAATCATTTTCATAAGCCAGATGTTAAGATTTTCTCTATCATGTAATTGAGGGGCCAATAGTCTTTAAAACATATCACACACACACACACACACACACACACACACACACACACACCTTCAGACAAGGAAAATATGTCAGTGCCATTCTAGATAAAAATAAAAGATCTTATACTTCAATTCTAATTATAAGCTTTTTCTGTGTTAAAAGCATTTCTGATACAAGTAGGTAAAATGTGTGTGTGTGTGTGTGTGTGTGTGTGTGTGTGTGTGTGTATTGGTGTGGAGGGAGGATGATCTTTGAACCTTGTTATACAAAGATTAATTTCTACAAATGTTATACAAAGTCACCATGAGGACCATCTCCGAATAGGGCTATAGCAAGTCTGCAATTTCCCTACCACTGAAGGTCTTCTGGCAGAGGCCAAATGGCCATTTATGTGGGTTAATGTAATTTGGGTAAGCCATGGATTCGTTGACCTCTGAGATTCCTTTTAATTCTGAGATTCTGTATTATATATAAAACCAGAAAGGGACATGTAGAACTTTCCTTCCCTTCAGGAACCCCTTAAAGACAGAGAGCTCCTCTTTTCCATGATTTAGAATAGTTTCTATTGGTTTAGAATAAATAAATTAAACCATGACTCCATGGTTTAGAATAGATAGTGCTTACCCTATAACATGTGCTCAAAAAGCATAAATTTATGTTACCTGACTTAATAGGTGAGTGAGTCAGGCTGTTTTATCAGAGGCAATAATACTACCTATCTACATGCAAAATTCATTGATTCATTCATACTACCTTATCCCCTTCTTCTTTCTTGGGATACCCAGGCATGTATTCTTCCTCCTTCTTGCTGAGCATATGGACAAGGAGTTGCTGATGCAACTTAAGCAATCCTACCCAACAGTCTTAGCTTAGACCATCCACAATTGCTAGGTGGTCCCTTCTTGTGAACAGTAGCAGCTGCCACCACACAACACAGAACTCCACAGGGGAAGTTGTTTATGTCTAAAATCCCTGACTCTTATAGGCCTGGGATAGTGGTTATCTAGCTTTTTGAAGTTATAGAACCATATATATCTATCCTAAAACTGTGATCAAGGGGTAACCTTTTAATGCTATATTAAGCCCTTGGTTCTCTAACAGGCAAGTTCAAAGCTCTATTACACTGGAAAAGGCATCTGGTGATGGATTGATTGTCTGCTATCTGGCAGAAAGGCTCAGGCTGGTTGTCAGGTTTCCATAATGACTCTAGAAAACAGGCTACCCCATATAAAGGGATGGCAGTTTGCATTAGTGGAAGCCAGACCCATACTAATGAAATCATGGGTCCTTGTCAAAATTATAAAAGTATGGGGCAGCTAGGTGGCACAGTGAGTAGAGCACCAGCCCTGGAGTCAGGAGGACCCGAGTTCAAATCCAGCCTCAGACACCTAACACTTACTAGCCATGACTTGGGTAAGTCATTTAACCCCAACTGCCCTACCTTACCCCCTCCAAAAAGAAAAAAAATTGTAAAAGTGCACGTATATACACACATATATGTGTATATGTGCAATATATATGCATATATATTATAGTATAGTGATAATAAAGCAAAAATAATAACAGTTTTTAGGAGATGATCCACAGTAGGCACTTATGAAATATTGATTGGTTAATCCATGTTGCTATGAAAAAAAGGAGAGAGTGTTGGGAAGGATTCTTGAAGATATTATTAATAATAAAAATAATAATAATAAAAATCATAAGATAGCAAGAAAATAAAGTTAGGGATGGAAGTCATGAGGGCTGTAATAAAATCTCTATTGTTTGTTGTCATTCAGTTGTTTCTGACTCTTTGTGATCCTAATTGGGGTTTTCTTGGCAAAGACACTGGAGTGGTTTGCCATTTCCTTCTCTAGTTCATTTTACAGATAAGGAAACTGAGGCAAAGAGGGTTAAGGGACTTGCACAGGGTCACACAGCTAGTAAGTGCCTGAGACTAGATTTGAACGTAAGGTCTTCCTGACTCCAGGCCAGGGATTCTATCTACTGCTCCACCTAGCTGCTCTGTAACAAAATTACTCTGCTTTTTATGTTGTTTCTTCTCAGGGTAACGGTAAAACAAATAGAACTCATTTTTCACTTAGTACAGGTTACTTTTTGTTATTGAGTACTTTGTACTTAGTAACAAATATATCACTATGGGGTATAGATAGGGGTGGGGAATCTGCCACAGGTTAAGGCCACAAATGTTCTGTATTCAAATGTCTGGATTCAGGCAAAAGGCTGTCCATAAGGACCTAGAAGGCCACATGTGGCCTTAAGACTGCAGGTTCCCCACCCCTGGTATAGATGCTGATGAAATCTGGAGATAAAATACAAATTCCATTTTTTATACAAGGTGTCGCCAAAATCTTAGTGTGCTGCACTCCTTTGGAACAGCCTGAATACCACTTTCAGATTTACAAAGTGCTTTCCTTACAACTGAGCAGGTAGTATAAGCATTATCCTCATCTTACAGAAGTTTAAATAACTTGCCCGTGGTCACAAAACTAAGAAGTGTCTAAGCTAAGATTAGAACCTAAGTCTCTCCTAATTCCAGATACAACTTTTATTTTTTGGATGGCAATTGGGGTTAAGTGACTTGCCCAAGGTCACATGGCTAGTTTTTGTGTTAAGTGTCTGAGGCCGGATTTGAACTCAGGTCCTCCTGACTCCAGGGCTGGTGTTCTATTCACTGCGCCACCTAGCTGTCCCTGGATCCAGCTTTTTAAAATAAAAAACAAAAAAACTTTCTATTATTCTATCCCTTGAAGGTAAACGATTTGGAAATAAATCCTCCCACAAACCTATTCGGGGATGGGGAACCTGCATAGCACTTGAGGACCTAGAGGGCCACATGTGGCCTCGAGGCTATAGGTTCCCCACCCCTGTTTGATTGTAAGTTCTAAGAGGGCAAAGGAATATAGTTTATTTTTCTTCCCATGACAACCTCAATGTCCAACAAAGTACTCTGCGCATTGGTCGAGCATTAGAAATAAGTGTTGAATTAAATCAAATTTAAAATGTAAAAAAAGTCTGATCCTTTCACACACACAAAGACAGGGCTAATTCAGTGGTTTCCCCCACCTCTCCTCTTCCTCTACTAATGAAATTCACCACAGAAACTGAGTGGATATCTGGGGATTTGTTGAGTTCTGGGGAACACAGTTTGAAAGCAATTGTATAGATTGAGAGGTCTCTTTTGGGGCACAAATACTAAGCAGAAGGCTGTGGGATAAAAGCCTTCTGGGTTTCAGCATTACACAGACTGATTACTTCATTCACAGGAGAGAAAAGTTAGAAGCTGACCTACTTGGTACATAAGCCCAAAGAAGTGAATTAATTACCTTGTTTGGGTCCCTGGGGACTTGAAACAATGATCTCCACCACCACACAGAATCTTGGTCCTGCTGAGATGAAGTCCAGGCTAAAGTTCATGTGATAACCATTGTTTTCCTAATTGTTTCAACTAATAAGCCATGCCTGGATAGAGGGGTAATTGAAAACCTTTGAGGGTCAAAATATAGCTAGTCAATGTCACCATCTTCCAGGAAATTCAGCCCCAGAAAGGGGTTTGCATCATCAAATAAATGATCTATTGAATTCTTAATGACAGGTTTTGTGTGGAGTAATTAAAGCTGTAAGTGTATCTGGACCTTCATATATAATGTAAAGTCATAAAGCGATTGATATTGTCCTGTTCACATACTCTGGGACTGGGTCCCAAGATAATCTACTAGGAAGGAAGATGGCAGGAATCCAGAGTGTTCTTTGTACTTTGGAATAGGCTGCCCAGCCTCCTTCATCTGATGCACGAGCAGTGACCAGCACATCCACTCTAGCAACCGGGGATGGTACTGTTGTTCAAAAGATCCCTGCTGTACTCTAGAATCCACAGGTCTGGGGTATCTGTCTAGAGCTGGAAAAGTCCTATCAATATTCACTAGTTCAACTCCTTCATTTTAGAGAAAAGGAAACCAAGGCCCATTTTGTTGTTGTTCAATCATATCTGACTCTTTGTGACCCCATTTGGGAGTTTTCTTGGCAAAGATACTGGAGTGGTTTGCCATTTCCTTCTCTATCTCATTTGACAGATGAGGAAACTGAGGCAAATAGGGTTAAATGTTTGTCTGAAGGATCTTAAGTCAGATTTCAACTCAGGAAGATGACTTACTGGCTCCAGGCCTGGCCCTATGCACTCTACCAGCTGACTGGTTCTGCACCTTTATAGGGTGGCCCAAATTCTCTCAGCACCAACTTCAACACTGGATTGATATTCAGTTCAATCTCACAAATGCTCATTAAGTGCCAAGTCTCGGCAGGGTGTCCTGAAAGTCTTCTTGAATCTATTAAAGCATGAAACTACTAAGACTTTCAGACAGCTTGTGTGTGCTGACTCCTGGCTTTTGGGGTTTCCTTCAAGTCTCAGCTCAAAACTGACCTTTTATAGGCAGCTTTCCTGGCATCCCCAGGGTCACCCTTGGTGGCTTCCCTTTGAGATTACTTCCCCTTTACATTGCATAGCTCTTGTATGTGGATATAGTTATTGGAATGCTGTGTCCCATATTAGAATGTGAGCCTCATGGAGGTGGGTAGAGGCTGTGTCTTTGCCTTTCTTCATGTGTCCAGGCCTTAACATGGTTCCAGGGACAGAGCAAGTACTTCATAAATATTTGGTGATTGTAAAGGCAAAAAGAAAACAATCCCAGCCTTGGGAAAGTAGATATCCTTTGAGGTCCCTTTCAATGGCTTCCTGTGAGGGGGAGAGAAGGGCAGGAGAAAGGGAGAATGAAGAGAACTCCATTTTAAAAATGCAGATAAAGACCTGCACAGCTCAGTGCTAGATGCTAAGGACACAAAAATGAAAAAAGTAATAATTAGCATTCATATTTAAGGTTTGCAAAGCACTATTATACACACACACACACACACACACACACACACACACACTTCTCTTTAATTGAAAACATTCCCTATGCTTATGGAGCGTATGTACAGGGGTGGCTAGGTGGTGCAGTGAATAGAACCCCAATCCTGGAGTCAGGAGGACCTGAGTTCAAATGTGGCCTTAGACACTTAACACTTACTAGCCATGTGACCTTGAGCAAATCACTTAACTCCAATTGCCCTGCCCTCCCCCCTCCAAAAAAAAAAGAAATGTATGTACAAGCATACACTGTTGTTCAGTCATGTCCAACTCTTGACCTGTGGGCCTCATCACAACAATGCTCTCCATCTGGTTTTCTTGGCAAAGATACTGGAGTGTGTGATATTTCTTCCTCTGGCATATTAAGGCAAATAGAGGTTAAGTGACTTGCCCAGGGTCACACAGCTATTAAGTGTCTGAGGCCAGATTTGAGCTCAGGTCCTCCTTACTCCAGGCTTAGCACTCCATTGAGCCACGTAGCTGTGTGCTTACACGTGCACACTTGTGCATGAGAGTGCACATACACACATACACACACACACACACACACACACACACACACACACACACACACACACATACACACACACACCCCAGTCTCACTCTCTCTTCCAGAGTCATTGGAATCCAGTGTCAAGGTGAGTTAAGGATAATTGGTGATGGCTCCTGATATAGAGAATGATGTGGGTGTCTCAGATATTTGGCCAAACTCTAAGCACCTCACAGGGCCTGCTTTAGCCACCCTCATGGCCACTGGGACAGATTGTTCTCATTCCAGTAGGGGAAGTCTTCACATGCTTTGGGTAGACATTCCCCTAACTCACTGATAGGTTTGAAGCCTCTCAGTTACCCTCAACCTGTTTTAGCCCATCTGCCTAGATGGTTTTTCCTGGGATGTGGCCAATCTGCACAGCCTCTTGGAACCACAAATGAGAGCCAAGTGCCAGGTAGACACCAAATGTGGGTAAACAGTCCTGAAAATGCCTCAGTAAGCCCTCACATGAGAGGTGCTAGTCCTCTGTGAGAACCCCAATATATTATAGGTAGAGAAATAGATATGTATGCATCTATCAATCTCTCTCTATATCTGTTTTTCTATCTATCATCTATCTATCTATCTATCTATCTATCTATCTATCTATCTATCTATCTATCCATCCATCCATCCATCCATCCATCAATCTATTTATCTATCTATCCAACCATCCATCTATCTATCCATCCATCCATCTATCTTCTATCCATCTATCTATCTATCCATCCAACCATCCATCCATCTATCTATCTATCCATCCAACCATCCATCTATCTATCTATCTATCTATCTATCTATCTATCCATCCATCCATCCATCCATCCATCCATCTATCTATCTATCCATCCATCCATGCAACCATCCATCCATCTATCTATCTATCTATCTATCTATCTATCTATCTATCTATCTATCCATCCAACCATCTATCTATCTATCTATCTATCTATCTACCTATCTATCTATCTATCTACCTATGATACAAGGTAGAGGATAATGACTACAAAGACAGAATCCCAGAAAAGGAGGGAGAGGCCTCCCTGGGAGCTGCTTGGACCTGCTCAGAAGGAGGGTGGAGGGAGTCAGGGAATTGAAGCCACTGAAACAAGGACCTGGTCACGTTCCTTTCTGCTCCCTCCCCTTCACCTCCAGAATTAGCCACAAGGCAAAGAGCCATGTTTTTTCTATTAACAAACTACAAGTTTCCAAAGGAGTCCACCGCATTCCAGGTTAAACAGAGCAGGCTTGCCGGCCTGAGGTGTGAGTTCCTTGCCTCTGGTAAATGATCTTTTCCGTAGGTATTCTGAATTGCTCTTCTCAAGCCATGGCCTAACCCGAAATTCGAGTTCCAGAAGTTGAAATGAAAGAGGCAGAGTCCTTTTCTACGTATTAATGATGACTCAGGTGTCATTCATCACACTTTCTTACAAAGGGATAGAACTTAATATTAGGAGACAGGAAATTCTAAAGAGCCAAACAGTGGGCGTGGGGCCTGGTCCTCTTTGCTCCTGGGGCTGACTTCCCTGGGCTTGCTTGTGGGTAGGGCACTCTCAGTTCGTAAATAAGCACCTGGGTGAGGACGTGGGGAGCTGCCAGGAACAGGCTGGGCTCTCAGAACTGTGCCTCCTTAGAGACTGTGTGGCCTGCTGGAAAGAGCCCTAGGCCTCACTCAGGTCAGAGGCCCTACCTTTGGGTCTTGGGCTCTGACCTCCTTAGATTCATGACCTCAGAGGCTTGCTATCACTGAAATGCAGAGTCCTCATTTGTAAAATGGAGATTCTGGCAATCACACTACCTACCTATACTGGGTATAAAGGTAAAGGCTCCAACTATAGGAATGGGCTATTGCTGTAATTATGTGAAAGTTCTTCAGGTGGAGGGGGAGGGGGAGTGTTCCTTTGGGTGACTTAGATCAAGACCAGGGATGGTAACTTTAAAAGTACAAGGTTAATCAGGCTGGTTTGAACTGGTTTCTTTACTGGGCAAAGGAGGCAGTATGTATTTGCTGTAGGTCCAGGAGAATTGGGGCCTAGGGTGGTGATTATAGTGCAGCTAACAGAACATTTTCAACTTGGTCTCCCTATTACTAGCTATGGCTTATCTTGTCCTGCCTCAAGGACTGACTCTTCCAAGTAACTGTTAACAGATAAACTCCCAACCTACAAGTATAATAGCTTTGGGACATCAAGGTAGAACAATGGATGGAATTCTGGATCAGTCAGGAAAACCTGAGTTTGAATCCAGTCCAAGACACTCACTAGTTGAATGACCCTGGACAAGTCACTTAATGTCTGCCTCATTTTCCTCAACTGCAAAAATGGGGATAATAACACCTACCTTACCGTTGTCGTGAAGATTGAATGAGATAATATTTGTAAAGCGTTTAGAACATGGGAGAGGATATATAAGTCCTTCTTCCTTTCCCTTCCTTTTCTAGCTAGGTGAGATAATAGATAGAATGCTGGACCTGAAATCAGGAAGACCTGAGTTCAAATCCAACCTTTGATTCTTTTTTTTTTCTTTTTTTCTTTTTGGAACGCAATTGGGGTTAAGTAACTTGCCCAAGGTCACACGGCTAGGTTTTTGTTTGTGTGTGCATTAAGTGTCTTGAGGCCGGATCCGAACTCAGGTCCTTCTGACTCCAGGGCCGACGCTCTACTCACTGTGCCACCTAGCCGCCCCCGACTCCAACCTTTGATTCTTACTATGTGATCTTGAGCAATTGTTATAGTGAGGATAATAGCACCCACCTCCCAGAGCTGTTGTGAGGATCAAATGAGGTAACAATTGTAGAGCATGTGGCACATAGTAGGTGTTGTATAAATATTAGCTATTATTACTATCTGCAAAACCCTACTATGTGCTAGCTGCTGTAGAGGGCTACAAGACGTATAAGACATGACCCTTGTTCTCAATGAGCTGACAATCCCATGGGGAGGTAGGAGACAGAGTCCTCTGAAGGGCTAAATCACAGTACAAACAAGGTATGATGAAGGGGGATGGAAACAGCCATTTATTCAACACTTAACAATGTACTAAGCACTTCACTAAGTGCTTTACACATTTTATGGACAGCAACACTTGAGTGTAGTGCCTTGTACTTTCAAGGAAAATGAAGCAGTCAGAGGTGAAGTGACTTGCCCAGGGACACATAGCTAGTAAGTGTCTGAGGCTGGATTTGAATTTGGGTTTCTTGGTTCCAGGCCCAGCACTCTACATTGTACTACCTAGTGGAGGGATCAAGTGAGTGACCTAGTAAGTGTTCTAGGAGACTAGGGTCAGAAGAAACAGTATGGACTGGAGGGTTCTAGGAAGCGTTCACAGGGGAGACAGGCAGGGGAATCTTGAGGAAGAAAGGAATTCGGGAAGGGGCAAGGCATTCCTAGGGGAGAGAGCAGCAGCATCAAAGACACAGAGGCAGATGGGAGCCGTGTTCAGGGAACAAGCACAGGTCCACTTGGCACCAGAGCAGAGGGTTAGAGGAGAGAATGACAGGAGATGAGGTAGAAAAGGGCGTGTGGGCCCAGGATGAATGAATGCCAGGCTTAGCAGGGAACTGGAATTTGTCCTGTAGATAGTGAGGCACCACTGGAGGCAATAAAGCAGGGGAGGGCCAGGAGGGCAGTAATACTTTAGGAAGATTAGTCTGGGAGTCTTACACAGGAAGAGTGAGAACAGGGAGACCCTAGAGGCAGGGAGACCAACTGGGCTAGTGTACTTCTTCCATTAGGTCCTGATGGACAGTGCCTATCTCTAATTTCCCTGAGCACACAGCTCTTGTAGAGACTCATAGGCTGTATTGGGTGGGAGGAGCAACCAAGATGAGTCTTTTCTACATGCAAGAAGCAACCAGGGGCATGCTGAGCTGTTGCCTACTGCCAAGCCTTGTGATTCTGGACATCCTGAGGCAGTGTGGTGCAAGTAAACCTGGGGACAGAAAGGCCTGGGGTCAAATCTCAGCTCAGATACCTATGGACTGTATTAGTCTGGCCTAATCACTTCACTTCTCACAGCTTAAGTTTTCTCATTCATGAAATGGGAATAATAATATATGCTGTGCTTATGTCACAGGATTATTATAAGGGCCAAGTGATAATGATGATGGTAATGATGGTGATGATGATGATAATGGTGATGATGATGTTGGTGATGATAATGATGATAATTATGGTAATGATGATAATGGTGGTGATAATGATGATGGTGATGATGATGATAGTGGTGATGATGATGATAATGATGATAATGGTGGTGATAACGATGATGGTGATGATGGTGATGATAATGATGCTGCTGCTGATGGTGGTGGTGATAATGATGATGGTGGTGGTGGTGGTGGTGATGATGATGATGGTGATGTTGTTGATGATGATAATTATGATGATAGTGATGGTAATGATGATAATGGTAGTGATAATGATGATAATGATGACAGTGATGACAATGATGATGGTCATGGTGATGGTCATGATGATGATGATGGCAGTGATGCTGATGATGATGACAATGATGATGATGATGATGATGGCAGTGATGCTGATGATGATGACAATGATGATGATGATGATGATGAACAGTGATTACTCTGGCCCCCATTTCCTAGGTCTCTTACATTTCAGGTGGTGATTCTGCAATGGTCCAGTTGGGCCCAGAGGAGATGGGGGCCTGATACAACAGATGTTGATAGCTATTGGCTCCTGAAAGTCCATAAATGCAGGTTCTTTCTCCAAAGGAATTCTTCCAACCCCAGGGTTTACTCTTATCTGACCTACTCAAATCTGTGCATTTGTAAAAGGCTCCAGCTCACTATGTCTCAGTATAGAACAGCCCTAACGGTCAATGAGTCCAGCCATGTCTGGAGAGTCTATCTTCTCAAAATAATTTCATGGGGTGAGGGGGTGGGGCAGAGTAGGATTGAGATCCAAAAGTTGACCATGATGCAGATATACATTCATGTCTTCTTATATTTTCTCTGTGTGACAATATTCATGGGCTTTGGATGTTATTTGAATCACCCTGTAGTTATTAGGGTGGGTATGATGTGATTCTGTTCCTTGATCAATAAAGGAGCATTTATTAAGTACCTACTATGTGCCAGGCATTTTGATAAGAGCTAAGGGAGGGAGAGGCAAAAGTTAAACAGCCCCTGCTTTTAGGGAACTTACATTCTATCCCACTACACAGTGGTGACCTGATAGTGAAATGTGTTCACTGTTCACACCCTGTTCTTTTTGGCAAGCCTGTCTTTGCCTCCCCTGATCCTTCTCTTTCTTTTCTTTCAAGATCCATTAAGACCCCATTAAGCCTTCATGAAGACTTCCCAGGTCTCTTCTGTCGGAAATAATCCTTCCCTCCTTCTGTTTTGTTTTACCGCTTTATACGTGTTTTATCTTTCCTGTTATTAAGCTGTAAATTCTTTGAGGTCAGAGATTCTGAGTCATGAGCCTTTGTATCTAGTAGATATTTAAATGCTGGCTAACTAGTTCTAGGTTGACCTTTTGGTCAATATAGCACAAATAAATGAGAAAATTTGGTCCTGAAAATAAAATTGAATTAAAATTTAAAAAAATAAGTATCTATCTTTAGAGGATGATCAAATAGCCTTCCAGAGAGAACCTTCATTACTCATTCACCCTAGGTCACTTTTGGTTGGTACTTGAAACTAATTTTCTAAGATATACTTGCCTCCAGAATGCTCTGCCCCCATCAACCTTTCCTGGACCTGGTCAAAATAAAGGAAGAGACCCTAGAGCACACCTGCACAACTTGGCAGTAGGTAGGGGCCAAAATTAAAATGGGCTAAACTTCATCAGACCACAGACAGATTAGACTAGAGAAGGTTGGTTGCCGTGGGTCACATGACAAACAGGAGAAGGTTCACAGTGGCAGCCCTACATTTTTCACAGGCAAATGGCCTGAGGGCTGTATATGGGTGCAGTAGAAACAGTTCCATGGTAGGAGTGGGACTCCCTAGATTCTAGCCCCAGCTCTGTCTTCTAACACATGATCCCATGGGCATCTCAAGTACTCTCTCTGAGCTTTAGTTTCTTCCATTTCTATAAAATTAGGCTAATGATGCCAGCCTCACCGTTTCCACAGGGTTCCTGTATGCACTGCTATACACCTGTAAGATATCAACATCATTATTTTTAGGCAGCTTTTATCTCCTGTTTCTTGCCTCTTCCTTTGGACCTTCTTCTCTGGTACCCAGAATCCTCATATAGAACTAAGAACTTGAGACTAGACATGCCAGGGAAGTTTTTTTTTTTTTAAGCAATTGGGGTTAAGTAACTTGCTCAAGGTTACACGGCTAGTTATTTATGTGTGGGTGCTAATTTTCTGAGGTCAGAACCCATCCTGGGTCCTCCCAACTCTGGGACCAGCACTCTTACTCACTGCGCCACCTAGCCGCCACATGCCATAGAAGTTTTAAATGTTTCTATACTTAGTGTGGAATGAGAATTTCAGTCATCAAGTAATACAGAATCATCAAGGTGGGAGATGCCTCAGAGATTATCCAGATGTTCCCTGTTGGGTTGGTTAAGTTGTTTCCAACTCTATGTAAATCACAAATAGGTCATTACCCTATTTGGGGTCTTCTTGGCAAAGTTACTGGAGTGGTTTATCATTGTTTCCTTCTCCAGCTCATTTGACAGATGAAGAAACTGAAACAAACAGGGTTAAGTGACTTGCCCAGGGTCCCGCAGTTAGTAAGTGTCTGCGGTAGGATTTGAACTTAGTTCCTCCTGACTCCAGGACTTGCACTCTGTTCACCATGCCACCTAGCTGCCCTCAGAAATCATACAGAGTCATCAAGATGGAAAAGGTCTCAGAGATCATATAGTCCAATACTCTTGTTTTATAGAAGAACTTGATGGGGTACAGGCTCTGGGAAATCCCTTGAACTCTGGCTCCTTGAGAGTCTATCTACCTATTATGGTGAATCTCTAGTAAACTTTGCTTTACTTTGAGAGAAGACTTGAGTCAAATTCATTTGGCAGGACCCGGGGTGTTGGTGTTTTGGGGTCTCAAGCACCCTTAATCTAAGTCCTAAACCTCAGCAAACTCATTGAGGCCCAGAGATGTAGAGGGGATTATGATTCCCCTGCTATTGAGCCTTGATCAGTTGTGATATTGATGGATATAAATGTGTTCATGTGCCCTTTCTAGGTAACATATTTACATTTTAATAAGGGTCTTCTAGAAGTAATGTCCCAGTTCCAAAGACTGGAATCTCACATGCAAGTGCACAGGAAAGAGAGACAGACAGACAGAGAGACAGAGAGAGACAGACAGAAACAGAGAGACAGAGACAGAGAGACAGAGAAAGAGAATGGTTAGCCAGGTAGGTCCTTTGTGTGTTCCTCAAATCATACCCTAAATGTGACTGCCCTCTTGGTCTGTACTTAGTTTGAAGGCAAACTCTGCTAACCCCAACTGTTAGGCAATGTTTACCTAGCAAGGCACTTTGTACATTGCAGACATTCAATGAATAATCTAATGAACAAATACCACTAACTTGAACAAGTCACTAAATCTTCACCTGGGTCTCAGTTTCCTCATCTGAAAAATCAGGGGCCTGAAATGGATGATTTCCAACAATCCTTCGAGTTCTAAAAATATTCATTAAATGAATGAGTCTATGAATAAATGTTCAAAATATTTTCTGAAGCCAGTAATTTGTCTCTGAACCACTAGGGGTCCCATGTGCTCTGTGTTCCTCCCCTGTGCTTTAATTAAGCAAGGTCAGAAACATCGGAGAAGTTTTTTGGGAAAGTTCTAGGTCTAGCTTGGAGTTCTTGTGTAACTCTCCTAATACAATAGAATCAGAGCAGGAAGGGGCCCTATGGAATATTCAATCCAATCCCATCATTATGATGCAGAAGCTGGGACCTAGACTGGGGAAGTAACTTGGCCAAGGTCCCACAGGTAAGCCATAGCAAGGTCAGGACCCAGTGTTCTTAGCTCAACCTTTTAGTGTTCCATTATGAACAACAAAAAAATATGACCATGAGCTATGAGTGACTTACTTTGAATTGTAGATGTGTAATACCAGGCAGGCAGTCTGAGGGCTCTAGGCAAGTCATGAGCCAGGATCAGTAACTGGTGGGGAGTGAGAGGCTAAGTCACCCAAGTGGGTTATAGAATATACCAGAATGAGGATAATTGGCAGAGGGCAGAGCTATCAACTTTTCATTAAAGTGTAAAATATAGCCTCCCTGGACCTCACTTTTCCCATCTGTAAAAAGAAGGTTATGGACTAGATAACCTCTAAGATTCTTGCTATTTCTAACATTCCAAGATCCTAGTAATCTAATCCTTAAATCAAGTAACAAATACTTACTTTCCCAGGATCTACTTCGAAGAAGTAGAAGGCCTCAAGCAGCTTATAATCTCTTGGGGTCATGAGTTTTTCAATAATCTTTCTCCTCCAAAAAAATTTTTTTTTCTTACAAAATAATTTCTACTAGAAATTTAGCTAATTTAGAGATTTCAAGATCTCTCAACTAATGTAAACCAAAAAAATCAATGAATAAAATATAGAATAAAACTATTTATATTTAGATGTTCAAATGCTGAAGAAACTGTGATTTTTGTCAACATAGGTCACTCTCCGTGTGGGGAAGTTTCTTCACTAAAGCAAATTGCAATCAATATTTACTTACTAGATGTATGGAATTACCTGGGGTACAAAGAGGTTAACTTGTCCAGGGTCACACAGATAATCAATGGTATCGGTAGAATTTAAACATAGATCTTAATCCCATTAATAGTAAAAATAATAATAGCTAACATTTATGTAGCATTTAATGTTTACAAAGCATTTATAAACATTATTTTATTTGAACTTCACAACAGCCTTATGAGTTAGGGAATTCAGGTATCATTATACCCATTCATTAGAGGAAGAAACTGAGACCCTGAGAAGGGACCCCAGAGATTATCCAAGGGAGGTTAAATGAGTTGCCCAGGATCACACAGCAAGTAAGGGTTAGAGGCATAATTTCAACCCAGTTTTTCCCAGCTTCCAGTCCACCATATTATCTACTATGCTGTTCTGCCTCGTATATTTTGATGAAAAAAGAATATATGTGTGTATGCAATATAAATTTTTTAAAAGAAATAATGACCATTTATTTCTTCTTTGTCCTCTTTTGACCTGTTTTTTGTTTGTATTTATAAAGCTTAATTACTAATGTTATTTTTTTAAAAATCATAGTCAAAGCCTATATTCTAATTTTGTTACCTTCTCTTTGTATCACTTGTATAATTTTTTTTACCGTATTTCTTTGTATTCTTTGAATTTGTCATGTTTATGTGTGATAGTATTCCATTTTGTTGATATACTCAGCCCTTCCCTCATTGCTGGATATAAAGGTAGCTTCCCGTTTTTCACTATTAAAAATTAAGCAGGCTAGGTATTGTGATAGCTACCAGGAAGGCTGAGACTAGTGGATTTCTTGAGCTCTGTAGTTCTGAGCTGCTGTGGGCTATGCTGAGTGTCCATACTAAGTTCTACATCAGTACTTTGAATTCCTAGGAGCAGGGAGCTGCCCAGTTGTCTAAGGGAGAGATACCAGCCCAAATTGCAAAAATAGAAGCAAGTCAAAGTTCTGGTGCCAATCAGTAGGGTGATAGAGCCCTTGAGTAAATCCTGCACTGCTATCCTGGAAAAGATGGGGACACCCAGGAAAGAAAGAAAGAAAGAAAGAAAGAAAGAAAGAAAGAAAGAAAGAAAGAAAGAAAGAAAGAAAGAAAGAAAGAAAGAAAGAAAGAAAGAAAGGAAGGAAGAAAGAAAGGAAGGAAGGAAGGAAGGAAGGAAGGAAGGAAGGAAGGAAGGAAGGAAGGAAGGAAGGAAGAAATAAGGAAGGAAGGAAGGAAGGAAAGAAAAAAGAAGGAAGGAAGAAAAAAGGAAAGAAGGAAGGAAAATAAAAGAAAGGAAGGAAGAAAAAGAGAAAGAGAAAGGGAGGAAGGAAGGAAAAAAGAAAGAAAGAAAGGAGGAAGGAAGAAAGGGAAGGAGAGAGGGAGGGAGGAATGAAGGAAGGAGAGAATGAAGGAAGGAGAAAGGAAGGAAGAAACAAATAAAGAATGGTGGAAGGGAAGGAGGAAAAGAAGAAAGGAGGGAAGAAGGAAAGCTAGAAAGAAAGAAAAGAAGGAAGGAAAAAGAAGGAAAGAAGGAAAGAGGGAGGAGGAGGGGAGAGAGGGAAGAAGAGAAAGAAGGAAGGGAGGAAGAGAGGGAAGGAGGAGGAGGAAAGTAGGAAGGGGAGGGAGGAATGGAAGAAGAAAGGGAGGGAGGTATTATCAATATTTTTGTTTCAGGGAAGTTTTCATTTCAGTTGACTTTTCACTTGTAGTTCCAGTGTATACAACATGCAAAGTTAGGAAAGCAATTTTCCTTTTCTTCCCCCACAAGTATAAGTATACAATGCAATGTCATATGACAATTAATGTTTACCATGGATCTTCTTCCTTTGTCCTGTCCAGGATGAAATACAGGGCCCATTCAAGAACATCTCCCGTTCATCAATCAGACCCGACTTTGAAGTACACTGTTTGTTACCCTAAGATTTGGTCTTTAAGGGGTGGCTAAGTGGCACAGTAAGTAAAGCACCGGCCCCGGAGTCAGTAGGACCTGAGTTCGGATCCGGCCTCAGACACTTACACACACACATAAAACTAGCCATGTAACCTTGGGCAAGTTACTTAACCCCAATTGCCCTCCAAAAGGCAAAAAAAAAAAAAAAAGATTTAGTCTTTGATTGTCTTCCCCAGTTTGGCAATAGAAATAAAAAATATCCCTAGTTCATCAGATTTAGAGCTGGAATGAAACTCAGAAGCCATCTAGAATCATAGGATCATGGAAGAAGAGCTGGAACAGCCCTCAGTGGCCATTTGGGCCAACTCCTTCATTTTATAGATGAGGAAACTGAAGCTTAGAGAGGTTAAATGATTTACTTGGCTAAGGTCCCACAGAGCCAAGGTTCAAATCCAGTCTTCCTTCTACTCAGCCAGTGTGTCAACTGTAAACTCGTGGAAAGGACTGTGTTTTCACTTGTGTTTCATTTCCCCCACTGCCATCCACAAAAGTTCATCAATACTCCTCAGGACATGGAGGTGCCCCTGAAATCCTAGCATCTACACCCACTTTGGAAGAACCACTTAAACTGGAACACTTTTGAGTGTGGATCTGGTGATTAATTACTGTCTAAGCACTGGAATAGGAGAGGCCACCACAATTGGTCACCACCATTTATGATGATGGTTTACTAGGACCCAAAGAAGTTGTAATCCAGTTGATGGAAGGGATTCTCACACCAGTGAAACCAGAACTCATTTAGGAGATTAAAGTGTTTAGAGCTTCAGTACCTTTCATGCTGCTTAACACCTCTCTGTTGACCAAATGAAGGAAACAATGAACAAAGGAAAGGAATGGATATGATTAGTGTTACTGGTTTTTATTAGTTTTTCCATCGTCCTGTCTCTAGTTTTCTTGAAATAGGAACTGATGTAAAGCAGTAGAAAGATCACTGATGTTGGAGCATCTAAGTGGAATGCTGGCACCTGAGTTCCAGCTTTACAGCATACTACCTGAGCAATCCTGGTCAGGTTTCATTTAAACTCAAAGGTTCTTGATGTGGAGGTCTACGAGGTTTTCTTTTTATATATATTTTGATAATTGTATTTCAATATAATTAATTTCTTTTGTAATCTTACATAATTTATTTTAAAACTTTACTCTGGAAAAGGCTTCACCAGACTGCCAAAGGAGTTTGGGGCACCAAAAAAGATTAAGAGCCCCTGTTCTAGATTAGTCTAAGGTTTTTTCCAGCTCTAGAGCTAAGATTTGATGTTAAGGGCACCACCCTTTCCTCAGACACCAGACTCAAAACCTTTGAGTCACCTTTGACTTCCTTCTCTCTCTAATCTTCCACACTCAGTTTTCTAGTCCTTGGGAATTCTACTTCTCAATATCTCTTGAAATCATCTCTTTCCTTGTCATGCCCACTGCCAACAGCGTGGCACTTGAAGAAAACCAAGGAAACTGGTAGATGGAGGTAAGGAGTGAGAGTATTCCAGGCATAGGGGACAGCCAGAAAATGGAGAGATGGAGAGTCTTTTTCATGAAACAGCAAGAAGACTGGTAAGATTAGATAAAAGAGGGGTGTGTGTGTGTGTGTGTGTGTGTGTGTGTGTGTGTGTGTGCGCGCGTGTGTGTGCGTGCGCGCGCATGCGTGCGGGATGGGGAATGGGGAGGGCAGAGGATGGGAATGAAAAGATGGAGGTGGGGCTAGGTTATGAAGGGTTTTGAACAACAGAGGGTTAGAACTTTGCAATAACCTCTTACCTAGTGTCCCTGCCTAATTTTCCTAATAGATTAATTTTTCTAATAAGCAGGTCTGATCACATCTTTTCCATGTTCAAAAATCTTTGATTATATCCTCATCGTTCAGTGACTAAAGTCCAAACTCCTTAGACTGGCATACAAGGCCTTTCATCTGACCACAACCTACCTTTCCAGATTTGACACTCTTGTTCACATGAACGACACTCTGGCCAAAATGGATTATTTATTCGTCCTTTCCTTTCTTGCTTCAGCATCTTTGCTCGTGCTCATCCTGATACCTAAAATACCCTTTCCCTAAATTTCTTCCTGATTCTTTTGATCCATTTGTCAAAGCAAAATGGTATAAGGAAGAATATTTGATCTGGAATCAGCTTACCTAAATCTGAGTTTTAGCCTTGATATTTATTTGTTTGTTTAAGGATTTTGAAAAATTAAATGCTTTATTAGAAACCTTGCTTTGAAAGTCATGAAAACAAACAAACTTGCATAGTAACTAGTTATACTTAAATCTATTAATCTCAGTGCATGTAGTAACATAGCCTTATTTCAATCTCTTTCCCAAAGTCTCCATTAGGATTCTTTGCTCATTCATTCTCATTTACTTTTCATCATATGCTCGTGATTGGTGTGTAGTCCAGTCTTCAAGTTTTGCTTTTTAAAAAAAACATTCTTTTATAGAGGTCTTTCTATATCTCTTTGAATTGGTCTTAATTGTATTATATATCTATTGAATGAATGTGCCACAGTTTATTTAACCAATCTCTCATTATTGAACATGTTTCTTTTCCTCCTCCTCCTCCTCCTTCTCCTTCTTCCCCTTCTCCTTCTTCCCCTTCTCCTTCTCCTTCTCTTTCTTCTTCTTCTTCTTCTTCTTCTTCTTCTTCTTCTTCTTCTTCTTCTTCTTCTTCTTCTTCTCCTTCTTCATCATCATCATCTTCTTCTTCTTCTTTTCCTTTGAAAATTTGAAGAGAAAGCTCTTTTTCCTTTTTTGATAACAGTTTCAGGTTATAGTCCCAATAACAGAATTATTGTGCAAAAAAGTATGATTATTTTTGTGACTTTTACTGTACTGCCAGCTTGCTTTCCAAAAAGATCCTACACACTTGCGATTCCACCAAAAATGAGTGAATGTATTTCTACCTTACGGTCTTAAGCAAATCACTTAACCTCTCTCTGACCCAGTTTTCTCATCTATAAATCAATGGGTAGGATTTAGAGAACTTCTAAGCTCTTCTTCCATTCTAAAGCTATGAGTCTATGAATCTTCTTTCAGTTTTGATATTTACTAGCTGTGTGACCAATGCCAAATCAAGAAACTTCTCTGAACAGCACTCCATTTCCTTGTTTATAAAACAAAGCAAATAGTATATAGACTTGCCATGAGTAAAACCCTATGGAAATGAGTGAGAATTACAGGCCAGCTCCTATCTGTCATTCTCCAAGAATTCTTCCTTTATCTTTTGCCTGAAGAAATCTTGACCTGGGGTGAATGATAAAAGCTCTTAGGTCTCTACTATGCACACACAATATTCTAATTTGTACTACAGTTATTTGCATCTGTTTCTTTTCTCCTCCATTTGTAGTAGTTGTAATCCAGTCCGTAAATTTCCTGAGGGGAAAAGCCCTGGTTTTATTTATCACTATATTTCCATGCGTCACAGAGAGGAGATATTCAGTGCATTCGATAGATTAAGCATCTTCCCTTCCCTCCCCCATCTGGCAAATGAGGGCCTCCCTCATTTAGGGTGGAGGGCGTGTGATGAGCTCTTTGAGAGGGCAGATTGTCTTTACCTTTTTTTGTATCCCCAAATTTTGGGCCAGTACCTGGCACATAGTAGGGGAATAGAAATATATAGAAATGTAGGCATTTATTAAGTGCCTACTATGTCCTAGACACTTGGCTCTTTGTTTTTTACAAATATTATCTTATTTTATCCTCACAACAACCCTGGGAGGTAGATGCTATAATTATTAGTCCCATTTTATAGTTGAGGAAACTGAGGCAGAAAGAAGATAAGTGACTTGCCCAAGGTCACGTGAATAGCATGTGTCTGAGGTTCCATTTGTACTCAGGCCTTCCACTGGAGCATCTAGCTGCCTCTTTAGTAGCTTAGAAGTCCTGACTTATCAAAAAACTATCTCTTAGACTGGAACATCTTCCTGTAGCAGCCCCCCGGGCCCCAGGGTGCAGAGACACCCCCATCCTTCTTTGCCATTTGTATCTGTTTCCCTGAGTCAGTGGCTTACCTTTCTATCTAATTTGTTCCCTGGCTATGTGCCTCTTTCCACTTAAACTACAAATCATCCATACAGTGCTTTACTCTTCAGTGCTCACACTTAATTAAGGAAACACAGGACTGCCCTGTGGGCCCTTTGCCCACCCAACTGATCTGGGGAAGCCAATGGTATTGATATAAAGCAGAAGGAAATGCCCAAAGTAGGTAGTGGAGAGGCAAACTGGTAAGAATAACACGGAAAGAAGATGCACAGTTTCTCTGGGCTGATGGGTGGGTATTCCTTTCCCTATTAGTAGTAGTGTGTATTATATGTTTCTAACTTTCCAGCTCATGTCTTGGACTATCTCAGCCTCATTATTTCAGATAACAGAGGTGAGGGGAAGTTTTGTCTGGGCTCTCTGGCCCCCTCCTTGTCTCCTCAGGACAGACCCTGCTTCAGGCTAAACATCTCAGTCTTTGCTCCCAGTCTGTATGTGCAGCTAGAAGTCAGGGATCTATCTGGGGAGATAGAAGGCCTTCCTGGCAATCCCTGCCTGGATTCCAGGTGTCCTCTGGGAACATGGCAACCCCACCTTAGGGAAGTCTTCTTTAGGTGGAGAGAAATCTGTGTTCAATCCATCTTGGATAGACTTGTGACTTAATTTGGGCCCCTCCTAGGAAATACTTGATCACATTTAATGAATGGTTCCACCCCTGCCACTCCTGGGAGTTGAGCAGCACCCCCACAGTGACCTTGAACAAAAGAGTAATTGAAACTCCACCTTCCGTGACTGAGCACACAGCCCTTGTTCCAATTCTTTGAAAGAAAATGATATATTTCCTCCTTTGGCATTTATAGAGAGCACGGTGGCTGACGATGCAGATGGAGTCCCATCTTTGGTTAGGGTAGATTTTACATTTTGAGAGGGCAGAGGAAATACTAACCTGTTGTTTCAAGGGGGCTCCTCCTCTTCAAAAAGAACTGTTCCTACTCTGCACCTTACAGTTTTAGAGAGTTGTCTTAAGACCCTGAGAAGTTAAATCACTTGTCTAGATTCACATAGAGGAGCAGCTAGGTGTTGCCCTTAGAGTCAAGAAAACTCAGAAAGATGAATTCAAACCTGACCTCAGCCACTTACTAATTGTGAGACCCTGGGCAAGTCACTTAACCCTGTTTGCCTTAGTTTCTTCATCTGTAAAACAAGCAGGAGAAAGAAATGGTAAACCATTCTAGTATCTTGGCCAAGAAAACTACAAAAGAATTATGAAGATTTGGACATGACAGAAATGAATAAACAACAAAGAGTCACATAACCAGTGTTTGTCAGAAGTATGATTTGAATACAGGTCTTCCTAACTTATTGGCTTACTCTCTCTTCACAATGTCACAAGCCACATCATGGATGGATAATGGACAACAATTAAGTAGAGGC
This sequence comes from Gymnobelideus leadbeateri, assembly GCA_011680675.1. Classification (NCBI taxonomy): domain Eukaryota; kingdom Metazoa; phylum Chordata; class Mammalia; order Diprotodontia; family Petauridae; genus Gymnobelideus; species Gymnobelideus leadbeateri. The sequence continues at coordinate 348,453 of WOXC01012085.1, read as the reverse complement.
TGAAAAGTCTATTGACCTCTTCTCTGGGCTCAGACCACTCAGGATGCTTTTACATTTCAAATTATAGGAAGAAAAGAACATGAGGGTCATAGAATATCAGAGAATCTCAGAGCTAAGAGGGATGTTTCTTTTGTGCTGTGTCCCAAAATTCTTAGTGCAGATTAAAACTATGAAAGTTTAAAGTAGTTTTAAATAAAACCACACTAAGAATTTTGGGACACCCGAAATCAGTAGTTATAAATGTGCTTGTATGGCACGTGTGAAATAAAGAGCGTCTCAAAAGTCTTGGTAACAAAATTAAAGCTTTAATAAAATTGTGCTAAGATTTTTAGAACATGCTATATGTATTACATGCTGGCTATATCTGTACTAGAGGTTCTAAACCTGAAATAGATTGCAGGGGGTCCAGGAACTTAGATGGGAAAAATATTACATCTTTGTTTCAATATAATTGGTTTCCTTTGTAACCCTACGTATTTTATTTTGTTCATTTAAAATCTTATTCAGAGAAAGGGTTTCACAACATAAAATTAGAAAAGTCTGATCTATACTAAGTATGTATAAATATAATAAATAATTTATATGCATAACAAACACACAGACCAAAATTGGTAGGAAATTAGAGCAGATTTCTCCAAAATAGTGAGCAATCAGCCATGCTCCCCAGATCCCTGAATTCTATCTCCAGATACAAGCCAAGCCAAGAAAAGAGAGGGGGAGGGAAGTTACTGAAAAGGCTGGTAGCAGTAGGAGGGGAGGGGTCGGAGATTACTCTTGCTCTCTGCTGCAGATAGAGTGGATAATTTGCAGGCCTTGGCTTGAGGATATGATGGTTCACTGGACAGTGCACCATGCTGTCCAGGTAGCACATGAAGTAGGCCCCCCTTAGGCAGGTACATCATGAAGGACAACAATTAAGTAGAAGTTGATTTTGACCTCTTCACTGGGCTCAAATAGCCCAGGGTGCTTTTATATATGTCAGGAAAAAGAGAACATGAAGGTTCACAGAATATCAGAGCTAAGAGGGATCTTATATATCAATAAGTCCAAACCTCTCACCTGCAGCTAGGTGGCAGAGTGAATAGAGTGCTGGACCTGGAGTAAGACCTGAGTTGGAATCCTGCCCTAAATGCTTACAAGCAGTTTGACTTTGAGCTAGCAACTTAACACCTCTCAGCCTCAGTTTCCCTATCTGTAAAATATGAATAACAATAGTACCTACCTTCCCAGGCTGTTGTGAGGATCAAATGAGATAACATATGTAAATGTTTTTGTAAACGTTAAAGGACTATATAAAAGTTAGCTGTTATACAGGTGATCTTTCTCCTCTTCTTGGCCAAAGTGGAGTTGCTGGAGGACTGAAGTCAGCAAGCAGAGGACCCTGGGAATAAATTCCCAGCTGATGGATCCTGGCATCCCTGTCCCACCCACTAAGATCTAGGGTCCAAATTAGTTTTAGGAAAAAAGAGATAATGAAAAATGTCTTATGTCCCAAGCTGAGAAATGGTTCTGTCACTTTATGAATAAAGCTAGTTTCATCCTGGTTATGGTTTGTGGTTTCTGGGAACCCTGAAATGTCAGGGTACAGGGGGTACTGCTTGGAAAGAATTCAAGCACTCAAACCTCCTTCTAGTCCAAGTGGCAAGGTTTATTGCAATACCAATAGTGCCAGAGAGATTCCTAGTGAATCTGCAACTTAATGGGAGCAAGATTGATACTTATATACAAAAAAAAGTGAAAAGATCTGGATGGCATTAAGGAGTGTTAAATAGTCTGGGGGTGGGTTTGGTGTAACAGTGAAAGCAATAAAGTAGTCTGCGGTGGGTCAAGACAGACTGTGAAAGGATTGTCAAGTATCTAGGTGCCTTGTGTGAGAAGCCAGTGATCTGGGCAGTATGGGAAAATTCAGGAGCTGGGCTGCTTTCAAAGACATAGTCTTTTCCTTTTAGGGGTCCAGGTCTCATCACTCCATCAGTTAAATGTTTAGTCTGTTTACTGTTTGTGTTTACAAAGACAGCTGGTGACATGGTGGATAGAATATTGGGCCTGGAATCAGGAAGACCTAAATTCAAATTCAGCCTCAGACACTAGCTTCAGATCACTCCGCAAGCCATTTAAACTCTATTTGCCTCAGTTTCTTCATCTGAAAAAAAATAGGGAGAGAAATAGACTCCACCTCTCAGGATTATTATAAGAATCACATGAGATAATATTTATAAAAGTGCTTAGCAAAGTAACTGAAAAAAAGTAAGCACTATATAAATGCTTATTTCCTTCCCTTCCTTTCCCTTCCCCTACTGTGGGATATCTCCAGATTTTCAATGAGCCAAAAATCCCACAGTAGGGGAAAGCAACATAGTCTTAAAGGGCCAGCTCCCCCAACACTGTCGACTTACCTGTATATCCATTTCCAATCCTCCATTTGTGTTCTTTCTTCTGAAGGTCCACTTATGTTAAGAAGGTGAGAAAGGAAAATGATTTCTATCACCTCCAAAATGGAGCTGTCCCAGATCTCTAGGGGAATTCTGGCAAAGGAATTTTGCCTACCAATCAATTAACAATGATTTATTAAGTGCTTACTATGTACCAGGCACTAAACTAGGTGGTCAAGAGCTACAAAACAAAAAATGAAATAGTTCCTGTCCTCAAGCTGCTTACAATCTATCAGGGAAAACGTGTAGATGGTTATCAAATATTTCTTAAATTCCTATGTGCCAGCAGGCTCTGTATACAGATTCAAAATATAAACATGGTAAATACAAGGTACTTTTGAAGGGATGGGGCACTTAGCTGCAGGGGGGAGGGAATAGATCAGGAATTGCCTCATTTAGGACTCGGAACTGTGATTTAACTTGGAAAGAAAAGAAAGATTCAAAGAAACAGCTAAACATCATAGTGGAGAAAGCACTTGCCTTTGGAGTCTAGATGGCCCCTGCTTCAGACACTTACTAGGTGTGTTGCCTTGGGCTAGTCATTTAATTTCACTGATCCTTAGTTTCTCCATCTGTAAAAATGGGAATAATAGGAGTGCCTACCTCATAATGTTATGGTCCTAGGAACGAAAGAGATAATGGGTGTGAAGTGTATCGCAAGCCTTAGTTGTGTTTTTAGTCATCTTTCAGTGTGTCTGACTCTCTGTGACCCGCTTGGAGTTTTCTTGGCAATGATATTGGAGAAGTTTGCTATTTCTTTCAAATCCCCTTAATAAAAGGATTAATAATTTATTAATAAAGGATAATGATTTATTAATAATAAAAGGATTAAATCCCTTTAATAAAAGGATTTGCTCTGTGAAGTTTGGATTCAGTCAAAGGGCTGCACTTGAGGACCTAGAAGGTCACATGTGGCCTCAAGGCTGCAGGTTTCCCACCCCTCTAAACCTAATCTACTCTGGGGGAGCTGGCTGGGTTAGAAATGTATTTTTTTATTTGTCATTTCTCACCTTCTACCCATGACTCCTATTTCTATACCCTTGGACTAACTAGAAAAAACTAAAAAGTTTTGTTCTATCTTCCATGTGACAGCCCTTAAAATACTCAAGCACTATTGTTTTATTGGAGTAGCTAGGTGGTGCAGTGGATAGAACTCCAGGCCTGTAATCAGGAAGATCTGAGTTCAAATCTGGATTCAGACACTTACTAGCTGTGACCCTGGGCAAGTCACCTAACCCTCTTTGCCTCGGTTTCCTCAGCTGTAAAATGAGCTAGAGAAGGAAATGAGACCACTCCAGTATCTGTGCCAAGAAAACCCCAAAAGGGGTCATAAAAAGTCAGACATGACTGAAACAATTGAACAATAAAATTGTTTCATTCCTGCCCCAGCTCATTCCTCCAAGCTGAACATTCACACAGCTCCCCAGCTAATTAGTTAGCATGTATAATAAAAGTAGGAAGTTATCAGATAGCATACTGCCTCACCCCTAATGCCTACAAACCAGGTGATCTCCTCCCACAGCCCAGCCCTGTCCATATCACCAACAATGGATCATTCCCTCTGGAACTGTGTCCCTGGGTCTCTTCTCGTAGGTGCCTTATATCCTGGGATCTCTCTTCCTACTGGACATGTGTTTAATTACCCCCTTGTCATATTTTCAGATTGTAAATATGAAGGCCAATTTAAGAGCATGCTTAATTCTATGTGCTCTAAGTACTGTTTCATGTTGCTTGTTTGAGGCATCAAAATTGCTAGTTTTCTGTAGTATTTATTATATAGGCTTTTTTGAAATGGAAATTTATCGCTGTATAGTCTGAATCCTTTTTTTTCTTTTCTTATTTTATATTTAAGTTTCAATATTTGAGTTTATAATCTTTCTTTTCTTATTGTATAAAGTTTTAGTATTTAAGTCTAAAAGAGAAAAAATAAAACATTTCTAGCTATGGGTCTGTGCCATCTTGTCTATTCTGGAACCTTAGAAATGAATCAAGAACCCTTGCTACAGCATTTCCAACAAGTCATCCTCCAGGAACTGAGAATCCACTATCTCCTGATAGAGCCTTTTCCACTTCTAAATAGTTCTTGTATACCATTCAGTCATTTCAGTCATGTCCAACTCTTCACGACCCCATCTGGGCTTTTCTTGGCAAAGATACTGGAATGATTTGCCATTTCCTTCTCCAGCTCATGTTATAGATGAGGAAACTGAGACAAATGGAATTAAGTGACTTGCCCAGGTTCACACAGCTAGTAAGTATCTGAGGCCAGATTTGAACTCAGAAAGCTGAGTTTTCCTGACTCCACACCCAGCACTCTGTCCTTAGTGCCACCTAGGTACCCCTAAATAATTCTAATGATTAGGAAATGTTTCTTTACATGAAGTAAAAATTCTGCTTTCTTCAACTTCCATTCTTTCTGCCCTCTGGTGCCATACAGAACCAGTCTTATTCCTCTTCCATGTGAAAGTCCTTCAAATACAATTAGCTTGTTCTCCCTAATTCTTTTCTTTCTAAATTAATTCTTTCAACACATCCTTGTATGACTTAGTTTATTGATGTCTTTCGAATTGCCAAGTAACAGTAAAGATAAAATCAGTGTAGAAATTTCAAGAGAATAATGGGTTGATGGTGTTTTTCTGCAAGGAGACACTGAGCTTTGGGAAATCCTAAGATAGGAAAGGTGTAATAGTGAAAGCAGGGAACTGAAAACAAAGACTCTGACCCATATGTACCACTTACTAGGCTTCTACCCCAAAGAAATCAAGGAAAGAAGAAAATGATCTATAGATACAAAAATATTGATAATGTACAAGGTATATTTTAATTATATACATTATAATATATTATTTATATAACATATTTATAATGTATAAGGTACAAAAATAATTTAAATAAAATTATAATTTACACCATCTTTTGGGAGTAGAAAAAAATCGGACACTAAGGGTGTGTCTGTCTTTTAGGAAATAGCTAACCAAATTGTGGTAAATGAACATAATGGGATATTATTATAGAAGAATTGACAGAATGGACAATTTCAGAAGAAACCGGAAAGACCCTTTATAAGGGAAGGCAAAGTCAACAGAACGAGAACAATGTACACAATGATGACCTTATAAAGAAAACCATGAGCTCAAAATAATGAAGATGATGATGATGATGAAGATAAAACACACCACTCACCTCTTCAGAGTCTTGACAGAGACATACATTATCAATCAGAATTAATGTGGGAATTTGTTTTGCTGATATATGTGTGTGTGTGTATAAATATATATATGTGTGTGTATAAATATGTATATATGCATACATACAAATTTGCAATTGTTAAATATGTATGTATAAATATATATGCATACATAATATACATACAAATTTGTAATTGTTAAAATTTGTTTTGTGGAAGTTATTAAGAGGGAGTAATTATTTATTATTAATTTAAAATGTTTGTTGAAAAATATTTTGAATTTTTAAAAAAATAATTAGGTTTTAGATGAGGGTAAATTTTTAAATGCTTTCTTAAGGTTTCTAAACGACAGAGCAAAGAAGTAAGGGGAGGAGCGATACCTTAGCCTGCTTCCATAAATAGGAATGGAAAGAACACAAGAAGGAAGTTGAACTCTGAGTAATGGAGAAACCAGTAAAGATCTTAGAAAAGAGATAATGAAACAGACACCATCCCTCATGATGGAGAGGGGGGGGGACACTAGATAGACCTAGTGTCTGTACTGGATATTTTTATTTAATTGATTTTTTAATAATAAGGGAGGGTTCATACTAGAGGTGTTAGCAGAAGAGGTTAGAAATTACTGAAAGAAAACATTTTCTCTGTAAATAGAAAAAGAACTAAAAAACTATCATTTGTCTGTAGGTATTGTGTTGGATATCAATAAACAGGACAAAATAATATGCCCTCAATGTGATGTGTCTTAACCAGTGCAAAAGTTCCTTTGGGGAAATATTCTAGAATCCTTGCTGCAAACACTAGAGGAATGTAAACAGGAATAAAACACTAATAGGAACTCAGTGGGGATAGACACATGAACCAGTGTCCCCTATCATAGATAGAGTGAATCAGCACTTGGACCAAAAGTCAGGAAGACCCGAGTTTGAATTTTGCCTTAGATATTTTCTGGCCCTGGGTTTGACCTCTTGCATCTTTAATTTCTTCATCTGTAAAATGGGCATAATAATGACACCCACCTCACAAAGTAGTTGTGAGAATCAAACAGGATAATGTGTAAAACACAAACCTTAAAGCAATATTTAAAAGCTGGGATGATCTAAAATAAGATCATTTTTACTAAGATAATTTTTTTTTATCTAATGAGAAATGGCAAATTAAGACCTAATGGTGCTATCGGGGGGAAAAAAAGAAAGACCTTGGACAAGGTGGGGAAGAGCAGGTTTGAATGGATGGGGTAAGTGTTAATCTCCGTTCAAATTTCACACCCTTAGTTTCTCTTTCCTTCTGTAGGACCATGCTGAAGTCTAAGTGGTGTGGGTGTAGTGCCCCACCTAGTTCTTCTTTGGCACAGAAAGTGTTTGACTCATGTGCAATTTATAATTTTAAAAAATTCCTTCTGTTCTCTTTTTTTTCCCCCAGATAAAAACCAAGAGACTCAGCCTTCTGGGAATGGCAGGCACCTGGTTACATGAAGTTCATTTTGTCCTGAGGTGTCTACTTCCCCTTTGTTGATCTTGCTATGGGTTTTGGCTTTGGTTTGTATACCTTCCTCCAAGGTACATAAAGTTATATGCCGTATGCCTCTTGGGGGTGAACCAGAAAAACATTGACTGCATTGTTTTCTATCTATTCTTGCTGCATCAAAGTCAAGTTAGGGACATCACTTTCCTGATTCAGGTAGTCTGGACTCCCCTGTTCAGCCCCACTTTGCTTGAAAAGTTAAATGTATTTTGTAGACATTGACTCAGCCAAAGAATGATTTGGGAGGGAGGAGAGTGGATACTTTCCCCATTAATAATGGTGAATATGATGATAAGACTAACAACAGTTCATGTTTCTATAGTAGCTCAAGGTTTACAAAATACTTTGCTTACAATTCAACCAGTTTTTATTAATTATTAACTAATTAACTATTAATAATCATTAATTATTAACTAATTAACCATTAATAATCATTAATTATTAACTATTTAATCATTAATTAATAATTATAAATTATTATGTGTCCTACACTGTACTAAGTGCCAGGAATGTACAGACAAAAGTGAAACTGGCTTTTCCCTGAAAGTGCTAACATTCTACTCAAGGGATATATGCAATACAGGTATATATAATAGAAAGAATACATAAAAGCAGTTTGGGGGTGAGATGGGGGTGGAAATGGTACTAACAAATTGAGGGGATAAGGGAAGGTCTTGTGATGAAAGGAAGGTCCCTCAGCTTATCCTTAAAAGAAATGAAGAGGTGGAAGCAAGAAGAGATGATGGGATTATGGGACCTGGACCTCTGAAAGGAAAAGCCCATGTATTTGGGACCTGGACCCCTAAAAGCCCCTGAACTTTCCCACACTGGCATTTCGCCTGAGGCATCTGGTCCATCCCAGTCCACCTAGATACTTAGTAATACTTTTAAGCCCCCTTTCCTCTGACCACAACTCCTGTCTTTGTCTGCACCAGCACCACCCCAAGCTATTTACCACTCCTTAAGTCCATTCTGCCTTTTCTCATATATAAGTACCAATTTTACCCTTATCAAATTCAAAGATTCACTAGGAATCTCCTATTGGTGTTGCAAATAAACCTCACAACTTGCACTGAAAGAAGGCTTGTGTGGTCAAATTCTTTGAAGGCAGACCCCCTGTACCCTTGCATTTTGGGGTTCCCAATACCCCAAACCACAACAGACAGTATTCTAAGCACAGGAAATAACCTATGCAATGGATCAAGTTCAAGAGATAGACTAATTTGTACAGAGTAATGGCTGCAATTAGCCTTGTTGGTCTATGAAACAGAGAGAAATATGTGACATAAGTTTGGGAAGAAAGCTTGCAAATGTCTTTCACTGACAGTGAGACAAGTTTGCATTCTGAAGCAATAGGGAGTCTACTGTAACTTCTAGAGAGGAGCATGATATAACATGATGAGCATTAGAAATAGCGTGTGGCTGATGTTTGGAGGATGGACTTGTGAGAGTAAACAGGAGAATCAGTGAAAAGAATTAGGAGGCTATTATAATAGTCCAGGCCAGAAGTGATGAGGACCTGAGTCGGGGCAGCGACCTTGTGAGAAGATAGGAGGGCTGCCAGAGAGAGGCTAAGGTAGGGGGTGGATACAGGTCAAGTCCACTAGAGTTGGCAAATGATGAGTTATGGGAGGTAAGGGAAAGTGAAAAGTCAAGGATGACTGAGGTTGAAAGGGTAAGTGGCTGCAGCGTGGTAGGAGAGCAGTTAGGAGGAGAGGATAGGTTTTGTTAAAGATGGGAAATGGGGTCCTGTTTTATATGTGTAGTTTGGATAAGCAAGGTAGCCATGCCAATGTTATTTTACAAGGAAGGAAGGAAACAAGCATTTATTAAGAGCTTATAATGTGCTGGACACTGTGCCAAGCACTTTTACAAATATTATCTCATTTGATTCTCATAACAACCTGGGAGGAAGGTGCCATGACTATCTCTGTTTTACAGCTGAGGTTTAGGGACTTGTTTAAGGTCACAGAGCTATTCTCTGAGGCTGGACTTGAACTCAGGTCTTCCTGACTCCAGGCCCGGCTCTCCAATCTACTGTGTCACCAGATGCTACCAGATGAGGAAGCTGAGGCTTAGAACGATGGAAGTGACTTGCCCATGGCCAGGTCCCATTTAGTAACATGGCTCTTTCATTGTTCAGTGGTGTCCTGGAGTGATTTGAGGTAAATAGGGATTGAGTGACTTGCCCAGGGTCACACAGCTAGTGTCTGAAACTGGATTTTAATTCAGATCTTCCTGACTGATATGCTACCCACTGCACCTCCTAGCACCTCCTAGCTGCCCCTATAACTCTTTGTTATGTCCAATGTCCTTAATTCAATATATCCTCATGAAGGAAAACAGACTTCTTCCTACAGTTCAAGAGGATAGCATTGACTTGACACCACCCAAGAGTCTTCAAAGATTGCAGCTGTGGCACACACATTCTGAAAGGGGCAGAACAGAAGCAAAAGGAAGTTCAATAACTTGCCTGTGGTTAATGAGCAGAAATGGATGTTGGAACTTAACTCCAAATGTTCAACATCTGGATTGTCAGATTAACCACTGACAGCTCTCCCTTATTAGTGAGAGAGGAGGAACTATGTGGGAACAGAAAGCAGAAAAAAAAACCCAGCTAATCTCTCCCTCTCCCTCTCCCTTTCCCCACCCCTCTCTCTCTTTCTCTCTACTGACCTCTCTCCCCCCTTTCTCTCTCTCTCTCTCTCTCTCTCTCTCTCTCTCTCTCTCTCTCTCTCTCTCTCTCTCTCTCCCTCCCTCCCTCCCTCCCTCTCCCTCTCTCCCCACCTCCCTCTCCATCTTCCTCCCCCACTTCCCTCTCACCTTGGCCCTTACATGGCTTGCTTCCATTTCAACAGCTTAGATTTAAGGCTCCGACCTTGAGCATAGTGTGGGAAGAAAAGGTCTATTGACCAGGACCTGGGGAACCAGGAGTCCTGTTCCAAGTCTCAACCCTGTTGTCATGAAATGGGAACTAGGAGGCAGGGGAAGAGATCAGTGATTATTATCAAGAAGTAATCTATATGTGGGAATTTAAAAAACTATTGTGTACATATGGCTAGGAAAGAGACTGGCCAGCCATGAAGCTAATGATAGAGAATTAGATAAAATGAAGACAATATGGAGACCGAATGACATAGTACATAGAAAGTTCTTTTCAAACCATAAAGATCTATGCAAATATAAGCTATTATCATTATGTGAAAAAAGATACTGGGACCTTCAGAAGGAAGTCTCCTGAGAATGCTCTTCTTTATGGGGCATTCACGAAAAACACAGGTAGGAATTGTACAGGATGAGAATGTGAGGGTAGGTTGGGGTCTGAGTCAATGGAAGGAGCACCTACAGTGAAGAAAGTCCAAAAAACACAAACCCCAAACCAGCCCCAAAATATGAGTTAACTTCTCCAGGCTCTCTGAGCCTAGAACCATTTAGAACCAAGACAACCTATATTCTCAACAGTGATTTCTTGCTTTCTATAGAGAAGAGAGTGAGTTTCCAGTCTCCCCTTAGGGCAGGTGTTCTTGATCTAGGGTCTGCAAACTTGGTTTTTTAAAAAAATATTTTGATAACTTTATTTAACCTATTAGTTTCCTTGTAAGCTTACAAATTTTATTTTATGCATTTAAAAATATTATTATGAGGAGAGTCCAAAAACTTCACCAGACTGCCAAAGGGGTCTATGATAATAAAAAAAAAAATTAAGAGTTTCCATGCTGGGTGAGGCAGAAAGAACACTGAATTTAGAGTTTAGAAGATCTAGTCATTTCAGTTCTGTCATTTACTAGCCAGCAAATATTTGTTTAAAACCTGCCATGTGCCAAGCACTGTATTAGTCCTGAGGATACAAATACCAGAATGAAATGATTCCTACTTACAATGAACTTATAGTCTGATGGGGGATACAACAAGAACATAAACAATAAATATACAGAATAAATGTAAAGCTAACAAATACAAATATATATATATATATATATATATATATATATATATATATATGGTCATTAAATACAAAATAGTTTGGGATAAAAGAATCTAGAGGATCAGGAGGAGCTTCATGAAGACAGTACCTTAAAGGAAGAAAGGGCCTCTGAGGTAGAGGTAAGAGGGGGTACATTCTTGGTAGGTGAAATGGCCAGTGCAAAGCCAAGGAAATAGAGGATGAATGCATGAAACCAGCACAGAGACGCCCAATTTGACTGGATCTTGGGGGTGGGAGAGGGAGTAATGGATGGAAAGGTAGGTTTAGGTTGGGTTGTGTAGGACTATAAAAGCTAAACTGAGGGTTTTATATTTTATGCTAGAGGTAATAGGAATCCATTGGATTCCATTGAGTAAGGAAGTCAGATCCTCACTTAAGGAAAGTGACTTTGGCAGCAGTATGTAAGATGAATTGGAAAGGTGGGAGACTTGAGGTGGGGAGACCAATTAGGAGGCTGTTGTAATAATCTAGGTGGGAAGTGTGTGGGAGTGGAGAGAAAGGGTCAGATAAAAGATGCTGTGAAGGTAAAAAGAGCAGGATTTGGCAATTGGATGTGTGGACTGTGGGACAGTTCATGATGATACCAAGGGCACAGACCCAAGCATCTGGCAGGATGGTGGCATCTTCACCAGAAATACGGAAGTTGAAAAGACAGAGGTTTTGGGGAAAAGATAAAGACTTGAATTTTAGGCATGTTGAATTTAAAAAGTCTCTGGGTCCAATAGTGAATTGGTGATGTGAGACTGAAGTTTAGGGGAGAGGCTAGGGCTGAATAAGTAGCCATAATGAGCCATTTGAATAGAGGTGATAGTTAAAATCAACAAGTCTACAGTTCAATTCAGTGATTTTTCAGTCATGTCCAACTCTTTATTGGGGTTTTCTTGACAAAGATATTGGAGTAGTTTTGATGTTTCCTTCTCCAGCTCATGTTACAGATGGGAAACTGAGGTAAACAAGGTTAAGTGACTTGCCCAGGGTCACAAAGTAAGTGTCTGAGTCATATTTGAACTCAGGAAGATGAGTCTTCCTGACTCTAGGCCCAGCATTGTTAAATGCCTACTATGCAAAAAAAAAAAAAAAAAATAGCCAACCTTTCTCTCAAAAACAAAATAATCCTGGTTCATAAGGAGGTCACAGTGTAGCAGGGGAGACAACATACAAATAATTATGTAGAAACAAGATATGTGTGTGTATATACACATATATACATATATATGTGATAAATTGGATATGAACAATACCAGGAAGGCACCAGCATTGAGTAGGGTTGAGAAAGGCTTTTTGAGGAAGGTAGATTTTCAGGTGGGAGCTGACAGAAGCCTGGGAAGCCAGGAGACAGAGATGAGGAAAGAGGGAATTCCAGTCATGGGGTAAAAAATGCCAGTGAACATGCAGTCAGAAGATGGAGTGTCTTGGGTAAGAAATAGCACAGAGGTCAATGTCATGTAGTTGGAAGGGAATGAAATGTAGGAAGGCAGGAAAAATAGGAAAGAGACTTAAAGGCAATGAGATAGGGGGTGTAGAAGAAGAAGATAAGATCGCTGAGGCCAGAACTTTGGGGAACTTCCATAGTTGGATTTGTGATGTGGATAATGAGCCAGTGCTTGTCCTTTGTTTTCCAAGGGGACCATGACATCAGGACTTGCAAGCAAATTGGATTTGAGTGAGGCCAGGCTGTGCTAATTCACCAGTCATCCTGAGGAGTGAAAGAAGGAAGACTGAGAAGGAGCAGTCAGATGGGGAGGAGGAAAACCAGGAGAAAGTATCACAGAAACCCAGAGAGAAGAGAATCTCCAAGGAGAAGAGCTGTTAATGATGCCAAATGCTTTAGATCAATTGAAAAGGATTTAGACTGAGAAAAAACCAAGAGATTTGGCAATTAAGAAATTATTATTAGAGCACCAGCCCTGGAGTCAGGAGGACCTGAGTTAAAATCCAGACTCAGATATTTAACACTTACTAGCTGTGTGACCTTGGGCAAGTCACTTAACCCCGATTGCCCCACATTCCCCCCTCTAAAAAAAAAAAGAAATTACTATAACTCAGATCATGGGCAAGTCAACTAAACTCTCTGAGCCTATTTCATTTGTCTGGTACATAATAATAATACTCAAACTGCTGCCTTCGTGGTAAGGATCAGATAAAATAACCTAAGTTAAATGTCAGCTATTCAAAGCTACAACTAGGGTGGAGCGATTGGGCTTTTCCCCAGGGCACTGAATTTAGAGTGTGCTGACAGCAGTTGTCCTTAAAGAGCACAAAAGCAACAGGGTTCAGCAATTAAGTCAGCAAGGCTATGCAAATGCTCAGACCGCTGTATTAGCTCACATGTGGATGTGAGATCCTCTGTGGATACAGAAACATCCATGCCTGTGCATACTGTGTGTCTCTTACTCAGATCTTCTCATAGCTTTGCCAGAGGAGAGTCCACCAAATGTGCTGGTGGCCTTTCCCAATTTTTCCTTCCATTGTTATGACACCAGGAGCATCCACAGGTTGGGTTATCTCTTGGTAATCTCTTGCTCTCACGCTATGAGCAGCCCATCTAGTTGTTGTTTTTTTTTTCTTGGTCATCATATCTTCCTCTGATAAAAACCTATACACTAGCTTTTTCTGTATACTATAGCCCTCTCAAAGGCCTCCTCCTCTTTCCAGACTCCGTGTCTTCCTCAACTCCTCACTCTAACTCACTCGACCTTTTCAGTCTGGTAAAAATCAGTGATAAAGAGAAACTGAGGCACAGAATTCTGGGCTTGATCATTTATTAGTAAAGTTAGTGGTTGCCAATAAGTGACAGCCTGCATTTCTCAGATTTTCATTTTCACAATGCTTTAACATCACTCATATCTGACCCCATCTCTCCACTCACACAACCCTAGTTTTTAGGTTCTTACCATCTTTCACTTCAACTATTACTTGTTGATGTTCAGCCATTTTCAGTTATGTCAATCTTCTCATCACCCCTTTTAGGGTTTTCTTAGCAAAGATACTGGAGTGGTCTGCCATTTCCTTCTCCAATTCATTTTACAGATGAGGAAACTGAGGCAAAGAGGGTTAAGTGACTTGCCCAGGGTCACACAGCTAGTAAGTGTCTGCAGCTAGATTTGAGCTCAGGAAGATGAGGCTTCTTGCTCCAGTCCCAGCTCTCTATCCAATGCACCACGTTCCTGCCCACACCTACTAACTCTCTTCTCTCAAAGATTACCTTCCATTTACTCTGTATATCTCTTGTATGTATATATCATCTCACATATTATAATGTGAGCTCCTTGAGAACAAGGATTGTTTTTACTGCTTAGCATAGTGGTTGGCACATAGTACATGCTGAATAAATGTTTATTTAATGAATGACTGACCCTCCACTGTCTAGCAGAAATAACTTTCTTGCTATTCTTCACACAAGGCAGTCCATATCATGGCTGTGCCTTTGTATAGGCTGAACCCTATGACCAGAATGTATGTTTTACTTCTACTTCTAATCCCTAGCTTCCTTCAAAGCTTAGCTCAGGCTCTACCTCCTATATGAGTCTCATCCAGAGTCCCCCCAGCTTCAGGTTGTACCTCCACCAAAAAATTACCTTGTGATTACTTTCATATATACACACATTCATATATATATATATACATATATATTCTTATATGTGCATATGTTATTTCCCTTGATATCATTTAAGATCCTTGATAGCTAGAATATTTCATTTTTGACTTTGTGTTCCCAGCACCTAATGTGGTGCTTGTCAATAAATACTAGTTAGTATTTAATTGATAGGTTATCCTTTGATGTCTTTGGTGATGCCCACCAATCAGGAAGCCAGAATTGCAAAGAGGTCAGAGTCAATTAAAAACAGCAAAATTGCACCTCTATTCAAATGGATCTATAACCTCACTGAGGATACCCTGCCCATCCTCCACGACAGGGCTCTGCTGTGGTGTGAAGGTGACCCTGGGTTCCTGAAGGTGTTGCCAAGAATGGGCAGGTTCTTTCAGATTCTTCCATGCTGGAAAGACTCCAAATCCCAGCCTAAGCAGTCCAGCAAGTTTGATTTTTGAGGACCTGCCTAGCCAAGTACGGAGAGACTCATTATCAGTAGACTGGTCATTCACTGGTGAATTCTTTGGCCATCACTACCCATGAAAAACAGCCAAAGGGACACCTTCACCCTTCAGCTCTTCAAATAAGATGTGGTTTTGGGAAACAAGATTATGAAGAAAAGTTACTACCTAATGACACCAGTCATCTCATTCTTTCATCAACAGAAATTCATCAGGCAACATCACCCTTAGCAGAAGAAGGCTTCAAAACAAAACAAAACAAAAACACATGAAAGAATAGTCATAGCATCACACTGAGTCATGTTCTTTCAGAGACTCAGTCTTGTAGGTAAGAGCCACAAATTTCTTAAAGATTCTCACTTGGAAATTGGTTCTATCTCTGCCTTTTGCCAGAATCCAGGGGATGGCAAATCAAATGGGTGTTTTTGTAAAATGTTTGCAGCCATCCTGGTACTGTGAAATAATGAGAAAATAAACAAAAAATAGTGAAACATGGAATGGGTCATATCATCACTGGGACCAGCAAACAAACAAACAAAACTAATAAAATAGTCATGCAAAATTTAATTTCAGATTAAGGCAATTTTTTTCTTTAATGACTGAAGAAATAAATATAATTTTCAGACATTGGGCAGGCCAAAAGATATGAGACTTAGATCCTTTAGAGCAATTTTTCAACATAGGGGCTATAGATTCCTGAGAGTTATTATAAGGATCCCCAAATTTACGTCAACCCATAAATAAGTAAACATTATGTAGATCAAAAATAATTTTTCAATTCTCATACATATATGTGATAGGAATGATCAAAAGAGCCTCCTGATCTTCTGGACTGGTATACCTCCAAAGGAGCTAAGCATGCATTCTTGTCCCTTTCACTGACAACACTCCCAGATTACATATACTATTTTCCAAATGGTCCCCTAATTAAATATACTTATTATTATTTTCCAAATAGATTCACTGTTATGAATAATACAACATATTTTTATTTTATTTTTTGCTTTTTGGAGGGCAATTGGGGTTAAGTGACTTGCCCAAAGTCACACAGCTAGTAAGTGTGTCAAGTGTCTGAGGCCGGATTTGAAGTCAGGTCTTCCTGACTGCAGGGCTGGTGCTCTACACCACCTAGCTGCCCCTGAATTACAAAATATAAATTAATTTAAAAGTATCATTGAATTTATAGTACTTATATCATTATATATTTTCTTAATCTAGAGGTGCTAATGGTATAGCTACTATCACATTAATTTTTTCTACGTTAAAAAGTGGTCCTCTCAACAAAAAGTTCAGGAGACTCTTAGCAAGTTCAAATCCATCACTTTACAGATGAGGAACTTTCATATTAGACCCAGGAAGGTGGTTCTCGGGCACTATAAACTGAAAGGGATGTCTTCTCATTGGGGAATAGATAAACATAAATTGTGGTATATGAATTAGTGGAATATTATTATGCCATAAGAAATGATGAAATAGGGGAAGGTAGGTGGTGTAGTGAATAGAACATTGGCCCTGGAGTCAGGAAGACCCGAGTTCAAATTCGGCCTCAGACACTTAACACTTACTAGCTGTGCGACTTTGGGCAAGTCACAACCCTAATTGCCTCTCCAAAAAACAAAAAAGAAATGATGAAATAAACAATTTCAGAGGAAACTTGGAAAACTTCTATGAACTCATGCCTAGTATATTGAACAGAACTAGGAGATCAACATATTTAATGATAATAACATTCCAGAGAAAAACAAATTTGAAAGATTTTGGAACTCTGATTAATGCAATGATATAACATGAGTACAAAAGAATGGAGATGGATCGTGGCCTTCACCTCCTGACATTTAAGTAATGAACTTAAAACGTAGAAAGACATGCATTTTGGGGCTTGGCTAATATGGAAATTTGTTTTGCTGGACTCTGCAGCTATATATTAAGGATTTTCACTTTTGTTTCTGTGGTTTTTTTTTTAAATTGCACAATTTATGGGTGGGGAGAAGAGATTAGAAGAAGAGGGAGGGACAGGTTAAATTTTTTTAAGCCTGTCAATTGAAAAATATTAACCGTTAAAAAAAAAATAAAATAAGTAGAGATTCTAAAAAATCTGCCTGTGGAGACTTGCTCAGTCTGTTAAGAAGCTGTGTAAGGATTAAAGACAAGAGTAGAACAAATGTCAGTTTGCTGCCTTATAGCCTTCTTTTTTTCTTCTGTGGAAGGTGCACACCTCTCCAAGTCATGCTGCAGTGGCTAGACAGGTGGCCTCCCTCATTCTGGATCACTGGAGCTTCTTGGCATGGCCCTCCATTGCTCAACCACAGTCCCATGTTGTTCTAACACTGGGTCTCTAACCCCAGGGGCCTTCTTTTGGCAGCTGTCCCCTGGAGTTGAATTTCTTCTCCTGAAACTTAAAAGTTGCCAGCTCAGCCTATCCCAGTTCTTAGGCTATGGGCAGAAGTGAACTTGTTTTCCTTCTCTGGTCCTTCACTCTAGGGAAGTTTTCTCTTTGGCCCCTGGAACTCCAGCTTGAGTGGTTTCGCTTGTTTGAGGCCTTGATTCTGTTCCTTGGGTTCTGTGATATTTAGAAAACAGATTACGAAATGCCCGGCAAGTACACACATTGCCCCAAGTTGCTTAGCCTATGAACTCTGACCTTCTCTAAGGGTCAAGAGAACTGCCAAAAATGGGGCAGAGACCAGAACTTGATCCTTCCCCTAGAGTTTAGGGTTTGTAGGTTCATAGTTACACTACGTTCCTGCTTAAGAAAGCTGGCCACCACTCTGAAGTTGCGACTTGTGCTCCTGAATGTACACAGAAGGAAGGAAATTAAAAAGTTAAGTAGACAAAGAAACCCTTTGCTCACCCAATGATCCATCCCGTGGGGGTTTCCACTCTGCTTCTGCTGCCTTCTTTTTGGTCTGTCTTGATCACCACAGTAGTTAATGCTCTTTGCACACCCCACACACTCCACCCAGCTGGACCTCATGAAGCTTCAGGTAGCCTCTCCAGACAGCCCCACTGTTACTTCCTGCCCAACCCAGAAACATAGAAAGCCACAGAGATGGAAGGGATTAGATGAAGCAATCACAAGGTTTCATATGCTTAGAGCTAGAAATGACCTAAAAGGTCATATTGTCCAACCCCTTCTTTTTATAGATAAGGAAATAGGACTAGACAGGGGATGAGATTTTTTTAAGGTCTCATATCCAGAAAGTGGCAAAGTAGGGATCCAAAACTAGGTCTGAGTTAGGATGCTAGGTGGCCATTAGTGTAAGTAGTGAAGAACCTGGGATCAGACCTGGATTCCAATCCTGCCTCAGACACTTGCTAGCTGTATGTCCCTGGGCAAGTCTCTGTCTCAGTTTCCTCAACTGTGAAATGGGAATGATAACAGTACCTTCCTCACAGGCCATTATGAGGATTAAACAAGAGAATATTTGTAAAGCACTTAGCACAATGCTTCTTATTCCCTTCATTGACTTTCCTGCTTCCGACTGATTTCAATTTATTGGTACGAGTAAGGCATTATGGTAGGTGGTGGGGATACATTGATGAGCAATGCCCTTGCCTATAGGGCACACAGCATGAACACAGCTAATTATTTCAGAGAAGAAATGATAGAGACAAAGGAGATATCCCAGTGAAGTTCTCCAGGAAAAATAGATGAGGAAGAGAATGCATTTAACTCTTTTGGAAAATAAACCAAGGGAAGCTTACTTTTCACAATCAAAATGCATTTATTAAATACTTACTATATGCCAGGCACTGTTCTGTGTTCTGGAAATACAAAAAAATAGAGTCATATGTGAGGAACAAGAAGTAGGTTAGTATGGCTGGACCCTGGAGTGCAGGAAGGGGAGTGATGTGTAAGAAGACTGCAAAGGAAGAGACCAGGTTGTTTGGTCCCAGAGACAGAGTTGCCAAGATGCTGTGATAACAAGAATTCACCACTATAGAAGATGAAATATAAGGCAGGTTTATGGAATGCAGCAGTTTGGAGAAGGAACCGCCTCCATCCAATGGTGTTTTAATGAGTACAACCACCAAACTGTCGGGTCAACACTATGGGCACTCAGAGAAATGACACATGAAGCATTGAACAAGAGGCACCGTCTTGGTTGAATCACTGCTAGGAGGAAAACCTAACCTGAAGCAGATCTTGAATGGGCTAGGAACACAATTTGTCCTTCAAATCCTTGGGGGTAAAAGGCCTGCTTTCATAGACATAGAGCTGGAATTTAGAATTTAGTTATAATCTAGTCCAGGGGTTCTTGACCTTTTTTTGTGTCATAGACAACATTAAGCAAGTCTGGTGAAGCCTATGGACCTCTTTTCAGAATAATATATTTTAAAAAGCATATAGAATTACAAAGGAAACAAATTATATTGACATGTGTCTATCAAAATATTTTTCTAAAACAAGTTTGAAGACCCTAGGTTAAGAGCTGTGATCTAGTCCAATGTTCTTGTTGTATAGATAGGGGTCATGGAGAAATAAAGTGATTTGTCCAAGGTCACACGGACATTAAGTAGCAGAAGGAAGAGTCTAACTCTAACTCTTCCCCTGACTCTAAAATCAGCATTAACTCTAAATATGCTGGTTGTTGGTAAAGCCCTCCCATTTAGCAGTTTTTATGTTGAGATTGGATTGGGGGCTGGGATTGGTAGGAGTGTTTTTCATAGGAAACCTATCAACAAGGCCACAGGCAAGAATATTGTATTAATGTATCCTGAGAAATACTTATGGGCCACTTGAAAACGTAAGCAGATGAGGACTTTTCCCTGGGGACCAGCTATTCCTGAATGGGGCAAGGGCCCCTCATTACCCTTATGGGTAGTTGCTGTGGGTGTCTAGGCCATGGTTAGGGATGGTTTAGCTATATTCTGGTCTAATGACCATATCTGAACGGAATATGTAATTCAAATTCCCTAATGGCCACCCTATGGCCTTCTACCTCCTAGTCCTATAAACATGGGTATTCTTCTTGTTCTTTTCCAGGTCTCCTTTTCTTACCTCCATCCCCTCATATGCTTCATTGGAGGGGTGACAGAAGGAGGCTATGTATGGGGGATGCTCCAGGCAGCCTTAATGAGGGATTTCTTCCCTATATTCATTCTCCTCCGCAGAGCACAGAGACAGCAGCAGGCAGGCCATAGTACAGGGGATCAACAAGACAGATGAGTGCCAAGGACCAACATCAAAAAGGGAAGGGTGACTGATAATATGGTGCCTCTCCTTTTTACAAAGTACTCTCCTTACAACAGCCCCTGTGGGTCTGGGGGTATAAGTTGCCATTGCTTGTCCTTCATTCTCAAAAAGGACCATGACATCAGGAAGATGATGCCCTGGCTTGCAAGTGAATTGGATTTAAGTGAGGAAGGGCTGTACAAGGTCACCAGCCTCACTCTCTCCTTCAGAGTCCTCTGTATCCAGTGGTGAGATATAGATCAGGATGATTGGAGATGGCCCCGGGTAATATAAGTATAATTATTGCCATGTTTTGGATGAAGAAACTGGAGCTTGAAGAGGAGAAATCACTTCCCCAAATACCAAAGGCTAGTAAATGGTAACACTGGAGACATAGCTCTGAACCGAGCCCTGGGTAGACTACATCTGGAATAGGCTACAATAGAGACCACAGTTTAAGAAAGACTTTGATATGTTGAAGAATGTCCAGGGGAGGGCAATCAGGAAAGTGAAGGGCTGCAGGGCCTTGTCATGTGAGGGTCAGTTGAAGGAACTGAGGTTGTTTACCCTAGGGGATAGATAGAAGGCTGGGCCTGGAGTCAGGAAAGCCTGTCTTAGACATCGCCTCAACTTCCTACTCTGTAAAGCAGGGATAATAACAGCACCTACCTCCCAGGGTTTTTTCAAGGATCAAATGAGATAATAGTATTTGTAAAAGCCCTTAGCACCATGCCTAGCACATAGTAGGTGTTATATGAATGCAAACCAGTCCAGTTTCTTTGCCAAGAAAACCCCAAATAGGGGCAGGAAGGGTTAGACATGACTATAACAAAAGCAATAGAACAGGAATTGGGACTGGACTTAGAAGATTTCTGTCCTGTAGTTAAAACCTAATAGGCTTTTTATAAGCAAGTATTGATAGGATTTTGGAACTGAGTAACTAGCCATCTGAAGAATTTTTAGTGGCAAAGTCTTGCCTTCTTCCAATCTATCCATATTCCTCTATCTGACCGCTCCCCCTAGACCAAGAACCTAATTCTGTCCCATTAGAAGGTTAGAAAATTTCCATGGCTCTCTGTGGCTTACAGAATAAATAATAACCATAATAATGATAACACTTGACCAGTCTTTAGTGCTTTTCCTTAGAACGCCTTTACCCAGAGGGCCCTAGTGAGAGCTGACATTTGCTATAGTATTTTAAGGTTTGCAATGAGATTTTGCTTCTTATTTCCTCATTTGGGCAGACCGTAGGATCTTCATGTTATAGATTTAAAAAAAACAAACCCTGGGGATCAGAGACTAAACTAGCCGGACTTATCAGCTCCTGTTCCTTGGCACATAGCTCCTGCTCCAGCCAAACTGGGCTACTCACTGTTCCCTGCACACCCTTGACTTTTCTGCCCTGGAGTCTTTGCTCTTGCTTTCCATCACCTGGAATACCCTCACTGGATCTATGCTCACCAAATCTGATAGAACTTTCCCATGCCATTGCCCCCCCCCCCCCCCCCATGCAAAGGTTACCTGCTCCACAAAGCGTTCCCTGCTTCTCTAACCCAGCTGGACTCATCTGGACACTCTGTTCTGTGCCCACACAGGATACTGTTTCTGACTCACATATAATTTGCTACATTTTTCTTTGTGTAATTCTTATCAAGATACTTATCTCATTGCTACAAGGCAAGAAGAAAGAGCTGGAAGAACTAGGGTAGAATCTTGATTCTGCTCATTTCCAACCAAGGGCCGCTAGGTGGAGCAGTGGATAGAGAGCTGGGCCTAGAGTCAGGAAGTCTTCCTGAGTTCAAATCTGACCTCTGACACTTACTAGCTGTGTGACCCTGTTTGCCTCAGTTTCCTCATCTGTAAAATGGACTGGAGAAGGAAATGGTAAACCACTCCATTGTCTTTGCCAAGAAAACCCCAAACGGGTCACAGACATGACTAGAACAACAACAAAAATAATGTAACAGGAATTGGGACTGGACTTGGAATTTCACTCTGTCAATGCAGGTGCTAGTTGGGACTTTGGGGTCTTAGAGTGCTGCCTAAAGCCCTGAGTTTAGTGACTTGTCACATAGCTGGTGTCAGAGGTAGGTCTTGACCCCAGTTGCTCCTGGCTAAGCTACTTCTTACTACCTGTATGACCCAGGTCAAATCACTTTACTTCTGGGCCTCAGTTTCCACTTGACAAAAAGATAATCTCCAAAGTCTCTTTCAGCATTAAATTCTGTAATTCCTAATGCATTATAATCTTTTAAATAAGAATAGCTTACATTTATATAGGGCCTTAAGGTTTGCAAAGAACTTTATAAATATTATCTCATTTGATCCTTTACAACAATGTTTCAAGGTAGGTGCTATTGTTATCCCCACTTTACAGTTGAGAAAAACAGAGGTTAAGTGACTTGGCCAAGGTCACACAACTAGGAAGTGTCTGAGGCCAAATATGAACCCAGGACTTCCTAACTCCAGGGCCAGCACTCTATCCAGTGAGACATCTGAATCTTACCTCTGTGTGTGTTTTGAAGAGGCCATTCTTTGCCTCATTAAGCCTTAATAGGCATTGCCTCAGTCAAACCAAGACCTGGTTAAGACCTTAGCTTGAAAAGGCCAAGGTTTCCCACTGCATCCTGGGCCATTTCCAGTTGTCCTGATCAATATCTGGCTACTGGACCCAGCTGGCTTTGGAGGTGAAAGTGAGGTTGGTGACTTTGCACAACCCTCCCTCACTTAAATCCAGTTCATTAGCATGCCATGGCATCACCTCCCAGATGTCAAGGTCCTCAAGAAGGAAGGACAAACAGCTCCATCTCCTAACGTCCTCTACTCTCTCGCTCCCACCCTACACACTCACCCAGCCCCTACTGCACAAAGTAAATGCTCAATAAATATTTGTTGATGTGAATTGATGAAGTGAGGAAGGTGAATAAAGACGCTTGCAAGGGAGGGGAAGTCAGGGGACAGTGCTAAGTTTTGGGCCACATTTCCTTGCCAGATGTTTCCTTCAGCCCAAGGGGTAGCACTTGACACAAGGATTTTAGTAAGACAAAGTGACATAAAAAGTGACACATGTTACTGAAGGTCTGTCATAAAGTATCTGTGTCACGCTTTGTAGGGAGAAAATACAGGAAGCATGATATTTAGCAGAAAACTTCCAGCTGGACATGGATGGTGAGGCCCATGTGACTAGAGATCTGCAAAACCTGGGGTCCTTGGAACAGGCCTAAGGGGCTGTCCTTTC
Source organism: Gymnobelideus leadbeateri (assembly GCA_011680675.1). Lineage (NCBI taxonomy): Eukaryota > Metazoa > Chordata > Mammalia > Diprotodontia > Petauridae > Gymnobelideus > Gymnobelideus leadbeateri. The sequence goes on along the minus strand of WOXC01012085.1, from coordinate 324,861 downwards.
CTCTGGAGCTGCTGACTAGCCACTGACACAGCGAGGAAACTCAGGACAGACTCCATGGCAGTCAGGTGGGACAAAGTCATGGAAACTGGGCAGGGCCCAAAGGAAATCCGACCGTGGGAAAAGAAGTCTTAGATTAATGGGGAAAATGTGTGATTAATGGGAAAAATTAATGTGACCCACAGCTCCTGAGTCTCCTTTCTTTCTGTGGCAGAGTTGTGCTGAGATATGCCGTAGCCTGTGCCAAGCAAGGAAGGAGCCTCAGCCACCTCTCATAATAGGATTATGAACTGAAAGGGATGAGATTGCTTCCAATTGCTTCATTTTACAGATGAAACTAGATGACTCAGTGGATAGAGTGCTAGTCCTGGAGGAATATATAATGGTGATGGCAATTTGAAGATCTTCTCTGCCCCTTAATAAGCCTAAGGGAATTTGAATGCCATCTGTGTTTTGAAAATACTCTGCCCCCAATAGGCTGAATGTAATCACATGGAACCTGTGGTGGAGGAGTCTGCAGCATAACCTTCGGGAAGCTGGGAACCAGAGCAAACTAGATGGTTGGGAAGAGAGGACGCTTCTTAGGGAGACAGATAGGCTTGTGAATAAATATTGGTCTTGTGTTGGTTTGTGGGAAGGCTAAAAGATGTTGTGACTCTCTGTGCTGTTGTGACTTATTAACTTCTTTGTTACTATAACGGAATCAGCTTCCTGGTTTTGGGATTCAGTTTTCTGATGGTGGAATAAATGTTTTGCTTCTGTCTTCTGTATGGAGAGTCTGTTATATTTTGTGATCAAGTACTATGTGGGTAAATTTATTGTGACAATGGGTGCTATGAATATTGCATTGGTGCTATAGCAGGAAATCCAACCTCAGATACTAGCTGTGTGACCTCAGCAAGTCACTTAATCCTTTTTGCCTTAGTTTCCTCATCTATAACAATGAGCTGGAAAAGCAAATTGCAAACCACTATAATATCTTTGCCAAGAAAATTCCAAAGGGCTTCACCAAGAGTTGAAGAGTTTGACATGACTAAAATGACTGAACAATACAGATGAAGAAACTAAGGACCAGAGAGATTGATTATCCTAGGTATCACAAGTAGCTGAGACTGGCTTTGAACTCAGGAGTTTGGACTCAGGAATCTAGGGCAATTTTTTGGGGGTGAGGGGGGAAGGTAGGGCAATTGGGGTTAAGTGACTTGCCCAAGGTCACATAGCTAGTGTGTCAAGTGTCTGAGTCTGGTTTTGAAGTCAGGTCCTCCTGACTCCAGGGCTGGTGCACTATTTTTACTGAGATTACCACTTTACCTTTCTTAAATCAGCCCCCCCCCCCCCTTACTCCACCCAAATCCCTGGGACAAAGCCTGAGGCAAACTCCACCCTTACCATACCCCTAGACTGGACCTGGCCTTATCTGTCATAAGACTTAGCCCTTTAAACTTTACAAAACACAGTCCTCACAACCTTTGGTTAGGTTGGTAGTTCTAGTAGCATTATTAACTCAAGTTTACTGATACTGGTCACACTGGCTAATAAATAGAGTCTGAACTAATCTAGGTCTTTGGACCTAGGAAATCTTGTGCTCTCACCACTAAATTAGGCCTTCCTTCTCTAGGGTGCTGAGCCTATGCCCAGGAACTGAATCATTTTAAGTGGGAGGGGAGGCTTAAGGAAAACGTTGTGAGAGCGTATTGATTTATTTTGCCTGATTCTACTTATTTGTTACAAGGACTGTAAATATTTAACAACAAGCTGGAGGAGGTAGAGGGGAAATGTACACATTTTTTTTTTTTAAGCCATTGGGGTTAAGTAACTTGCTCAAGGTTACATGGCTAGTCATTATTTATATGTGGGTGCTCATTTTCTGAGGCCGGATTTGATCTCGGGTCATCCCAACTCCGAGGCCAGTGCTCTTACTCACTGTGCCACCTAGCCACCCCTTTAGGGCAATTGGGGTTAAATAACTTGCCCAAGGTCACACGGCTAGGTTTTTGTTTGTGTGTGTTAAGTGTCTGAGGCCGGATCCGAACTCAGGTCCTTCTGACTCCAGGGCCGAGGCTCTACTCACTGCGCCACCTAGCCGCCCCAGAAATGTACACATTTTTAAGTTTAATTTTCACTATTAACATTTTCTTCATCGCTTTCTTAAGCCAAAATAATAATAATAATGATGATGATAAAACAATAAACCAAGTCCTTATTTGTAATTTACAAATTTCCCAGGTGTCCATGCTTACACTGAAAATTTAACAAGCTCCTCAGAAGCTCATGAGAGCTGCTTCCAACATAACTCCAGAAAGAAAGGATTCTATAGAGGAGGGGAGGCATTTGTGGGCAGTGATATCAATGCAAAAAAAAGGAAAAGAAATTAAAGGAAAGGAAAGAAAGAAAAAAAGTGACAAAGAAACATTCTAAAACTACACAGAAGAGAGGAACTTTCCAAAGACAAGCGAGTTAGGTTTGTTACTCCCTAATTTTAATATACTTTTATAAAGGTAGTAAATATGCATGCTAAAAGAACGGAAGTTCACTTTCCTACACAATTCTCTTTTCGGTTCTTCCTCGTATAGTGAGTTGCATTTGTTGATATTTAAGTCCATGACTAAAAAGGAAAAAAAATTTAAAGAAGAAAATGTTTTAGTGGTCTTCTCTTTCCCACTCCCTCCAATCCATCTATTCATTACTAATCAACAGACAACTCAACCAACAATTATTAAATGCCTATTATGTGCTTGGCAATGTGTTAAGGAAACTAACACAAAAACTAAACAGTTCCTGCCCTCCAGAAACTTACATTCTATTGGGAGAAACAATATGCTTACAAAGGCATAAGAGTATATGTAAGATATATAAAGTAAATTTCTGTTATTCAGTTGAATGACCCCATTTGGGGTTTTCTTGGCAAAAATACTGGAGTGATTTGTCATTTCCTTCTACAGATGAGGAAACTGAGGCAAACAGAGTTCAGTTACTTGCCCAGGGTTACACAGCTAGTAGGTGTCTGAGGCAGGATTTGAAGTCAGATCTTCCTAACTCCAGGCTGGCCTGTGCACCTAGCTGCCCCCATACAAATTAAGTACCATTCAGAATTGGGAGGCCTTGCAACTGGAGGGAATCAGGAAAAGGCTTCAGAAAGGAAATGTTGCCTGGGCTGAGCTTTGAAGAGAGCCAGGCTTTCTGAGAAGCAAAGAAGAAAAGAGAACATTCCAGGTATCTAGGACGGCCTGGGTAGAAGGCATGGTATAGGAAATAGAATATTTTGTGTAAGAAAGAGCAAGTATGCCTGTTTGGCTGCTCCCCAAAGGGTATAATGTGAAACAAGCCTGGGAAGGTAGGCTGGAGTGAAAGGCAGATGTGAAGGAGAGCTTTCAATGCCAACAGGAGTTTGTATCTGGTCCTTTAGGGAGTCACTGGAACCAGTAAATCTTCCCAAGCAGCTCCTCCTGCCCAGTATAAACCTTCAGGCCTTCATCTGAGGGCCATCTGCCCAGGACCTGGGGGAGCTAGCTACATGGCTGGATCCCAGCTGGAGGCTGTCTGCACAAAATGCCCCTCTTCCTCTCAAGCACCAAGCCTTGTTTATGGTGCACAAGCCTGGAGAGATGGCCTCGGCAGGCCCTGGAGATCCAGAGCAGATGGTGCAACGTGTTCCTTGACCTTTGGCAGAGATTAAATCTCTCCCTCCTCTAGGCAACATTTCAAGGACTGTGTTTGCACCACACCGAGGCTCAGCCCCTAGGGTGCTGGGTTGAGTGCCTTCCTCCAAACTTGTCTCCTGGGAGAGCCACCTCTGAGGTTCTAGCTGGCCCCAGAAACTCCCATGTTCTTCGAGCTCCCCTCTCCAGACCTCTACCCAGCTCCAGGGAAGGGAACACATGAGACCTCTCAGCTTTCAAAGGTCATCTCTATCACATGGTTACAACAACAACAGTCAACCCTCTAATCCTAAGGCCCTCCCAGGAACTGCAGGGTTTAGGGAACAACTCTTGTGCTTGCTTCTCAGCTCTATTCACTGGATTGTCCTTTCCAAACTGGAGTTGGCAGAGCTGTGATGAGTTGCTGTTTCATAAGCCATCAGCACAAAATGCCACCCCCCTCTTCCATATCCTCTCCCTCCCCCTTGGAGGAAGGATTAGACCTATCGGCTCATCTTTCCACAGGGCTCTCTGATTAGCATGGCCACAGTGGCTTACAAAATGTTGAAAAACAAGTTGAAGTGGGACTAGGTGCCAGCTGCTGGGCACTAACTTCCTCTTAACTGTGTCTTGGGAGTTGTGGCTTAGGAGGACATTGCTAAGCAATCAGGAACCTCATCCCCTCCACCCTCTTCCTGGCCTTTCTCGAGGTCTCCCCTCCCCCCCAAGTGCTCTCAGACTGCCACTTAGCAACACCCCACACCAGCATCAGGAGTTTCTGCACATCCCTTTCCACCCACCCCACCACTGCCAACTCATTCTAATGTGTAAAGTGCTAGAGAACCTGTCTCAGACCCTTACTAGCTTATAACTGGGTAAGTCACCTGCCTCCATTTCCTCTTCTGTGAAATGGAGATAATAGCATCTACCTCCCCTCAATTTGATGTACCCCTCAAATGAAATAATATATGTAGAGAGAGCCCTTTGCAAATCTTAGAGTGTTGTAGAAATGCTAGCTTGGGGGAGGCTAGGCATTGCAGTGAACAAAGCACCAGCCCTAGAGTTAGGAGGACCTGAGTTCAAATCCAGTCTCAGACACTTAACACTAGCCGTGTGACCTTGGGCAAGTCACTTAACCCCAATTGCCCTGACTTTCCCATTGTAAAAAAAAGAAAAGAAATGCTAGTTTGGGGGCGGCTAGGTGGCTCAGTGAGTAGAGCGCTGGCCCTGGAGTCAGAAGGACCTGAGTTCGGATCCAGCCTCAGACACTTAACACACACAAACAAAAAAAACCTATCCGTGTGACCTTGGGCAAGTTACTTAACCCCAATAGCCCTCCAAAAAGCAAAAAAAAAAAAAAGAAATGCTAGTTTGTTTGTTTCCATGTTCTCCTTCCTTGATATGAACAAAAACTTACCTGTCTACTTTTCTCAGCATTCCAGACCATTAGACTGGGAAGGGACCTCAGAGATCATCCAAGTCAACTTCCTCATTCTACATAGGAGAGAATTGAGGTTCAAGGTGGTAAGAAGTGACCACTCGAGGTCACCAGGGCAGTTAGTGGCAGAGCAGGCCCCCCTTGTTTGCAAAGGCAATGTTTGTTTTTTTTTTTTTCTAATAAGACCCAGGTGCCAATTCTTTGCTTTCTGAAGTGACACACAGATGTCTAATTGGATTAATGGCACACCCATAGAGTGTTCAGACTAGAAGGGATTTTGAAATCCCCTAAGACATCATGATCACAGGAGTCTGAGGGTCATGTAGAGATCAGCTCATCATTAGATGGTAAGCTCCTGGGGGCAGGGGCTGGCTTTTGCCACAAGACTGATTGATTGATCATCTACACTGGTTTCCTCGTTTTACAGATGAAGAACCCCTCAAAGATGCTGAAGTGACTTACCCAACATCGCGCAGGTAGTGAAAATCAGAGATGGGGCCTTCCAGCTCATCAGGCTGCCTCATTTCCTCTGTTGGGACACTTGAAGGCTAATAGGAGCTAGCTGGGGACTGTCTTAGGTTAAAAGAAGGGATTTCAAGGGTAGAAATGCCAGGAGCCAACACAATTCAACTAATTAAACTGTTATTAAGCATAAAGTATGTGCCAGGCACTGTGCTAAGGGCTAGGGACACAAAAGAGGCAAAAGACAGTTCCTGCCCCCCAGGAGTTTACAGTCTAATGGGGGGAGGGAAACATTCCAACAAATAAATAAAAGCAAGTTAGATACAGAATAAATATCAAATAATGAACAGAGGGAAGGGACTGGAATTTAGAGGGGTTGGAGAAGGCTTCCCTTAGGAGGTGTGAGTTTAGTTGAAACTTAAAGGAAGCCAGAAGGTCAGTAGTTGGAGTCGAGAAGGGAGAACATTTCAGGCATGGGGAATGTCCAGAGAGTATCTGGAGCAGAGAACTGGAGCATCCAAATAGAGGAGGAAGGTATTGGGGACAGGGAAGTCATTGAGACACCTTTCAAAAGAGATGAAGAGTTGGGAAGACCTGAATTCAATTCTGGCCTCAGACACTAACTGTGTGACTCTGGGGAAGTCAGGATTGCCTCAAAAAAAAAAAAAATAGAGGTTAAGAGTACTAGTTCAACTCCTTATATAGATCTGAGGTAGGACCTGATCCAGCACCATCTTCTAAGATACCTCCCTCATTGATGACAATAATCACTTACATTTGTGGATAGCTTTACAGGTTATGAAGCCTTTTCACACATACAATGTCATTTGACCTTCACAATCACTCTATGAAGCAGATACCCTTTTTGGGCTAGGTTCCAATTCTTCCTCAGACATATACTATGTTTGTGAAGTTTTAGAGAACACCTCAAAGACCTTCCTGTCTCAAAATCTTTCTCCCTTTAAGAAGAGCCTCTAGACATCTTCCTATGCTATCTGTTAGAGGTCTCATGCTATAGAGAAAGAGTACAAATAGGCCTTGGAACCAGAGGAATCTGGGTTCTAGTATCATTTTGGTCACATTTTGGCTCTGTGACCCTGGGCGAGCTTCCTAACTTCATGGAGATGGTGTCTATTTGTACAAGTGGAAGGTGGTTCCTTATCCAGGACACTCCCTTGGCCAGTGAACTCACAGGTCCTGTCCATATCCTATTTAATCTATGCATAGGCTCATATGTAACCATGTCACTCTGCTAAATGAATGATGCTGAAAGGGAGAAGGAAGCAGCTCTGAATGTTGATTCTTTGTAAGTTTTAATGAGATTGAATGGCATGACCAATTATAACTAAACAAATATCTGTTCTAAGCAGATGTGTGTGAGCATTAGTGTTGAACAGAGAATCCAGTGTTTTGAAAAAGTTACCAGTAACAAATACTTACACATTTTGCAAAGATGACCTATCCCTAGCAACCAATTTTCCCATTATTTTTTTTTTTTGGAGGGGGGAAGGCAAGGAAATTGGGATTAAGTGACTTGCCCAAGGTCACACAGCTAGTGTATCAACTGTCTGAGACTGGATTTGAACTCAGGTCCTCCTGATTCCAGAGCACCACCTAGTTTCCCCCCCCATTAGTTTTTTAAAGGTATGATCAAGTGACCATGTTATGTGACCAACATAGTATGGAGTTTATTGTTTCTAACCAAATAAAACTCACAAAGTTAATTTGATAACTTGGTAAATGATCCACACAAGTCTTTACTTTCCATAAGCCTCAGTGTCTTCATCTATAAAATGGGCAATGTCAGTCAGTAGGTCAAGATACATTTAAGAAGCACATTTACAGAGAGATGGGGAGAAAATTTGGGGCTCAAAAGTTTGTGGAAATGTGTGTCAAAAACAAAAAAAAATCACTTTAATAAATTTTTAAAAGATGCACATTTACTATGTGCTGGGCATTGTGCTAAGTACAGGGATACAAATAAAAGCAAAAATATGGCACCTGTCTTCAAAACCCCACATTCTAATGGGGGAAAAACATGGAAATAACTACATATGTGCAAAATGGGAGCTACACTAAGAAGGAAGGCAGTGAGGGGTGGAAGTGGGGAAGATGGAGAGGAGGAGGGAAAGGGAAGGCTGGGGACCAGGAAAAACATCTTGAAAAAGGTGAGATTTGGGGGCAGCTAGGTGGTGAAGTGGATAGAGCACTGAGGACCTAAGTTTAAATCCAACTTTAGACACTAGCTGTGTGACCCTGGGCAAGTCACTTAACCCTAATCACTGCCTTAGGAAAAAAAAAGGGAGTGAGATTTGAGTTAAGTTTGAAGGAAGCCAGGGAAGCTTTACCTAATGATTGCCATAGCTCCTTCCAAGTGTTGTTGAGGAGGTCAACTGACATAATATATGTATGTAAAATGACTCTAAAGTCCCAGATAAATGTAATTATTATCATTGATTAGGGGTGGAGATTGTAGGGGATGTAATGCTAAATTTGGATTCAGAAAGACTTGGATTCAAATCCTCTTGAAGACACTTGGAAGATGTGTGACCTTGGGCAAAAGCTTACTGAGCCTCAGTCTTCTCATTTATAAAATAGGTATAATAATTGTACCTACCTTGACAGGTTATTGTGATAATCAAATGTGAAAACATGGAGTGTTTTGCAAACCTTTCGACCTGGCTAAATGCCAGCTATGACCATTGTTTGGTTGTTGCCGAAGGAAGAAGCCACATAACTAGGAAAGAGTAGGCTGGAGATTGGAAGGAAACCGTGGCCTATCTGGGGATTTACCTGGAGCCTGCTTTCTTTATCCTCACCTGTGTCCAGAGGGATGTCATACTCTTCATACTCAAGCCTGAGGGTGCTCCTCCTTTCAGAGACTTCCAAGGGGAAATTAGATACTATCCGAGCCTCCTCGGAGACCTGAAAGCCCAGTAGCTCTACAGCTCTGGGGTTCTGCCACAATAAATGGATTCAGTAATTTTTGACAATAATGTCCTCCTATTAGATTTTGAACTGTCTGTAGGAAGGGCCAACCTGGAAGGGAGGATATTTATAGACCTATAACTCCTGCTTATTTGTTCTTCTTTTAAAAACACTTTTAGAAGACATTTCATTCGATCTGCCTCCCCGCCCTTCCTTTAAATCTATGGTCACATGATCTTTTTGATCAGTTCTACATGTATAGCTAATTATTAGTTATTAGCTATAATTAGTAGTTATTAGCTATTAGATTATCTGGTAGGTTTTCATTTTCAATTTTTAGAAACCTTTTTTTTTTTCTCATTAGAAAGTTGAGCTTGGAAAGAATCACAAAAGGTCATTTAGTTCACCCCAGAGCTGGGGAAAAGATTGGAAGTTTATCTCTTTTTTTTTTTTTTTTAAAGCCATATAAAGAAAGATCACAGATTTAGAGCAGGGAATGGCCTTAGAGGTCATCTCGTCCAACCCTGTCCTTTTAGGGATAAGGAAACTGAGTTTAAGAGAGGTTAGACCACTTGCCTAAGGTCACATGGAGAATAAAAATCAGTTAAGATTTGTATTCATAACTATGTGCTCCTGATCCAATGGGTTGTTTTTTGTTTTTTTTGCTTTTTGGAGGGCAATTGGGGTTGACTCCAATGGCTTTTTTTCCCTTATTCTACCACATCATGCTTTCTCTTAGCTGCCCAACACATTTACTTATTTTTTTTTTTTTAGTTTAAAGAAAAGTAAGACATTCTGTCATCTTGGGAACAAGCATTGCCTGTGGCTGACTTAAGGGAGGTAAAGAATTGTCCAGGGTACTCTCAGAGTTAGGATTTTCCATGTGTAACTATTGAGAAATTGCAGTTCAGATCTTTACTATGAAAATACATGAACAGTGTGGAAAATTAGAATGAGAAAGTGTAGTAAAGTTTATAACTAAAAAACAAATATTACTTTATAACTTAAAATTTAAAAATAACTTTATAACTTAAAAAACTTTTAAACATTCAACACCAAAATTTTAAAGCCAAACTTCCATTTACAAAATGGTTTCCTCACAACCAAAGAGCATTGTGCTAAAATAGGCGGTAAGAGGCAAACAGGTGGTAGGTGGTACAATGGATAGAGGATGGACCCTGGCATCAAATTTGGCCTCAGACACTTATTAGCTGTATGACCCTGGGCAAGTCACTTAACCCCAATTGCTTCCTCACCCCTGCCCCCCCCCCCAAAAAAAAGAGAGAGAGGGATAGGAAAATGAGTGCAAATCCTACACAGACTACCATGGGATCCTGAGCAAATCATTTCATCTCTTAACACTAAATCTGTCTTTAATGCAGGAATTTTTTTATTTTATTTTTATTTATTTATTTATTTATTTATTTATGCTTTTTTTTTTTTTTTTTGGAGGGCAATTGGGGTTAAGTAACTTGCCCAAGGTCACACGGCTAGGTTTTTGTTTGTGTGTGTTAAGTGTCTGAGGGCGATCTCCAGGGTGAGCACTCTACTTACTGCGCCACCTAGCCGTCCCCGAATGCAGGAATTTTTAACCTTTTTTGTGCCTTGTCTAGGTTTGCCTATGGACCCCTTCTGCGAATAATAATTTTAAGTACATAAAATCAAATGCATAGGATTACAAAGGAAACCAGTTATATTGATTATATTAATATTGGATTGATATAGTTATAAACATTTTTTTTAAATTCACCAACTCCAAGTTAAGAACCCTTGCTTAAAGTTATAATGGAAGAGAAGTTGCTCCTAATGTCAGGGAAATTACATATCCACTCTACTCCCTATCTACTTCCTCCCCCCCCCCACACCTGTTCTATTCCTCTATTCCTAATATATATGGCCTCAAGGCCTATGGTTCCCCATCCCCGCATGGCCTGTAGAGAACCCCTAGCTCACCAAGAAATCAGATCCCATTAGAAAACTGCCTCCTTGGTCCAGGGGTGATTTCTTTACTGTAATCAAAACTCAATTTACCTTAAGATATTGGTTCAACTTACTCAACCTCTGACCTTCCTGGTCACTGAGCTTCTTGCCTCCCTCAGTGCAATAATCTAACAAATCCTAATTCCTAATGAGCTGTTCCTCTTCTTCATTTGCTGACACCATATCCCCATATACAGATTCTCTTGACCCTATTGCCTACTCCAGTTTTCCCTTCTGCCACCCTTGATTATATATTCCAAACCACAAGTATTGTTCTACTGGGATTTATTGGCAAGGAAAAAGAATAATAACGCAGACATATCAAATGTTAAGATTTCAGGAAATTGAAAGGGTATACAAAGTCTATTAATAAGTATTTATTAATTAAAGTACTAGGCCTTGATAGGCACTGGTAATTGAATTTCCCAGCACAGAATAAGTAGCCCCCAAGTTTACTCACCTATCCTACTTAGTTAAAAGTCTTCAGTTCTGCCATCATTCTTCGGGACCATGGATCACCACCCTCAGAACGCTGTACCTTTCTGACCCAAACCACCAAATAGATTTGTCCTCTAAAGCAGGGGTCTGGGAATTTGCTTTTTTTTTTTAATTTTAATAACTTTACTTCAGTATAATTGGTTTTATTTTTAATCTTCTGTGTGCTTTTATACATTTAAGAACATGATTCAGAGAAGGGTTTTATAAGCTTCTCCAGATTGCATGAGGTCCAGGACAGTCAAAATGTTAAGAACTGCTCTAAGTCTAAAATACCCCACAGTACCCACTGTGACCTACAGTCAGTAGTGTTGGCCCTGGCCCTTGCTGCACGCTTTGGACTGAGTCTGTTTGTCAGTGTGATAGTCCATAAAGAGCCCTGGATTTTGAGTCATGGGACTCGGGTTTGAGTCTCAGCTCTAAGACCTAGTAGTTATGTGATTTCGAGCAAGTCTGATTAACAGTTCTTCTGTAAAACAGGTCCAAACTACCAGCCTCCCAAGGCTGTGGTGGGTACAGTCTAAATGTAAGTTGTTCTACAATGCCAAGCCAACTCTAAGCTAATGGAGAAACTGCCAGTTTGTTCAGTGGGGATTTATTAAGCACCTACTATGTACAAGGCACTGCAATAGCTGGTCATGTCTTTGGTGGGCTTCTGGTACTCCACTCACAAGTTTCTATTCAATTGCTAGTTCACTAATTCATGCTACCTGTCCCCTAACATTGAGAAAGTGGACTTGTGGGGCACAGGAGGAAGGCAAGGAAAATGCTACCTCAGTTTGTCCATGGTCAGGCTGTCTTCTGTGTCACTGGGGCCACCCCCTCCCTGGCCCTGAACTATTCACTCTGTGCAATAATTACCAGTTGCTTTTCAGCTGAAAAAATTTCTAGTTCCCCATACTAGCCATGGCCATAACTGTTTCACTTCCATCATCAGGATCTCTGAAATTGTCCTCTTGTATCATTCTATCGATGCTTCCATGTCTCCATCTGCTCCATTTCTCCTAAAACTAGTCTTTGAGCCCACTGTGACCTATAGGCATTGCCATTCTACCTTCCCAGGCCTAACTTCCCTCCCTCCACAGTCTTGACCCTCTAGTTAGCCAGTTGTGACTAACAGTCCTTTTAGTCTTTTCTCATTGACTCCCTAACTGTTGGTGTCAAGCACAAATTCCACAATCCAAACTCCTCTTCTCTTTTACATTGTTCCCCCACCTTCTCCTCAACAGAGATCCTTGCTGCCCATTTTACTAAGAAAAATGAAGGTGTCTGTCATAAGTTTCTTCATCTCCCTACTGTGTGCCTCAAAGACTCTTGATGGCAACCCCTATTCTCTCATCCTTTGTTCCAGCTTCTAAGAAAAGGCCTTCTCCCGGTCAAAACTGACCCTCTTCTCTTACCCTTGATCCCATCTCCTAGAGAGCTTGTCCTTTTATCATGCTTTTCCCTTCTATATTCAATATCCTTCTTTTTTCCTCCCCCAGCTGGCTTCTTTCTTACTGCTTATGAACATCGCAGGATCTCTCCATCCTTAAGGAAAAAACCCCATAAAAACCTCTCACCAGGCCCATCTATCTGCTCATGCTAGCCTAATATCTCCTTTTGCCTTTCACACAGTCTCCTAGGAAAAGCTGCCAATACTTGTTACCTCACATTCCAATCACTTCTTGACCCCTTGCAGTTTGGCTTCCTGTCCCACCTCTCAACCGAAATGCCTTTCCCCAAGTTATCAATGCTTTCATGCTGTAGTTTCTAACCCTAACCTTTTCTCAGTCCTCATCCTTCTGTCCTCTCTGAAACTTTAAATGCTGTTGACCAGTCCCTAGATACTCTTACCTTGCTTGGTTATTCAGACTGCTTCCTCTGAATGGCCTTTGCTTCATTATCATCCATGCCTCTCCCTAAGATTTTCTCCTGGGCTCTCTTCTCTTCTCTGTCTATACCTTCTCCACTATTGATCCCAGCAGTTCTCATGGATTCAATAGTAATATCTACACACATGACCCCCCCAGTCTCATCTTTCCTGGTCTAGTCAATAGTCTAGGCATCTCTACCTGGCTATCTTGTAGACACATTGAATCAATATGTCCAGAATGGAACTCTTTCCCCCAAACCTGTCCCTTTCTCTAATTCCCCTGCTTCTCATCCAAATCCTAGGAGTTGGTGGCATTATTATTACCGTTTTATAGATGAGGAAACTAAGGCTAAACAGTTTGCCCAGGAACACAGCTAGTAAATGTCTGAGGCATCATTTCAACTGAGGCATTCCTGGTTCTAGGTCCCCTACACTATAGCTTTCCCAAAAATATATTCCCTTGTTAGTACAAATCTTGCATTAGCTAAAAGAGGAGGGGCATTCTAGGGAGATTCCATGCCTGCCCTATAGTGATGTTCTTTTAAAAATTCCTTAGTGTATGATATCTTTTGAGAATCTGAAGTTGGCATTTCTAAAGCAGTTTTGAAGCAATGAAATCTTAGCATGTTGAAGGCCCCCTCATTCCTTGCCTTATATTGAATGTAATATACATTTTCAAAGAAGTAAAATTTGAGCAGAGAATGTTCTTTTTGCTCAAGTAATGATGATGAGGTTTTCTTTTGGTTGAAGAAGACTTTCACAAAGGGAGAAAGAACCAAGAATCACACACCTGGGTGTCACCTGTGGTTGTCAGTAGAAGAGGGATGATTTATTTCTCTTGTAGATGTATTTGTAATTTTCCAAAGAATTGGATTCAATCCAAGCCAGTCTAATTAATTTCATTAGTTAAATTCAACTTAATGATGCCTTTTGAAGTATGTCCTTGTCAGAGCTTGAATTTTGCTTTTCAGGTGAGTGCAGGGCTGGAGACATGACAGACATGTGCAGAAATGGGTATAGGAGCAAGCAAGGTAGGCAGCTATGTAGGGTGTAATACAAAGAGGGCAGGGGAGCTTCAAGGGATACTTTTCATTTCATTTCTTTATTCATTTTTCGTTTTCAACATTCACTTTCTTAAGATTTCGGGTTCTAAATTTTCCCCTTCCTTTCTCCCCAAGATGGCATGTAATCTGATATAGCTAGGCTATGCACGTCCAGTCATATTAAACATATTTAAGGGGCACTTTTTAGAATCACAGATTTAGAATTAGAAGGGACCTCAGGTGGCGTCTAGTCCAGCCAACTCGCTTTAGAGATGAGGAAACAGACCCAGAGAGGTTAATTGACTTGACCAAAGTCATGTAGGTAGTAAATGGCAAAGATGGAATTTCAACTCAAGTCTTCCTGACTCCAACCCCAAAACTCTATTAATTAAACCACCTTTTCTGCTCCCTTTCCTCTCACTCTTAGCACTCATTTATATCTTAGTGTGCCTTCTAATTTTCTAAACCGTACCCTCCTCAAAACAGGAACAGATCTGATACCATCAATGATACTTTGACAAAAAACTCATTCATACCAAAGAAAATGTCAAAGACAAGTTATCTTCTTGTAGCTGGAGAAGCAACAATTTCATTTCTTATTATTCATTTACTCTATTTTTTTTAAACCACAGAATACAGCTGCATGGTTAACTGCAGAAGTGGTTATTATCAAGAGAACTTTCCATCCTCTATAACAGATGTTCCAAACCAGTAGATTTATTACCAGTAGATACCAGGCCCTCACATAGGAGAGTTCTAAGGTTCCACCATTTGTGTTTCCCCTCTTTGAGAGATCAGCTGTCTATCTAATAGGTCCCTTTCTGTTGCCTCCCTTTGTGGCAGAACTTCCTAGGCATAGGTCTTCTGTCTCTCCCCAAACTGACTGCAGAAGGCTGTCTGATAGTGGAAATTCAACACCTAGGCCTTCTTTCTCTTGGTGTGGGCTACAGATTTGTTCCTTGTTACTAATGCAAATACTCAAGAGTTAGCAGCAGTACATGAGGATCTTTGCAGTCTTCTAAATCTTAGTGTGAATGAGATGATCAAGTCCTTTCCTGAGACCTAGTTTTGATAGGGTAGGGGATGTGGAAAACACTAGAGGGCACTTAGGTGTTAGGAGAGGGGAAGGTATGCAACCAGCAAAAAGTTTATATGTATAGAGATAGAGATAGAGAGACAGATATGTGTATGTATGTGTTTGTTTATATTTATATATACACATATGCTATAGAGGAATATATTTATATAAGTATATATAAATATAAGTGAATACACACACACACAAAGAAAGAAAAAGATGGCTTGGAATACTAATTTTGTAATGGACAGTTCTGAATTCGTCATTGTCTACTTCAAGGGTCCAAATTTGTCCCAGGACATCACTGCAGCATTTATGGTTCAGTCTTTCCATGTGTGAAAACAAACAAAACAGAATTTAGCACATAGTTAGCAGGCATAATTAGCTAAATTAGGAAATTACTATAGTAACTAGGTAGGCTCCTCCCCTTCTTCCATTATTAGCATCCTAGGAGTTTCCTCCATCCTCGTCCTTTCCCTCACCCCTGAACATACACAGAAATCACAGGAGGAACACTTAATGTTGCCCACTCTCAGGCCTGGTTTGTAGGACTTGACACTGATGTGGCCCTTCCTAGCTAGCTTCTGCCCCATATTGAACAGTGGTACAGTTACTAGCTTTTCTGGGGCTGTGGTGCTGAGATGTGGCAAGCCTCTGGGATCTTTGTGGAACAGGAAATAAGCCATGATACTAGGCCAATTTCTGGAGAAAAGGGGCCTTTTGCCATTTTGCTAAATTGGGGAATGAAAAATTCAGCCCTGGGGTGGCTAGGTGACACAGCAAATAGAGCACCAGCCCTGGAGTCAGGAGGACCTGAGTTCATATCCAGCCTCAGACACTTAACACATACTAACTATGTGACCTTGGGCAAGTCACATAACCCCAATTGCCCTGCTGTGCCCCCTCCAAAACGACAAAAAAAAAAGTATTAAGAAAAATTTAGCCCAGCTTATACTCTTGCCCTGACCTGTTAATGATATAAAAGAACAGGACCCTTGAAGTTTTGACATTGGAGATTTGCCCTTTTCTAGACGTGTACACATTCACAGGCATGAGAGTGTGAAAATGCCAAATGGGAAATCTATCTGAAAACAGGCCTGGAGAATTGTGGAAAGCACCCAGAGCCTGTCCTCTCCACATCTGGGCTTATGTTTAGGGTTTGCTCTAATGTACGGTTAATGGAGTTTTTCCCCATTGACTTTTAAAATCAAGAACGGTCCCCATTAAAAGTATGAGGTATGTCACCTTTAAAGCTCTCCTTTTCCGGTATAAAGGAGCTAGGGGCAAAGGAAGAAAGTCCAGCACAAGTTAACTGGCAAGACTGGGTGGTCATGGCCCCACTGAGCTCAGGATGGTTTGACCCAATCCTATCTCAGCAAGGTCAACTCAAAACAATCAACCTTGGTGGCACTTTTAGGCTGAGATTCTCAGAATAACTAAGGCTTATTTAAACCTTATGGCAGGTCAATCATTAATGAAGAATTTTGAAAAACAAAACAGCCCAAGCCAAGACATAAGGGTAGGTAAAAAAAAGCTGGTGAAAGGTCACATTAAGTGCCCAGGCAGGCTGAAATACCACTCTCAGGAAACTGAAGCTAGCTTAGGAGAATGGCAAATGAAACCCAATGAAATCCTATGCCTTGTGCAGGAATGGCCATATCTCATATTATTCAGTTTTCCTTTAGATCTCTCTGGTGATCATTGCTGTGACTTTCTGAGGTAGGCAGCTTAACTTGCTCCTTTTCAAAATGGGAGTGGAGAAGGCTGGGGGCTAGGGAGTCATCAGTGGGGGAAAGGATGCTGGCAATGGTAACATGGTGGTCATTGCTCTCAGACATTATCGCCGGCTCCAGCTCCCCTCACTCACAGGGATGAATATAAGGTATTGGCCAATTATTGAAGATTTGCCTCATGGGGTATCTCACACAAGGTAGGGAAATGATTGTAGACTACTGTAGACTACTGCCAAAGAGACAGCACTCTTAAGCTGGAGCTCCCTAGAGCTTTCCCTTCAGGACAGGCATGAGGCAGACTTTTCAATTATGTCACAGCAATGGAGGGTTTGGTCTTCTTTGGAAACACAACTCAAAAAGATTTAAGGTATACTTGCAGATGCTTTGTTGTAGGTACTTAAGTAGAATGGCAAATCTAAGAACTTAAAAAGCAAAAAAAAAAAAGAAAACCCACAACTAGACTTGATTTCCCCTTTGGTAGGCTAGGCTAGATAGCCTAGGTAAGGTATACCTTTACAGAGGTAACAGGTTCCAAGCATGCAATGAGGCATTTATTTTGAACATGACCACTGTGTTGATATGTTCCAGTGCCTGGCACATAGTAAGCATTTAATAAATGTTTGTTGATTGATTGGATGTTTTTCTTGACTGTACTTGTTTGTAATAATAATTATTAATAGGTAATTTTTATATAGTTCTTTAAGGTTTTCAAGGAGCTTGTTTCTACTGGGGTAGGGCAGTCACTGGAATGTGAAAGTGACATGAAAAAAAGAACATCAATAAGATCTTGAGTTCCCTCCCATCATAACTCACTTCTTCAAAAGCAAAACTTTTTGTCAAATAGCTAATTTTAAAATACATGCAAAATAACATCAAGATAACAATTTACACTGGTAAGCTTTTGGTATTAAAAAACCAGACCTTTGCATCAGGGAATACTTTTAGGTTGTTAAAAAAAAAAAAACTGCTTGCCAATTTCGAACAAGCAATCCAGCCTGCTCTATTTCTGATCCAAATCACTAGCCATTTGCAGTGTTTGCCTCAGACATACACATGTGTATGTGCATGTAAATATATGCTTGAGAATATAGACACACATGCACACAGAGAAACATATACTCATTCTACTCCAAGTCATATTGCAGTACATATGTGCATATACATATACATGTGTATCCTGGGTGTTATAGAAGTCTCGTTGCAATGTATTGTGTATCTGTATACATACATATGTACATAGTGTACATTGGTATGTATGTATATACGTATCTATGTATTATATATACACATGCATGAGTCCTCAAAGTTGTCCATTTATTGTATATCCCTATATATGTGGATACATGTATATAAATATATAGAGTATATGTATACGCATACACATACATATACCTAAACATACACTGATAGATGCGATCTCATGATTGTCCACCTAGCTTTAAGTATAGTATAATACTCTGTCCTCTTTTCTCTTTATACTTTCCCACTTGGTGACCTTGACAAGTTCTCATGGCCTTAATTAATATTGCTTATACATATGATTCTAACCAAGGTGTCAAACTTGAGACCTCCAAATGGGTGCAGGAAATCAGAATAAAATATAATTGGGAAATTTTAACAAAATAAAAAAATAATACACCATAGATAATGTTAATTTGTGGTTTTCTAAGTTAATATGCTGTGGCAATGATAGTCTCTGGGTTTGACAGCACTGCTCTGGACAAGACATTTTTCATCCACTTGGTTTTTCCTGTGTATATAATGAAGTCAAACTCCTTTTTGTGGTAATGGATCTCATTCAGGAGGTTCCATAATATTCCAGAGCATGATGTTGTCCATGAAGAGTAGTCCCTGGAGGACCCCTTGAACTTAGAATCTTGTGTGACTATGAGGCACAACACTAAAAAAATCTGAAAAAATTTAAATGAATATTACCCAGAAGGTAATGGAGAAGTTCGTGTTGGATGTGAGTAGGCAAGACCACATACAAAGAAGGAAAAGACGTAGAATGAAAAATCCATTAAAGAAATGTGTGAGTCAAAAAACATTCCCCACGTTGGCCTGGCAAGGGATTGCCAGTGGACAGCTCATAGGATGTATGAAGGGAAATAATGTGTAAGAATTACTGTTAAGATAGGGACCAGGTGTCAGATAGGAGTTTGTTTGCCTTTATAGATAATAAGGAACACTGAAGTTTATTGAGTGGGGGTAGGGGCAGGTGGAACATGGTTAGACTTGCACTTTAGGAAAATCCCCTTTGGTGGCTCTATGAAGTATGAACTGGATTGGTTAGAAACATGAGGCAAGAAGACCACGTAAAAGGCCAATGCAATAGCCCTGGATGATGGTTGGAAGAATGGGAAGAAGAGTATGTTTGCAAGAGATATCATGAAGACAGAAATAACAAGATTCGGCAATTGTTTGTCTATATATAGGGTGAGTTAAGAATGATACTGAGATGACAGATCTGGGCATTTTTATTAGCTTAGCTATGATTATTACGGGACATCGAAGTTGGAATATACAATGGGCAGTTAACAATAAGGGAATAGACTCCAGGAAAGAGAGTAGAAATGGTTATATAGATGTGGGGATCATCTGCACAGAGATATTAAACCCTTGAGAGGTGTCATGGTCACAAAGTAAGAGAGTATAGGAAGGAAACAGAAGGTCTAGGACAGAGTCCCCACTGAAGTGGGCACAACATGCATGCTAATTCAGGAAAGGAAGCTGAGAAGGGTCTTACAAGTAAGAGAAGAACCAGGAGAAAGCAATGATGCAGAAAGTCAAAGAGGAATGAGGAGCCAGTAGGACAGGGTGTCAAAGATTGCATTTTAAAATTATATCCATGTGTCTTTTTTTTTTTTTAGCACAATTAATTATTTTTCAAGAGTCCTACAAATAAACCTTCCCCTATAAGAAAGACAGTTCCACAAACTGGCCAACACAACTGAGTGAATGAAATAGTCTGGCTTCATATCATAGCCCCCATCTCTCCATACAGAGGAGGGAATGTATGTCATCATCTGTTCTGAAACAAGACTGGTCATTGCGATTCATTAAGCATTGCTCATTTACACATTATTGTAGTCACCATGTACATATGATTCTTTTTTCTACTTCAGGCTGCATAAATTCATGCAAATCTTCCAATGATTTTCTAAATTCCTCAGTCATCATTTCTTATGGATCAACAGTATCCCAAATGATTTATAATCTGCAATTTGTTTGAACATCCCCTAATCAATGAGCAACTATTTTGTTTCTGGACTTTTGCTGATTCCTCAAAGTGTTATTAATATTCTGAAATTTATTGTACCTTTCATTCTGTCATTAATTACCTAATAGAGCTTGTTGAACCTTTTCCACTCACAACCCCTTTAGCACTTCTTAAAATGTGGGTCACAAAGTGCTCAATGGGCTATAGAGGGATTATTCAATGGTGAAACTGTTTAGTGATGTTTCTCACATAATTTCTAGATGTTTTTTGGAAGTTAGATTAATTTACAGATCTAGCATGTCTTTCCTGTCTTTTTACAGCCTTCAATGTAATCTACTTTCTTCTTTATCATCTTTGACAACGCATAGGATGTGATGTGAAATCTCAAATGTTATCATTTCTATCTCCTATTATCAGTGATTTGTAGCATTTCATAGAGTTGATCATTAATAATTCTTTTTTTGGTAAATGTATTATAACCCTTAACCATTTTTTAGGACACTATTAATAATAGCTAACATTTACATAGTGCTTTACTATTTGCAAATCACTTGACACATGTAACTGAAACTTCCATCAGGGCTAGGCCACCAGTACATATAAATTGTATTTATTTTTTAGACCAATCATTCCTGGCCAAATTTTCCCTAGATGACTGGCAGTTGGAACAACCCAATAATGGTTGGGAATACCACATTTATTGGACCCCTCTCTCAGCTGAGGGGTATCTGGCACATAGTAAGTGCTTTTATGTAGAATGTCATAGAGCTCTGCAATGGAATACTGTACCAGTCCATGCCTGATCCAACATAACGAATAACAAAACATTTGATATTACTGGAGGCATACTACTTTAAAGGACTACATGGTGATTTAAGATTTTTAGGCTAAGAGATAATTCTGAAGCAGATTAAAAAAGATATTTTACTGGATCAAGATGGCAGTAGAAAGTTATAAGTGTGAAATATATACTTAATGTGTTCAGAGAGAAGGGGAAAGGAAGTGGATAAACATTTATACAGTGCTTACTATGTGCCAGGCAAACAGAAGTTAAGTGACTTCCCAAGGTAGAGCTAGAATTGTGGCCAGAATTGAACTTGGGTCTTCCTGGCTCTAGACCCTGCACTCTACAGACCATATCACCTAGTTGCCCAAAGGAAAGTACTATGGATATACTGCTTATTTTTTGAATAATTATTTGTTAGACTTATGCTTCTGGGAGTTTTGTGTATAGTTAGAATATGATGGTACAATCTGAAGGTAAGTTAGGCTAGACTGTCTTGGACCCCAGGGGACATCTGCCCAGATGGGAAGCAAGGCTGAATCCATAGATTGCTTCTTTTCTGGTAGATAGCTTAGCTGAGGAGGTGCCATGGGAACAAAGGACATATATGGAATCTGATTCACTGGAAGGTTAAAGTGTCATTCATCCTGATACACCCATTAATTCTGGTCAGTGACTTGGTCAATTTCTGATCCTCTGCGAGTAATGGACAAGGTTACACAAGTAATCAAATGGTATTCCTTGGTCTAAGTCCAATATAACATGTACATTTCATGTTTTTGTATTTACTCTCACTCCTTATAGTTAGTGCTACATATTGGATGTGACTTATGTATTTGGCTTGCATTGTATTTTGTCCATAGGTGACCTGCATCTGATCTATGGAATGCAACCTTAATGTGAATGTTATGAACTAGGTATTTGTTGTGGA
This sequence comes from Gymnobelideus leadbeateri, assembly GCA_011680675.1. Classification (NCBI taxonomy): domain Eukaryota; kingdom Metazoa; phylum Chordata; class Mammalia; order Diprotodontia; family Petauridae; genus Gymnobelideus; species Gymnobelideus leadbeateri. Next base: position 303,279 of record WOXC01012085.1, on the reverse strand, counting down.
CTATGAGTTCAGAATGATTGTTACTATGCTTTATGCCAACTGATGAATGTTTGTGGTATATACCTACTTCCATGCATCAGCATCAGGAGTTATTTTCATGGGCCATAATTTTTTTTTTTAATTGGGAAGATGGTGTAGCAATTTGAGCACAATTGCAGGCATGCAGGACAAAGATTACCAAACTCCATTCTGTTTGCTTTGTTCTTCCTAAATGTATCTCTAGGGAAAATTTGCATAACCTTAGTGTTAACTTTCAGAGGCATGGTGGGACTTGAAAGAAATCTACCCAAATATCAACAATAGGAACACATGGGAACAACTTGTACCAAAGGTGATGTAGAGCAGTTTAAAAAACAGATAAGTTAAAGGACTCTTCCTGTGTTGACTAGGTATACCAGTCAATTTGACTCACAAAAGAGCTGAATTAGTCCTGAGTCAAAAAACCAGACTTATAAAATTCCTGTGGAGAAGTGCAACTCAATTGAAAACCAGTAGATGACAGTAGCAGCTCAAAGGAGAAACAGGAGATGATAGTGCAGAGGACAAACCAATCTGGTTAATGTTCTCAGCAGAAAACTTCAATAGTTCTTCAGAGAAGCAACAAGTGATAGCTTCAGAGGCCATGGTGTGTCCTAGGAGGAATATAGTGCTAAGAAACCTAAAATGTTTGGCTATGTCTGTTTGGAAGCATGTTCCTTTGAGTAAGGGTAGAGGGTAGGACATTTTACCTTGCTCTCATTAATTTCCTTTATTTTTAGTTATTGTCTTCTGGCTCAGTCTGAGTTTTAAAAATGTATCAGCTGGGTCTAAGGTGGTAGTTTGAATCATAGTTGACCCAAAGTGTGGCTTTAACCAGATTATAGGGTTCAGGAGGCCACATTTTAGAAGGCATGGATGATATATGGAGCTTCTGAAAAAGGCACAGGTTACCTCTAAGGAGAGAAAAAAGAGCCTTTATAATTTTGCTTATGTTCTATCCAGTTTACCTTTTATTATCCCTAGGTAAATACAAGTTGAGCAGTTTTGGTCCAGCCCAGTTTATTGTTTTATTTTTATTTTCTAAAATATTAATTTTGTTTCCTAACTATACAAGAACCAGGACTGACTGAACAGGAAAGGTCAGTTGCTTTAATCAGAGGCGCGCCAAATGAGGCAGGATCCTCTGGGGGGGTCACTGAGCTACGGTAAGGGTGGAACTGTTCCAGCCCATGTTGGAAGCATTCATGTCATGGTAATTGATATATATCCTGTCCCCAGGGATCTAGAGCAATGTATCTTAAGATACAAGACTGGTTGGCATGTGTTCACCCAGCAGCAGTGGATGGTAGAGCATGGCAAAGGTCTGTAACCAAAACAAGGACATCTGGGCATAGTACAGCAGAGGAACTGGAGTGATATTAGGACTGCCATGCTTGTAAACAAAATAGCTCAACTTGTTGGAGAGGTTGAGACATTCATGATAAAAACCAAAAGTTTTGCTTGGTTTCTGAAGTGTTTTTAAGTAGGCCTACTTTAATAATATTACTTCATAACTACTGTTATAAAGATGCTTAGTTCTCAGAGGATTTATTTATAAGGATATTGTGGTACTTCACTTGACTGCAAGATCCACTTCATGATTCTATCAGATAAGGAACCTTCTTAAAGCATCTATAATAGGAGACAATATACCCAAATTCACACATCTCTACCAGTGCCCAGACTAGAAGAAAAATTATGCTATAGACATCAGTCTTTTCTTAATCCATCAAGAGAATCACTGAATAATTCAGAAATTTCTTTAGAGAACATTGTTTGAAGAATCTTTACCATGGACTTGAAAGCAAATGAAGCTAGGGCTGGAAGCAATGTACAAGCTAGTTGAATTTTTAGAACCATTTTAAAACCAATTGTCAGATGAGTCAGGAAGAATTAGAGCTGAATAGCTATTATGAGAACAAGTTAAACAATCCCCTTCCTTCTCACTATCTTTATTGGTGGAAAAATGTGTGAAAGGAGTAAAGTGGGAGAATGAAAGTTACAGGCCTTCTGAATCCACTAAAGTATTCAAAATTCAGCAAAAAACATGGCCAATCCCCAAACTAGTTGCCAAGAAATACCTTGGCTAGAGATGCTAATAGATCCAGTACTTTACACTTGGTTCCTCATTCCCCATCCCCACTACTGCCAAAGCTGATAGCTATCTTTAATATATGAATTGGCTAATAACAGATACTAGCTCATGCTTAAGGTACTATATTCATGCTATTCATGCTCTTGAAATGAGTAACTGAACATTTAATTTCCACAAGCATGTTTAGATTTTCCAAGTTTTGCATGAAAGCTAGACAACAAATCACTAAAACTCTGATTTGGAAGGGAGCTCATGCCATCCCTCCATCTGATCAAGTTGGACTATATTTGTTTTGTTTTGGCTTGTATTTCCAGAGCACAGTAGGTGCTTAATACCTGTTGCTGACTTGTTACATTTTTGAAAAACTCAAATTCCAGCTTTTCCTTTTTTGTTGTTTTAGGTCAGTCGTTTGAGTAGTACCTGACTCTTTATGACCCCACATGGGGTTTTCTTGGCAAAAATACTGGAGTGGTTTGTCATTTCCTTTACCAGCTCATTATACAGATGAGGGAACTAAGCCAAATGGGGTTAAGTGACTTGCCCAGGGTCACACAGCTAGTGAACGTCTGAGGTCAGATTTGAACCCAGGTTTTCCTGACTCTAGGCCCAGGGCTCTATCCCATGCAGCACCACCTACTTCCCTTAAGTTTTCCTTTACATGTAGTCTACATTGTCCTCTTTGGGATTCCTCCCTATTACTCCTACTTCTGTATCTTGGAGCCAAGTAGAACAATGTAAATAGCTCTTTCAAATGTCTCAGCAACTTACATATTAATAGTTATAAGTAATGGATGGGTTGGACTGGTGATTTCATTCCCATTCAACACCCAGTAAGGAATCTCTGCCAATGAGGATCAATACCTGTTTTTTTTTTTAATTGATAGTCTTTTGATTAACCTTCATTAAAGTATAAACAGAATCTTTGATAAATTCACTTAATTATTCTTCTTAGAGGAAGATACTGGAGCCAGGAGGATCTGAATTCAAATTCAGACTCAGATATTTACTAGCTATATGAACTAGAGCAAATACTTTAAGCTGTCTGCCTCAAATTTCCCCAACTGTAAAATGGGAATCATAACTGCCCCTACCTCCCAGGGTTGTTGTGAAAATTAAATGAGATAATATTTGCCTAGTACTTGACATATAGAAATCACTATATAAATGTTAGCTATCATTTTATATTACTATAATCCCTAGAGATTCCCAGAAAAATGCAACAAAAAGCTAAAATAAATTAAGGAAAGGTTGTATCCAGCCTCTTGTAAAATAACCATTTGATTTCTCCCCTTCTGGCTTTATTTTATATGCTTGCCTTTTTTTTTTTTTTAATCTGGCAATGTTAAGATTTGGTGGGCAAATTGGGGGATTCACTGGGGACTTGAGGAGAGCTTACACTTCACTAGGGAAGGAGATGCTATTCTTGCAAAGGAGGACTAGTGCTGGAGCATCTTGGGAATTTTGTACTGGTAGCAGATGGGTTGTATTTAGTTGAAAGGGAGCAGGAAATAAAAATTAGGACTGTTAGGTTAATAGGTCTCAGCAAAGATTCAAGATCAGGGAGGCTTGTTTTCTTCTGGCAAAGTAAATTAGAATATGTAATTTATTTTATGGATAATTAAATTTGGGAAGGGGGGTGGGTAGGAAGCTCTTGAAGAGTAGGGGGAAAAAAGAAAATAAAACCCCGGTCCTGATAGTGAACGGTAAAATGGACAGGACTCAGTGACTGATTGGATCCCAATCCTATAATTCATTTTCTCTCCTCACTTCATTGTTACCACCTAGTAACGGTCCACCTGTTCTTCCCACCTCTATACACTGATATATTCCTGCCAAAATTATCTTTCTTATAAATACATCTAGTCACTTTACCCTTTTGCTTAAAAATTTTCCTTTATCAGATATTCAAGATCCTCCACAATTTGACAGAATTCTGCCTTTACTCTCTTTTATGCATTTTACATGCTAGTCAAATTATACTATTGTCTTGCCTTCCTGTTCTACCTTTCTCCACTCAGTCATTCCCTCATGGCTGAAATGACCTTTCTGTCTCCTATTTAATCCCTTAAAACCCAACTCAAATGCCACATCTCTCATGAAGCTTTCACTAACTACTCCTTTTGGAAAAATCTTTCCCGTCAGATCTCACACTGAACTGTTTTGCGCCTCTTAAACATGTTAAACATGCAGTGATTATTTATGATTTTATATCTGTTATTCCCTCTTAGACAGGGACTATTTATCTAAGCTTTCTTTCTAGCCTAGCACAACGCTCCGCAAACATTAATCACTCAAAACATTTGTTGAATCTGTTGTTAAATTGAATCAGAAGAGAGATCAGGTAGGATATAGTTAACACATAATTTAGCTAAACACACCAACTCCAGTTAGATTTCCAAATTGAGGTTAAATTCCCACTTGTATTTCTCAAATTGGCAACAGTGAATTTTATTGAATCACTCTTCTTGCCGTATTTTCCTAATTTTGTGTAAAGTGTGTTTGGATGTGTGTAAATGTAGCATCTTTATTAAGATTAAACCCAGAATTTGAAATGAAGTAGAGAAAATTACTTTAAAGAATGCTTTATTAACTACATCCTAAGAATGTACTATAAAAGGAGCAAAAACTAAATAAACTTTAAAGCTTTCCAAAATACAAAGAAAGTATAGATAATAACTAAACTACTCCCACATTCAAAAATAAGCCACACTAAACTTTTTGGTCTAGTTTGTTCTTAACCTAAAAAATAAACAAACAAACCCCCCCCACACACACAAACTTCACATTTCAAGTTATAGACTTACCTCAGTAGTGTACATGAAATGGTTTTGAAACAACAGGTACAGAAAGACCAGAGATAGGAGGCTCATTGATATCTAACTGGCTATATGACCAACATCAGATTTAAGGTAGTTTGGTACTTGCCAAGATAAGATACCTTTGCTTCTTCCTTTTTTGTTTGCACTTGATTTACAGGCACATGTAAAATACAGTAAGAACAAGGTGTCAGAGTCTCATCCTATTAAAAAACTCCATAAAAATTCTCCACCATTGCCAATGAAAGAGAATATTTCTTCCATTGTTCACAGGATGAAGATCTGGCCCAAATATTATTTATTCTAATAGGCTAAGGTTTGGATGCAGGCTTCTAGATATGTTTTTAGAACATTGCACAATTGCTCTATTCTCTAAGTGTTGTTTTCAAAATCATGGAAAAGAATGTTAAGAATGTATAAAAGCACCACCTGGCACTCAATAGTTTTATAGAATAGTTAAATAAATATCGTTTATATATAAAAAACCCTTCCCATCAGAAGATGAGAAAATAGGCATTTGGGAATCTTTTAATTTATATTTTTAAACAAAATCTAAAATATTTGCTAAGGGAGTGATCCTGCTTTCTGTCCACACATGTAAATTTCATACTGCCACCAGCAAAAATTCCATGGGTGGAAAGATTTTATGGATCCATAACGTGACATAAAAACATAACTGTATATTCCCTACCTATTGCACACCTCACTTTCTTAAGTTTTCTAATCAAAGCTGATGCAGTTCATAAAGTGGGTGAGAATCAGCATTTTACTGTATTTTACATTCAGTCTGCTAAATAAAAGCCTTTAAACAGGCTACAAAACACTGCAATATTATATTTACTTCCTAAAAGAAACAAAAAACAGTAACAATAACAAAAAAAATCCAAGAACCTTACTAACAACATTGCATTTTCTGGTAAAACACACACCATGTAATTTTTGGAACATAAAACAACTTTAAAAATGTATAAGTGGAAGATATTTACAAACTTTGAAAACTCCTACAGGTTTTCTCTCCTCCTGGATGTGCTCTTCCAAATTTAGTTCACCTAAGTGGAAGTTACTTGTGCACAGTGAAGGGAGGAAAGCCCCATTATACAAATACAATATTCCCAACTACAGCAGAAATTTAGCATGAAACACGATCACAAAACTACAAGTAGATAAAGCATTACTTTCTAGCTGACAAGAACTTCTTTGGACCCTGTCTACTATTAAAAGCGCACATTCTCTGTCACTACAACTTAAAATTTCAAAAACAAACTTAAAATTTAAGAGAATTGGGAGGGAAATTCAATTCTGGCTTGGATGATGAACAAGCTAGGTGGAGGCACTTGCTTGCAGGCTCTATAAAAAAAAAATCCTGCTTCAGCAAATGTACCAAAGCCCAGATAAAAAGATACTACCAAAAAAGTAGTTAAGTGGAGCACTCAGCAATTTCTTCTTTGTTTCTAACAACTCGCTCACCAACTGTCCATATTGTCCAGTTTTTGGAGGAAAAAAGAAAATGAAAAACAAGGAAGAGCACAGTAGGTGAGAGAGGCAGAAATCTAAGAAATCTCTCAGAAATCTGAGGCCACTTCCTCCTTGATGAAGGAGTTCATTACAATTTCTGTGAAAAAGAGAATGTATTCTAGATGGCTCCATCATCTCAATGGCTGGCAGAAACACACTGACTTCACTCATCTTAAAATTGCACTTTCCAGGATTCTTTTTAAATAAGGTACGCAGGGTTGTGTGTATAATTTTTAAAGCATTAGTTTTTCTTGTATCTTTAAATATTGAATATATCTCTTCAAAATATTGCCTAGCTGCATGGATGTTTTTCTTAATATATATATATATATATAGTCAATATTTTTATTAAAGGCACTACAAAATAAACATCTCTGGAGTGCAGAAGTTAAGAAAATAACCTTCATACCGAAAATATAATTGCTAAAAAAAACTTTTATAAACATACTATTGTATACATATGAGTAGAGAATCATATTAAGACATCAAAAGTAGAACTCTCTGAGAAATGTAGGAATGCAGGCGCATTCACTTTAAAAGTCACAAAAACTAGTGACTTCATGAGTATAAAATACTTCAACATTAATATTTGATAACATTCTTCACTTTCAGGGTTTTACATATATTCACTAAAGTTCAAACATATTCTTCTGCAAGTGAGTACTTTCTTCATAAATAGTAAAGTGTTCCTTCAGTTGTTTGTTGTTTGTTTTCATGACCCCCCTCCATCTCAGTATGTCTGGTAGACATCATGTATGGGAACCTGAATTGTAGCAGTAGGAAATGGCTGAGGTATGTAGCCAGCATAACCTCCGTAAACTGCAGCTGCAGCCGCGGCATTCTTCTGTAGTGTGGCTAGTGTGGCTGTGGCAGGAGCAGCAAACGGGACATAACTGGCACCGTAGATCCCGGCCGCGGGAATTCTCTGGACATTCGGAGCCACTGTGTATACGGGAGTTATTGGGCGACCCTAAGGAATGGGGAGGGGGGGAAAAAAAGCAGATCCTTATGTAAATATCCAAGCTGATACATTTCATAAACTGGAGGAACAAATATTTTACTGTATTGTATATTGACTCACTGCATTAAAAATTTTAAAATAGACTGAAAAGCACTGTAGTAAAATACTGTACTGTGTCTAAGACTATATATGTCTTACATTGTATGCATATGCACATGCATATATAGACATACAGACAAATATGTGTGCATGTGTGTGTGTGACACAGACTTCTAATAACAATAAAAAGTCTTAAAAATAACACTGGCACAAAACAGTTTCATTTTCTGATGAACCACAAATTACGTATATTTGCAACAACTTTGAATTCAGTTCCACTATAATACTTACTTTGAAAATGCAAATTTGATTCAACATGATTGTTATATTAGGGAACAATTTGATCATAACATAAATTTCACGTTTGCTTATGAGTGATTTCACCCCAAATCTGCCAAAATCAGCACTGCTTCACAATTCCTTAACCCTTCCGACACCCATTTTCACAAACAAACTTCAGGTCCTTTTCAAGGGACACTGTATATCTTCCAGTGGAGTTGGAGCTGTGGTCAGAAGATGGCAGGTCTATCCCCAAGCATTCTCTCCCACCTTCTATCAGAGCCCTGAGTCCAGGAGTTTGGGGATGTCCCCCCACCCTTGCTTTTAGTTTTCAACTTTGCCAGCAAAAGCAGCAAGCAAGACATATAGCAGCCTGAGGCTATAGAAACTGCCACTATTTATTGTAGTATTTATACATGTTAAAGGTGAAGAAACATATAAATACTACCATTAGGGGCGGCTAGGTGGCGCAGTGAGTAGAGTGTCGGCCCTGGCGTCAGAAGGACCTGAGTTCAGATCTGACCTCAGACACTTAACGCACACACAATCAAAAACCTAGCTGTGTGACCTTGGGCAAGTTACTTAACCCCCCAATTGCCCTCCAAGAAAAAAAAAAATACTACCATTTTGATTTGGTTCCTACCTTTTTTTTTTTTAGGGAAGTTGGGGTTAAATGACTTGCCCAAGGTCACACGGCTAGTTTTTGTGTTAAGTGTCTGAGGCCAGATTTGAAATCAGGTCCTCCTGACTCCAGGACAGGTGCTCTATTCAGTGTGCCACCTAGCCATCCCCCTATTTTTTTTTTAATGTGTCACTGAGCGTTGTACCTCTAACCCTGTTTCCCCCATAACACAAGCCCTGTGGTTTGCAACAGAATGATTTTGCATAGGGTGGTGATATACACATTTTAGGAATGCATATATTGAGTTATATACAGTTAAAGAGCTAACTGTACATCAGAAGATATTTACAAACTCTTATCATTCTCTCCCTCTTCCTCTTGGTAAGTGAAAGTCTTCTGTATCCACTCAATGAGGTATATAAACATAGCATTTCTAACACTCTTCACATGAGACATTTTGCAATAAGACATGACTGATAGTGAGGGAGTCACTGTCTGAGTAACAGAAGCATTGGAGGGACCAGCTACATTGGAATGGAGCTCTGCCCACCACCAGTTTTTGATCAACAAGTTGATTATCCAAATCTTCCTCCAAGCCTTCTTTTTCCTACATTTATAGAGTTAAGCCATTGCTTAGCAATCCCTCTGAAAGAAAGGACCGAATGAAATAGGGAAAAATAAAACCTGCTCATTTCACTACTTGTTAACCTCCAGTACCTTATCCTTCCCAAGAGTATTTCTGACTTTTTAGACTTTGCCACCATAAATCATCTGGTTTTACCCGGGAACATCCCCCATTTCTTTTGGGCTCCCTTCTCTGATGGGTGAGTTCCTTCCAAGACCTCCATTTTAGGGATGGGTTTGGGCTAGCCATTCTTTATTTACCTCCTGGATCTGCATCCAACTTTCCAGACTTTGCCAACATTCCCTCTCCCAGCCAAGCCTTATAGAAGCATTATCTCATTTGACCCCCATGACAACTCTGGGAAATAGATGCTATGATTTGAGTTTAGGAAACTGAGGCAAAGAAGGATCATGTGACTTGCCTAGGGTCCCTCAGCTAGTAAGGTCAGATTTCAACTCAAGGCCCAGTGCTCAAGCCACTATACCATCAGCAGCCTCTCTATGCTGTCCATCAAAAGAAAAGAACCATTACAGCTTTCTGAACCAAGAGTCTAAGGAGACCTGCCTTCAGTCATGGCATGGTCACTAACAAGTTGCGTGAACCCAATCATTTAACCTTTCTCATCACTGTTCTCACTTGTCATCACCCAAAGTTACCCAGGTAGTGAGTGATAGAACCAGTAATTGAACTGAGCTCTTTAATGTTGAATATTAAGTCCAATATTTGTTGAATTAATGAATGCATGCTATCTTCTCATATCCTCCTCCTCCCTCCTCATTTACACAAATTCCTGTTTTGGCATAGGGCTCCAGAAGTTTTAGGAGTTGCAACATAAACAACTTTCATGGCCTAGTTTAGATGAAATAAAAGACAGCATGATGTAATGGTTAGAGAGTAGGTTTTACAGCAGGAAGACTGGGATTCAAGTTGGCCTCTTATACATACTGGCTGCTTGAGTTTCCACAGGTCACACAACCTCTCAATATCCCAGGCACCTACCAAAGACCAAACTACAGATAAGTATTCTTCCCTGAGAATTCCTTACATCAATGAAGCCATGAGTCAGGTCTGAAATAAAAAGTAAAAGGATACTAAAAAAGGATGAAATCACGTTAAAGGGGGTTACATTAAACAAAGCCCCTACCACATTCCCAGCAGGTCACATACCTGTTCACCCCAGGGCAAAGGAAAGAGAGTTCAATTTGTGGCTAGTTTCTTAAACCACAGGGGCCCCTCCCTGAAAGCTCTCACATAAAGGATGCACAATCCCTGGTGTGTTTCCAGGTGTAATAGATAGAAAACTATGCCTGGAGTCATGAAGACCTAAGTTCAAATCTAGTCTCGGACACTTACCAACTACATGGCAATGGGCAAGTCACTTAAAAAAATTTTTTCTGTAAATGGAGACAATCGTAGCAACTACCACACAGGGTTACTATGAGGATCAAATGAGATGATATTTTTAAAAGTACTTAGCACAGTGGCACAGATTAAGTGCTATATAAAATCTGTCCTTTTCCTTCTCCTTCCCCTTCTCCTCCAGGACAATTTGGAATACTAAATATTTGCCTGCCAAAATAAATAAAATAAAATAAAATCAAAACAAACTGCCACTCTATGATTACAAGCCTTAATATTAAAGCTACTGCTTGAGTATATGTATCAAATGTTTCCTGCAGGGATAGCCTCCTAACAGTAGGAACCTGTATTTAAAAATAACCTGACTTACCTCACCCTATTGTGGATCACAGAGTTCTAGGCACATAAGGCACTCTACTTAATACTTATCAATACACATATAAATGGTGGAAGGAAACATACATCACATAAATTTCCATGACATAAGAAAACTCACCTGGAAAGGTGGAGGGGTTGAAACAGCAGGCATGATAGCAGCAGCGGCAGCAGCAGCAGCAGCACTGGCTGGATCTGGTTGTACTGCTATGGGGTTGATCATATGTTCCATTGTATGGATTTTGCCATCTTCCAGCATCTTGGGAGCAGGGGCTGCCTGAAACATGGAATACTGGGCCCCAATAGCAGGGATGGCCACTAAAACAGAATGGGAAAAACCAAGGTGATTAAGATTAATATATACTATCTATGGAGTGAAATAAAATATACAAGCAAGATGCTGCCACTAGGTGAGAAATGATCTATTAGTAATAACATTCAATACAGAGAAATCTCTTTCATCTTAATAGTGGGCAGTGGCAGGGGAGGGAGAGGGAGTATCTTCCATGTTCTAAACAAGTAGGGTCTAAATAAAAAACTGGCCAACATCTTGATACCTTGGCCAGACCTTACAAGAATAAGTCAGCTACCTTCATTATCACTTTAACACTGCTAGACCTGCAACCTTCTGTGGCTTTCCTGTCTTTTAAGAGGCAAGAAAGTTGAGGGTTTTATTACAAAACTCAGAGAAAAGAGATTCATGCTGTTAGTTCTACATTTGATACTGAACTCTAGACTACGGACACACGATGAGAGAATACAGCATGTTAAATTAAAGATTATTTATAAAAGAAGAAATTGTAACAAAGAGAAAATGGTGGGTTGGACTTTGTTGAGGTTTATATAAGATAATATATTGGTTGTTAAAAGAATATAAGTTCTAGTAAAGCATAGAAATGTATTTTATATATGATTTACTATCTAGCTACCTCTTCCCCTTTTCCCCCCTACACAGTGATAAAGAGCTGTACAGTGATGAGCTATTAAAATGAATGGAGGACAGATGAGTGAGTTGAATTGTTCAGAGATTTAGTTATTGAATGAGAAAGGAAGGAGAAATGGTTTACTGTTGAACAGTTTATGACTCCAAAGGCTCTGCTGACCTTTCATATTATTGCAAACTGGAGAATTTTCAGGCAGAAATGACATTAACAAGAGACCAAGCAATGCTTTCTATACACAAATAAATGGTAGAAGAAAGTACATGCCACATAAAGTTCCATGACATATGATCATGTCATACTATGCCATTAAAATAAAATCTGCTCTTCAGAAGATACTAAATTCTTTTACCCAGTCTTTTCCAGTTTAGATGTTGGGAATTAACTACTGAACCTATCATTAAGCAATTCTGCTTATCTTCATCATTTCCAGAACTAATGAAGGTGATCAGTCTTAAGAATGGACAAGAGAAAAATCCTGTGTGAAAGGGGTGGATGCCATCTTTTCTAAGCCAGATGGACAGGTGGGAGGACATAAGAAAAGCAAATCTTCTGAATTGCAAAATGCTTGTTTCTTGATAAAAAAAAAAAAGTACAGAAGATGAGAGAAAACCAAGACTACCTAGGACTTCAGTGGTTTATTTGAGACTCTTCTGGTGACCAGCTCATTGCAATGTCTCCTGCAATGTTCTGAACATTACTTTATCCACTAAAAGCTGTATGTACTATACAATTCTCTGTTCCACCAACCCTTACATTTTTGCCAATTACAAATAAGAATCTTCTTCACAGGAAGAAAACAAAACTTCTGAAGTTTGGATCAGTCTCATGTACAAAGAGACAAGAGAATCCTTAGACGAAAAGGTTAGCACAATACTTGCTTATAATGGGAGTCATATTAAGATGGAGATCTGGTCAGAAAGGATCTTAAGTATAACAAATTGCTTTTCTATCTCTCTAAAGAGATAATGTAAATGCTTTTTTTCTATGGGTCAATCCAACATTATGACCAAAATGCAATGGACTCCTTGCTTCTTCCATATTTGGGTAAAGTTTGCAGAACTTTGACCCAAGAGAGAATTAGGGTATGAAAGATACAACTAGCTATTATTATCACTTTTTTTGTGGTGAATGCTTAACTAGAATTATCCACTCAAGTAATTTTTAGTCTACTTTTGGTGAGCCAAATATGCACTAAAATGGAAACGTGACATATCTCTGTGTTCCTAACATTGAGTCACTGACAAAAACATATATGTGCAGATAGCATACGTCTGTGGCAAATGTGTTGCTACTGTTGTTTTTCCCATGTTCGTTTCAGGTATAAGCTCCTTGAGGGTAGGGATGTTGATGTTTTCTCTTTCCCTTAAATTCTCCACAGCACCCAATGAAGAGTTCTACAGATGGCTGTTGATTAATGAATCATAAATATTGAGGACTATTTGACAACTTGCACTGTGGAATTTCTGAGGAGTGGGCTGTGCCTGCTGGGATCTCTTGGCTTGATTTTACCTGCATCCTTGCTACTTGGCTGGAATAAGAGGAACAGGTAGTTGTAACCAAGGCTGACACTCATTAATTAGATACTGACTCAAAAAAATGTAATGTCTGATACTGTACTTCCATGGCATTCCTAGATCTCTAGTTCATTAAGACCATTATTACAATGTGGGTGATAGTAGCCCTGACCACTGACAAATAAAGAGCTTCTACCCTCTCCACCAACTCTTCTAACAGAATTCAAGGTACAAAAGGAGAGAAATGAACTTCCTTCCCTTGGCTGAATTCCACTCTACTTACTCTGCCCAGTCTCTCTCTGGAGAGGGCAAAAGGTCTAGCCATCGGTGAGCATGTAAGGTTACACTAGTATTGGAAAACACAAAGGAGCCTGGACATCCACCTGCATTGACTATTACTAAGGTTCCCTAAAAGGTGAAGGCACCTATTTGCATGGGTCTGAGCACAGAGAAGGCTTAGGTTCAGTTTAAAGAGAGGTCTGGGGTTTTGGCTGAACAGATATGGCCCATCCCTCAGATTTATACTGACCTGTACCAGGCTTAATAGCAACTGGATTGACAGCAGATAATTCCAAATTCGGTACAAGTTCATATCCTTTTTCTTGCTGCTTTCCTTTCCCTTCATGATATCGGCTATATATGCCACGGCCTGCAGAGTATCCCCCGAGGTAAGATCCCCTAGGGCCTGGGGCTCTGTTGCCAGCTGCCCCTCGCCCTCGGCCTCTTATGCTCCCTGCTTATAGAAACAACACAAAACTGAGATGAATAACCACAAGTGACAGTGCCAGGGGACGAGCTTCATAGATCTGAAGGCTCCAAGGACCCTGACATTTGGCTGTTTACAAAGCATCAAAGTTGTCAATGTGAGAACCTTCTCATTTCAATCAACTGTTACAGATGCCCAAAGGATCTCCTATTCCTGAGTGAAATTACTATACGAATACATTCATCAATCAATGTGAAAAGTAAATACAGTCTTAGTACAGCTTTAAGCTTACAGAGTTGTAAAAATTAAATACAGTTTTAATGCGGCTTTAAGCTATTAAAGTTTAAAATTGCACTAAGACTTTTGTGACACACTCTATATGAATGAGGTCAAAACTCTTGGCATATAAGAACATACCCTGTCAATGCACTGATGTCCATTAAAAATCACAATCTCCAAGACCTCATCTTACAAAATGGAGAAATCTAGGCACCAAAATCTGTGGTCACATAGTGAATGGTAGGTTTGGGATATAACATTTTTAAGGAATGAAAAAGAAATATGATTTCAACCTGGGTTAAACTCCTGGCTCTACTAACTAGCTGTGAGACCTTGAACAAGTCATTTGATCTTTGTGATCAAATTCCCATCCATTAAGTGGGATAAATAATACCCGGCCTACCTACTCTACATGACTGTGTTATAAGAACCAAGTTAAATTAGGCACGGCAAAGCATCCCATGCAGTATCACGCACAAAACAAATATAGGCAGCATGATACAATGGATTGGCCCTGGAGTCAGGGGATATGGGTTTAGAATGTACATCAGATGCGTACCTGTGTAATTTTGGGCAAATCAATTAATCAATTTTGGGGCCTTACCAAACGTATGAAATGATGCCCTAGAGTAATAAATAAAAATGCCCCAGAGAGCTAACTTACCTTTCACAAAATAATCTCTGTTGGGCCCAATAAGAGCATTGTAGGGATAGCTATAGTAGGCCAACGTATAGGGATCACATGAGTAAACATAGTTAGGCTGCTGAGGTGTCACTTCTGTTGTCACACTTCCTTTGGCCGCCTTCTGATAGCGTGTGTACTGCTCCTTGTCTACTGGCTTGGCCAGAGTAACTTCAAGACACGAGCCTTCAAGTTCGGTGCCATTGAGGCTGTTCATAGCATGGACGGCGTCTTCCCGGCTGGTGAAGTGAACAAATGCATAATCGCGGATCTTTTTAACTCGCTCTACACAACCAGGATTAAACTGGCCAAAGCTCTTCTTAATTGTCTCCTCGGTTGTTTCTATCATCAGATTCCTCACGTAGAGGATCTTAACGGTTTCCATGACATCTTCATCAACATCTATCTCGGGCTCTGCCCAGTCCACTGCAATCTGGTGTCCCCACAGTTGGATTCTTCCAGGCATGAGCTTTCTCCTGGCCATGGCCGCCGCCCGATGGCTCTCATACTCCACAAATGCAAACCCTCTGTTCTTCATCTTATCTGCCGCACTTGCATACACAATAACGTCTAGCACCCCTTCAGTCACTTTGGAGATCTCCTCCAGTATCTCCTCTCTCTTTTTCATCTTGGGGATGCCACCGATGAATAGTCGACAGTTATCCACACTGCAACAGACTCCTAGAAGTCGGCCTGGTCGGATTTCATAATTGTTCAGTTCCCTCACGGCACGCTTGGCTTCATGCTTGTGAGTGTACATGACAAAAGCATAGCCACGGTTCTTGCCATCAAAGTCCATCATCAGCCGCATCTCATAGATACGCCCAACTGACTCAAATACTGGTACCAGCTCATCTTCATACACATCTCGAGGAATTTTACCTACGAAGACCTCGCAGCCACGTGGAGGGTGCAGCCCTTCCCACCCTGGGGGAGGTCCGCCATATTTGCGCTGCCCATTCTCTTGTATCATACTATAACCTGTACGTTCCATGAGGGCCAGGAGGGCAGCCTCATTGGGTGCCCCAGCTATACCTTCAGGAACTTTGGCAGCTGACATGTTGATGGAATCGTTACTCATTGTTGTAGTGGAATCTTCTGCTGTCATTATGTCGAAATCATTCAAAACTTGATGAAATCTAAAGAGGGAAAAAAGAAATGTGATTATTCCACATTCTACACAAAGGACTGCAATTTTATGTCTTAAAACAGTAACGTACCACAATTTTAGCTGAAAACCAGAGTTAAAAATATGAAAAATGTAAATATAAACAGCTTCAAACAGTCAAATTATTATGTGGAAAAAAACAAAACTATTTCTTCTCCAAAACTAATGTTTTAAAAGTTTCCTGGTAGACTATTAGGTTTACTGATTTGCCCAGGGTCAAATAACCAATATATATCTAAATATCGTCAAAGGGAAATATTCCTTTTGCAAAGGCAGAAAACAATTCTAATAATAAATAAGGTATTCCCAACTTGGATTTTTTTTTTTTAAAGATCACATCCTGATATTTCTTTGGAAAAGAATACAAACTTTTTTCACTTTAAGTATAAGAAATTCCCTCACGAAGAAGTGGTCACATGATGAAAGCAAATCATTTCAGAAGAAAAAACGCCAATGATAAATGACTATGTGAAAAGATGGTGCACATTACTAATAAGAGAAATACAAATTTAAAAAGCCTTGAGGTTTGCCTTACACTTATTAAGTTCACAAAAATGATTTTTGAAAAAAGGAAATAGTGTTAGATGGGTGAGGGGGAAGATAGGCACATTATTGGTGGAGCTGGGAATGAGCCCAACCATTCTAGAAAACAATCTAGAACTGTACAAGATACATAATTCTCTGTGTGGCTTTCAAAGTCCTTCATAACTTGCTCCCTGTCTCCTACCATTCCAGTATTCTTATACCTTACACACTAACCCTGCTGCCCAATCTACTCATTGATTCAGTGACACTGAACTCTTTACAATTTCTCAAACACCATACTTCCATTTCCCAACTCCAGCTATTTTCACTGTCTCCCATGCATGCCCCAAATGCTCTCCCCCACCCCCGACTCTGCCTCCTGGATTCACTGACTGTCTTCCAAGTCCCAGCTAAAATCCTGCCTTCTACAGAAAGCCCTTCCCAATCTCCCTTAGTTCTAGTATCTTCCCTCTGTTGAATATTTCCAATTTATCCTACATATAGCTTGTTTGTATACATAATTGTTTGCATTAGGCCATGGGAAGAACTTAGACTTCAAGGGAAGGAGACTGTCTTTTGCTTGTTTCCTTAGGGCTCAGGACAGGATCTGGCACATAGTAAGTATGCAATAAATGTACATTAACTTGACTCAGTAATCCCTCTCCTGGGAATATACTGCAAAGAAGTCAAAATCAGAAATATTCATAGCAGAACTCTTTGTGGTACTAAAAAGCTGTAAACAAAAGTAGATATCAACTGATTTGAGCAATGGTTGGGCAAATTGCAGTTTATAAAAGTAATGGGATACTATGATCCCTGAAGAATATGAAAGCAGAAATAAGGGAATACAATGATCCTAATGATTCAAAAGAAAACAACAAGCTAGTACTCAGATCAATGCAATTACCAATCTTATTCTAGAGGCCAAGTAATGACACATCTTTCACCTAGGTAGAGAGGTAGCCACCTAGAGTTGTGCAATGGGACAAATGCTGTCCATCTAGAAAATGTGTTGATTTCTTTTGTTTTGCTATAATTTATTACAATGGGGGTAGTTGGGAGGGGGTGGTAGTGGTAGGGTTTGAGTTTATTATGGGTACTGAGAAACAATAGCAATCAATAGCAAAAAGTACTAAAAACCATAAAATAAAAAAGGATAGGAACATTTTCAGTGCTAGGAAGGAAGGAAGGAAAAGAAAAATTGAAATAAAAGTGGATAGGCCAGGTATTTTCTTTTTTGCATTTTGGAGGGGGAAGGTAGGGCAAATGGAGTTAAATGACTTGTCCAAGGTCACACAGGTAGTTTTGTGTTAAGTGCCTGAGGCTGGATTTGAACTAAGGTCCTCCTGACTCTAGGGGCAATACTCATTTCACTGCACCACCTAGCCACCCCTAGGCCAAGTTTATAAAGAAATTAGTCATTCTTAATTCCCATACTCATGTCACCACAAAATTACCTGCATCCCATATAGAATCTGCCAGTGTGAATAATCTAAATTATACTTAGGACAGAATGAAATATTCATAACTCAGCAGTTAGCAGAACTTTATGTATTGAAAGAGTTAAGTGAATTTACTGTTCACACCCCAAAATAACTGATATACTATTCTCTAAACTTTTAATAGTGCTTTGATACACAAAATCCACAAAACTAGGGCGTCACAAAAGGGCCCATTCTGAAAAAAGGGACAAATGAAAGTTATTTTTTAAAAAGTCTCATTGTGATCTAAAACCTTTTTTCTCCCACATTTCCAAATAATACACTATTGCATTAAATATTACATTAAATATAGGGTGTCCCAAAAATCTTAGTGCATTATTCAGCTATCAAGGTGGCAAAAACAAGTATCCTGGTAGTATGTGCATTCCTCAGGACCATACTCCTGGATATCATTATAGACACATGACTGATTCCTTTAATCTCCCAAAGAGAAACGTTAAGTTATCTTGCTCAGACACTTGATAGAATACCTTATAAATTCAAATACCAACAATGTATTATTAGACAAAGGATTTTTGAAACTATTTTAAAAATGAAATTATAAAGCATTTAAAACTTTGCAAGGTGTTTTATATACATTTCTTCATTTGAGCTTTAGATAACCCTATGAAGTAATATATGTACCACCTCCTTTGTGATAGTTCAGATGCAGAGGGTTTAAATCCCCTGATTAGGGTCACAAGACAGGATCTGAACCCAGATCTTACTTTAGCCCAGCACTATTCACTACCTATGCTATCTCAAGAGCAAGAGAACATAATTGAAGGTTTAACCACAGCCAAGGTAACGATATATAATAATTATATGGAAAGTTTTAAAATATAATTGGGGGATGGATAATAGGATTGTGATGGAATACTACAGTGCTCTAAGAAACAATGAACTCAATAACCTTAGAAAAACATGGATAGACTTGCACAAAACAACGAAGAGCAAAATGAGAGGAACCAAGAGAATGTTGTATGAAGGAACGGCAATATTGTTTTAAGAACTAGGAGCAAATAAGTCACTTTCACTATTATAAATACCCAAATTACCTACAAAGGAAATGTGAAGAAAGCTGCAATCTGCATCCAGAAAAAGAACTGATAAATAGATGTACAGAATGATTTTATACACACACACTGTCTAATGATAGCCATCTGTAGGGCAGGGGTGGGAAGAAAAAAAATTTTTACATGATTATTATATCTTTAAAAGGAATAGCAAGTTGTACATAATAAACTTGCAGTTTCATATGCAATTATCTTTTAAATTATTATATTATTGTTTATTTTGTAATTATTATTTTTATTCTATGTTATGGAAATGCTTGTTTTATTCCATAAATTAAAACACACACACACACAATTGGGGCTCAAGAATGGCCAGGAAAAAAACCCAACCAAATCTAATCATTCCCTTCCATTTGTTTTATCCTTTATAGTCTTCAGATGGTTACACTGACCTGACCTCTTTTCTAGCTATCTTAGATTTGAGGGACAAAATATGTTTGAAACATTTAACATTAAGTCCACAGATTTTTTTCTAAAAGAACTAGCAAACCAAAACAGTCCTCATGGCCCACTTTAAGTTATCTGTAATCACATGGACAGGGCAGTTAGGTAGCACAGTGGTTAGAGTGCCAGGCCTGGAATAAGGAAGACTCATCTTCCTAAATTCAAACCTGGCCTCAGACACTAGCTGTGTGACCCTGGGCAAGTCACTTAACCCTGTTTGCCTCAGTTTCCATCTGTACAATAAGCTAGAGAAGGTAATGGCAAACCACTCTAATATCTTTGCCAAGAAAATCTCAAATGGGGTCACGAAGAGTCAAGATGTGATTGAAAACGACTGAACAAGAATAAGTTCCTCCTGAAAAGCTTTTTGAAGAAAAAACACCTCCTCTTTATAGCCAATGCACTCTTACTATGACAGCACACACTGTACTACTGTTGGCCAATAACTGCTCACATTTCTACAAGGTCGGAGACAGACCTCTCATACTCAAAAAGAGGAGTTAACATGTCACAACTGAAAACCATGTGGGATGATGCCAGGTACAAAATTGAAGTGATTTTTCTGAAGGGCAGAGGAAAAAAGAAAAGATCTGTTTTTCTATTTAGAATCAAACTTGTAGAGGTAACAGGACCCTAAAACACTTACTTAAGATATCTCTCCAGTCTAGGACCTGGCACAGTTGGTGAAAATTTTCTAGAGAAATACTCTAGGATTGCACAATTTAATTAATTAAACATGTGTCACACACTTTGAGATTGAGAACAGGCTAGTTAGTCTTATCTGGACGCAGTGTACAAGGTAAACGTGCTCCTCCCTCCTTCCAACTTCACTAAACCTATCAACATTACCACCATTTTATTAAGTCTCCCAAGTCTGAAATAATTTTCAGTCATGTCTGACTCTTCATGACCCCATGGACCATAACATGCCAGGCTTTTCTAGCCTCTACCATCTCACAAAGTCTGTCAAAGCTCATGTTTGTTGTTTCCATGACACTATCCATCCATTTCACCCTCTGCTGTCCCCTTCTTGTCAGACAATCAGTTAGGTGACTTGCCTAGGGTCACACAACTAGGAATTGTCTAAGACTAAATTTGAACCTAGGCCTTCCTGACTCCAGGCCTAGTGCTCTATCCACCAAGTCAGCTGTCTCTTGTGAATTTACAGAATTTATAGAGTAAACAGAAGAAGAATTGATACAAGAGATGGAGAGAGGGCATTAGCAATTAGGTGAATCAGGAAAGGCTTCATGTGGGAGATGGTGCTTGAGCTGTGTCTTGAACAAAGAGAAATATTCTGTGAGGTGGAGGTGAGGAGGGAATTCATTTTAAGCATGAGACAGCCAGCCAGTACAAAAGTATGTAGACAGGAAACCAGAAGATGGGATGTAAGGTGTGAAAAGCAGACTAACAGGGGAATAAGACACACAGATGATTATAATTCAGAAAATTGTAATAAGTTTATTCAGGAAGTATAAACCAAAGTATTATGTGAGAGCTAAGGGGTAAGGTAAGGAAAGGTTTCCTGGAGGGGGGGTGGTGACATTTGCTTTCAAGGATGGCTGGGAATTGGCAACTCATTAAAAAAGATTCTGATGTTGGGAAAGATTGAAGGCAAAAGGTTGGATATGACTGAACAACAATTGTCTTCCTCCATTTGAATGGAAACTCCCTGAGAGAAGGGGTGGCTTCAGTCTCTATTGTTCATATCCCCAGAACCTGACAATAATTGTTGATAGTTAAGACTTATAAACTCCACAAGGGCTGGGACGATGTCAATATTAAAAAAAAAAAAAAGGACAAATATTTATTTGGTGTCTACTATGTGTACAAATCCCTGGGAATGCTCTCATGGAGATTAATTTCTCCCAGTTCATTTAGAACCTGTTTCCCCCCCCAGTGTGCACAGAGTAGGGACTTAATAAATGTTTGTTGAATTAAATATAACAACACTGGCACCCTGTAGGTTTCTGTATTGGCGCACATGCTTTCTGGCATAGCAACCAGTCCTACAAGAATATCTATACGTATCAAAATCAACTTTCCAATTACATAGTTCATTCTGGTTATAAAATTTAAAAGGTTTATATTAACTATCTCTACTAAGGATCTGACAGCCAAGATTTATCCATCAATAAACATTTATTAAGCACCTACTATGTGTCAGAAAACTGTTAGATGCTAAGCACTAAATATACACACTAATTCTCCTTCTATCTTTCTCTGTCTCATTCTCTCTCTCTCTCTCTCTCTCTCTCTCTCACACACACACACACACACACACACACACACACACCCCCAAGTGGGTGGTCAAAGACTGAACAAATGGTTCTAAAAAGAAGATTTGTGAACTATTAATGACACTATGAATAGTCCAAATCACTACTAAAAAAAATATTGGGAAATATGCCAAAAGATGAGAGTAGTTAATATTGGAAAGGTGGGACTATAAATTGGTCAAATCATTCTGTTAGTTAATTTGGAATTATACAAGGAAAGTTATGACAATGTCCATACTCTTTCACTTGGTGATTCCACTGCTAGGCATAAACCCCATGGAAGTCAATGATGAAAAGAAAGACTAGTTTTATACACAACAAAACATTTATTGCAATATTTTTTGAGATAGCAAAAAAAAAAAAACCCAAAAACCTGGAAACAAAGTAGATTGTTGATTGGGGAATAGATAAACAAACTATAGGCATGAATCTAACAGATTTAATATACCTCAAGAAAACAATGAGTAGGATGAATATTTTTAAAAAGCATGTGGAAAGACTTAATATGAAATGATGCAAAGTGAAGTAGGCAGAACTAAGAAAAACCGACTCAATTATTGTAATGATATAAGTAGGAAGAGCAAAAACAACTAAATTGAAGTTAAATACTGTGAAATTATGGGTATGCTTAGCTCCATAAGAGATAAGATGACTCCTCCCCTTCTTTGCAGCTGGGACACAATTATGACTGTGGAATACTACAGATATCAGAGAATTTTTAGATAATAGTTTTTCCCTATAATAAAGAATGGCTTTTTGGGAGTGGAAGGATAGAGGGTTAGTTTGGAAAATATAGATGTAAAAACAAAAGATATCAATGAAAATTTGTTTTGAAAAATCACTAAGATTAATTCTTTAGAGAGCAAGGAAACTATTTGATCTTAATTTATGAATGTACTTTTAGGTACCTACACCCAATACTTTAAAAACAAAAATCACTCTTTCATTATATAGTAACTCCCCTCAGCCTCCCTAAAAGCAGGGATCATCTTTGTTTTCTTGGTGCCTAGTACAGTCTTGGCCACACAGTAGGTTTTTTAAAAATATTTGTTTGGGGCAGGTAGGTGGTGCAGTGAATAGAGTACGGGCCCTGGTGTTAGGAGGACCTGAGTTCAAATTTGGCCTCAGACACTTAAAACAATTACTAGCTGTGTGGCTAGTCACTTAACCCCAACTGCCCAGCCTTCCCCCTTCCAAAAAGTTAAAAAAAATTTTTTTGTTGAATTGAATTGACTGAATTTATCTTCATGACTCAACCTGCTGTTCATTTGATAAACCCTAGAGTAAGTGAAGGACCAGAGCCAAATCAGCTATGAGTATATCACACCCAGGCAACTTTGAATGGACCTTCCCAACATATCTCTTGTTATATGAACTAGAAATGTGTCACCACAAGGCTGCTAATATTCAACTAACTGTTTACCCAATAAAATCCACTTGGAGCATATCATTCTCACCTTGTCATAGAAATACAAAACTATTAATATGCTTGCAAGTTAAACAATTATCATGAATAAGCCAGATTTTTTTACTTTCACTTTAGTTCCAGTTAAAATAATTGAGTGGAGTTAGTTTATATTTGAAAACCAGATCAAGGGTTTAAAAGCAGCTTTCCATTTTGAACTAGTTTGTCATTTGCTTTTGATTACAACTTCAACTTTAAGGGCACTAGGACTCCTCAGGAGTCACCTATGAGTGGCCCTGGAAAAATCCCAGACATTTCCCTCTCTTTACATAGACCGAAGACAGGGCAGCCGTGTGTTCAGGTATTATTCAAATGTACCATTAATACTAGCTTTTATTTCTTGGAAAAATATCGGTTTCTCAGGGGTAGTTCCTTATTTGTTAACTCACTTTTGACAAAGCCCAAGGGGACAAATTAACCTGGAAACACTGGCTTCAATTAGACTGGTTTCTATTCTTCCTAGTCTAAGAATGTGTCACATATGTGGGCAAGAGGTAATTCTACCTTTTTTTTTTTAAGTTAGACCCCTGCTTTGATATTTTCTATCAATACCATGACATGTCAACGGTCTTCTAATACCTTTAGTCTCTAGGGCAATGCACAGATCACAAAACCTGTTGTTTAGAAAACCAAACATCCAACATCACACACACAAAAACCAGTGTTCTGATTTATTCAGAGAGTGTGGCACAGAGTTCTAGCTTCTAGAAAGAGGTAGAGTTAGAAGAAATAGGCATTGAGAGACCCACTTCTTCACTCCTGAACAATCAGGATTACATCTCTAAGTCCCCTGACAGTTTTAAATCTGTGCTCATAACATTGAGAATGGGTATCGTGTACAGAATACGGAACTATTTTATGAGGCCATGAACACTCCCACAAACCGATAAAAGTGGCAAAGAACAACCCTTGCAGACCTAACCTTGCCCACTGATCTGACTGCCCTGTGCCAAGTTGACACCACCCATTAGAATAAACAGCAAGTGAACACTCCCACAAACAGGCAGGCCTTTGGCACTGGGTCATTTTAATTGCCTCAGGGTTTCAAAGTGTAAAAAAGAGCACAGCTCAAAAATGGAGACAAGAAGGATTAAAATACAGAGCTTAAGATCAAAATGATAAACTAAAAGGCCTTTCTTTTCTGAGTAGAAACCGGATTCAAACCTCATGCTGGCAGTTTAACTCCTCTAAAAGTACCTCCTAGAAGATAAAGGACATTGGAGTGCTGGTCTCTGGAGGAACAGAACTTGTTAAAAGCTCACTTCTGTTTCAAAATGATACCTTCTAATAGACAATAACATTTTAGTTGTTTCATTTTGTTT
Organism: Gymnobelideus leadbeateri; assembly: GCA_011680675.1. Classification (NCBI taxonomy): domain Eukaryota; kingdom Metazoa; phylum Chordata; class Mammalia; order Diprotodontia; family Petauridae; genus Gymnobelideus; species Gymnobelideus leadbeateri. Next base: position 278,630 of record WOXC01012085.1, on the reverse strand, counting down.
TTTTAAACTCCTATCTTCAGGCAGTCCTAATTTGAGAATAATTCAAAACAAAATGGCCCTTAAAGTGTCTGGCCTGTACAGAATGTGTTATACGTTTTAACAAGTTCCAGTGCTTAATAAACAAATGTGAAATCAAGTAATTCAAATTTCCTGGATGTTATTATTATTTGGGGGTGGGGGGCAGGGGAATTGGGGTTAAGTGACTTGCCCAAGGTCACAAAGCTAGTAAATGTGTTAAGTGTCTGAGTCTGGATTTGAACTCACATCCTAATTCCAGGGCCAGCGCTCCATTTACTATGCCATCTAGCTGTCCCTATTTTTTTAAAAACACATATCTGAGAATAATGATTTTAATTAGTAGCATGGATTAATGAGTTTATGTATAATTTGCTCTGCAAAATTATCATGTAAGGAGGATCACATTTCCACTTAGGAAATAGAACATCACAGTGCAGTGCCTGTTCTGAAACCAAAGGGATTGAATTACAAATGATTTATTACCTTCCATTTTAGGTGTGACCTTCCAGTTTCCTTAGGATTACTAGGTTCATCCTACCATTGGAAATCAGTTATGACTAAGAAGGTACATTTGCCACTGCACAGAAAGCCAGGGCTTGCTTAACAAGATTTGGTTGTATCATCGGTTTTTTTTTTTTTAAAGTGAAAAATGCCAGCTATCAAGTGATTAATCCAAAGGGAAACTCATCCATTATATCCTTGTTCTGGTGTCTAAGCTGGGGTGAGGGCATTTTACATTTTAAAATGTTACAGCCACAGTTAACAATATGCCTATTTATAGGATGTTTTTGGTGGGAACATAAAAAGGAAGTGAAAACACTAGGAGACAGTTTGAAGGCAACTTAATTTCAAGTGTAGCATTTATCCTGATTAAAAAAGAAAAATACCTCAACTCCAACCCACCATTTTCTCTTTGTTACACTTTTTTCTTTTATAAACATTTTTTTGTTCTTTTCAGGGATATACTTGGGACTTTTACTGCGTATTGACCTAAAAGAATGAATCCATTAAACTATGCAATAAAAATGGCAAAAGGTAGAAAGCCTGGAAACAGAATAATTTAATCCTTTGATGTACAAACCTGTGTACAACAGCAGGCACCAAAAAGAAAAAGGACTTGCCAGGGACCTGATGATGAGAGAGAGAGTATTGATGAGAATTTTGTATGGGTCAGAGGGGACGTAAAGGGGAGCAGAGATCTGTGAGAAGCATTATTTTCTGACAAAATGATGGGCTTGATGCATTCTATCAGATTCTTGAATTGCCATTCTGAGTCTGAGGGAAATTGTATTTACCATAAAGTAGATGGCTATCTTTTTGAAAAATTGCATTAGAAATTTCCAAGGGCTTGGTAAGCAGAAAAAAATAAAATAAAATATGCTTTAACATAAAGAAGTCACATTAGGTATTTCTTAAAAAGGGTAATCTCTTTCTACTTCTTTCTAAGTGATACCTGAAATATAATAGAAAAATCTCACTGCTATAATTATTATATATTGTAAATTGAACATATTAGGCATAAAATAATGTGTTTTCTTTCACAAGAAAACCAGTAGGATAAAGTCACAAAGAACATTTTCTTCTCAGTTTAATTTCTTATATATACACCTTCTATTGATTCGCTGGAGAGACAGATGTTTTCTCCCTTCATTCAGTTTGATGCCATCCTTCAACACGCCTATTTTGCTATTTACCTACTACCTGGACATCATAGACATAGACATGTTCATGACCAAAGGCAACCCATAGCAGATAAGACTGACAAAGAGAGTATTAAATGGCATAGACAATCAAAGCACTAGAAATCTACAAATGAGCTTCATTCAATGTCAGATTTTTTTTTTTAAATGATTGCTTCCCAGTCACTAAATTAAAGTGAGTCAGAATTTCAAACATCTGCCTCTATCCTCTCTTTAATACGACCAAATACCAATTACCCAATGAATTATTAGCCCTTGCAGACTAGCCAAGAAAAAAAGTTTGGTTTCTCTTGCTGCCTTTTACTGTTTTTTCCTTCTTTCTTGAAAAGCTCACAACTTAGGAAGACCATTAATAGCTATTAAAGGACAACTATAAAGCCTGAATTCAAATCTAACCTCAGAAACTCACTAGCCTTGTGACCCTGGGTAAGTCAAGTCAGTTTCCTAATCAGTAAAATGGGAATGAGATTCACAGCACTACCTTACAGGGTTGTTGTGGGGATCAAATGAGACAAAACTGAGTTGACAAAACTGAGGTCCAGTGAAATTAAATGATATTGTCAAGTTCTTGTGACTAGAAGAAAATTGGGATATAATCAGGGCACAGCCATTACAGTAAGTGAGACTTTAGAGAGTCATCTAATGTGCTGCTGGTACCTATTGGTCCTAAGGAGCAATTCAGTAAATTAATCTTCAGAAAAAAGATGATCCCTTGGATCTGGGGGGTTCCAGGACATGATACATGAATCAGCCCAATTGCTATAGTTGAAATGAGCAATTTCTCCCCAACTAATTACCTTTGCTCCATCCACTTTTCCAGTCTGAACTAGAGCATTGGTAGACAGGATGCAAGTGAAAAGCTTTCTCTGCTTTCTCCTTGTCCTCTTTCTACTTCCTCCCTTTACCCCTCTTTCCCTGATTATGCCTATTCCTTCCTTATCTTTTATGTGTCTACCTCATGTAATAGCCCTGTTTTTAGTGCCCAGGTAAAACTAGGGCTACGAACATCTTAGTGTCTACGTAGACCTTTCATTTCTTTCCTCCAATATTGAATGAGATGAGAGGCAGTTTGGTGCAGGCAGCTTGTGATCATCCTTTGACACATACAGGTTGAGGGGTCTCTGAGGAAGTCACTTACTTTCTCCAAGCCCCACAACTATCTACAGGTGAACATCTAAATTAGTAGAGGGAGTCCCTTCACTTGGGAGTTCCCTACAACAATGAAATCAAAAGTATACAACAACAACAACAACAACAACAAAACCAAAAACAACAAAGTGAGGTACCTTATTAGGAATAGGATCATAGATTGAGGGTTGGAAGTACATTCAAGGTCTCTGAGTCCAACCTCCAATAAAGGAGTTGAGGAATGGAAAAATTAAGTGACTTGTCTAAGGATACACAGTTAGGAAGAACTTGAAGTACATTTCATTAGAATTCCTTCAAATATAGAACTCAGGTCTTTCTTACTCCAAATCCAGCACCACTACTCCACATGGTCTCCTCTTTTTGGAAGAATAAAACTTTGCTAACCTTTCAAAAAACTTCTCCAAAAAGTCACTTAGCTAAGAGATCTTACCTTATTTCTCCGGCATCTCAATTCAACATAATTGGGGGGAAAAAACACAACCAAAAAAACACAACCAAAAAACCAGATAGCCAGAAGTCCCCCACTTCTCTCTAGCTTGATCTCCATTTCAGATTTCTAAGTTGTCCCAGTGTCTGCTTCTGATTAAAACTACCACCTGAGGTTGAACACAAGACCTCCAGCCAAATAGCTGAGGGAAATAGCCATTTTAGTAACTGAATGAGAATCTAACTAATCTGGTGAGTCCCACAATGGGCAGCAGTGTTTGTATAGCCATAGTTACTAACAACAAATAGTACTCAAACCATTTACAAACAAGATAGATAAGCAGGCTTCTGGAAGCACTTTCAGCTTGGGAAGGCTGGTAGTTTTTATTTTTATAATACTCTAAGCAGTTTTTATTTTTATAATACTCTAAGCAGTGCTCACAACAATTAATCCACACTGGAAAAAGAACTAATACTACCATGTTGGAAACACAATTTGTCCAGAGAGTTGTAACTAGCCTGGTTCTCTCTTGTCCAACATGAGCAGGTACTTGTGTCTGATGACAAAGAGCTAAATTTCAACATGGTTAACCAAAAAAAAACACACAATTTTTTTAAAATTTCAAAACAACAACAAAAAAATACAGTCTAGCTGATTTTGCACTTGAAAAATAGCTTGGAGCATAATAAAACTGCCTTCTGAATATAGCCTAAAAGTTAATCTATCACCCTTTTCTCCTGGTGCTTTTATTAAGTATGTTTGCATCAAAAGCTTCCTGGAGCTAGGTCAGCTCAGTCTCCTGGCTACAGGAGCTGTTGGTTCCCACTGTCTCTTCCTCTTTTGCTTACTTGTCTGTCAGGAAACCACCTGCTTAGTAAGTTAGCTTCCTTATCTAAAAGCTTCACTATGAAGAAGAGTTCAGAATTACTGGTCAGGCTAGAAGTAAGGAGACAAGGCAGAAAAGATCTTGACCATAGAACTGAAAAACAACCATTGCTCTCCTTGAAACTAGGTTTTCATGATTCACTTTAGCCACAGGCCAAAAATTAAGGTTTAGAGTGAAAGCTGCAGAAGTTAATTAGGAAAGAAATATTTGGATTTAGACAGTTAATATATTCCTTTTCATATTGCTGATATAAATTAAGGGCATAGGTGATCAAAAGATTAACTAGTTAGATAGTCTTGATAATGATATGAAATATATTGATCAACAAATAATTTGGAGTTTAGATTCCAAGAATTCAAAACAGGCAAAAAGCTCCAATTGTTTCTTCTCTGACTTCAGTCTTTGGCAGTTTTTCAAATATCAACTAAACTCCCACTTTACAAAGTCCTACTTCAAAACTTCTTATGGCATTCAGGTGACCTTAGATTGTTGTAGGTACGACCATGTTGTAAAGAGTTTGAATCTGGTCCCAGAAGCAAACTATGCCTGCTCACCAAAAGCCAACTGTGCTAAGTACAAAGAGGTTTGTTGGCAACTGGCTAGCCACTTAGTAAAGACCCTCGGGACTTTCTATCCCCTTCTGATTCCGCAGTGATCTGATAGAGTGGTGGAAAAGAGAATAGGGAGCTAGGAGTTACACAAGTTTTAGACCATCTATGAAATTTGCTGCTGGTATTCTAAATGTGAGGTCCTTGTGTAAGTCCAGTGATTCGTAGATATACAATTGGAGGAGCTGAGTCGTATCAATCTTTACATTCTTGATATGAACAAAAAAATGAGAAGAAGGAAATTGAAGTTAAATGGAAGGATGACTCATCTTTGGAGAAGCAAATAAAGAAATTGGTGGAGCTGGTTTTATCCCATGCCCAACGGCAACAAGAAAAACCATTTTGCAATTTGGCTCTCATTTGCAGTATTCATATTAAATACCCGCAAAATTCAATGTTAAAAAAGCTGCCACTTAAGCACCAGCATCTCACCAAATTAAACCAAAATGCACTTTAATATTTCGTGAACTGAAAGCTAAGGAGAGAATAGATGGATATGGGGAGAAATATTGTTGATTCCTGATTTCCAATCTTTTTCTAATATCTTATTCTTGATCCATTAATTTCCAATATAAGAAATCAGAGGCTACAAAGACACATAGACTACACAGAAACCCCATGCTTCTTTATTAGGAATACATTATCCTAGAAAAGAATCAGAAGGCACTAGATAGAATAAAAACTGAGTAACATCACAAAAAGTGATAATAATAACTAGCATTTATATAGTATGGGGCCAGGCCCTGTGTTAAACAATTTACAATTATTATCTAATTGGATCCTCATAACAACCCTGTAAGGTAGGTGCTATTATTACCCACATTTCATAGATGAGGAAACGGAGGGAAGCAGATGTGAAGGGACTTGCCTAGGGACACCCAGTAAGAAAGTATGTGAGCTAGGATTTGATCTCAGCCCTTCATGGTTCCAGGTGTAGTGCTCTACCCATTGTGCCACCTACCTGCCTTTTATATGAACAAGGAATAAATGGTTTCTTACAGATGTGAGTCATTCACAGATCAGTTTTCTACCTACAGCCACACTACCAAGTTGTTAGCATGAAAATTAATACAAAATGAGAATTTAAAAATGATCAAAACTATGGCATGCATCTGGTTCATTCTCATCCTATTCAAATTAACTACTGTTAATGAAAACTGAATAGTGGATGAAAAAAAAGCACATAGTGGTGTCAATGAAATAACAGAAAAAGAACAATGACCCGGATGGCACTTTAGTCAATTAACATGTGACTTACCCAGTAGAAAGAGAGGGGTGCCAAAGGCTACACTGGTTCAGAATATAAATTTGTTTGTAAAATTTTAATGAGAAGAATGATGGAAAAGCATAATCAATATCACCTCATAAAGAGAAATGGTGGAGGAGAAACTCAGTTTAAGGAAATCTTGGTGAGTAATACCCAACCATGCACTGTTATCTCAAGGGCAGTTAAGGACGAAAATGGAAGGTTGATTAACAAGCAGAAGAAAAAGAAAAAATGCACAACAGACTATTTTCAAATGAAATTAAATCAAAAAAGGTAATATTTGTAAAGTGCTCAGGTCAGTGTCCAGCACATAGTAGGCATTATATAAATGCTTGTTCCCCCCCTTTTACAAACAAGAGTTCTAGCACCACCACAATGGGACTTTTATCATTATAATCCCAGATGTGTTGATGAAAAAGAAATGGCACCAAAGAGAATAAAGAGACAGGGAAAGCAGACAGGTTAGACCTGTAACCAACCAAAAGTGTTTGGCCTGCCAACACAGCAAAGTCCCCGTGAATCAAGAGCCTCTATTACCCATTTTATGACACACAATTGGTTCTTCATCCAGAGAACCTTTAGTGCTTGTCTATCATGATATGGGTCACACGGTACAGACAACTTACACCCAGAATTGAACAGGAAGAGAGCAAATTAGAATGCCTTTAGGTAATTATGAATATCCTTTACTGACCCAAGACTCCTCCCTGAAACAAAGGTTCATCTTTTAAATACTAATACAGTGTTTCACTAAAGTTCTCATGTGACTGTGAGAAATGGAACACAAAATGAGTATGACACATGAACAGGACATGTAGAAAGGAGTGTATTTTACACAGACAGGTTGCGACATAGAACAAATAAGGAACTCTGAAGGAGAACAGATGTCATCAGGGCAACTTATAGCCCAAAGAAAGAGGATATAGTTACAAGAGGTAGGAAAGGAGTAACAGGTGGACAGACCGAGTGGTACAGTGGTATCTGTGACATCAGGAGAAAACGACATTGGGTGGATGCCATGTGAATGGACAAGGAAGATATTATCAACACTTAACAAAAAAGGAAATTAAGGTTGTGAAGCTAAGTGACTTACACAGCTAGTTTGGGACAGAGAGGTGACAAGTATCCTAGACTGTGCAAGTAGATATGAAGACAGTGAAATATGGAAAAACAAAACCAAACCAATCCTTTAGTACAAAATATAGCTCTCAAATTCAACTGAACAAACATTAATACATGTTATGTGCAAGACCCTATGTTTAGTGCTGAGATTGCTAAACTGAAATAATCCTTTCCCCAAATTAGTCTACTTTCTACTGAAGGGTTGGGGGAAGGGGACAGGGTGGTGGCAGGAGAGGGTTAGGACAAGATGCTACCATACATCAATAAGTCTGGAGTAAGGGACATGAAGGAAAATTAATTTTTTTTTAAAAGAAGTTTAATAGAAAGACTACCTTTTGGCAGGGGGAGTGTAGGAACTGGGACAGGAAAAGACCATATGGGAGGGAAAGAAATGGAGCCCTCGGGGAGAAATACTAGGGAGAAGACTGCCATTTCAAAATTCCTCCTAGAAGCTGTTCCTGATGAACCTCATATCATTCCCTGGTTTTGGTTTCCTCAGCATTTATAATTTATGTAATTTCCTGAATGAGGTAAGAGTAAGGTAGAGAAGAATGAATACTGAATTCAGAGTTATGAAACCTGGGCCTGAATCCTGGTTTTCCTAGGTGATTTTGGGCAAGTCTTTCTCTTTCTCTAGAAAACAACTGCTTTACTTGTTGGACTAGAACACCTCTAAGCTTCTATCCAGGTCTGAACATACCAATGCCAATGATGGCCATTTGAGAGAAGAGGAAATCAAGGCTGAGACTCCAAGTGCCTTGTTCAAGGTCATAACAAATCTACTTAATGGCAAAAGGCACAACTGGACTCATGTCCCCTAATTCTGAGCTCAAATGATCCAATATTCTCCACTTCCCCAGATTTCACCCTAAATAAAGGCACTACAGTCATACCCTTTTATCAGCCAAATTTCATAAACTACACAGAAATTTTGGTTTACAGAACAGTGAGCATTCCTGGTTTCCAAGTTACCATTACTAAAGCATTTGTTACCCTTTAAATATATCTTCACATTATGTGCCAATGACTTGAGAACTTTCCCTATTGATCCATAGATGGCAGGGGGAAAATCACCTCAAATTTGAGAAATGAATTAGAACTTGGATCACAAATTCTGAACGACTGTATGATGTTATATGATATTGGCTTTTGAAGTCAGTCACATGAACACATAAAAAGCTGCTCTCCACTGAGCAGGACTCAGACCTCTTGAATGATAGTAAAGTAAATCTATCACTTACTGGTTCATCAGACCATGGAAAAGTTTGGGTTGAACCTATGGGAACTAGAAAGTTAGGGAGATAGCTTCCTTGCAATCTGTCAGTAGTCTTTTCTGTTGGGTGATTTTTTTTGAGTCAAACCTTAAAGGTAAGACTCTGTATACAGGTAAAGCCACAATGGGAATTTTCTATTTCAATCTTATTTACATATATCCATTCAAAGACATCCACATCTTAGACAGTATGACAAGAAATGGTAACAACCCATACTTTCTATCAGGGGGTGGGAGAGGACAAAACTGTTTATGCGTCTACTAAACTAGATACACTATGGCATATAAAGAGATGATACCCCCCCCCTCCCCTGCCAACAGCTGTCCAGATAACTGACATTCTCCATCCATGACTTTGTGCTAGGGTTGGGAGTGCCTTCTTTCCTAAATTCCTCATTTTCATCACTTTGTTTGGATGGTTATTCTGATGACCATTGCTTCTGTGTCTGTCTTTCCTTCCCCCCACCATTCCTTGATTGCTAGATTCCTAGAGGGTATACCATTTTTAACATGTGTATTGGAGGCAGGTGGAAGTAGCAAAAGCAGCAGGATAGATACTGCAGGATTATCTTGGTACTCTGAAAAAAACTAGACACTTCCTTTTTCGGAATAGGAACCATTCATTGTGCTGCCTTGCTTTTTGGTTAGTTGTAAATTACTGTCTGATGTTCACATGAATAGACAGAAACCTCAAGACAGGTTTAACTAACAAAGGAAAGGACATTTCGCTTTCTCTCAGTCAACATCCTTCTATCACTAATGGTCAGCATCAGTAATGAAATGTGCCCAACAAATGCTTCTTGTTAATGTGCAAATGGTTTATTTTTGAGGAGTACATCAAGTGAACATAAAGCTGCCCCCAATCATTAGGGTGATTTTTAAAGCAAGTAAGCAAGCAAGAAACAAAACCCAAAGCCCTCATCTAGTGTATTTGGAATCATGGATAGTGATTATGAGCTATTGCTTTTTTCTTTGTGTGTTGACATTTGCCCCTTTCTAGAAAATGCACCTTGGCACCAGTGAAACTTAAGGCACCAGGTAGTTACTTATTAAACTCAGGTACCAATGGTTGACTTGTACAGAGCATGATGTTAACCACCCTGCCTGGCTTGTGTGCAAAAGTGGAAAGAAGCAATCATCATAGCTGTGAAATTCTGTCATATCGGCAGAACTGGGCTGCAAAGTACAGCAATTTGTGTTTGACCTCTGATCTATGAAGTTTGCATAAACCTTTGAACCTCAGTTTGGAATTAAGAAAAAGCACTTACTAATACTAGGATGAGATGTGGCCATTAATTGCTCACCTTTCCATGGGTTAATATTGTAAATGACCACCTTCCTTCCCCAATGGTTAACCAGCAAAGAAGGCTTAGAAGGAAACCCATGAAGACAAGACTTTTCACAATCATTATTATTTTCATAATCATTATTATGAACATGGGTAAAAATTTTCAGCAAGGGAATATAGGATAAATCAGATGTCCAGGGGTTCTAAATGTCACAAATTGTACTTTTGATTCTTATTTTTCAAAATCTCATTAAACAGCATACTTTACCGAAATATAATAATGGGGACAACAATATGGAGTTCCTGGAAATCTGCTTTAGCCCACATTTGTTACATATGGTAGGAAAGAGTTAGCATAAAATGATAAATTCTAGGACAAAATAAAGAGTTAACTACTGACTTTTTTGTTTTAAAGCTGCCCCACCTTTGATATATTTTTGTTCAGCCCTTTATCTAATCTCTGTTATAAAGTACAAAGCCATATCAAACCATAAATGACGTGAGGGGGAGGAAATGAATTAAATTATGGGACACAAGTTCTATTCCTTTTGCCTAAAATTTTATTTCTCAACACTGAACATCAGACTTAGAATAATATAGCCAATAACATCTGATTCTCAGGTTGAAATTTCTCTATTATACTTCTTCACTATAAACTGTTATACTGAAAAGTATTCATAACAAAGAATGAGGATTAGCTTCCATTGAATATGCAATTAGAAAAGCAACATTTTTGGAACAGAAAGAAACTACTATGGATTTTATTACTCTAGTTCCTTTGGATTTACGTTATTGTAACGCATGCAGCACAAATAAATTATGGATATAATTATTACTCTAATTTTTATTTACACTCAAGTACACAAAATTCCATTTTCAGGGTAGAATGCCAGATCCCAGAGGCCTGGGATTGGTCAGTTTTTGTCTGTGTACCTCCAATGCCTGGCACACTATAGATGCTTGTTGATTAATTCATTTTGTCAATGACCACTTTGCGGAAAAATATTATAATGGACTTTACTATGATAAACTTCTATGCCACTAGTAGTGGATTTAATACTAATATTAATTCTATTGATTTTGTGTATTTTTAAATGTCAAAAAGTGTTAGAATCTTGCATTAGCTCTCTTAGAACTAATTCTCAAATGCCTTTTTGGAAAACACAAATGGGAGTGGTAAGCAAATTTCTCTTTCGTGGCTTATTGTCTTAAAATAGCAGCCACATATGGAAAATACTCATTACATCCTGAAGGGGGTTTTTTCCCCTAAGTAAAAAGGTGAAAAGATAACAGGTTGATGATAAGTTTTCCAACATTCTCATTCGGTACACACCCTTTACAAAATTTAAAGTAAATTTTACTGAATCAAAAGCCTATGAATTATTTCCTTTTGAAGTATTTTTATTTCACTCAGTGAAAACTAAGATAACTGGCTAATTAATTGACTCACTAAACCCGATCTAAACTAGTGGAACAAAACATATTTGTCCTCCCATCATTCTTAAAATAAATAAGGGTTTCCCTACCTTTCTAATCTCGAGACCTGTGCACAACAGCTTAACAGGAACAACACCTTAGCTTAAGTAACCCTTCCACTTAATCACAAGAGCTGTGTACCTTGGTTACATGTTGGTCACATCTCTTTATTGGTCAGTGAGCTTTGGCCATTTAAATTCCTTGGAAATAATTTGTTAAGGGCACCTGGAATGAGTCTGAGTGGGTGGGACTGAAAAGAAGAGAGGATGTTAAATACTGCCAACTCCAGAACTCTCAACAGCAATTTGGAAATTAATAGAAAACCAGCTGTAACTAATGGATTTTTGGAGGGTCAGATTAAACCTGAAAGGAAGAAAAAAAGTAGTCAAAGGCTTTGACATTTTCACAGGGAAGAGAATTTAACTGAACTCCAAAACTAACCCAAAGGGAATGAATCATACCTAAACACCGCCATCCTGGCACAGGAGGGGTGCAAATAACTTGGGTTACTTAGGACAGATAAGATAAGGGAAGGGCAGATTTTACCCAGTAGGGTTCTATTTTCAACAAACTCTTTTTCTCTCTTGTCAATGTGCTAGTGTAGACGACTATGGAATACTACTTTTCTTGTAATCAGTACTCAGTCAAAATGGAAAGTTATTCAAGAGTGACAGAAAGGTGGTGACAGAAATCATACTTAGAAGCAAAGCGGAGTATTATTTTTCTTTGCGTACAAACATAGAGCCCCAAACGATCTTACCTGAAAGGGGAGGGGAAAAAAGGGCAGGTACAAGAGAAATAAAAGCCACGGGATAATAAAACATGATTCACGACAATAAAAAGGGTCTGTACATAACAACGGAGCAGTAGGCCCCGAAGCACTCAAGCAAAGTCAATAATGCTCTTTTTCAAGCAGTTAAGAGAAGGAACCACAGGGAAATTCTTTTCCTAGGCTGAATTTTTCAGTATAGCTGAAAGGATAGTACAACCTACTTGTAGAAAACATGCAGAGAGGAAAGGGTAATAAAGAGTGTGCTCTAGTATGTGATGCTAAATGTCTGGGACCCAAGTCCTTCTGAACCTGGAGTAAAACAAACACCACCAAACAGCATGGCATGTAAGGATACAGAACTCTGGTTTCTGTATCTACACACACACACACACAGATTATAGCTTCTCTTTACTGGTCATTCTACAGACTTCTGACTTAGAACCACTTTACCAAAACCAGAAAACCTCACCAATTTGGAATAAATGAAAGTTGGGAGTAAAGAGAAAGACCAGGCAGACAAGGAAAAAAATCTGAATTAAAAGTATTTGGGGAGGGGCGGCTAGGTGGCGCAGTGAGTAGAGCGCCAGCCCTGGAGTCAGAAGGACCTGAGTTCGGATCCGGCCTCAGACACTTAACCCACACAAACAAAAACCTAGCCGTGTGACCTTGGGCAAGTTACTTAACCCCAATTGCCCTAAAAGGGGCGGCTAGGTGGCGCAGTGAGTAAGAGTGCTGGCCTCGGAGTTGGGATGACCCGAGATCAAATCCGGCCTCAGAAAATTAGCACCCACACACAAATAATGACTAGCCGTGTAACCTTGAGCAAGTTACTTAACCCCAATTGCTTAAAAAAAAAAAAGTATTTGGGGAGGGTGATACATTTTTTTGTGTGTGTGCTTTTTGGAGGGCTGTTGGGTCTAAGTGACTTGCCTAAAGTCATGAGGCTAGTAAGTGTGTCAAGTGTCAGAGGCCAAATTTGAATTTAGGTCCTTTTGACTCCAGGGGCTGTGCTCTATTCACAGTGCCACCTAGCCACCCTGGGTGTTACATTTTTACATGTTTCAGTACAACACCCTCTCTACCTCCAAATGGAACTTTTCCTCAAAATCAAGAAAAAGAAGGGCGGCTAGGTGGTGCAGTGAGTAGAGTGTCGGCCCTGGAGTCAGAAGGACTTGAGTTTGAATCCGGCCTCAGACACTTGGCACACACAAACAAAAACCTAGCCATGTAACCTTGTAACCTTGGGCAAGTTACTTAACCCCAAATTGCCCTCCAAAAAAGCAAAAAAAAAAAAAATCAAGAAAAATTGTTAAAACAAAAAGACTGAACACAAGAGCACCTGACATTCTACCTAGTCATCCCCCCACATCTCTGCAATGAGGAAGAAGGTATTTATTTATCTCTTCTATCCCAGCATCATGCTTGATCTACTTCAAAAACAAAGGACAAAACAACTTTTCAAATTAACTTCTCTTACCTACAATGAAGATCCCAAAAACTTCAGAAGGAAATGATTTAAAGTGTTTTATGTAATAAGAATCTCAAATGATGTCTGGAGAATTACAAATTTAAAATGGTAGGATATGAGCTGACAATGTGTCAAGGGCCAGAGTAAGTGAATACTCTCATGGCACTTGTTTGTACTTATCATATATTGTCTACATAATAATATGCAGCTACCTGTTTACCCTTCCATAGGAGGAAAAACCAAGTTTTCTCTATTTTTAAACTTTCATCCTGTATATAGTAGATGCTACATATTGAATTTACTTACTTTGAATTTCCCCAGGAAAACTAAAAGAATGTCCAAGAATATGAACATTTGGGTGTCATTATTAAGTGGACAATATTATGTCTCTAAAGATATGAATAATTACTAAGAGGATACTACATCACACTTAAAACAGGTAAGGTATCATATACAGTAGCCATGTTGCCATGGCAGCAGACTAACCCAAACCTATCAAATCCAAACACTGAATTCAGTCATCTTTCATCACTGAAAAGAAAACTAGGATCTTCTTCCTTACTACTAACTCAAAAATCCAGCTCCCTCCCTTCCCTTTAACCAGTTAGGTTAAACCAATCTTTTTATTTTTTTTTAAATCATTCTCTATCTAAGAAAAAGGCTCCACCTATTCCTCAGGTGATGAAGTCCAGTTTTATTCCACAGTGAAGTAAACCTGGCTTGATCACTTTTCTTTATAGAAAGGTATTATAAAAATACCCTGATTTTAAGGTATTATTCAGAGAGAAAGAATCATTCTATGCAAACTGAGAGAAGGCAAATCTGTGGCTTGAGGGGGGGCAGGGAGAGAAGGAAAGAAACAAAAGCAGAAGCTTAGGAAGAAAGGTCTGAGTGAAGGTAGAAGACAAACCAGAGATTCAGAGCAGGGAAGGTGAGCTCAGAAAGTAAGCACTGGTGAAGGGAAAGTGATTTCTCCCAAAAAGGCTGTTCCTGGAAGAACAAGTTGCAATATTTAGATGATTTAAATGACTCTGATGGTACTCACTGCTATATACTTTGTACCTCTCACCTCCTCCACCAAAATATTTATGGAAAGTAGGTCCAAACAAATACAGATGTCCCCTAGAGAATGAAATAATATGTATGCATGTCTAAGCCTAGAATCAAAAGATATCATAATCTGGCGATTAGTACTATGTATGACATACTAAACAGAGTTTAAAAGTGCAATGTGAAACCTGGCACATTAAGATTAATTTTCATTTAATCAGTCAGTATAGTTTCCGTTTCCTTACAAAGTAAAGCAGAATATTTAGGAAAAATTTCTTAGAAGATACAGCTCATTTATGTAATAGGAAATAAAGTAGAATTCCCATTTACTGAGGAATGGCTAGACAAATTCTGGTAGAAACAATAAATATGATAAATGATGGCAATTAGGTGGCACAGTAGCTAGAATGCCAGGCCTGAAGACCTGAGATCAAATCCAGTTTCAGATACTTATTAACTGTGTGATCTTGGGCAAATCACTTAACTCTCAGTTTCTTTATCTGTAAAATGAGCTGAAGGAATGGTGAACTCAGTATCTCTGCAAAGAAAATGCTGTAAAACCACCTTCTTGCTTGGCATTCTCTTGGTTCCTTAAAAAGATTTAATCTAGGCTAACCTATTGTAGGACCTCTACCAATTCTCCCTTCCACCCTGTTCCCATAATCCCTCTTTTCCTAACCATAATCTTCAATACCACCCCAAATTCTAATATACTCTGAGTCTTTTCCCTTCAGAAGCTTATAAATCAGATGACACTGATTCAAAGAAACATAGAGGCAGTGTCTATATGTAACAAGTGGAGGATGGAGTATTAGCTACATGGTTTATCCCTCCCATCAACACTACCACAAATTTTGACACATTCAGTTAGTTAAGGGAAGAAAAGGTTTGGAGCCTACATTCTCTACGTTATGCTACACATGTAAACAGTCATAAACAACACAAGAGGAACCAAAGGCACAGCCAATGCATGTCACATAAGGCTTATGTTTTGTATAGTAGTGACACAAAGACATTAAGAGAAGATGACATTAATTGGAAAGAACAATTTGGGTATAGGAGGACCAATTCCATGAATTGTAACTCCCTTTTCAACCAGGTTCCCTTGATCTCAAGGCTTTAAAGAAACAAAAAGTGACCCAATGTTACCCCCCCCCATTCCAGTTTTTTGGTAATTATATTCCAGTCTTCATGGAGTCCTAACAGCTACACACATAATCAATTCTGCAAATGTTTGTTGAGTGCCTAATTGTGCATGAGGCACAATGCTAGTCAGAGATACTAAGGCAAAAACAAAAAAACAAAAAACAAAACAAATAGTCCCTACCCTCAAGGAACTTACATTCTACAAACCCATGGCCTACATTCTCCTAGTACAGCATGCCTACAGAGACAGAAAAACAGTACAATGAAGATTGAAACAAGGGAGAACATTAATAACAGAGGAGGAGGAATCACCTGAGTTAAGGCTAAAAGGAAGACAAAGGGTCAAAGATGACCCTTGAGTATGCATTCTAGAAGAGGAATGGGAGACAGAGTTTATAGTAATCCAATTTGGCTGGAACATAAGAGTTCAGAAAAGAGAATAGTAGGAAATAAAGATGAAAAGGTAAGTGGGAGCCAGACTGAAGTAGGTCTTAAATGCCAGGCTAAGAAGATTAAGTTTTATCCCGTATACATTAAGACAGGATTTTTTTACCCTAAGTCCCATGAACTTCTTTTCAAAAATGTGTATATTTTTACAACTATATTCCTTTGTAATCTTTTGCATTTAAAAACAGTACTCTAAAGACAGAGTCCATTGGCTTTATCAGACTGCCAAAGAAAAAAAAAGGTTAAAAATGTCCACATTAGGGATATCATTGAGCAGGGAAATGACATGTTAACCCTGTTTTGCTTTTTTTTTTTTTTTGCTTTTCGGAGGGCAACTGGGGTTAAGTAACTTGCCCAAGGTCACACGGCTAGGTTTTTGTTTGTTATGTGTTAAGTGTCTGAGGCCGGATCCGAACTCAGGTCCTTCTGACTCCAGGGCCGGTGCTCTACTCACTTCACCACCTAGCCGCCCCTGTTTTGCTTTTTAAAGAAAGATTAAGTTGGCACATACACTAAAGATCATAAATTCACTCTCTTATATTGGGTAAACTAGAACCTGTAACCTAGACATAAATAGATGAACGTGTCTATCTGGTCATAGGCAGAAATGTTTCACAGAATACCTTCAGGTGGTAGCAATTTTGTTCCTTCTAAATAAAAGAAAACTGCAGGTGAGAGCAGAGATTTCAAGAGACTATTTTATTTTCCTATGTCTACGGATTCATTTGAACATATATATTGATTTAGATCTCTCTCAGAGGGCAAGTACAAATAACTCAGCATTTTCTGTTTCTTCTTTCTGTCTTTCTTACCCCAATTTTGTTTTTCTCCCTTCTTTCTTTTACTTTCTGTCTCTTAACTAACAATGAGATTAAGAAAGAAGAATGTGGTGAGTTAAATTCCCTCCCTGGAGTCTACAAAAGTATTACATATCTTGGAGGCAGGAGGTTAGGGTTACTACTGCCCTCCACCTGTATCTATCCTAAGTCATGAGTATTCTTGTGCTTTGGGAACACAGACTTGAGACTTTGACTTTGGGGGTCAGGAGGAGGGAGTTGGGTGTGCTGTTTCTTGGTCATATGGGCACCATGAGTTGAATAGCCATCAATTGTGGTGCTTCTAGCCACATTAAACTGGCAAACACTGTGCTATGGAAGTTTACATAGCATGTAAACAATATTCAGCAAAGATATACAATTGACAGTTCGGCCAACTTTCCCTCCTTCGGATTTGTAATGCGGGCATACCCAATCAGAAGGGTTTAATTCACACTAGTCATGAAGAACTCTGCCTACTGGGTTGTTACATGACTTAGGGAACTGGGAACCTACTTCAACAGTTTGATGGTAGAAATCTTGGAAGAATTAAGTCTCCAAGATGGTTTCTATAACTTCTTACAGAAAAATAAGCCTATATAAAATGGCCCTACCAACTCCCAGGGTCCCAACCAGATCAGTAATTGCTGTCTCAGATAGCATATCACCATGGTGACAACAGAACAAATAAGGAAGTAAGAAGGAGGTACAGGTTTAGGGAGGAAGATAACTTGTTTTAGGCATGCTGAATTCAAAATGCTAGAAGAATACCCAGCTGCCCATTGTGTAGGCAGGTGGATATCCAAATCTAGGGAAATACAGATTTGGTGTTAATTACACAGAGGTGATGATTGAAATCGTGGATTTAACATGGATTAAACATGGATGTAACTATCAAGGAAATGAGTTTATCAGAGAAAAGCAGGTAGGACAAATATTTTAGGTACTATCCTTGTCTAAGCAAACCAGGGTGCTATCAGGAAGGTAGCTGCTGGAGGTCAGTGCATTTGGGGACACTACTTATTAGATCTCTAATGATTATTCTTTGAGAGTAATGTACATATGATTCCAATGATCACAAAAATTATTTAGTTTAGAGAAAACAGGGTTATGAGGGGGTGGGGAGGAGCAACAAAAAGAGCAGTACATGCAGTTTAAGGATGGACAACAGGTATCTTCTGAAAAGGATTCTGAGTCCTGGCAGAAGTTTCTTTGGAATTGGAAGTCAGGGCTAAATTATCCCTGAAAAAACCAGAGCTATTGGTGGTTATGGGAACTAAATAAAACTAAGCTTTTGGTGTTCTCTGTTTATTTCTTTAAGGAGGTCATAAGATTTCCCCCTCAATAAATTAAAACATTTCATGATCATAATTCTTGAAATTATCTTTATTATAATAGTATATTTTTTTATATCTGGTAAAGACTTTAAGTTTAGTTGGCATAAAATGTACCTTTTCTATAATTTGTAGAGAGTATAATCTGGCATCAGGGTCAAAAGAAACTTTCTTTACATATGAACAAACAGTTTCCCCCCACCTTGCATTTGGTCTGTTCATTATTTTGTTTCCTCTTTATCTGTAAGGAACAGGGAAAGAAGGTAAAATCTGAATCATTTTTCCTACTTACTTCTACTAAGTAAAAGGTTTGACATGTAAGAAAATGGAGGCAAACTGGAGATGGATATTTGGTTTAGACAAAGTAGCAAAGTGAGGGAAGATATGAATTGTGATCATGCCCTATAGGAAGAGTAAGGGGGTATATGAGAAGTCTTAGTGAATTGAGGAGGCTAAGTGAGTCTAACCTGTAAAACTTAAGGAGTACAACAATGAAAATGTAAAGAAACAAGCAAAAGAGAATGCTAATTATAATGACCTTGTCCCTGAAGAAGAGAGAAGAAAGTGTAGCTCCCTCCTCTCTTTAATGGGGGAATAGGAGGTGAACTGGGGGGGTACAAAATATTATACAGCTTCATTGGGTTGGTTCATTTTAACCAATCTTCCCCCCCTCATTCCTTCCTCAACTGAGGAAGAAGAGAAAGTAGAGAGGGGTATTCTTGAATATGAAGATATTGAATATTAAAGATATCAATAAATTTGTTTTAAAAAAGAATTAAAGGGCTGTTAGACAGGAAGTAAGAAAAAGAATTCACTATAAGATACAGCTCATACATCTAGGCCCCACAATTCAGAAATCATGACAATTAAGTCCCAAGCTGAACTTTGTTCACTGAGAGGCAATGAATCTGAACTGAGAGTGTTCCCTGGGAGATAGGAATGAGGGACATGGTTCAGAAACCTCCAGCTTAAGTCCTGGCCCTGCTATTGCCAAGGCATACTAGTCCAGGAGAGTCACATTATGTCTCTAAACCAAAGTTCCCTCATCTACAAAATGGAGACAAATGCATTTACATTACTTACATCCCAGGACTGTTGGGCAGGAAAAAGAAAAGTTATATATAATAGCATATAAGTATATAATTTAAACAATATAACTATATAATTTATATAAATTAAATAATTTAAACAAAATATAGCAATATTATATAATTGCATTATTATATCTATGCATAAAAGATTTAAAGAATGAGTAATAAAAGATTGCAAGCATAATGTTTAACTTAAGAAAACTATTTCCAAAAACTCTTATCCTAGAAGTGACCTCAGAGAGCATTAACAAATTATTTTTAAAAGGATCTGCTTTATTATTTCTCAATCACTATGGACATGTCAATTGACAGTCAATTATTCTAATAATACATAAGAGGTAGACAGCAGGCCTCTGTTATTAAAAAAATAAAACGACTTTATAATATTTGATGGGAAATAAAGATACATTTAGATATACCTGGGCATAAGAAAAAGATCAAAGAAACACATTTGCATCATTTAGTTCCACAGGTGATGAGGATGGAAAGGGCTGGAGTTGCCAGGGCAAAATCTCATGGCAGAGATGAGATGGGGACTGATTGGATAGTTCTGAGACATGCTTTCCAAATGTTGATCTACATCTCCTGCCATCATTTTCCTACCTTTTTTTTTTTTTGTAGACTGGAGAGAATAGGAAATGTGACATTAACAGCAAGCCACTATCAAAGTATCTTTGATAGCCAACAGACCAGGGGAGAGATGCTAGAGAGCTAGACAACAAATATTAACCCTTTTTTCTTTTTTTAAAAGGGAATTTGTAGGGGCGGCTAGGTGGTGCAGTGAGTAAGAGCACCAGCCTCGGAGTTGGGATGACCCGAGATCGAAACCGGCCTCAGAAAATGAGCACCCACACATAAATAATGACTAGTCGTGTAACCCTGAGCAAGTTACTTAACCCCAATTGCTTAAAAAAAAGGGGGGGGGGGAATTTGTATGTGGGTAGGGGTGGGCTTGGGAGACAAGAGTGTAGACTGTATAAACACTGACCATTGAGTTTGACTTTGATTCCTGTCAAATTTTTACACAGGAATTGTTGGTAAACATTTAGAAAAGAAACCATATCCCAGAATGGCTTCATGGAGAAGGCATTTCTTATTTGGGATGATTACAAGAGAGGTACTAGGTAGGAGGGAAATGTTTGCAGCCATAATTTACCTTCATTTCTGCAGAATGTGTGAGCAAGTCTCACATGCTCTCTACATGGACAAAGTGAAGGGATACAGGCCAGATAATAATATACGTGGTTGGGGCGGCTAGGTGGCGCAGTGAATAGAGCGCCGGCCCTGGAATCAGAAGGACCTGAGTTCGGAGCCGGCCTCCGACACCTAATCCGCACAAACAAAAACCTACCCGTGTAACCTTGGGCAAGTTACTTAACCCCAATTGCCCTAAAGGGGCGGCTAGGTGGCGCAGTGAGTAAGAGCACCGGCCTCGGAGTTTGGATGACCGAGATCAGATCCGGCCTCAGAAAATGAGCACCCACGCATAAATCAAATGACTAGCCGTGTAACCTTGAGCAAGTTACTTAACCCCAATTGCTTTAAAAAAAAAAAAAAAAAAGAAAAAGAAAAAAAAAATAATATACGTGGTTGAAAGACTGGATCAAGAGTGTAGTCATTACTGGGTCAACTTTCCCTTGAATTCTGTAGGTATATGTCCTGCATCCTGGGCTACCAGACATTGTTTTCAGTGGCAAGCAAGCCTACCACAGACAGCAAGCCTACCAAATCTGCCAAGGACATGAGGCCAGCAGGAGTTGCTAACATGGTGAATGACTTCAGGATCCCCAGAAGATTAATAGGCTACGTTAATCTGAATCTAATAAATTGAAATTTAATTTAAACAAATGTGACAGAACAGAAAACAAACTGAATTTGGGTTAAATCTTTGCTCTAACATCTACTCCTGAGTGATCTTGGGCAAGTCAGTTAACCAACCTGAGCCTCAGCTTCCTCATTTGAGGACCAAATATCTGTATTGCTTTTTATATCTTTTATTGGGCAGGAGGGAGGAGAGCAGAGTAGTCGCAGGACCAGAATTACCAGTTCTCTCTGGGTCTATAATTGTAAAGCCTTACACTTGGGTTTAAAAAAAATCAACTTCACAAATAAAAGATGGCAGAGGAATAATAAGAAAGCAGTTCATCTGAAAAAGATCTAGGAGTTTTCATGGATAGCAAATGCTATAGGTGCTCTAGAGTCTTAGCACAATTTTAAACTATAAAAGTGTAAAATTATACTAAGACTGGGATGCCCTGAGCATGTCAACAGTGTGCTATGTAAGCCCCAAACTGTAATATGATCCCAAACTCCATTTAGGAGGCAGAGTGATGATATAAAGAAGGCAGGTTGGTATGGCTGATCCTGAGTCAGAGGACCAGTGTTCAAATCAATGGTGTCAAGTTCAAATGGAAATGGGGGTACCACTAAACCTTCCTATAGGCTGCATATTGATCTAGAAAACCACAAATTTTATATATATATATAGATATATATATATATAGATAGATAGATATCTATGTTCTAGTGAATTATTGTTTGTTTTGTTAAGTCAATATACATTTATTAAGCACCTACTATGTACCAGGCATTGTGCTAAATATTATTAAATATTTTCCAACTATATTTTAATCTAATTCAAGCAGCAGTTGGGAGGGTTGCAGAAGACTGCCATCTGTTTGCACCTTTGGTTCAAATCATGTAAGTGCGATGTTTACTATACCTTAGGCAAGTAACAAACTGCCCAGACTTCTGTTTTCTCAGCTGTAAAATGAGACAACTGGACTAGCTGGTCCCCAAAGTGCCTTCCAGATAGAAAACCATGAGCCCAAGAAAGGCTGCAATGGGGAACATGATAATCTTTTAAGGGAAGCTATTGTTAAGCAAGAAAGCAGCCAGGAGAGATAGGGATCATAGTTTTAGAACTCGATGAAACCATAAAGCTAACTTTAGTTCAAACCCCTAACTTTGCAGATGAGGAAAATGAGGCTCAGTGAGGTTGTTTATGCTGATAGTTAAGTCACAGGATCAGGAACTGAACCACGCTCTTTAGAAGTCAAATCTATTGCTATTTCCCCGGTGCTGGTGATTCTAGCCTCTCTGGCTATTATTCATAGGACATACTCCATCTACCACCTCCAGGTACTTCCCTGCCTGTCCCTCATGGCTTCCCATATTCAGTTCCTGGTTGTCCTGACTTCCTTCAAGTCTCTGTTGAAATCCGACCTTCTGCAAGAAGCCCTTCCTGATCTCCCTTAATATGTTAGAACATTCACTCCGTGATTACCACCCAGTTTACCTTGTCTATATATTTGTTTGCATGTTGTCTCCCCTATTAGACTGGGTGCTACTTGAGAACAGGGACTTTTGGGGGGCTCTGCTTTCTATTCCCAGTTAACACAATGCCTGGTACATAGTTAACACTGAATCAGTGCTTGTTGACTTGTGAATGGTTTCAAATGATACTATGGGAGAATGGGTTAAATAAAAGAGATGTTTAACCTAAAGAATGGAACATTTAAAGAAAATGTTATAGCTGTCTTCAAGCCCATTAAAAGATTTTCTCGTGGAAGGGGGAATAAACTTGGTCTGCTTGGCCCCAGAAGGCAAAGCAAAACTATGGGGAAAACTTGCATAGAGGCATATTTTGGCAGGACAGATATATAAGTGAAAACTTCCTGACAATCAGAACTGAAAGGGACTCTCTTAGGAAATAGTGGGTCACCCCTCTTTGGGGCTACAAATATAAGTAGGATGATTACCTTGCAGGGACAGCAGAGAAGAGAGAGATGGATTCTTTCACTGAGGCTGGATCCCTTGCCACTCTGAGAATCTATGATGCTGGAGCACTGTCTTCTTACTCAGTTGTACTTCAGCTTAGTAGCTAAGTAGGGCATTGGATATAACACTGAGCCTGGAGTCAGAAAGATCTCAGTTCAAATCTGGCCGCTCTGTGACCCTGGGCAAGTCACTTAACCCCTATTTGCCTCAGTTCTTCATCTGTAAAATGGGGATATACTGGAAAAGGAAATGGCAAACTACCCCAATATCTTTGCCAAAAGTTCATGTGGTCACATAGAGTAGACATAACTGAATGACTGAAAAAACAACAAAAACTTCAGGTTAGCACCTTTAAAAAAGCAAAACCCTACTAACTAGGCTAGTACCACAAGAAGGGTCTATATAATGAAGATAGCTGGCCAGTCTTGGGGAAGGTTCATTGTAATGGGGCCCCTTCTCATTTCTTGAGGAAGAATGAGCCTGTACCATAAATGCTTGTTTTCTTTGGTCTTTGAAAGCTTCAAATGTTGCTGTCAATATTAAAGTACCAGACTGTGTGCTCTGAAGTTGAGACGGTAAGTAGAGAGCTTTGCCTATATGAAAGCTTGATGAGGTGACTTTTGGTAACTGATTAACAGTAACTATTACCATTTCTACCCCAAATATCCCAATCACCCCACCCAGAAAAAACTCACCTAAAGTCCCACCCCACTAAACCAAAACAGTACGCTGACTGTCACAGCAATTAAAAGGAAAGAGGTGAAGGTGACCCCTAAACAACTCAGCACTAGATATACAAGGTACAACTCATTTGTTCATTCATTATGGAGAGGCTGGGTATCATTTCTATTTTTTTGTTTCAACCCCTTTGGACAGAGAGAAAGAGAGTTTAAAGCAGTATATCAATCATAGTGAAATGACAGTTTAAGTAGGGAATTTGGATTTCCTAGGAGCTAAGGAAATTTGCATCTAGTACCTAGGAAATAAATGAAAACAACAAGATCCTAGTATTTAAGAGCTGGAAAGAATCTTAGGTCTTAGGTTCAACCCCTACTTTTTATAAGAGGTTAATTAATATAACTTGCCCAATGTCACATAGGTAATAACTACCAAAATCCGACCTTGAACTACATTCCAAATTCAGTGCTTTTTATACTACCCTTCCCTGCTCTAATATGTTAATAATAATTATTATATACCATATAAGACTAACAATAAGTTCACATCAGTGCTCAGAAAAGATTAACTAATTTTAAGTTAAACTACCCTCAGTCAATAACCAAAGTACAATGTGTATATCAGGCAGCTAGGGGGCACAATGAAGAGTGGTAGCATAATCCAGGCTCAAATCCTACCTCAAATGCTTAGCAAGGTTCTCTTCCAACTCTAAATCTGTGATTCTAATGCATTTGCCTCAACTGATCTTCTTTATTCCTTTCAGCTAATTTTTGCAATTTGTTTTTAAATTTTAAAATCGGGCTTCTTATCATAAATATAAATCATCAGTTTCGCAATCACGTCAGGTGAGAAATTCATTCTTAGAACAATCTAGCTGGAATTACAAAACCCCAATAAGGTATCAAGCACCAAAGCTGAATAGTCAAAAACATAGCAATTTTTATGATTATGAAAATTCACAGTAGTACAAAGTCCACAGCATTATTGAATATTTGGGGCCCAGGGATCAGGATCTAAGCAGAATGAATACTGTACAAGATGGTGGTTTTCCAGAACCAGAGATCAGACAAGTGTACAAGGCTAGTGAGACATGGAAGGCTGGCTCAGGGGACCTATTTATAGTCCAGAAGTAATGACTAGTGAAGGACAGCAAGGAAGTCCACTTAGGTAGCTGATCATTCCCAATACTTTCCCTTATATCCCAGTCAGGCAAATCTGCTTACCGTCCTCACAGAAAGGTTGAATCCAGGTCTCCACTTAAGTGCTGCTACTCCCCAAATCTTGCTTCTTTCTGTGGAAAACAGGACTCATACTTGCTCCACCCTGGCCAGGGGATAAGATTAAGCCAGCCACATCAATGCCTCTTTGCCAAAGTACAAGATAAATGAGTTTCTGCCCCATTGGACCATTTAACCAGAGAGTAGCAGTGTAGGGCATCACAGATATCATCCTAGCTTTACTGCTTTGACCTTGTGAGACACTGCTAAGTCATAACCTTTCTGGATTCCAATTTTCTCATTGGAACAGTTTATCTCTAAGTCCTTCCTTTCTAGCTCTAAATCTTATGATCCTTAACCTACAAACGGCAATATGGGTTACAAAGGCATCTAGTCAAACTGCTTTTTCCACCTACTATATCTGTCCTCAGGCCATTTCAGGTCCAAGCAAAGTAATAGTTTATGCCCTCTAGGGTAGCTGCACCAGAAGCTCCTCTCTTCATTCTAACCCACCAACTTGCTCTCACATTGGGGCTCTTTGAAAGGCATCATCAGAAGACCCCTCCCCCAAAAGAACTGTGCTGCCTTACCTCTGCTCTTCCTTTCATAAGTTGCTATAGCTTAGAGCACTCCCTACTTGGCTGGTTCTATGATCTCATCAATATGGATCCTTCTGCCTATGACCCAGAAGGCAATCCATCCATATCTACGCATTGCTTATTTGCAACTCCTGTCTTGCACAAATCTATCAGAATTTCTTCTGAATTTTCATTAATATTCTATATACATACACATTACACACTTGTTATGAATTTCTAAATTCACTCACAAGTTGATTCCATAAATATATATGTATATAGAATTGTAGAGAAAAATACATATTATAGTATATCTATACACATGGAGAAAGATATACTAAAGATCAGTTGGAGTTAAAAAAATGGTTCGAAATGAAATTTCATTCAACTTGCATAATACAAATTTTGCACGTATAATTTCATATACATACATATATTCTGCTATAATTCTATAAAACTAGAAAGCATTGATCACTGTAAAAAAAACAATTTAGTGCTATTCCCATACCCTTCAGTATTATGGTTATCTTTTTATTATTTTATTTTAACCTGTCTTCCTCAGATCAAGAACAGTTAATTCCTTCTACCTAACCTATAATGCTTGGTATATGCATAATGTCACAAAGTGGACATACTAATGACAATTCATGTGTTTGTGTGTGTGTGTGTGTGTATAAAAAGATCAGCAAAATGCTTATAATAATCTTGGAGTGGGTAACATAAATCTGCATTATTACATTTTATACAAAAGGAAATAGGCTCAGGTACTAAATTTCCTGGAATCTTTATGATTCTGTCCTCTGACCATATCCATCCCAGCAGAAATTTGAACTCTATCCCTACCACCTTGAGCTCTCAGAAGTGGCTTATTTCACGCAAGCTTGTGTGTCTCTCCTCATTATGCCCCTTCTCAAGTGCCCTCTCAGCTTTTCTAATGTCTTCCCGGATACTTTTATGAAGGCAAACTAGGCCATCTTTTGCCTCAATTCCTACCTCACCTTTAATTACTGAATGGGCATCACCTCAGACAAACTGAGATTTGGGATCTAGGGTCATGTCCACTCATCCTGACCACTCATCTTGCCACTGGACCCAGATGGCTCTGGAGGAAAATAGTGAGGCTAGTGAATTTGCACAGGATCTGCCTCACTTAAATCCAATTCACTCACAAGTCAAGACATCATCCTCCAAGGGTCATTGGTGGTTTTTGAGAACTAAGGATGAATAATAACAACAACAACAATATATGTTGTCTTCTCCCGCAGGAATTAAAGGTCTTTGATGATAGGTGTTGTCTTGCTTATATTTCTATGTCCAGCCCTGGTGCTTATCACAATGCCTTTAAAGGCACATAGTAAACATGTAATAAACCTTCTGTCCATCATTTATCTCTGAGCCTATGGTTACACTGCCAGGAACTGTCAGATCTAGGTTTTGAGCCCAGGGTCCTTGAACCCAACTATGTAAATAACTGTGGTCCTCATGTTACATTTACAGGGGAGGAGAAGAACTTATTAAATGCTTGCTGAATTTTCCTTTCTGACAGCAAACCATTATGTCTTGACAGTCTGTGACTACACAAAGTAGAGTAAGAAATCAATCAAAATAACTGAGAAACAAAATTAGGTGAAACAATAATACAAGAGTAGTTATTTCTATAGCAACAACATTATAGCTGAAAAAGATATTCCTGAGTAATCAAAATCCAGACAATAAAAGCTTAAATAAAGTACAAGATTAGCATAATGAAATGGAAGAGGTGCTGGACCTGGTGTCAGAGGACCCAGGTTCAAATCTGAGCACTACTATGTACTACTTACTTGTGACTCTGGCTAATAATGGCAATTATAATTACCACATATATAGTGCATTAGGATTTGCATAATGCAACATCCCTGAACCTCTATTTTCTTATATATAAAACTGAAGGATTAGAGTACATGTTCATTAAGGTTCCCTCCAGTTCTAAATGTAAGATGCTGGTCTTTACAGTGGTAATGCCAACTATTCCCTTTGCTGAATGAAAACCCTTCCCTACCTCAATGTGGCAGGCAAACCAAGGTGAGCAGGCCAATGGGGAGCTGCTCCTCCGCACCTGGATATCATGCAAAGGACCATGTGAAGAATAGGGCTCATGCATCACTTTAAGCTTAAGCTGATCCCATCTTCCTATCTCTTCTAGCTCCCCAATTCCATAAACAAGAGTCCCACTTGTAACTGAAGCTTAGCTCCAGAGAGAACAAGAGAGCAACTACAAAGTAGCAGCCACCTGTCCATTTACTCTCCCAGATCCAGCCTCAAGCTACACTAGAAATTCCAGAAAAGAGGCAGCTGGGGTACAATCTCTTTGCTGGACCCACTCTACTATTCTTTTCCAGTTGGTTGCCTTGGTTGCTATTCACCAAGAAGAGAGTGCAAAGAGTTTCTCAGAATAAATTTCCTGAGGCTTAAGGTGGATTGTTCATATGAATGCATTAATCACTACTGCAAAAATAACACTGATGGGGAAAGATTATGCAGTGTACATCTGCAGTCTGTTTATGTATCCAAGGGCCATGGGCAAAAATTGTTTAAAAAAAAAAAAAAGGAAAACGTTGTCTGAATCACCCCCAATTCCCCTTTCTACATCCCACTTTTCTCTCCTGGAATGCTTCCCAACCAGAGGACATGCATCTTCACTGAAGCATCAAGTTTTTCCAGAGCGTTCCCATTCTTCCTAGGCAGAGGGGCCCACAAATACAATATTATTGGTCCACAATCCAGAGGCCTTTAAGGCCACAGGTTTCCCACCCCTGCTCCACACCATCATCAAAATTCCCATTGTCCAGCTACCTGTTCTGAGGAAATAAGCCTAGTAAATTAAATCTTGGCATCACAAAGATTTAGAATTTGCAGGGGCTCCCTGTCCGACAAGGAAGGGTCTAATTCTTTTTCCTGGAATTCAAGGCCATCTACTACCTGACATCATCCTAACTTTCCAGTTTTTCAGCTTTGTTTCTTCTTCATGTTTGTGTCTTATAATGTAGCTAGGTGGACAGAACTGAACTTAGAGTTCAAAATATTCAGGTTCAAATCCTGCCTCAGATACTAACTAGATGTGGGACCTTGTACAAGTCATGTAATTCTGAGTCAGTTTCCTCAACTGTAAAAAGAGGATAAATAACAGCTCACAAGGCTGTGGTGAGCATTGAATGAGGTAATATATGTAACGTACTTTGTAAACGTCAGCTCTTTTTCACTTGGGGTATTTCTTAAATGTCTGGAATTTCTTCCCACCTCTATCAGACCTGTTACTCTCCTAGCCACTATCCCCTAGAGTCCAATTCAAATGCCACCGGTTCCATGTATCTTTCTCTAGTATCTTCCACACCCCTCCACTCAACTTTCCTTTCTTGACCACCCCTAGAACTTAGTTTTGTTTTACTATAACCCACTTATCCCATAACACTTTATATAATAATTACCTCTGTTTTTATCTCCCTAATCCACAGTAAGCTCCAATAGGACAGGACCTTCGTATTATCTAAACTATATCTCCTTTAGTGCTTACCACAATGTCCTGAAGGTAGTAAATGTTGAGTAAGTGTTTAAAATAAATTAATCTTTCTCAGGATGAGGTGGCAGGAGAGAGAAGGGTGGAGTTTCCTCCACTCTAAAACATAGGCAAAAATATCCAGGTGATCTATCAATTAATAATTACAATAATTTTTCTCAATCTAATAATGCTTTTAAAACTAAATGTTTTAGGTCAATAATTAATTTTATAAGCAGAAATATTTAAGCCATTTATCCTTTTTTTTTTGCTCAAGACAAAATTTTATTTATTTATTTTTATTCCTAGTATTTTGTCTTTCTTTATCCCCAGGGCTTAGCAGGGTAATAAGTACTTAACAAATACTTGCTGACTAATAAAGGCATCAACCATCAGGTGAAAAAAGAACCCATTGGTTTAAGAACAGATGAATGAAATCAACATAAGCATTAACATGAGACCTAAGAAATACCCCGTGCAGCCTAAGTTAGTAATTTGTTTTCATTGCAGCTATACTTTTATCATCAGTACAGCAGGCATGATGGTAACTCTTTAGAGTTTATTGAACAGGCACCACTTGCCAGTGAAATGATCTTTATTAAAAAAAAATTGGGAATTTTGCTAACAGGATACATGTACTTTAAAGTACTGAGAGTTATACATTAACCTTACTTATGTTTAACTTTCTACTCATTTTCATTCCCACACTTGGGAATTAACTACTCATGAGGGCATCCTAGCTTTTGGGAAAGAGGGAGGTTAAGCCCCAAATAAAAGTTTTAAAATCTAAAACTGTAAAACAACAAAAACCAAAGTGTTTAAAAATGGGAATGTTAAGTATTAGTACAAAGTACTAAAAACAGTGAATGTTTACCTATGGTCAACCAGAGACTGCCAACCCTTTCAGAATTACACCACCAATTTTGTCTGATTTCACAATGTACTTCTCTCCTTTCTGCAAAAACTGGTGCATTAAAAAAAAAAAAGAATTAAGGAGAATTTAATTGTATTCTCTAGCATTTTGGGGGATAATTTCTTGAGTCTTTGAAGCTAACCAGAAATAACCCAGGTCATCATGAGTGCTGGGAATCACTGGGGAAAATTAAGGAATTGGAAATAGCATTAATTTAGTTAAGAAATATTTAGTCATTGCCTACTATGTCTATGTCAATCACCATGTTTCCTTCTTTTGAGAAACACCATCAAGTAAAGGTGGAATCCTAAGATAACTTCCAAAAAGTATTAATATGATGACACTGAAGACTGTGTTCAGAATTCTGAAGTAACTAGTGAGACATGAAAAATTCAACCAATTTTACTGGACTATTTGATGCTAAGAAACCTGTTTGATTTTTTTTTGAACTGGATTGAGTAGTCACATATAAAGAGCCTTTTTGGTAAGCTATGCCTTGGCCATATGAAAACCTGCTATCTGAACTTACCTAACAGAAAATTGGGAGATTCCACGAAAACCTTATGTTGATATGCATTTTTTAAGCACCAACCATAGGCACTAAGAGAGGAAATGGCAAGGATGAAAAAGACAGATACTACTCTAAATTAAGTTCAATAGCAGGAGTCAAACCCATGAGTATAAATAAAATAGCTGCAAGGTAATTTGGAGAGGAAGCACTTAGGCTACACAGCAGATAGAGTGCTGAACCTGGAGTCAAGGAAAATGTAGGTTTAAAACTGGCCTCAGAGACTTATTAGTAAAATGAGTTTGGAGAAGGAAATGGCAAATGACTACATTATATTTGCCAAGAAAACCCCCAAATGGGGTCACTGACGTGGCTGAGCCAACAGCAATAGATGCTAACTAGAAAAGGCTTCATGTAGAAGGTGGTGTTTCAAGTGAGCTTTGAAAGCAAAAATAAGGATGAAACATTCAAAGCATGGAAACCACTTGTGCCAAGGCTCAGAGAAAGCAGAGGAAGGGAAAAAAGGAGACGGCATAGGAAGGAGAGAAGAGGGGGAGTGAACATTAATAATAGCATTGACTAGGTACCAGTCTCTGTGATAAGTACTTTTACATATATTATCTCATTTGATACTCATAACAACTCTTCTAGGTGGGTGCTATTTTCTTAATTTACAGTTGAGGAAATTGAGGGAAATAAAGGTTAAGTGACTTGCCCAGGGTTACATAACCACTAAGTGCCCAAGACTTGATATGAACTTAGCTCTTCTTGACCCTAGGGTCTTCCTCTCTCCCCTGCTACCCATGGACCAGCAAGAAGGCCAGTTTGTCTCCCTAGACCAAAGACAGTGTAAAAGCTTAAGTAATATATAATAAGGCCAGAATGGTAAAAAGAGTCAGGGTATAGAGGAATTTAAATGCCAAAAAGAAGACTTTGTAATTGATCCCTAAGTCAATGGATTTCATTGAGCAGGAGACAATAAACAGGTAGACAGAGTCTTGAGGAAAGGTGCTCACATAAAATCACTTTGACAGCTGTACAGAGGGTGGATTGGAGAGGGGAGAGACTTACAGCCAGGGAAGAGGTGATAAGGTCTTGAGCTAGGGTGGTGGTCGTGAATGCAGATGTTAGAATTGCCAAGGTTGGAGAAGGAAATGGCAAATCACTCCAGTATCCTTGCCAAAAAAAATCCCAAAAATCTCTCTCAGTCTTATGGGAGAGACAATTTGCAAAAAAAAAAAAAACAAAAAACAAAAAAACATGTACAAACAAGATATAGACAGGCTCCATTGAGAACAGTCAACAGAGGGAAGGTAGTAGAATTAGGAGTTATCAGAGATATCTCCTAATGATGAGAGTCCCATTCAGCTCAGTCTTTTTTTTATTTTTTGCTGTTTGGAGGGGGGAAGATAGGGCAATTGGGGTTAAATGACTTGCCCAAGGTCACACGACTAGTTTGTGTGTTAAGTGCCTGAGGTTGGATTTGAACTCAGATCCTCCTGACTCCAGGGCTGGTGCTCTATTCACTGTGCCACCTAACCACCCCACAGCTCAGTATTTAAGGAGCCTTTTCCAGTGAGATTTGGGTGGAATTATCGACCAGAGGAAAGGATTTAAATCCTGGCTCTGCCACTAATTACCCAAGGTGACTCTGGATAACTCATAAGACCTCTCAAGGCCTTGGTTCCCTTAGTACAAAATGAGGATGACAGAGTACATGTCTGCTAAGCTCCCCTCCAGCCATAAATCTAGGACCCAGCAATTCAGCCAGAGAAAGTAAATTCTCTAAGGAAACACTCCTAATATTAGAAGAACTACTTAATCTCATTTGACCTTTTCATGATTATTAATTTCCAGTTTATCGTTGTTGTTCAGTTGTGTCCAACTCTTTTGTGACCCCATGGGGGAATTGAGTCCTGGTTTCCCGCATGACAAGTGGAGATAGTCATCATTATAAAAATGTGGAACAGTTTACTAGATGTAAACAATTACCATGTAACCCTTCTCACTCATTACATCCTCCCTCAAACTTCTATATATAAACTAGAATCAAAACTGACAAAGTAGTTAGTCCAATTTGCTGACATTTCAACACATCTATACATGATTAGGTCATAGCACTGAAGAACCACCTATATAGAAAAGATGCTAACTTTTACTGGTTTGCTCTTCAAGAAAACTTAAATATTAACTGTGTGTGTACTTGTTATACCCGAAAGGGTAAAATATGGCTATTTAAAATAGGTTTGTCCCTCATCTGTGCTACCTTATTTAATCAATTTACAATTCTACCATGTGATAAAGCATATTCATATGACACATTCCCTTAAAGTATCCCCATTATCCTCTGGAAAGATGAGGTAGAACCTCAGTCTAGGGACTAGGCCCGTATGGGGTATAAGCCAAGCCAAGCATGGAGGTAGAAGTGGATTTTAAGCAGTTCCTTGAATTCTGCTAAGATATCATTTCTCTGGCTAAAATGGCACCCCTCTCACCTCTCCTGGGTAGGAAGTGGTTAAAGACCATGTGTAAATTAATGAATGTTCAAGCACACAGAATCTGAAAATGAGGTTTAATTTGTTAAGCCTGCAGAGACTTAGGGCAATGTTTGGCCATAGACTCGAAAAAAGATGACTAATCCTTAATGTATATACCCTCCTCTTTCTTGGCTAATCACTTAAGAAGCAAGAGCTGAATCCAAGCTGATAACCGAGAAATCACAGAATAGAGGTAATCAAGAGATTCATAGCCTAAATGGCACAATCACTTAAAATTGTGAGAACCCAGCTCAAGGAAAGCTTGGGGTCTCCACAAATTCTAGCTGGTGCCAGTAGTTCATCGTAGGCTGCCTACAGACAAAGGTAGCAAGCATTAGGACTCCAAAGACCTCCTTTTGGACCTCACTCTGAGAATGACTAGCTTTTATATTACTTTACCCTTTTTTGGAATTCAGTTTCCTAATCTACAAAATGAGGATAATAAGCTTACACATCACATCCTACTTCACAGGATTGGTGTAAGGAAAGAAATGAATAAACCTTAATGCACTATATAAAGATGAGTTAAAGGGAGGAGATAGGAATTAACTTCTTTTGACTCCAGAATAAGGGCTATTTATGATCTTGAGAAAGATGGAAGAGTGAAGTTTCTTTCCAGGTTTGAGTAATGCAGACTATGGAAGAATCTTTTGAATTCTGTGGATGCTTAGGAGATTAAGAACTTGAAGCAGTTTGACAAGAAAGTTTTGAGAGATTATGTACTTCCCCATTGTCACTTGTATATATGATCCCTTACAATGGATGTCTATGTTTTGTTTTTTTTTTTTCCATTGCTAGGGTCACTGGATGGAATTTTAAGGCAGTTGCAAGCCTCACTTCTGTAAGAGAATCCAAGTTATGTCAACAGTTCATATTAACAAAGTGATTTTTATGGCAAAAGATTAGATGGCAAGATACACAGAATCAGACTTGAAGTCATAAACTCTGCCTTTGCAGACTAGGAAAAGTTTAAATTTTCTGATTTTTACTTCTAATATTGTTTCTGCTGTATACCTCAGGTTCAGTCTATTCAAGTATTAGATTTTTATTTATTCAATATGATTACTTTCTTCCTATTTAAAAATTTGTCCTGGGGGAGGGGAATCATATCCTGCATGTTTTGTATGAGCTCAATTTGTCCACATCCCACATAACTTCAGCCTTTTAATATAGTCTGACCTTTAGCTCAGAAAGGAAGCATTTGTAAAACATCTATTAGTAACAATAAGAGCTGCCATTTATATAACACTTTAAGGATGAAGAAAGGCTTTACAAATATCTTATTTCTCCTTACAACAACTCTATCAGGTAGATGGCTCCTCATTTTATTGATGAGGAAACTAAATCAGAAAGAGGTTAAATGACTTGCCTGTGGTCATACAGTCAGAGGCTGTTTTTGAACGGAGCTACCCTACTCCAGGTCCAGTACTTTCTCTATGGTATCACTTGACCATATAATAACATATAAGCTCTACTAGGTAACCCTACAGGATATCTATACCTATGTCTTAGCAAAGAAACTCATTTATCCAAGTCAACAACAAAACAGAAAACAAAGGAAAAAACATATGAGAATAAATACCAGACAATACAAAGATAGGGAACGCTTCGTGAATTTGCAAGTCACCCTTCTATTGGGCCATGCTAAGCAATCTCTCTGTATCAGTCCAATCACAGCATAAGGGCTGCGGATGCAAGCAGTTTGATTGAATATCTAACAAATATCGGAATATCAATATATTTATTTTAAAACATTTAATTTTTGCTTTTTAAAACCTTTTCTCCCATATGGTTTTTGAAACAGTTCTTTAGGAAATGGAGGACAGATGATACTCATATTGCAAATGAGAAAGGACACTTAATGGTTAACCAACTTGCTGAAATCATGCAGCTAAATTAATGGCAAAGCTGGGATTTGAACAAGTCCCTCGTCTCCCAGCTTAATGTAGTTTCCACCACAATACACTCCTTCCTACTTATTTGAACCCCAGTACACAAGAACTGTTTACTCATTTTTGAAAACTGTAATATACATAAAATTATATAATAGATTCATGATGATAACAATAAATAATATCATTGATATTGCACTTTAAGATTTGCCCAGCAATTTATGTTATCCACACAACAACCTCGTAATGTAAGTGCTATCATTTATTCCCATTTTATAGATGAAGAAACTGATTACTCCCTAAGCTGATCTAGTTCAAAATCTCTCAAAGTGCTTTCTTTTCCTGTATAATTCGTGTCCATGTCCTTCCGTAAGTCCTCCACAGCTATCATGCTGCACAATTTGTACAATCTTAATTTGTCTTTTCCCATACAACTTTAAACTTTACAAATGAAGATTCCCGCCCCTCCCCGCCCCAAACAGGACAGAGGCTTTATTTGATTTATTTAATTTTACTATTTAATGTTGCAAATAATCTTCCAAGTCTTCAGGCCTGGAATAGCAAAAAAAATTCAATGCAACAAGCTTTTATATGCTTAACAGGAAGTTAAAAGTTTTAATTCCTCCTTTAATATGTTCTCTGATATTAGATCTAGATAAACTTCAGCAGGAATGGTCTAAAGCACCTAATGATTGTGATTCAAGAGTGAAAAACAACTGAGAGCTGTACTTCAGTTAAGAAGCTTCCACCAGCCCTGCAGAACAAGTCTTTGTTTCATATTTTAAAATGGAGCCAAAGGTTGCATTTGTGACTGACAAAGAGATCAGGCTTGCTTAAACAATGGCTAGGTTAAATTCTGAGGTTTCACAATACTTAAAAAAAAAAAAGGCATACATGGCACTGCTGAATCTATTGAATCTGTTATTAAGCAAGAGTTCAGTGACTGCCCAGTTCCTGTTACGTGTGCAAACTTCCTTGCAGGGAATCCTATTCAGGAGGGAGGGAGGGAGAGGGTAAAAGAGAAACAGGGAAGGGGAGAGAAATAGAGAAGGAGGGAGGGAGAGGGAGAGAGAGATAGAGAGGGAGAGAGAGAAAGAGAGAGGGAGAGGGAAGGGGGAGAGAGAGAGAGAGAGAGAGAGAGAGAGAGAGAGAGAGAGAGAGAGAGAGAGAGAGAGAGAGAGAGAGGAGCTGGAGAGAGGAAAAGAAATGAGTGGGGCCAGGAGGGGGAAGAGACGGGAGGGAGAAAGATAGAGATAAATTGAGACAGATAGGAACAGAAAGAAACGGGAGGGGAGGGGAGAAGAAGAGAGACAGGAGAGAGAAGGAGAGAGACAGAGACAGAGACACAAAGACACTTAAAAAGTGATTCTTCCCAAGACTGAGATAATTCTGTCCTCTCTCTTACCTGAGAATAAAGATTCACGTCTGGCTGTCTGCTTCAGCTTTGTTACCCTGGGGATTTTTGCAGTGATGGTGGCTCTTCCATGAAGTAAACTAGTCCTGCTTTTAGTAGAGCGACATTGTGGAGTAATGGAGGAGAACCAGACCAGCAGTCAGGAGGCCGGTTTCTCGTCCCAGATCCAACACTAACTAGCTCGTGACTGTGGGCAAAATTACTTCACCTTCTCTGAAGTTCAGTTTCCTCATTTGTAATATGTGGGGGATGGACTGACTACATGACTTCTTTAGTCATCTCAACAGTCCCATGTCTAATACTAAAACACTATTTCTGCCGGGCCTACCTCATGTTGTAGTGGTGAGGATTAAGTGAGACAATGGTTATAAAGGTAATATGGGGGATTATTTCATTATTATTAGCCAAAGCAACTGGACTGTGCATGAACTTGGTTCCTTGCTCTGCCTTTGGATGTGGCATCCAAAAGAGCTCAACCATATGAGACAAAAGTGCTGGTGCTGCTCCAGACAGAAGCACAACTTTTGGAGTGGGTGGAGAAAGGGAGGGCAGGTACTTCACTCATGGTTAGTATGGGATTAGAGACCAGATAGTAGAAGCAGGAAGGAGGCTGCCCTCCCACTGAAGGTGTCTCAATGGTATTTCCTAGAAGACCATGAAGTGACTAAGTCATAATGACAGAGCTCACAGACTTATAGATTTCTGGGAGGGACTTTAAAGGTCATGTAGTCTAATACTCTTTTAACTTTACAAGTGAGGAAACTGAGACCCGAGAGTTGTACAATTTGCTGGAGACTACACAATAGCAAGATCCAAACCCAAGTTCTTTGATTCTAAAAAGGCACTTATGGAGGCACCAACGATCTGCTTTGAAGTGCCTTCATTCATCCCATTTTCTTGTCCTACCACCCACACTTGTGCCCGGTCCATATTAGTATAGAAGAGCACCTGCTATGTTACTGCTTTGTTCGTTCTGGAAAAAAATAATTTTTTAAAAAATCACAGGAGGACGTGAGTTCAAGTCAAGCCTCAGACACTTGACATTCTTACTAGCTGTGTGACCTTGGGCAAGTCACTTAACCTCAATTACCTTGCCCCCTCTTAATACTCATGACCCCTTGGCTCCCACTCTATTTTCTTAGGCAATTTCTTCTTGAAATTGACAACTTTTGGTGACTGGGTATTTCTTTGTGAATAGGTAGGAAAACCTGATTTAAAAAAAAAATAGCATTCATTTACTTTTTTTTTTTTTTTTTGCTTTTTCTTGGAGCGGGGAAGGCAGGGCAATTGGGGTTAAATGACTTGCCCAAGGTCACGTGGCTAGGTTTTGTGTTAAGTGTCTAGGGCTGGATTTGAACTCAGGTCCTCCTGACTCCAGGGTCAGTGCTCTATTCACTGTGCCACCTAGCCTCCCAGGAAAACCGATCTTAAGAGCAAGATGGCTAACTCAGAATAAATCAATGTACCTCAAGAGAGAAAAGAAAAAGCATCTACAAATAGAAATCACTCAGGATTAAAGATCAGATTTGGGGGGGAAACTCAAGAATAGAAGTCTTTAAGAAAATGAAAACTGTCTCTGCTGATGAAAAGTGGCGGGGGGGGGGGGCGTTGCAGGGGGAGAAAGAGAATGAATTAAGGACATAGGGTTAGTAGAAGGCTATCTAATGAAAAGACAGAGCTCTCTGTTACAGAATAAAAGCTGAATCTTGAGAATCAAAACCAAAAAGGCCTTGGTAGCTCACCTGGAGCTTTTCTTGACCAGGAAATCACTCACTACAATAATTTCTCTAGTTTCCAACCTAGTTTTAAATGCTCTAGATAATAAAAAGTCTTCATTGGGATACCACTTTATTTTTATGCAGAAGTCATACACAGAAAAATTTCACTGAAATTTCACCAATGGATCAATTTCTATACCTCAAAGCACCTTCCAGGCCTTCACTATTTTTTAAGCCTTTTTATTTTACAAGAGAAAGAGAAAGAAGAGAGAAAGATGGAAAGAGAATTCAGGAACATCATTTGTCTCTGTTTTTTCCTAAAAGTTTCATTTCCTGAAGTTTTCTCTCTCTCTCTCTCACACACACACAAAATCATTTTGTACAGAAATATGTGTACAATTCCATGGATTCTTAAAGAGAATATAGTGAACACAATTTAATCTTAGTGTGATGACTCAGGGTCATTATGTAAGCCATTTATTATACTCTAGTGAATTCCAACTATAATATAATGATATATTATATATAATATAATTTTATATATATATACACATAACATGTATAATGATATCTTTGAGTCTTACTCAGGGTGTAGTATATCCATATACTTGGCCCTGGTCTTAATACACACACACCATATATGTGTGTGTGTGTATGTGTGTATATATATGTACGTATATATGCATATATGTATATATTCAGGGTGTAGTATATCCACATACTTGACCCATACTTGGCCCTGGTCTTCTGAGCTTTTTGAGTTCTTCTGTCTACTTCTTATAGTTTTTCAGCCTCTCCTCTCTGTCAGATATTGCTGCTTGCTGCCATTAAGTGCTATTTCTAATCTGCTGTGTACTAGTAAACCAAAAACCAAACTTGTTACAATTTTGTGTAAAGTAAGAGTAAACAGCTTCTGAGAAAGGTCAGAAGTTAAGCTCCTTATGATTAAGGAATATTTGCTTTACTGTTATAGCCTCCTTGCAAGCAAGGGCTACTTGTTATTTGATTTGCTTTCTGCAATGCCAGAACAAAACATGTAGGAAGCAATTAATGAATATTTGTTCACTACTATTGAATGAATGGACATTGACATATATATGTTGGCTACTCAGAGAAACTTTCTGTGGGACTGACTTCTGGATTTTTATCTATGCTATGAATAGTTCAAGATCCTTCTACTTAAGTGAGATACTTCTTAGGGATTCATTTACCGCATGGAAAAGGTAAATTCCAACATCAATTAAGTAACTATTAAGTGAGAAGCACTCTAGACAACAGAAGGTTGGCCTCAGTCAGGACAACCTGGTTCAAGTCCCTCCCTTGACACATAATATAAGTAACAGAACAGCAGTTGATCTACACTGGTAGAGGGGGTAATCAATTCACTAAAATATCCCAACACTAATAAAATCACAGTATTGCGACTTTTTTTAAGTGCCAATACATACCGGGGGCCTTTTACTTTTTTCCTGACGGGTCAACACATATCAACTCTTGAATAGTCATTTTCTCTGAAATTATTCTAGGCAAAATGAGAAGAGTACCAAAGCTGAGTCATCTTGGTCCAAACCTCTCATTCTATTGATGGATATGATGTAATTTAAAAGCTAAATCTGATTTACTCTGGGTCAGAGAGCAGGTTGGTAAGCAAAGGTGGGGTTTGAACTTGGGTCTCCTTGGTGTCAGAGAATGTTCTACTTGACGTCACTAGAATTGGTATACTCTAAGAAGACAGGTGGAAATGGAGTTAAAGGACCCAGTTTTGGCTACCTACTGGGTAGAGTGTTGGGCAAGTCTCTCAGCCTCCCTAAACTTCAGATCTCCTTACATGTACAATGAAAAGATCAACCCAGATACTTCCATTGGTTCCTTTCAATACTTCCCTATATGATCTCTGCTATCACCTCGTTGTGTGATTGATCTGTGGCCACACAAACCAGGGCAGTGCATTGTCTTGCACCACATATTTTTATGTAAATTAACAGCAAAATTCAAGCACTAGATTCATTCCAAAGTTTGATTCAGCAAACTTTCACAGAACCAGAGAGAAACCTCTGAAAATGATAAGAAAATAGACCCACTTTCTAGACTTAAGAGGTAATAAGCGAAATAAACAGATTAGA
Source organism: Gymnobelideus leadbeateri (assembly GCA_011680675.1). Classification (NCBI taxonomy): domain Eukaryota; kingdom Metazoa; phylum Chordata; class Mammalia; order Diprotodontia; family Petauridae; genus Gymnobelideus; species Gymnobelideus leadbeateri. Next base: position 238,403 of record WOXC01012085.1, on the reverse strand, counting down.
AATGCCTGGAAACCATCTTGTCTGTGTCCATTTACTGTATTCCAAGCTCCCTTGCATCATAATCATTAACTAAGAAATGGAGTTCCCTGGACACAAACGAGACAAAGCCATACTTGTTCACTCCTAGAACTTGATTTTCAACTTTTTGCCAATCCAAACCTTTGTGGTCCAATAACACTTAAGATTTTAAGTTATATTAATCCACCTAAATTAAAAGTCTATCATAGAAATTTTATCTTTTTTTTTTCCAAAAAAGTTACCGAGTGTGATTTTTCCTTTCATTTTTATAGAGGAAAGTTTTCTCAGAAGCCTGAGGGCTTAGCACTCATTAAGTGATCAAAATGACACATCTATGAAATTAATCTTCTCTTTGCAGGGATTCTTAACCCAGGGATCATAGAGTTCTTAAAAAACTTTTTTTAATAGCTTTATATCAACAGAATTGGCTTCCTTCATAATCCTATGTATTTTAATTTATGCATTTAAAAACATTATTCCAAGAAGGGGGTTTAGGCTAAGTTTCATAAGACTACCAAAGAGATCCGTGATATATAAAAAGTTAAGAACTCTTACTTTAAGGGATGAAATGGAAACTAGACAGATAAACCAATTTATATCAGGTTTTAATGGTCAGGGCATAAAATGACTCTTAGGAACCCACAACCTTGCCACTAAATGATCCTTATTTTCTGATGCAATAGTAAAAAAGAAAAAAAAATCAGCTCTTCACTGGTGAAATGAAAATGTCCCTTGGCAGGAGGAGGGAGGTCATTAGATTAACACTATTTGCCCATGTACACATTGGAGCCTTTCCTCAAGAGAGGCCCAGGATCCATCCCTCCAGCCCCACCCCACCCCCCACCTTAAGGAGCTTTTTGAAAAGCAATGTTAAAGCTATAGGACTTGAAGCATTGGGGAAAGTCATTTTAGCCTTGTCTTGAGATAGCCCTTTACTGTGGCCATTGCCAAGGTCATCTGGTCAAACTGTATCCAAACCTCACATTTAAATGCTCATCCAACCGCTCAACTTTAATAACATCCCTATGTGCCAGTACCATGTACCTACCATGAGTAATCAAATCCTACATATCTTATTGAAAAGCACTTCCTTGAACTTTGACCTGATCTAGCAAGTGACTGAACTCTATACTCAGAGTTCTCTCCTGAAGGATCATACACATTTTATGCGTGACATGACTAGAGATATAAGTCTACTTCTAACAAAATCAAAAAAAGCAAGCCAAAAATGACCAAACCCAATATGTGCCTCTAACTGAGGCACACTGCACCTTACCATATGTGTAAGTTTAACATTACTAACTCCTATCTTCTCTTTATAATTTGCCAAATTATTTCTCATTAATAATTTCAGCATGTTAAAACTCCTGTCACATCACGCAATCACAAAGCAAGTCTGATATCTTTAAAGTCAATCTGACCGACCCTCTGTACCTTTAAATACAGGTAATGAAGAATGAACAGTCTTTTAGCCTGAGGATTGCAGAAATCTTAGTTGAATGTAGCACAACAACAACAACAAAAATTCTTAAAGGTACTTTAAGGGCATTTTCAGATTTACTATTCAGTACTTTTAAATAGAACAAGCCACTAATCAGAGTCCAAACACAAATCACTATCTTACCAGAAAGTCCTAGAACCTCAGCAGTTTGTTCTAAATTCTTCATTCAAGTAAAAGCCTAGCTCAAATCACTGTAAAAGCTCAAGCACAAATGTCCGTAAGACTCAACCATAAGTCTCCATGTTGCTTTTTCCAGCAAAACCAAAAACAATCAATTAAAACTGACCGTTACAAATAAGTCTTTGGAAAAATACAGTACACAGAAAAAAATATATATCATTTTCCCCACCTTTGTCTCTTCAATAGCCCCTAAAGTGAACAAAATCAGACATAATCTCAAATTTTAAATGGGATAAATATTAAAGTAAAAGTCAGTACCTGCCAAATACCTGCTGTTCTGCTTTCCCTGTCTTGTACTCTCCTCCTGCACTCTGGCAACGGAATGCCCTTCAAAACCACGGCTCACTGCTTTTGGTAAATGTTTTACAAAGCCCTAAACAACCTGGTGTCCCACCCTCAGTGCAAACACCATTGAGAGAACACAATATAATGGTCACAAAGATATCCATGTGATGTACAGTAATGTAAATGAAGGGACAGGGGCCTTATTTCCACATTTTCCCCTTAAAAGAGCTTGAAAAAGGAAAAATGTCAACAAAAATATATCAAGACAATAGAAATGATCGATTTTTAATGAAAAAAGATGGTTATAAAGTTCTCATTGTTCTAACCCCCAAGCAAGCCTGGGCAAGTCTAACTGAAAAAAAAAATTGTGAAAGGGAAGAGTTAATAAAGTACAGTGTTTACAAATAAATCTGTACCACAGGCAACACCAGATAGCTGCAAAGGTACAGCTATGCTTTTGATATGGATGCTTACGAGGAAGAATTAAACCCAAGTTATGGAAAAGAAAACTGGAAAAAACAAAACCCAAACCCTAAAACCAACAACCCACCTTCTGATAAATTGTCATCCTCAGTAAGGAACAATAAGTTGTTGCTCTTTTCAGTATCCATCAAGTTAGGCACAGCTTTAAACCAACTTTTCCAAACCAGAAGTGTTGCATTCCATTCAAGTTAACAATTACAAATGGAGGATAAGAAAATGGCTGACGCTGGAGCAATCTAGGCTCTACCAGGTCAGGTACAACTAGAGGTGCTAGCGTATCTATTAGTGAGATAGAGGCAAGGATGCTCCAAGGGAATTCTGCATGGAAATTGTTCAATATCATCAAGTACTTATATGGGCAGGGTAGACAGGGCTCCCCTGGAGGGGGAGGGTTGGTGTGGCATTTCAAAGGGAGAAGAGTAAGGAAGTTTATTCAATCTATCCATTCAAAGGTAGTAAAATGGTTCGGGTCCTCTTGAAAAGAAGTAGGATAGAAATGTGCCTCACTCCTCTCTGTTTGAGCATGAACAAATATACACACAAACTAGAAACCTGTACCCATAAGAAAATACTGAATCTTTTATACTTTGTGATAACATCCATAACATTTTCAAAAATCTTTTTTGTTGGTTCAATCGTTTTTTTCAGTCCTGTCACTCTTGGTGACCCATTTGGGGTTTTCTTGGCAAATTCACTGGAGTGGTTTGTCATGTCCTTCTCCAGTTCATTTTACATATGAGGAAACTGAGGCAAACATGGTGAAGTGACTTGCCCAGGGTCACAGAGCTAGTCACTGCATGAACTTGGATTTGAGCTCAAGTTTTCCTGAATCCAGACCCTGCAACTCTATCCACTGCACTACCTAGCTGCCCTTCTGTATCTTTATGCAGTGTAGAATTTGTCTTCTATTCTCCAGTGGTTTTCTTTTATTTCCACTTTCCTTACTTTACTTTATCTTAGTAAGTAAAACAAAGGTAAAAATCCAAGTAGAGGAGCCTGAGTTTCGTTTCTGCCCTTTCTGACTTGGGAGAAGCAGTTCAGCTTCTCTAAGACTTAATATCTTATCTATTTAGGGTTGTCACAGTAAATGACTTGACATCTCTGGCTCAAAATGCCAGGGTCTGAGAAGACTTCCAACCTTCCCCTTCTATCCAGTCACTCACAAATTTCTGCTTTGCCATGACCATCTCTGGCTACCTTCTGAAATCATCTCTCGCCTACTTCTCTCTGAATCAACTGGCTCCCTGCTCTGGAGTCTGTCCCATCCTTGGGTAACAACAAGAAAACGACAACTTTTACAATGCTGTACAGTTTTCAAGGTGTTCTCAAATCTATTTCATATTCATACTGAATACTGTGATAGAGGACATTCTCATTTCCATCTTATAGAAGAGGAAAACTGAGTCCCAGAGAAGTGAAATGACTTACAGAAGAGACATCACGAGACAGTGGCAAAGCAGAAAATAGAAATCCACTAGATTTGGGGGGGGGGTCTTTCTATCCCCCAGTTTCACTATATTTTCTGATATACCATTCATAGTCTCCTGCTACATACATTTTGATGTGTAGGTTACAATATACAATATGTGGGTTTCATGAACTCCTGGGCTTCTTTTTAGTTGGTTCCCTATAAATTCCTTCTCCATTAATCATCTCTCTCTTATACCTTTCCACTCACCAGACTCATTCAAACCTTCATCTTCAATTTTTCTGTTATCACCAATATTCACTTTCTTGTTCTTATTTTCAAGATGGCTTCTTTCACTCTTTCCCCTATATAACCTCCTTTCACATTTCCTCCTGCTTACATTATTCCTCAGAATAATTCCGGTGTGTCTTGCTTTAAACCAACCCAATCCAAGTGAGTGCCCAACTCTTCAATAGGGTGTGTGCTGAAAGCTCGCTTATAAATCAGTTGTTTGGAACTTAAAGCTAAATTTTCCCATAGAAAGAAGTCCACAAAAGCCTATTTAACCTATGCTGTACTGTAATACAGTGTCACACACTGTGCTAAGGGATGGATGGGGATGCAAAGAAAGGCAAAAGGCAATTTCTGCTTGGGGAGTTCTCAGTCCCACACAATGAGGGAAATAACACGCAAACACCAATGTACAGAGAAGATGCATTCAGGATAAACTGGAGATAATCAACCAAGGGAAAGCATCAGCATCAAGGGGGATCAGGGAAGGCTCTCTGTGGGAGGTTGGATTTTAGCTGGGACTTGAAGGAAGCCAAGGAAACCAGATGAGGAGGGAAAGCACAGGGGGCAGCCAGTGAAAATGCTTTGAGTATGTAGAGAGTGTTTTGTTCAAGGAACAAGGGGAATAGTGTTCCTGGATCACAGGTATGTAGGGATGAGTAATGTGTAAGACTGGAATGTTGGGGGGGTGGGAGTGGGAGCAAGTCAGGTTAGTTAAGTCTCTGAATGCCAGAGAATTTTATATTTCATCCTGGAGGTGGAGGGAATCAGTGGTTTTTATGGAACCTAATCATCATTATATTAATGTACATATTCATATTCAAGTTTCCAACATGCACACACAAAAAAATAATACAAAGCATATAAATAATACCATGGAATTTCAAGATGAAGTGAATGCTAATAATTGGGGTTGGAGGAAGAGAAGAAGGGTCAAGAAAAAGCTAAGGCTAGGAGGTAGCATCTGGCTTGTATTTTTGAAGGAAGACAATAGATACTTAGTGTATAATTCATCCTGTTCTCTTTCTACCTTGGTAAGACATAGCACAGCTTGTGCTCCCACCATTGAACCTCTGAGATCTCAGAATCCCTTCTATACACCATGATGAGGCCTTAGAATAAGACATTAATGGTTTTTACTTCACTTCATCACTATGATCACCTCTCCATAATTTGACGCTCATTCATTTAACAAAATAGTTGTCAGGCATCTATAACATGCAAGGCATTTCTTTTCTTTCAAATCTGTTTTCAGACTCCACTTTTAAGAAACACTTCCTTTGACAATAACAGACCAGACTCCCCAGTCCATTGTCTTTCAACAGAACTAACTATAAGGACAAAGAAATCCAAACAAATAGCATGGGTTTCCCATGTTCAGCACATGTCTTTACATCTTCATAGTCTGCTGGGTCTCATCTTGTTCTTTAAAATTAAATGCAATGCTTAGCCAGGTTCTATATATAACCCCTAGTATGCTATTAGTATTTATATATAACATTACAGCATTGCTGGATAAAGGTTAGGTTTCTAGGGCAAGGATGTATGCACCTTCTCTTGTGTTTGTACAATATACCTACATTGTATTATTTTGTAATAACTAGTTTTTAAATAAATAATCAAGGGGTATTTTGCAGAAAATACATTATGTTAAGTATTGCTTGTTCTATTTGCTTACAAATAACTTACTTGGAAGCACTAGAGAGGAACCATGATATAGCCAATGGCCAGCACAGAGCTAGGCACCTAGTAGATATTTACAGTTGAAATCTTATATCTTTCAAGATGTAGTTCAAATGTCACTTCTCTCATGATAGTTTCCCTTATCACTTCTCCCACCCAATACCTGTTTGTACACCTTTTATACATTTCAGTTTGACTTTATTTCATATTTATTGGTATGTATAGTCTAACTTACGTTCCATGATGGTAGTAGACAGAGCATATTTACTGAATAGCAATAAAACACTGATCAGATGCTATAGTCATTTTTACTACCATACAGAGACAATCTGGTGCAATGGAAACATGGCCAGAGTAGGAGTTGGAAAACCTAGGTTTAAATCCTGGCTCAGAAACTTACCATTTCTGTAAACTGAGGTCTTGGGCAGCTGCATGGCAGTAGATAAGAGTGCCGGGACTGGAATGGAACTAGAATTAGCAAGACTCATCTTTATGTGTTCAAATCCAGCCTCAGAAACCTATTAGCTGTGTAACTCTGGGCAAGTCACTTAACCCTGTTTGCCTCAGTTTCCTCATTTATAAAATGAGCTGGAGAAGGAAATGGCAAGTCACTCCAGTATCTTTGCTGAGAAAATCCCAAATGGGGTCACAAAGAATTGGACACAACTGGAAAACAACTTAACAAGAGCAAGGTAAGCTCCAATATTCAATCCCCCTGGGTCTCAGTTTCTTTAATAACCAAATAATGAGGTTGAATTAGAAGACCTTTAAGCTCTAAATCAAAGGCTCTTAACCTTTTCCGGGGAGTCACAGATTCCTTTGGCTGTCTAGTGTAACATACAAACATTTACTCAAGTAACATTTTTGGATGTATAAAATACATAGGATTACAAAGGAAACCTATTATGTTGATATATAGCTATTTAAAAAAAAACCCTTTTGGGGTGGCTAGGTGGCGCAGTGAGTAGGGCACCGGCCCTGGAGTCAGAAGGACCTGAGTTCAGATCCGGCCTCAGACACTTAACACACACACAAACAAAAACCTAGTCGTGTGACCTTGGGCAAGTTACTTAACCCCAATTGCCCTCCAAAAAAACCCCAAACCTTTTAAAACTAGATTCATGGCCCTTAGGTTAAGAATCCCTGCCTAAATCTATGAACCTATGATTTACTGATATTTGTTATATCTCTTAGTACATAGCACAATGCAATACACATAACATATGATTAATAAATGTTAACTGAACTGATTTAGAGGTCTTGTAAGCAAAGTTCCGATTTCAGACATGTTAAAGACTTCTTTCTATAGAACTTCTTAAGAATGGCATGAATGATGGGGCTGGCTAGGTGGCGCAGTGAGTAGAGTGTCGGCCCTGGAGTCAGAAGGACCTGAGTTCGGTTCCGGCCTCAGATACTTAATGCACACACAAACAACAAAAAAAAACCTAGCCGTGTGACCTTGTGCAAGTTACTTAACCCCAACTGCCCCCCAAAAAGCAAAAAAAAAGAATGGCATGAATGGAAATTAGGAGACTATTAAATATGGTATAATTAAAATTGTTCTATGTTAACAGTAAAGCCCTGTTAAAATGACTTTATTTCCTTATTTCCTCCCTCAAGATGCCCTCAAACTGAACACAAATAGAAATAGATGAGAAATATAACACTGGGAAATACTTCCACCCTTTCCTGTTCCTCTGTAGGAATAGTAAATTCTCTGTAGACCATAGTAAATTCACAATGTTTGGAGTCACTCCAGGTTGCATGGGGGAGGGGGGCCTTTGGGGATGGGGAAAGAAGCAGTGAGTGATTATAAGGATTAGCCAGGAGGGGGCCATATTCAGGCTACATAGTCATAACTCACTCAGCATGATTAATTAGTTTAATAAAAACACATTAAGGAAAAATATGTTATGGAAGCGCTACAATGTTTCAAATGGGTGAATGGCAAATGGCTGAATGATACAGTGGGATTTCACAACTTTATAAGGCTTGGTTAGAATGCATTAACAATGTTATTGCAAAATGACAGTTCAGAAAACATCATTATCTGGGTCCCACCATAGGCACAGGTGCAGAGGATTAGCCGAAGATTAGCAGGTATTGAATGGGGGTGGCACCTGAACATCAGAAGTGCCTTAAGACCAGGGTGTGCCCTCCCTGGTCACAGAAATCATTCTGGCAGAAAGAGAGACCACATCCTAATTCCTGCTGTGATTCTTCTGCCTCTTGCAGCCTTGCTCTAATTCCCATTTTCATTCTCTACTTCTCCCATATCAGACTTTCTGACTGTGCCCCTTGTTCTTCCCTCCCCCAATTCCAGCTACAGGGCAGTCCTTGCTTGAACTTCCAGTGCCCCTCAAGCTGAAGCTAGTTTAGGGGTTCCATTCCTGGTGTCTGCTATATGTAACATATGGCTCCATTTCCTTTTGTCTGGTATAGGTTACCAACTCTACCCCAAAATTTCATTTACAGAACTCTTCTACAGAACTCATAGCTCTAGGAATTAAACATCAGATGAGGAATACCTTTTGGTGACGTTTATTCCCTTCCTACACACACACACACACACACACACACACACACACACACACACACACACACACACACACACACACACAGTATGAGGTGACCCAGAAGAAAGTTCTAAACCAGTGGTGAGGAACCTGTAGCCTTGAGGTCACATACGGCCTTCTCAGTCCTTGGGCACAGCCTTTTGACTGAGTCAAAGTTTTCAAGTCCTTCTTTTAAGGGCTGCACTTGAGGACCTAGAGGGCCACATGTGGCCTCGAGGCTGCAGGTTCCCCACCCCTGTAGAGAATAGTAACAAGATGACCATAACTCAGTCATTTTTCACCCTTTGTGCTTGGGTCTTGGCTTTTTCTACGTGCAATGTGAAACCATGCCCCACTCCCCAAATGAGGCCATAGAATTTAGCATATAGGAAAGGAAGGTATTTTGAGGATGAGAAGGGCTGATATCAATAGTTAATTTGAGTCTCCCATCTCACATATAGGCAATTTACCACAGTGATCAACCAAAAGGTTTAGGCAAGAGAGCTATCAAAGAAGAAGGCCTGTGAAACTCTCATCATGTAAGCATATGCAGGGCAAGGAGAAATTGGACAGGACTGTAGAAAGCATGCTATGTTTGTTTCTGCCAGTATCTTCCAGCAGTTATGTATTTACATTAAGTGTAACTTAGACTTTGGTAGCACATGTGGTATTTTCATCTCTACTGGCCACTTAAGAGTTCCCAAAGAAAAAAAAGCAAATGTCAAAAGTGAATAACTAGTAGGAGATGGTCTCTAAGACCCCATGAGTACATCTGAGACTATGGAATAGCACTTATGATTGAAATTTTGCTTTGAAAGAGTATACTTTATTCAAAAGGAGAAGATGATGTGTGTAGTATACAGTCATGCAGGGAAAGGCTAAACAGGAGAAGATAAATACAGTAAAGAACATATAGGTGACATTCAATAGGGGTAGAAACAGAAGCAACACCACTACAGATGTAATGCCTGGAAAGAAGGAATTAAATGAGTATGTAACCAAGCAGGCACAAAGGCATGGTATAACAGGGAAGGGGGCATTCACAGCACTACTCCTTGAATATCTTCTGGAACTCTCCTCTGGCCAAAAGAAGAACATCAGACACATCTCTAATTTGCCTAAATGGAAATTTCATTCTTTAAAAGTTAGAGGAAGGGGCGGCTAGGTGGCGCAGTGAATAGAGCGCCGGCCCTGAAATCAGAAGGACCTGAGTTCGGAACCGGCCTCCGACACTTAATCCGCACAAACAAAAACCTAGCCGTGTAACCTTGGGCAAGTTACTTAACCCCAATTGCCCTAAAGGGGCGGCTAGGTGGCGCAGTGAGTAAGAGCGCCGGCCTCGGAGTTTGGATGACCCGAGATCAGATCCGGCCTCAGAAAATGAGCACCCACGCATAAATCAAATGACTAGCCGTGTAACCTTGAGCAAGTTACTTAGCCCCAATTGCTTTAAAAAAAAAAAAAGTTAGAGGAAGCAGCACGGGAGAAATTCTATTTTGGATTGTGTTCTGACCAACAAGGAGGAACTAGTTCCTAAGGAAGAAATACCAGATCTCTGGGGGCAAGCAACCACTCTACCACAGAATTCATGATAAAGAAAGGGAAAGTCAATTACCATCTGTAATATACCATATATTTTAGTTAAATAGATATAAAAGGATCCAGAAAAAGGACAAGTAGAATCCAGTGGCCTAATATTTTACAGAGAAAAGTTGGCCCAGAGATCTCATTCTCAAGAAGTAAATTATGAAGATATAAAGCAGAAATAATTCAAGGGAAGAAGAATAAGGCGAATTTAGAAACCAATACAGATGCACAGGAAACTCAATGATAACTCAGCTTTTTAAAAGCCATAGAATTGTGTCAGAAGTACAATTACGTCAGAAGCCCAGTAGTCAAAGGCAACCACAAATACTGTAACAGAAAAGTGTTTTTATTTAATTTTTTAAGGGGTGAAGGAGCAAAATTGAGTCCCCAAACTGTCTTCTATCTAAAAGTCTCTTATATAGATTCCATTAGCATATAAGATGAAGGAAACATTACTCAAATCTTGAAGTCTTTTCCCAAGGGACTTTTGGTTGAGGAGAGTAAACAGTCCAATTGGTGAAAGGGAGTAGAAAGTCCAATTATTTCTCAAAAGTCAAGAGATGATGTCATTCATATCAAGTCAAATATGGCTTTCTCTTAGTGGCAGGCAAAGTGTTTCTGGCCAAGGCCAAAGATAAAAGAAGAATTAAAGTTGAGTCAGATTGAGTTGGCTGACAATTGTGTTGCCTATAGAATATCCCACTGGGCTGCATCCATCACAAATATTGCAGAATATTGGGTGCTCTACTCATCTGGTACCATAATGGTAGACTTTTCAGGAATGCTCAAGTTTTCTGGGGACTGGCCCCATATAGTTAGCTAATTTCTGGCTCTGCTGCTCTCTCTCTCATCTGTAGGTCATGTGTTCTACTAATAAAGCAGCAATGAGCTCTAAGGTCTAAGTACAGTATGAGGCACTAAGTACAGCACCTAGCATTTATGTCTAGATTATTATCAGCAATTAGACTTTGAGCAGACTCTCCCATAGATGCTCACTCAGTCGATGATCTAAGAAAACAGGCAACCCTGAAAACTCAATCTTTTGGAGCTCATACTTATCATTAATAATTAAAAACCCACTGGCTAATAATATTTCTTTAAATGTTATTGATCATTGGGAATGAATGGGAATTTCCTATTGAGTCTACCAAAAGAAGGAAACATCCACACTATATAAATGCAAGTTAACTCATGATGTTATTACCACCCAGGCAGGCCATGAAAGAAGCAAAGATTTTCTTTCTTCTCCACCAAGGGCCTATTTTATTACAGAATCATCCTGGTGTATCATCAAGAACTCTTGAGTTGGGTTCATGGCTTTCCACCCAATTCCTGCCAGTCTTGTCATTTACTGGCCATGTGACCAATAGCTCCCCTGCATGAGAGAAATGAAGAATTAAACCAAAGGAGTACACCTGGGAGGGAAATGCAAAAATGAGTGACCTGGGAACCCTCCTTAGGTGGAGCTCTGCTCCACCCTCCATTCAAAGGGGTCCCAAAGCAGAGGATATTGATCTTGCAGGATGATGAGGTTCCTGGGCTCATGATGAAGAAATTCATGAGTGCTGCAACTGGGTGGAAAATGAGAAAAATATAGCTCCCTTAGCAATAGGCCAAGGTCGCAGAATCAAAGAATTAGAGCAGTTCGTGGTCAAATTTTTTAGATAAGAAAACTGAAGCCCAGAGAAGCTGTGAAAATGGGCAAGTCTATGGCTCAGACTCCTCAACTAGATAGAGACATAGACAGACAGAAATAGAAAGACAGATTAAGGACAGATAGATATAAACAGACCAACAGAGAGATGGATGGATAAAAAATAGATAAAAATAGTAAGATATAGATATAGACAGACAAACTGAGATAGTGACAGGTAGAGATAGAAAGACAGGTGGAGATAGATTGGATAGCTATAGATAGGCAGCCAGATATCAAAAGGTACTATCCTTTTTGTGTGTGAACAGTTGAGTTGCTGTAAAGGGCAGAAAAAGAGCATGAAAATGAATAACATTCACTTGTGAAGAAGTGCCTCTAAAAAAAACAGTGAAAAGAGGCACAAATGAAGGATGAGAACTGCCACTCAGGTGAAAATACTGAGAGATTTTGTTTGAGAGTAGAGCAATGGCTAAGAGAATGAAGACTGCAGATATTCTGGCCAATTGGTTGACTTACAGGTGACTGTTAGGAGTTTTAAATTTGATAACTGACAAGATTATCAATCAAATATCTGTTTGGGGACTAGAAGGAGATTATATAAAGTCCCATAACTGACAGAAAGATGGATTTGGGTTGATATTAGAAGGTAAAGAGGAGGCTGTGGCCACTGGGAGGCTCAGCTGCTCAGAAGCCATTAGGGGAAGGAATAAGAAGCCAGCAAGAGAAGTTTTGAGAAAAGGTAGAGGGTGAGACGAGCACAGAAAAAACCCAAAGAAGCTGCGGACATAAGACATAGAAAGCCTCTTGCTGAGGTGGCGGATCTTTCGTTGTGAATAGAATATCAGGTATTGTTTTGCTGATTGGCAGGGAAAAGGATGGAGCAACTATTGAAAGCTGATTGGATGACAGCTCTGTATAGACCTATTGGGACCATAGCTGGAAACTATGAGGGGGGAGATCTCTCAGAGGTACCTATCTTCTTTCAGGCTGGAAAGAGAAAAAGGAAGTAGAGGGGAAGGGGCAGGGAATAAGCTTTGCATTTCTATGAGAAGAACCTCGAATCTAATTAGACAAAGCAGCATCTCCCACTATTTGCAGATCTGAGAAGGCTGGCAATTCTCTTCTGTCACTGAAATGGGGAAACACATTTTGGGAGTCATTTGTGCAGGCTGCCCTGTTGAGGGTAATTATAAGCTAAAAGAACTTCTCACTGCTTCAGTGGTTCAAGAGCAAAAGATGAGTGGTTTTGCCCAGTAAATGAGCAATGAGGACCCAAAGGGCAGGAACTACCAGAAAAATGGCTTCACAGGGGATAAATTGTTCCTGAAGGGACCAAAGACATCAAAACCTGAAGGCCAAAGCTGTGTCTCTGAACAAATAGGTTTCTGCAGAAATGTGAGTTTCCCACTCACATGCCACCCTGCTAAGTTTCTATTTATAATGTGTGCGTTGGTCAGCAGGTGACCTTTATGGTTGAACTGTAATTTTTTAAAAAATTATTTCTGCCTTTGCTTTCTGATGAATAAGTTATGATTATACCTGTTTTTTGCTTTGTTAAGTAAATGTTTTGTGTTTAAGGGTTAATAGTAAAAGTGAACTATTTTGTGTAAATGGGAGGCCCACCAGTGAAGACCCTGAAGCTACAATGGCAAAAGTAGGATTATATCCTGGGCCCCTACCCCATTTCTCCTACTCACTCCCATAACAAGATTACCTCCTAGGACTGAGTAATGACTTCATAGTAGTGGCCCCTTCCTGGGAATCTTAGACCTGCCAGCCTGAGGACAGGTGGGGTGAACAAATGAGCCCAGAGAGCACACTAGGCTGTGCTATATTGATTTGTGGTTGTTATTGTTGTTTTATCATTTCAGTCAGGTCTGACTCTTCATGACCCCCTTTGGGATTTACTTGGCAAAGATACTAGAGTGGTTTGTAATTTCCTTCTCCAGTTTACTTTAGAGATGAGAAAACTAAGGCAAACAGGGTTAAGTGATTTGCCCAGGATCACATAGCTATTAAGTGCCTGAAGTTGGATTTGAACTTCTATCTTCCTGATTCCAGGTCAGGTGCTCAATAACTATGTTGGTATTACCAATATAGTTAGGAAGTTAGGACTGTTAGGAAATGCAATAAGTGTAAGTCACTACTACTACAAGTCCTCAGAGTTATACCATTAATCATTTCAGTTACCTTTGTGGGCAAGGGAGGAATCTCCTTTAATGTTACTATGAAACTTCTATCCTTTTCTGCGAATCAGGTGGTTAAAGTGGGGAAGACATAAATTATCATATTGTCCCCAGCCTCGGTAAGCTTATATATAACAAAAGAAGCTCAGAGAACACCTTTAGATCTGACAATGAATAAAACTTTATAAAATTTAGCATTAAATGTGCAATTTGCTTTCTGCCATGAGATGCAATGTGTTTTAAGCTTTAAGGAATGCTGAACTTGGGAATCAAGACGTGAGCTTGAATCCCAGTTCCAAACCTGTCATACATACAGCTAGGAAGGGGTTTAAGACACTCAATCACCCTGAGCCTCAGTTTCCTCATCTGTATAATAAGGATAACAATGCCAATCTTCCAAGGTTGTTATGAGAAGGGGGCTTTGTCAATGTTAAGTCAGCATACAAATATGAATTATTATTTGGGAGATAAATTTTTTGCTTTCTATCAATAAAAACATCACCCTGCAATTTTCCTCAGAGTTCTCTTTCTAATTTAATGCTCTAGGAGGCCTCTGGGAAATGAAAAACTTGTTCCTAGAAGATTCTAGAATAGTAGCTGATTTGCTTTGCTCTGGTAATAAACGCTTCTCACCCTAGAGTCCTTATGGGACTTAAGCCAATCCCCTAATTTTCCTGGACTTTGATTTCCTCACATATAAAATGAGAAGAATTGGAGCAGATGGCATTTCAGATTCCTTCCAGTTCTACCTCTCTGATCCTGTGATACCATGACCATTGGGTTTAGCATTTCTCACTATTATGCAGTGGTCTAATGCTCCCTCTGTCTATATGATTTCTCCCTCTACACTCTTTCTTGGTGATTTCATGCATTTTATAACACGTGAGTCATGAATCTTTATAGCCAAATCTAATATCCCTCCAGAGCTCCAGGTCCACATCCCTAATTGCCTTCTAGACATTTCCACCTGGAAATCAGGCAGGGAGCATACAGTGTTTGCCAGGAAGGACTGAGTTTGAATCCTGACTGACAATTCCTAGCTGTGTGACTCCAGAAAAGTCACTTAGCCCTTCTCTGCCTCAGTTTCCTTATTTCTAAAATGAAGACGAGTCACCCCTTCTCTTAGGTAAAGATAAAGCACTATATAAATGCTAGAAGATTCCATGAAGAAAATAGATTGTTTTGCAAGTCTGCATACAACCCTCCCACTAACTGGTGCTGATGCTTGAGTGAAGACAATAGAACCAGTTCAGAAGTCTTTAAACCTCAACTTTTCCCAGTTTAGCCTAATCATTGTCTCTCCCTCCAGGTAGCATCTAGAGAAAGCAGCATGGTAGAGAAGAATGAGAACTGGGTTTGGAGGCAGAGGACCCGAGGTTAAATTTGGGCTCTACCACTAACTACCCCTGTGACCCTATGCAAGTCAATTAAGTTCTCTGGGTTTTAGTATCTTTATCTGTTAAATGATGAGGCTGGATAAAAGCCAGGTCCCTTCCATCTCTGTTCATGATCCCTACGAGATGGGCATAAGCCTCTCATCCCTGCCCTCTTTCATATTAGCACAAAAGGTTATCCTCTGGATTTCACTATTTTCAGGACCTTAAACATATTTCCCTTGTCTGCAGAGGATGTACAGAGAGGATGAGGAAGTACAAAACACTGAGACTTTCTTAAATCCTAGAGCCAAGACAGAACTCAGAGAGATTGGGTCCCCAAACCTAATCTCTGAATGTCAATGTCTCAGGTGCTGCTTGGTGGTTTTGCTTAACAGTTTTCTGGGAGTCTCCTTTGGGGTGGTTTGTTAGGAAGCATCTGTTCAAGTCAGCAAAAGATCACTCAAAGAGTCAAAACAAAATTTTCCATTGAAATGAATAAATAAAATGTCATGTTGTTCCTACTTTCCTCAGTGGTGTCTCCAAACACACAAAAGATGGAAGGAATATGACAGAGAGTTGACGCGAACAGGTCACTTCTTGTCTGGTCATCGCACCCTTCAGATATTTCACCATCCACTTCAGTACAAAGAAAATGGAGTTCTGTCCTTCTGAACTAGAGTTATTAACCCTGGGTGACTTATTCAGAAAGCTGTTGGCTCTTCTAAGGGAGCTGGGTCAGGATTTTAGGGTGAGCTACAATGGCCAAATGTCAACAGCATCTCCTAGCCTCCTCTGGGAGTCCCCAGTTAGCTCCTGACAAATGGCTACCAATTTCTCTAATGCAGAGTACATCTTAAATCTGACAGATCTGAAAACTTCTGTAGTTCCCTCTGGCCTCTGTGATTTATGAAACAAACAAAAACCTTTTTGGCATTTAAATTCCTTCACAATTTGGATTCAGCTTATTTTTCCAGCCAGAGTGACCTACTCAAACACAACACTGCATGTTCCCATCTCTAAGACACTGTTTAAGCTGTCCCCGCCTCCCCATGTGTATTTCCTTATCTCCTCTATGTACTACTTATACCTTTAGAATCTCTAGATTCCTTTAAGGTGACCAACATGTCATCTCCTACATGAGAAGCCTTCCATGATGTATTTATTTTGTATTTGTCTTGTATCAATTTAATAACATAGGTACATACTGTTCACCCAATGGAATGGAAGGTCCTTGAGAGCAAGAATCAGTCAACAAGCCTTTATTAAGCACATACTGTATGCCATGTACTGTGCTAAATGCTGGAGATACAGAGAAAAAAAACAAAACAAGATGAAACAAAACAAAAAAACAAAAAACAACCCTGGCCTCAGGAAGCTTACATCTAATAGGAAGAAGAAAACCTGCAAGTAGATGTATAGATAAAAGATTTATATCATGTACAGGTAAAGTATTATCAAATGGGGGGAGGAAGCAGAAAAAGTTTCCTGTAGAAGGTGAAATTTGAGTGGAGTTTTGAAGGAAGCCAGGAATCTAGGAGGAAGAAGTGAAGAGGGAGAACACCCAGTGAAAAAGCATATGGAGTCTTCTATGGGAGGGATAGCAAGAAGGCCCTTGTTAGTGAATCATACCATAGATGGAAGGGAAAAAAAGATTAAGAAGCCTAGAAAAATAGCCAGTTCCTGATCTCATACTATACTACAAAGCAGCAATCAAAATTATTTGATACTGGCTAAAAAATAGAGGTTGATCAATGAACTTGATTACGTACACAGCATATAGAACATAATAACACAATATTCAATAATCTTAAGGAGCCGAACTACTGGAGTAAGGACTCAATAGTCTACAAAACTGCTAAGAATTGGAAATCAGTTTGGCAAAGATCAGGTTTAGATCAATACCTCATAACACATCCCAAGATGAACCACATGACCTAGAATAAGTGTTATCATCATAAATCAGAACAATTTCTAACGTACTACACTACAAGCCTGCTCAATCTAACTCAATCTTAACAAGTAATTTACTAAGCACTTAGCTTATGCCAGCCCCAGATTAGGGACTACAGAAAGCATAAAAATAACTTAAGGTATGGTTCCTGCTCTCAGGATGTTTTTACCACCTCATTGGAGGAGACAAAACATTTTGTGCAAATGAAACAGACAGATAGTCTTAGATTATTAATGGTTAAGTGCCAAAATTAATGGCAGAAGCATTAAGTGCAATCCAATTTCAGAGAAGAGTAGTTCTGGAACTCAAGTTCTAAAGTACCTGGACATACTTTGAGAACTGCCCTAAAGTAACCTTACAAATGAGTTCCCTCATTTGTAAGATGAGGGAGTTGGAATCAATGGCCTCTAAGACTCTTTGTACTTGAAATCATGACCCCAGGAGATGCTTCATGAGTGGCAGCTGGCAGCCATGTCACCATTTTTAGGCTGTGGTTTCCACATTTCTATGGAAGTCAAGAGGCTTCCTTCAGTTTCCAGAAGACCAAGTGATGATGTGTGTGTTTATTTTTTGAGCCTTAAAGAAGGCTAACAACCCTTTCTCATACTATTGGTGTCAATTAGAATTTACTAAGTCACTATATTCTGGTATGGCTCAGAAATATGTAATTTCTTTCTCTTTTGCTGGAGCTGTAGAATCTTCCTCCAACAAATCCCACTGTCCTTCTTTTTGGGTCTCCAGACAGACTTTTCAATGAGAAACTTCCTCCCCATCTATGAAAAGAATCTAAGTGTCAGATCACTTCTAGAGGGTTTAAGCTCAATGAATCTTTTGTAATCTGATCCTTGAAATTTGAGGTTTGATCCCTGAAATTCACTTTTGACTACGGCAAAGTTTAGGAGAGCTAACTAAACAGTGCTAAATTAAAATCCTTCTTTCTCACTTGTCAACTTACTGTTAATAACTATGGTTGAAAAAAACAACTCAGCTTTGCCTATGGGGTGTTTTCTATGGCATAGAAAATGACTGTGTAGTACATTAAGGTTTATTTTTATTCAATTCAATAAGATTTTATTAAGGGCCTATTATGTGCCAGCTACAACGATAAATAGGAAAACAAAGAAAAAAATGAAAACTCTTTGCTCTTAAGGAGCTAACATTCTACTGGGGATTGGAATCTACTATGATCCCAACAGCACTGTCAGGTGACCTACTCAAGTAGAGCTCTCCTCCTAATCTCCATTAATTTACATATCAGGTTTGTTTCCACAATAATCTTTGGGAGGGTAAATAAACCAAGCACAGTACCAACTGGCCACCCACCCACACCTTCCTTCAGAAATTATATTTAATTAATTATAAGTTAATTAAAATAAAGGGAGTAGAGAAAAAGAGTGTGGACATTTTGTTAACCTAAATAGGTTTACACTGCTTAAAAATTCTGAGCTGACTTTTTTACAGTAATTGTAGGAGCTTCTTGTGTGAGGTTAGTAAGTGCAATAGCAAGTCTAACACAGAGGATTAGAATTTAAAGAAATATGACAAGTATCTCTCATGGGGAGGGTGGGGACAAATGTCCTAATTTTAGGATTAGTCTCTATGCAATAGAGCTAAACACAAAGTTATGTAGAGAAGTCTGAAATGTGTATGTATTTCAGATCCAGGTGAGTAGACATTTGAGTAGACTTGAAAGATGCAAAGACCCTAAGATTTTTATCATGTTTATTATTTCTTGATTACTGCCCACCCCTCCAAAAAATCCCTCAAGTGAGTACTCCCTTACAAGGTCTTTTGCAAGGTCTCTCCCATCTATTCATCAAAAATATATCCCCCAGGGCAGCTAGGTGGTGCAGTGAAAGGAGCACTGCCCTGGAGTCAGGAGAACCTAACTTTAAATTAGGCCTCAGACACTTGATCACACTTATTAGCCATGTGACTTTGGGCAAGTCACTTAATCCCAAAGGTCTTGCCTTCCCCCCTCAAAAAAAAAAAAAAAAACCAACTTCCCCCTCCCCCACCCTTTTTGGTGGCCAGGGTCACAAAGCTAGTAAGTGTCAAGTGTCTTCAGCTACATTGGAACTCAGGTCCTCCTGACTCCATGGCCAATGCTCACCTAGCTGCCCCCAAATAACCCCTTTCAAAGACCCTCAGATAACAAATGAGATGAGTGAGATGTAATACAGGGAAATGTATACTCACCAAAAGTATTTGCCTCTGAGATGGAGGAGATCTAGTACAGAGTGAGGGTCAAGCAGGGAGTCTCTTTGAATAGTGGGGTCCTCCAGACGTTCCAAAATATTTCTTCCTGTTGGGGGGGGACAATATTATGTTGATTGCATCATGTTTTGCAGAGTTTCCCGACAAAGATCTGCAATCCCTCAAAGAACTAAATTTCAACCTGTATCTGAACGAACCACCATAGCTTTTCCAGCACCACATCTATTAGTACAGATTGGACAATGAGATGGACCTAGAGCTGAAAAAGGAGGTGAGTAGCCGGGACTGCTTTCTGGAAATTGTAAAGGACTTTTACTGACCCCAAATTTCCAAGAACTGCAAGGATACATTTTAAAAATTTCAATATAAACACTTTACTAGTTTTGAGGTATGGCAGCTTGCAAAGAAGCAAAGATGAACATCATAAAGAGGGCAATGGAAAGGGACAAGGCATGGTGGGGGTGAGCAGGCCACAACACTTAACGCCTTACAAAAAAAATGAGAGTAAAGTATGTCATTAAAGAAGAGTTCTGTAACAGAAAGAGATGGGCTGAACACATGGTGAAACAAGGGATGACAAGTGGACTGAGTGCTTCATTCGTGCCCTTAAGACTGTCATGAGAAATGATGGGAGGACTCCAACACCGAGTGGGGCAATTTTGGAATACAGATGTGAGTCTTAAAAGATGGACAGGTATGAATGGATCTCAATCTGCATCCCTGAGGGTAATTCCCAAATCAATGAGGCTATAGGTGCATGTAAATATTTGAGAGGCTCACTCTTTCTGTGATATTACATATTACTATATTCAAAGATAATTGATGTGACTGAGACTATGTGATAACTAGAGAATAAGTACATCACAGAAAGCTCACCTTGGGCACAAGACATAGAGCAGATAAAAAAATAAATGACTAATAAACTCCATTACCACTAGACAATATTCTATAGTAGGAGAAGGAAAACTTGGATTTAGCTCTCAGGGCTTTGCTTTGTTTTGTGTGATAATGCCATTTAGGGATTTTATATGGAACTATCTAGTTTCTAGAATTCTTGCCTCAGATTAGACATTTTCCAGATCACACGCAGAAGACCCTGGCTCTTCCCTTAGATTCTCCATTGCTTTCCACTGGTTTTAATTCACAGTGCTTGAATCCCAGTCCTAAACATTTAGAAGGACCCAAGACAACTAATCTCAAGACTTCATTAATTCAATAGTCACCTAAAATATATTTTCTCTGAATATTAAAGACTTCCAGTCTTCTTTATTAAATTTGTATATAGTTCTTGTGAATCAGAATGACAAATTCCAACAGGAAAATGATATTGATTTCATTTTGTCTGTCTCTATCAAGCAAAAACAGAACTCAAAAAAACTACATTCATTTGCAGACTGCCAAAAATAAATTTCAGAAAAAATTTGATGATTTTGTGGCCACCAGATATAGGAGAACAACTGTACAGTGGCATTTATGTGTAAGGGTGGGATTGATCGAGTCAATCAAGTCCTTCCATCCATTTAAAGTAAGGAATAAAATGCCTAATCTCAGTCACATACTTTAGACTAAGTGGGAATTGGACTTTCCTGGAATGAATAGTATTCTGATAGGTCAAGGATAGTTGACCACACAGTTTTCAGGAAAGTCATTAATTTGGATAGAGAGCACCAGCCTGGGAGTTAGGAGGACCTGGCTCAAATCTGGTCTCAGATATTTACTAGCTGTGTGATCATGGGCAAGTCACTTAACTTAAAAAAAAAAGAAATATGTGAATGGAGTTATTTAGAGGTTTGAGCAAGTTTGACACTCCATTAAAAGGTCTAAGTAGGAAGGAGGTCAAACTCAGATGCAGGAGAAATATTGGCCTTCGCTTAGGTCTTCTTCCATCCCCTTCCCCGTTGGCAACAGGGGAACCTTGTGAGTTTCTATGGTTTGGGAAGTTACTGGAGTTTTCATCTTCCCATCAGTATCTCTAGGTCAGCTGACAGAAGTGTCCACACTGGAAGGCAAGGACAGATTGGAGGTAGATTCATGACTTCACAAAGCGCCCCAAGTGATTACCATGCCTAAGGGGAACTTCTCTGGTCGCCATATTCGCTCCATTAAGTTTGAGCCCATTTTCTCTTGGAGTTTGTATGAACTTGTGGGAAGGTATCATAAACTTTGGGGTGGGGGGAGATATTTTTGCACAGTATGCCACCTTATCAAATGCCCCTTTTCTAAAAGTTACTTAAGCTATCTGAGCAAACTGATTCAAGTGATAAGATTGAGAACATGACAGCAGGTAATAATGACATTAAAGATAATCTTGGGCCCATTAAAGGTTCTAGAACCCTGATAAAAAAAAACTTAGCTTTGCTCTGGGACCTAAGACTCACTGGTGTGAGTGGGATTTTGGCTAGGGATCCTCGGACTTTATATGGGCTACATAAGCAAAACCATTTTATAAGATCAACAAGCCTTTAAAGTCCAATAATGGGGTGTAATGGAATCAGCACTTCCATGAAAATGCTTGCTTTATCCTATGAATTAAATATAAAATTTAAATAAAAAAACCACCTCAATTATTGTGCCAGAAAAAAAAAAAAGGATCTGGATTCAAGACTGAAATTTATGGTTTCCTCATATATAAAATGGAATAAATTTGAAACTCAAGTTTTAAAAATGAATGTTAAAATTGTTGTTGAGAAGAAAAATAAAATAGTAAATAAAAAAATGACGGAAGAAAATCAAGATAGGATTGATGCAGGGTTCAAAGGAGAAAAGAGTTCGAAGACTTTGTAATTCCAAATGTAATAGACGCAGCATGGTGTAGTACAGTGGTATCAGACATGTGGCTCAAAACACTCCTAAGGGCAGCCAACCAGATTAAAATATAATTGGGAAATAGTTAACAAAATAAGTCAAACTACAATGAAACAGAGATAATAATACTTTTAAAAATGAAGCCAATGAGTATGCAGCCTGCCTGGATCCTTAATACAGAGTAGTGGCCCTGTTCCCTTTGAGTTTGCCATCACTGGCACAGTGGACAGAAAGCTGGTCTTGGGGCCAACAAGACCCACCTCCTTTTTTTAAGTCACACCTCTGCCTGGTACTGGCTGGGAAATCACTCATTCTCTCTTGGAAATTCTCTAAAACCATTAAGGTGCAGGGAAGGGATTTTCTATACCTGAAGAGTTCTCTATATAAATAAAATCACAGGTCCAGTCCCTAATCCTCTCCATATATTTTGTGCATGAGTGCTCACCCTCTGTCTTTCTCTCTCATTCTATTAGTCCCTCTTTTATAGACTTGCTCCTAGAGTATTTGTCCTTAATCAGGGATATATAGGATGCTGTGGCCCACTAAATTAAAAACAAAACCTCAGAATTACTAGCACTGCAATTTTAGAAAAACTGAATCTCTGTGGCTGCTGCTAAAAGAGTTGCTTGGAGTGTGGATGCTATACAGTGCCAACTTCTCACAACCCTTGAAATAATTTCATTTGATCCTTCTCTGAAGATGAGCCTGGGTTTGATCTAGTGAACTAAGTGCCCTGGGAACCAAGAACTCATTGAGGTCCTGTCTAACTTGTACCTCTATTACCTGAACTGTGAAATGGAAAAGATAATAGCAATGACCCAGAGACAGGGTAATGGAAGGGTAAGTAATTAATGACCACTAAGTGAATGGGGTGGGGGGGTGGGGGGCCCACAAGGATGTAAAATGACAAAGTTTCATTATTATCACTACATATTTTTGGGTTAGTTACAAGGAAAGAGATGTAACCTCAGTATGGGAAATGAAACATTTTCCACTGGCCTATGTGGATAGGCACAGAGAATATAGGTCACTTCCGTTTGCTAATTCTGTAAGGCCACTCATTTTCACTCAAGCTAACAAACATTCATAAAAGAAAGAGCATTATATATATTATATAGTCATTCATTTTGGGTTTCCCTTCACTCCCTACCCCCCAGAGAGCTATCCTACATTTCTTTACTATGACCTTCAGGGCAATTCTCAAAAACAACCTTCAAAGATATCTTAGGAAACCGAGTTGCTTATCTAAAATGTTTGTTGAGCTTTAAGAGTAACTTTCTTCCCATTCAAACATATGGGACGTGATCTGCTACAAAAATCCTTAACAGATATTCAGTTTTATTTTCAAATAAATAAAGATTCTGTGGAACTTGACAGCCTTCAGAATTACTTCACAGCAAGCCTTGTAAATTGTAAACTACCCAAGCCTGAGGAAATGGAAGTGATAGGTTAACAGCAGTTAGTGGTGCCAGAGATAAATTGTATGAAAGAAGAAAAAGAGGCTTGGGAAAGAAAAACTCTTGACTGTCCTCCCCCATAACTCCCTGCAGCCCAGGACAACCTAGAGCCTACATCCAGGTGGGAAATAAGGGCATTATTAAACACAGGGAAAAGCTGCCCATTTCTGTAGCCATTCTCGGCAATCATCTGTTCCAAAGTTCTTCCCAATATGCTTGCATAATTAACCAAGGTTGAGTTTTTGATTAACATACGGTGCTTGAAGGAATGGTGACCCATAGAAACTTGGCATTTTACTCCCTCCTCCTCTTCCTCTACCCCGTCACGAGTACAAATTTCAAGGGCAATAAAGGTCTTGGCTGTTTGCTTACAGCAAATGGAAGAGGTGCTGCGTCACAATGAAATTTCACGTTGTAATGTCCACCAGTCACCTATTGAAGACATTTTACCCTTTGGAGATTTATTTTTGAAAGAGAATAAAATGAAGGAACACATATTTCCCAATTGAAAAAGCATAGTACATTAAAATGACCTCTAAGTGAAAGTTTTAAAAACCTAACACTGAACTACCAAAGGGGGAATAAAACCCCTAGGGTTTTTTTTTTTGCTCAAGGAACTCAAAGTCCCCTGGTATCTTCCTGGGTGTGTGTCTGCCCTACAGTATTAAATGATTGCTGTGGTCCTGTGATACTGCCTCAGGAAGGATAAATCATGCCAGTGAAGGGAAACATGAAGCCAATTAGAATACTTTGCTAAGACAGAAAAAGTTGAAGACATAACCCTCCCTCCCCCCACCATCACCTGTCTGAACACCTGATCTCTACTTTGGTAACTTTGATCTTTGGGTGATAAATTTGTGTTGCTTAAAATAACTGGCATTTCCATAAAATGTCTTTTATTGAACTGTTAGAAAAAACTTAGGTGCTTTTTCAATGGGGAAAAATAACATGCAACCAATTATGTTCAAACAAGATAATTTGAGATAAAACACAGAGGGAAGGGGACTAGCATTAAGAGCGACTCAGAAAGGATTCTTGCAGATGGGATTTTAGTTAAGACTTGAAGGAAACCAGGAAGTAGGGAGCAGAAAAAGAAAGATGGCCAATGAAAATGCAAAGTCAGGACTTGGAGTGCTGGTGGGAGGAACTCAAGGGTGGCCAGAACCACTGGTTCAGAGTTCATGAAGAAGACTAAGGTGTAAAGCTGACTGGGAAGAGAGCTTTAAAAGCTAAATGATACATGACACATCTATCTGATCCTAGCAGAACTCAAACATTTATGAGGCCCTTCTATGCAAAAAGTACTAAGGGTGACATAAGAGTTTTGATAAGATACATTTAACACTGGCAGAATTTACAGTCTTAGAAGACGGATATTATTTCTATAACATACAAATATGTATAACATAAACAAAATCACACCCCCCTGAAATTTTTTTTAATGGTGAGCCCACAGATGAAGTAGAAAGTGCTTTATGAAATTCGAAAGACAGAAAATCCTAACTGTCAAGTAGAAAATTAGGGTAGACTTCCTGGAGAGGGTGAGAGTTGACTTGGCTTTTAAAGAATGGGTGGTAATTAAACAAACTGGGGTGGAGACTACAGCATGCCAGGAATAGAAGCACAATGGCACTAATACAGGAAAGTTAAGGGAAAAAGGAGGAATATGGTTTCAGTTTAGCACTTGGAAGACTGAAGAGAGTATTATAAGATGGGCTGAGAAAATAGGGTAGAGGCAAATCATCAGATTCTTTCATTCCCCTTCCAGGATTGTACTAAGCAGATTCTGACGTACATATAGAAATACATTAGACATGATCACTGTCCACAGCTTACAATATAATGGGAGAAATAAGGCATGTACAAAAATACCAGTCATAAAAATAGAACATGACATATGTATAAGGTATAAAGTTCCATAAGAATTATCAGAAGGGAGAGCTCGGAAGAAGAGTTATCTGACAAAAGCACAGCTGTCTCAGGATCGACAGCTGGAAGAACAGAGCTAGGAACATTCCCTCAATATAACAATCATTTATGCAATACTTTATATCGCCTGAGCAGGAAAGAAGACATTAGCCAGGGCGGCTAGGTGGCGCAGTGAGTAGAGTGCCGGCCCTGGAGTCAGAAGGACCTGAGTTTGGATCCGGCCTCAGATACAACGCACACACAAACAAAAACCTAGCCATGTGACCTTGGGCAAGTTATTTAATCCCAATTGCCCTCCAAAAAAAAAAAGACATTAGCCATATGTCTGGATCAGACTTACTAAGGATATCCTATCTGGAAAAAAACCCAAAAACCTTGCTAATTTTTTATTTTATATTAGTATAATTAAAAAATCAAATGAGTGCCAATTAAACTGAATAGCTAATAATGAATTGCAACTAAACATCTGAAAAAAGTCTATCATACGATATATGGTATTCCACACCCATGGCTCTCCACCTCTGCAAAGAAGGACAAAGAGGAAAGGAGGGTCTTATATTTCTCCTTTTGGTTCACCATTTTTGTTTTTAATGGTAACATATGCATCTCTACAGATCATAGCTAGTACCTTCTTTTTTTTTAAACTAATCCCTGTGCAAGTCACTTAACCCCATTTCCCACAGTTTCCACATCTGTAAAATAAGCTGGAGAAGGAAATGGCAAACCACTCCAGTATCTTTGCTAAGAAAACTCCAAATGAGGTCACAAAGAGTTGGACACAACTGAAACAATTCAACACAATACACTGTAATAAGCAAAAACTTTCAAGAATTACCTTGGAGTAAGGAAGACCTGAGTTCAAATTCAGCCTCAGGTACTTATTAGCTGTGTGACCTTGAACAAGTCACTTAATCTAATACATCAACTTCTTCAATTGTAAAATGGGAGATAATAGCACCTACCTCCCAGGGTTGATTTAAAGTGCTCAACATCACTGGGGGGTGGGGGTGGGATGGGGGTGTTAAGTACCACATTGTCTCTTGTGATGCTTTTATATTTCAGTGGAGTGAGGAGGATAAATAGGGAAAGAGAAAGATTCATGGAAGGAAAAATTAGAGAACTTCCCATTTCCAGAGAACTGTCACTCTTAAAAATAATTTAGTAAGTGGTAAATGCACATTAACCTATTGTACAAAGCTGGCAAGGGATATAAACATTTCTAATGCAAAATATATATATATGGTTTTTAAATACTGAGCAGTTTTTTTACTCCTTATCACCCCTTAACCTAGTCTAAAGAACATATTTTTCCCCAGACTCACTGAAAAGCTGCCCTCTTGTGGATTTCATGGCTAAGTTTTGAGCAAAAGTGGCCAATTGTCAGGTTCTTTATGCAGCAATCCTCAACTACCTACCAGTATTTTTAAAGACAACTGACTAAACTGGAGATTTGCAGCTTTCTACCTGTGTTTTCTTTGTTTTTACCTTCTGTTAAACAAAAGCTGCAAGCAGAATCTTAGGTAAATGAGAAAATATGTTCATCACAAAATACAAGAGGCTCAAAACTGCCGATCCAGAGATATTTTTTTCCCATTTCTAACTTTTCTGCTTTTTCAAATGTACTTCCTCTTTCCTCATAATATAAAAGCAATGACAGCTGCAGCTTCAAATTCTAAATACATGTCAGCGTACACACACACACACGACAGGAAACCCCAATTCTATTTTTATGGTCATATTCAACATTCATAAGAAAAACAAATGATTTAAATACTTGATGGATTCTTTAAGGAATAAAGAAACCAGTATAGAATTTCCACAGGACATGTGGAAGAAATATATCTGCGTGGGGGAGGCTAGGTGGTACAGTGAACAGAGCACTGACCCTGGAGTCAGAAGGACCAGAGTTCAAATCTGACCTCAGACACTTAACACTTACTAGCTGTGTGACCTTGGGCAAGTCACTTAACTCCAATTGCCCTGCCTTCCTCCCTCCAAAATAAAAATCTGCATGATTACAAGAATCCACCTTGTTGTTCAGTCATTGTAATGTCCAAATCTTTGTGACTCCATGGACCATAGAATGCCAATAATGTCCATAGAATTTTTTTGGCAAAGATAATGGGAGTAGTTTGACATTTTCTTCTCCAACAGATCAAAACAAAACGAGGTTAAGTGACATGTCCTGGGTCACACAGCTAGTAAGTATCACATTTGAATTCAGGTCTCATAGAGTAATCAATCTGAATATATGTTCTGCACCTGAAGTACTAGCCATAGTGCTAGATTCTGGGGATACAAAGACAAAAATGCAATAGTCCCTGCCCTCAAGGAGCTTATAGTCTATCAAATGGAAACAACATGTATATATTTAAGCTCCCACAGAAGCTCAAATAATTACAGAAAGCCTATGGAATCATAATAAGTTCTCTCAGTAAATTCAAGAGAACCAAGGCTCTTACATAAGGATATCCAAAATGTATTTGAAGTCAATTCAGCAGTGGTGTGTTGGGGAGACCCTAGCAGCTAGTGAAGTGTTCTTAACTCTTCTTGCATCATTAATTCCCTTTGGCATTCTACTGAAAAGTATAGACCCTTTTTCAGAATTCAGAAAAAGTTCAGAATTTTTAAAATGGATAAAACAATATGTAGGGTTACAAAACAAACCAATTATACTAAAATGCAGTTATGGGGAATTTTTAAAGGGCGGCTAGGTGGTGCAGTGAGTAGAGTGCTGGCCCTGGAGTCAGAAGGACCTGAAGGACCTGAGTTCGGTTCAGGCCTCAGACACTTAACACACACAAACAAAAAAAAGAAACCTAGCCGTGTGACCTTGGGCAAGTTACTTAACCCCAATTGCCTTCCAAAAAGCAAGAATAAATAAATAAATAATAAAATAAAAACAAATTCACAGACCCCAGGTGAAGAACTAATCCCTGAGCTAGGGAGAACAAGAAAGGCTGCCTTGCAGAGGTGGAAACGAGGAAGGAGGGAAGGAAGAGGGCCTATTCAAAGACAAGAAGAGGCAAAAGAGATTAGGGGATAAATAGCTCCCAGATCAGTTTGGCTGGTACCCAGAATAGGAAAGAAATTAATATTAAAAGCTAGAATGTTACTATAGGCTAAAGCCAAATTACAATTTAAATGGGTGGCTGACTTTGTATTTTGTCTAAAAGGTAACAAACAGTCATAAAAGACTTTTTTTGTTAAAGAGGAGACTATCATGATAAAACATATGTATTAATAAGAAAGTCTCTTTGGCAGGCATGTGAAGGAGGGGTAAGAGAATAGAAGCCATAAGACCAGATTAGTAGGCTATTTATTACTTGTACCTTGGACAAATCACTTAACTATTCTAGGATTAAATTTCATTTCTGTTGAAGTAAAGGGATTTAACTAGAGGAGCGGTTCTGAAACTTCTTTGGCTCTGCACCCCTCTATGCTCTGAAAAATTACTGAGGACCCCAAAATGGCTTTGTTTATATGTAGTATACCTGTCAATATTTCCCATATTAGGAATGAAAATTTATGATGAGAATGATGATGATGAAAATATTTGGACCCCCTGAATGCCTTGAAAGGGTATGGGGAGGGGGAATGGAGAGAGAGAGAGAGAGAGAGAGAGAGAGATACCTCCAGGTATATAGACTTTGAAAACAAAGGATTAAATGATCTCTAAAGTTCTTTCCACCTCTAAAAAGATTTGTGAATCTTCAACATTAAAGGGCATGGCCACAACAGTTCTCCACAATTATTAAATGACTAGGTACACCGCCCCCCCATTCTCCTGTCCAAAAATGCCAATAACAACAACAACAACGAAAAAGGCCTGGAGAATATAAGGATGAATAAATACAGTCTCTCACTTTTAAGTGCCTGAAATCTAATGGGGAACAGGGTAAATAGGATATTAGGAAGAATGTGATTAAGGGAAGGAAAAGTGAAACCCAGAAAAAAACCATCTTCTATTCCTTCAATTATTTTTTTGTACCTATTTCTCAGTCTCCCTATCCAGGGGTGGAGAACCTGTGATTTAGAGGCCACATATAGCCCTCTAGGTCCACATCTGGTCCATTTGGATTCAAAGGGCTGCATTTGAGGGCTTGGAAGGCCACAGGCTCCCTAGTCCTGCCCTCTACTATATGCTGCTTAATGAGCAGCTCTTACTCCTATCTCCCTAAAAGTCAGGTCGTGTATGTATGTATGTATAAAAATTTATCTGCCAGTCTTCTTGACTTGGGATGATTTGGACATCAGAGATGAATTAAATCAAAACAAATTTTTACAGTCACTCTGCTCTGAGGACAGCATAGGTCAGGTTGGAGTGCACTATACTGAGTGGAAACTTAAAGGTTATGAAAAAGTGTGCCTGCTCAAAAATATTTTTCTAGACTATAAGAATGAATAAATTTCCTCTTTAGGGATAAATTCTGTTTCTTTAGATCCCAATGAAAATGCAAATACAATACCTAGGGAGTGGTAACTCATGAATTAGTTAGCATCCATGAACAGATAAATTTGTCAGATTAGCTAGCCTTGGAGAATAAACATGGCCTTGGGGTGATAAGATTTAAAACAGGTAAATTTTGGGATAGGAGGAGAAGGTGAGAACCTGGGGAGAGTAGACCCCAGAGTTAGGGGGAAGTGAGAGGTAAATCTGGGAGAGGTGGCTCTCCTAGAAATGTCCTCATCCTCACAAAATGGACAAGGAAGTTAAAAAGGCAGGGCTGGAGCTCAAGGTAAAAAACACCTATTTAAATTGCCCTGCTCTAACTAGCTTTGCCAAGAGGATGAGAGGTAAAATGAAGTTCACTAAGTTTTTATTACAGTAGTAAATGCTGAGACTCTTCCCTTAAATGTGAAGTCACAAAAAAAACCTGGGCACAGTCTTCCAAAACTCACCTGACCCTGTTTAGAATGGCCTCCTTTTTGGTAGGGATTATTCAAAGAATTATTCACTGCTAGTTCCCACTTAACTAGCTTCTTGAGAAGCCCAGAGAGGCCAAACCACTGAAAAGAGGTCACATGAGCATGTTTAAAAACATGCTTACATAACCTTATTTGTTTGTTTCTTTCCAGGCTTTTGCTCCTAATGGCCCAGACCGAATCAAAGCTCAAGGGCCAACATGAAATGGGATTCATGTGAATGAACAGCTCTTCTGCCCTATGCCCTCCCCACCATGACTACTGGTTCAGACTGGAGTTGACCAAGGGATCATGGAGTAGCATTAGATTAGAGTGAGTCTCCCTAGTTCAAACTCAACTATTGAGTCCCAGTTACTCTGCAACTCTGCAAGCCCCTTAGGGGAGAAGGAATATAAAATACTGAATAAACAAACATTTGTTTAGACTCAGTTCCTTACTGAAACACCAATAAACATTCAGGGTAGTTTTGTTGAGAATCTGCAACTCAGACTTTCTCTGTATATGCCTTCAGATGATTATATTATGGGGTCTGGTAGAGCAGGGTGAGTGTTTTTTAGGGACATGAAACTGAAGATGGAAAATTGGCTACTGGCCATAGCAGAGAACATTGAGAAAATTATGCTTCTGTTTTCACTTTTATTCCCAACATAAAGTTTTTGTTTAAGTTTCTAATTTGCTAAAATAAAACCTAAAAGAGAGGATATTGATGGTTTTCTTCAAGTATTTGGAGTACTGTCTTACAGAAGAAAAAAGGGATTACATTTGTTTTGTTGGACCCCGGAGGGCAGAGCCATAACAGTGCACACGTAACAAATTTAAGAAAGGCTCAACTTGACTTGACATAAAAACTTCCTAAAAAATGAAGAGCAGTCCAAAGCAGAATGGCCTGCTTTGAAAGGGAATAAATTCCCCATCACTGAAGGTGATAACCACTTGTCAGAAATTTTGTGGAGGGAATTTTCTGTTCCTAGGATCATAGGCTAGATCATAGGATTTCCAGCTGGAAGGGACTTTTAAGGATCAGATTGTAAATGAGGAAACTGACATCTTGAGAGGTGAAGTTATTCAACCAAAGTCACACAGAAAGATAATTAGACTAGCTCCAATCTAAGAGTATCTTTCTTTCAACGGAAGGTATAGGGTTTTATTGAATTACATCTAAAAAGAGCCTTGCTCTTCACAGTAGGGAACCAATGGTTGGTCAATCCTACCATGGTGAATCACAAAATGATCTCTCTTTACACTTAATTCTTACAGCAATTATTGAGGACAATGTCATTGTCTAAACCATCAACCTAGGTTTTGTCTCCTCAAATAGATACTAAGTTCCTTGAGGCCCAGAGACTATGTTTTACAGCCCCTTACACATAATTCAGAGTCAATATACTTATTTACTAGGGAAGGCCAGGGGCCTGAGAGAGGGGGCATTCATTAAGCACCAACTACATGCCAGGCACAATATTAACCACTTTACAAATATCTAATTTGATTTTTCAAACAATGCTATGGGGTATGTGCTATTATTATACTCATTTTATATTTGATGCTTATTATGGATGAGGAAAGTGAGGCAATTAAAAGTTCGGTGACTTATCCAGGATCACACAACTACTAAGTATCTGAAGCTGTATTTGAACTCAATCTGACACATATCTACTTGTATTAAAGACTACAAATTATGGGCTAATGGGGTACTCTTTACCATGAGGCCCTGCCTAATCCTCTACTTTTAACCCAACCTGGCACTTTATCTTTTCCATTTATCAACCCTGAGATTCACTAGACCAAAACACCCCCTCCCCTGGCTAATAAGCCCCACTTACATGGTTTTTTTTAATTGTTGAGTTCTTTCAGTCACAGCCAACTCTTGTGACCCCATTCCAGAGGTTTTCTTGGCAAACATAACTGGAATGATTTGCCATTTTCTTCTCCAGCACATTTTTCAGATGAGGAAACTGAGGCAAACAGGGTTGGGTGATTTGTCCAGGGTCACACAGCTAATAAGTGTCTGAGGTCATATTTGAACTCAAAAAGATGAGTCTTTCTGACTCCAGGCCCAGTGTTCTATCTACTATGCCATCTACCTGCCCCAATTTATGTTATATATCCCTATTTTAAAATGTAAAGCACCTTGATAAAAAGGGGTTATCTTGCTTTTGTATTTTTGCCTAGCTTTTAACCCAGTACCTGGTATATGGTATGCAAATGCTTAGGAAAAATTTTTGTAGTTATTAATCTGCATTGGTCAAGTCCCTTATACACTGATGAAATTGAAGTCTGTCCTCACCACAAAAGTAAAAAGAAAAATTGTAGCTTAAAATACGTAAAATGAAATCATTATTCCTCTTAAGGTATCACATGCCTCAGAAGCTTATTGGTTATCACAGATCCAGACATACCAATTCATGATCACTTTATTATATATTTATGAGGAATAGATTTACAGTTTCATGCGTAATTTTTTATACTATGTTATGGAAATGCATGTTTTACTCCCTAAATTAAAAATTAAATAGTTTTGTTTAAAAAAGCTAATCCTTCTACCAAGCCTACAGTCTCTCTTCCCAGATCACAAAGACCCTCGAGCCGTACAAAAACAGGATTTTTGGATGCTAATAACTAAAGTCTTTCATTTATGAGTAATGTTCATTAGTCTTTGATTTTATAATTCTTGTGAGGATCACAAAATAAAAAATAAATCCTACCACAGTCCTACTTGACTTTTAATGTATAGCCTAATTTAAAAAGTAACAATTCAGCATTCCTTCCAATGAGTGTCCATAATAAGTATTTTAAAAATTTCAAAAATGTCATCCTTTCCTACTTTCTCCTTTGATAAGCGCTATTACAATATTCTCTCAGCTTCTTTCCCCAGTTCAAATCTTTTTTCTCACTAATCCATCTGCCACACAGCAAACAAAGTGAAATTCCTAAAATATAGGTCACACTCTCTCTAAAAATCTTCCTTGGCTACCTATTTGCCTCTAAGATCCGTATCTGCCTTTCAAAATCTGGCTCCAGTGTTCTATTATGCCCTTCTGATTTTTTATAATCCAGACAAACTGGGCTGTATGCTTTTCTTCCTTCAGGACATTCTGGTTCTCATTTCCATTCCTTTTTACAGGTTGCACCTCAGACCTGGTTGGGCAACAAGGTGGTGCAAAGGATAAGAGTGTTGGGCCTGGAATCAGGAAAACTTATCTTCCTGAGTTCAAATCTGGCCTCAGACAGTTATTAGCTGAGTGACCCCGGGAAAGTCACTTAATGTAGTTTGCTTTCAGTTTCTTCATCTGTAAGATGAACTGGACTTTTTTTGTAGTAGTGAAGAATTGGAAATTGAGGGAATGCCCATCAATTGGGGAATGGTTGAACAAGGTGTGGTATGTGTGTAATGCAATACTACTTTGCTATAAGAAATGATGAGCAGATAGATTTCAAAAAAAACTAGAAAGACTTAAAGACTTAGATGAACTGATATAAAGTGAAGTGAGCAGAACCAGGAAAACATCATACACAGTAAAAGCAAAATTGCATGATGATGGCGTGGCTAGGTGGCGCAGTGAGTAAGAGTGCCGGCCTCGGAGTTGGGATGACCCAAGATCGAATCTGGCCTCAGAAAATGAGCACCCACACATAAATAATGACTAGCCGTGTAACCTTGAGCAAGTTACTTAACCCCAATTGCTCAAAAAAAAAAAATTGCATGATGATCAAGTATGAACAACTTAGTTCTGAAAAAAGTTAAGAATTGACAGTCTGAAGGCAGATTGAAGAATATTGTTTTTCGCTTTCTGTATTTTTGTGTTTTATTTTCCGTTTGGATCTAATTCTTCTTTCACAACATGAATAATATGGTAATATGTTTTGCATGATTGAACAGGTATAACCTATACCAAATTGCTTACTGTCTAAGGGAGAGAAGATAAGGAAGAGAGAGTGATTTTGAACTCAATTAAAAAAAAAAGAAATCTATGTAACTGGAGAAGTAAAATTTTATTTCAACTAAAAAAATGAGCTGGAGAAGGAAATGGCAAACCACCCCAACACAAGTAGAACAACTGAGCAACAACAACCCCACACCTGGAATGGGCCCCCCCCTCACCTTTGCCTCTTAGAATCCCTAGCTTCCTTTTCCTTCAAAGCTCAGCTCAAGTGAATCAAGTCATTCATTCCCAATCCTCCCAACTGCTAGTATCTACCTTCCTACCCCAAAATTATCTCGTGTATTACATATATATTTTTGTTTTTCTTACATGTCTAGTCATGAAAGACGCAGTTAGGTAGCTGGGCCTGAAGTCAAGAAGAACTGAGTTCAAATGCGGCTTTAGACACTTACTGTGTCACCCTGGCAAGTCACTTTTACCCTCTGTTTGCCTTAATCCACCAGAGAAGGAAATGGCAAACCACTCCAGTATCTTGGTCAAGAAAACCCTGTGGACAGCACTGGCATCCTATGATTCACCAGATAATGAATGAAGAGTGGGACACCACTGAATAACAATTGACCGTCAAGGAGCATTTATTAGGCACTCATTATATGCCTGGCACTGGGCTAGCTTAAGTGCTAGGGATACCAACAAAAGTAAAAACAGTACCCATCCTCATGGAGCTCATAGTCTGATGAGGGAGATAGCTAAGAAATGCAAGGTATACAAGATACATACAGAGTGGAGTTTGCCCAAAATTCCTTAAGGGTAGGGATTAATGCGTAAGTTTTTTTGTTTAGTCCTATATCCCTAGGGCTTAGCACTGAGCTTGAACCATAGTTGGAGGTTAATAATTACTTATTCATTAATTTATAAAATTATGGAATAAATAAAATGGATAATAAATTAACAAATAGGTCTGTGAATGACTAAGAATGTAGCTAAGAATGTAGTGCTCAGACACTACTCATTTCTTGAATATATATCCAGAACCCCTTATAGAATCTATGCAACCTCAAGGCTGAAAACAAGATTATTCTATTAAAAGTTCTGTCAAGGGGTGGCTAGGTGGCACAGTGAGTAAGAGCGCCAGCCTCGGAGTTGGGATGACCCGAGATCGAATCTGGCCTCAGAAAATGAGCACCCACACAGAAATAATGACTAGCCGTGTAACCTTGAGCAAGTTACTTAACTCCAATTGCTTAAAAAAAAAAAAAAGTTCTGTCAAAACAAAAAACAAATGCTCTGAGTTTTCAAAGTTATCAGGAATTTCCCAATATTACCAGGGTCACTGGGAATCATAAGTTTCATTTGAATAACTTAAGAGAATCTCAATCTGATCTTTGGAAAATGCAGGGAAAACATATACAATGCTTTATCTGGTCTCAAATAAGTGATTTAAGGTTGCTCAAGCATGGAAATCCTGAGTGATGATTGTTTCAAATTTCCCAACACTACAGGTACTTCAGAGAAGTAAGAAGTTTACGTACTATAGAGAATTTCCTTCCATAAATCAAAGGTTCAACACCCCCTTTCTCCTGCAGTGGCCCACCAAGCTCAAAACCTATAGTAATAAAACACTCTTCTGATAGGAACTCAATAATAGAGCAAACTCTCAGTTATCCAGAGGTTAATTGCCTAGGACCTTTGCTTTCTCTGATTCTCAATCCCATGCCTGCTCTTTGGTCTTTTCTTTACTGCTTAGAAACTCCACCAGAAACTATGCAGAGCTGGAAGAAGGCAAAATGTATCCCTAGCTTTATGCAACAAATGGCCAAAATGATATTTGGTTATCCACAGAAACCCAAAATTGTCTCGTATCTTTTATCCTTTTTCCTTACACTTGGAAGGCATAAAAAGTAAGCCCTTCTCTCCCACAACTGAGTATCCTTCAGCTACCAAGAGTTGGATGCTATTATCTTCGAGGATATAAAAAGAAAAGCAAGACTCCAGAGAACAAGGAACCTACTAGAGAATAAATTTAGAAAACTCTAATCAAACTGTTATAAAAATATATTCAGTGAACAATTGTTAAAATATGGAAATACTGAAGGAATTACGAAGAGAAAATTGGGCCTTGGAAGGAAGCAAAGAATGTGTTGTATGTATTATAGACTAAGAAGAAGGGAAAAGGGCATTCCAGGTGTGGGTGGCAAGGAACAAAGTCAACCTGGGGTGAAAGTGTAAGAACCATGAGAGCCCCAGGCAAAATTGCATAATAGGTCAGTTTTTTTTTCTTCTGTGCCCTCTCACCTTCTTTGGTTATTCAAAGCCTAACTCCATTCTCCGTTCCCCACCCCCCATTCCATTGCTCACTTCCAAATGTTCCAAATTACCTCTCTATAGCACCCCTCCCCACACAATCCCATTCAAAACTTCTCCCAGTTGCAATGGTTTTTAGATTTCAAGCAAGCGAATACAAAATATAGAGAATCCCTACTTTAAGGGATACTTGCCTTTTTTTAAAAAATCAGATAAATAGCTAATTGGTAAAATTAAGGGAGCTCTTTTGGGGGTAAGGGGCCTTCCAGGGACCCTTGAAAGTCTAACTTGTTATTTCTCTATTCAGTAGTTAACAAAAGGCTGGAGACCCTTCCACCAATAAAAAGCCCTTGTTTTAACAAAAAGTAATATAGCAACAATATGTGCACTTATGACTGTAGTTGGGATAAGAGTCCTGAAAGTAAGACCTGGGCTTAAATGCCAGCTGGACAAGTGACTGAATCTCTCTCTAAGCCTTACTTTTCTCATCTTTAAAGGGGTTGGAGGGAGTGGGGGAAATAATAGCAACTATTTCACAGGGCTGATGTGAGAGTAAGATGATTATTCAAATATTCTGTAAACATTAGCCTACAATACAAATATGAAATAAAAAAAATAATAATCCCTATATAAAACAATGTAATGCAGGGCAGCTAGGTGGTGCAGTGAGTAGAGCGCCGGCCCTGGAGTCAGAAGGATCTGAGTTTGGATCCGGCCTCAGACACTTAACACACACAAACAACAACAACAAAAAAACCTAGCTGTGTGACCTTGGGCAAGTTACTTAACCCCAATAGCCCTCCAAAAAGCAAAAAAATAAAAAATAAAACAATGTAATGTTATATCAGGGTATTTCTAAAATATATTCTCTTAGGTATAAATGGGTTCCATGAAAATGTTTTCGGGCTGGGAAAAGGTAGGTGTCATGGAAGAATAGAGAGGAAGAAGCTATTGGATAGCAAATCAAATCCATGTGAACTATGGGATTATGCAGGAGGCTAAAGGTGAGGCCATAGAGTTTGTTGAATTTTCTTTGTGTTACACAGAAACTTAAGGGGAGACCTCTTCAGACCACATGCCTCATGTCATATAACTCATGATGCGTACCCATCTTGTACCCACAGATGAAACATTAGAAGAAATCACCATCTTATTTCATTCATAATTGATCCCCACATTCACTATTTGATCCAAATTTTCTCCATCTTTTCATCCCTTACTCCTCATCTCAAAAATATCCCATGATCCATATAAGTTATGGATTCTATCAATGTATTACAAATTCATAATTATTATTTGACTGTTCATTTAGGAAATTATGGGTCAGGCAACTTGTGTATTTACTAGTTCTCATCATGTCAAGAGAGTGAGTAAAGGAAGGTTCCATAGCACACTGAGTAGGCTCTCTTTGGCAAACTAGGTTGGCAATCATTCTGGGACATTGCCAGTATAGTCTTGTCATTGGATTCTGATGACTCTGCCTCACTTAAATCCAATTCACTCCAAAGTCAAGACGTCATCCTCATGATGGCCTTGGTCGAGAACCAAGGACAAAAACAACAAGGAGGTCATTCTTCCATCTGATTAACTTTCAGTATATGAATGGGGTGGGTTCTTTTTTTTTATGTTTTAGGAAATAAAGACATATAAGAATACTTATTACCAAATTGGGCTCATCTTATTCCTTTTTTTTTCCTACTCAAAGGAAAGGTTGCTAAATGAGATTCTGTCTAGTAGAAGCCCCACAAAACAAACACAAGTGTTGGAGTAAGGTGATTTTATAACCTTGAATAATTCACTTTATCTCTCTATACTTTTGTTTCCTCAACCTTAAAAGGGGGGCATTTACTTGTATTACCTTGTTCATAAAGCTAAAATGAGAACGATTGTCAAATGTTAAATAAAATTGTTAGATGATATTCTATAGTTCAGTAGAGATTACATTTTAAGATAAAATTCTTAGAAAATGACAAATATTCTAAAACTCCTCTATTGTGACCCGATACAGCACCATGAATTGAAACACATGTTTTTGGTTGGTGACAAATAGCTTCTTCCTTTTAGGTTAAAAAGTGTGAACACAGATGCACTGTTAGTGCAGATGTGAATTGTCATAACCACTCTGGAAAGCTATTTGGAACTCTATCCAAAAACTTAAACTGTGCTTGCCTTTTAATCCCCCAAAAGATAAAAATGAAATAGATTATTTCAGAGACTTATATAAACTGAAAAGAGAGTGTAAGGAACAGAACAAGAATAATTTATAGCAAAAACATTGTAAAAATGAACCATTTTTAAAGTTTAAGAACTCTGATAAATGAATTGGTCAAACCTGGTTTGAGAACTAGTTGTTTCCTTAAATTGAATACGCAGAATGACACATATTTTTGGATATGACCAGTGCAGGATTTTTTTTTTTTTGCTTGATTATGCACATTTGTTATAGGGATTTGACTTTGCTTTGCTTTTTTCCCCTAGTGGTGGATAAAGGAAGAGAAATAAGGATACCTGATAACTGAAAAATTTTTAATTTTTTAATTTTTTAATTTTTTAATTTTAATTTAGTTTTTTTTAAGTGCAAGACAGCTTTGAAAATACAGTATAGTTATGACTTTAAGACAGCAACCCAGAGAAGCAATCTCCATCTGATTTATGACTACCACCATGGAAATGTGTTTTTTTAAGAGATAATATACAAAGGATCATTTGATAGCTTTTCTGAAAAATGGCTTCTGCTCTGCTTACTAATGTGGATCTGGGCACAAAGACAAAATCAATAAAGCTAAAACTTTGTATTGTGAATTACAATATATCTCATGAAATAACACTATCAAGATTGCCCCCAAACAAACTAACCTCCACTGGCCTCCACCCAGGCTGATATGTCATCTTCTTTTGCAACCTCCTGTCTTCTACTCTGGGCTTCAGAGTTTGGCACCCCCTGGGTGTTTGCACCCATCAAATGGCTATCTATCCTCAAACTACCTCAACCTAATTTATAGCAATATAGAATTTTGCAAACCTTAAAAAACATTTGAAACTCTGCTTCTACTGGGACGGACAGTATAGGGAGAAACAGAAACACTGCCTAGCCAGCAAGCGCAAGGTCATTTGGCCCTGAAAAATTCATTCTGATAAGAAAAGAAGTGCCCATTGGCTCACATGTGTTCCCCACCCTCCCAACCCCAATTCCTCTTAGGTTCCATTGTACCTGCCTCCGTGCACTCTGGCCCTTGAGGCCTTGTGCCCCTGGAGGGAACATATTTTTTGGTATGTTGGATCTCTCTGATGTTGTAAGGGGAGATGGTCAAGGTTGCAGTTGCTACCAGTACTTATCCCCGTTTGTGCAGTGAATACAATTAGATAGTGAAGGAAGATGCCAAGACCTGAGATGGGTTTTCAGATACATTCTGGTGCTGCCTCTATGGGTCAACAATAGTCAATTCAATTCAACAGGCTTTTATGTGCCAGATAATGTGCTATGGCATAGCACAAAACAAAAACAAAACCAGCAGCTACTTCCAAGGAACTTATATTCTCCTGGAAACGGTGGGAAGGGTGGGGAAGAGAAACACGAACAGTTTGGGGTCAGGGGGAGCAGCAGAGGCTTATTTAAAGAAATAGCACTTCAACAGGATGAAATTTAAATGGAGGTATGATGACACCAAGGGTGGGTAAGTAAGGAGACAGAGCATTCTAGAATATGCAAGGACAACCTTACATAGGTACTAAGATAGGAGATGGAACTGTCACACAAAGAGGACAGCAAGTAGACAGATGTGGCTACAATGGAGAGGATGGGCTGGAAAATAGTGGAAAATAAACTTAGATAGTTGGACATCAGGTTGGGAAGGGGTTGAAATGCCAAGAATAGAGGCTTATATTTCATCTGAGAAGCAGTAGACAGTCACTGAACCTCCTTTAAGCTATGAGTGGCACAGTCAGACCTGTGGTTAAGAATACTGATTTTTCAGTTTGTGGACAATGGATCAGAAGGAGGTGGTGGTGGGGAGACAAATTGGGTAGTTACTGTATTAGGGGGGAAAAAGGAATAGATGGGAAAGACTGGATATGGAACGTAGTGTTGGGCATGAGGATGAGAAAGAATGAGAGGTGGATAAGGATAAGTTCAAAGTCAATAAGTATTTATTAATCACCCACTACGTATGGGCCAGGTACTACGATACACAAACAAAAGACAATCCTTGCCCTCAAGGGTCTCACAGTCTAGTGGAAGAGACAACAAGCAAATAATTATGTATAAACAATTATATAGGATAAATAGAAAATAATTAAACTAGAATTAAAAAGTATTGGAAAAGGCTTCCTGTAGAAGGTGGGATTTTAGGTGGGACTTGAAGGAAGAAACCAGAGAAGACAGGGGGTGTAGATGACTGGTGCCCTCCTCAGACATAGGGGAGGTAGGAAGGGGGCTGGGGTGACAGTAAAAGATCATTTCTGTTTCCCACATGTCGAGGTTAAGATGTCTATGGGATATCTAGTTGGAAATGTTCAATAAGTAATTGGTGATGGCTGATGAGAGCTCAGGAGAAAAATAAAGGTTAGAAATGGAGGTCTTGGAGTTATCTGCATTAAGATGAACTGGACCAATGAGAGCTGAAGAGATCACCTAGAAAGAGTGTGTCCAGAGAAGACAAGAAGGTCTAGTACAGAGCCCTAGAAATCTTTTCATTTAAGTAGAGTCTTGGTTGAGACTATGTTACTTCTATTCCTTCCTTTCCTCTATTACCAGAGTCTATGATTGTTCTATACACACTAGGTGTTTAATAAATGTTGATTAACAGAAGTCTACCTTAATACATTCAAACTGAGTTCAAGGGAACAACTGCTTTCCTCATCCTGTACTGGGAGCAAAAGAATACATTTTATTTAGGGGATTTAAAGTACATTTTCCCTATACTTTCACAGCTCTTTTAAGATTTAAAAAATAAAACAAAACCCATTATAGTCAGGTGGCACAGTATTGTTTTGGACTTGAAGTCAGGGAAGACCAAAGGTCAATTCCCACCATAGACACTACTGTATGTTATTATACCTCTCTGGATCTCAGTTTCCTCATGTGTGACAGT
Organism: Gymnobelideus leadbeateri; assembly: GCA_011680675.1. Classification (NCBI taxonomy): domain Eukaryota; kingdom Metazoa; phylum Chordata; class Mammalia; order Diprotodontia; family Petauridae; genus Gymnobelideus; species Gymnobelideus leadbeateri. The sequence continues at coordinate 196,633 of WOXC01012085.1, read as the reverse complement.
GTTAGAGTCAATGTCCCCCAAAATTCCTTTCAAGTTTAAATCTATGATGCAATAGGGTCATGAGACTTCCATTAGTTACAAAAGCATAAACAATCTATCACCAAGCTTTTACAAAATCCAAAATCTGATTGAGGCAAGGGTTCTTAAACCAGAATCTATAAGCTTATTTTTTAAAAAATTGTTAACTATATTTCAATTAAATTGACTTACCTTTCAATACTGTGTTTTTTCATTTTTGCACTTAAAAACATTATTCTGAGAAGGTATCCATTAGGCTTCACCAGGCTGCCAAGAGGGAGCTATGGCCCACAAAAAGGGTTAAGAATGTCAGTCTTAAGAAGGGAGAGACTGACCTCTGCTAAAGACCTCTGAGATAATGTTAAGTCCCCTTACCTTTCTTCCTGCACAGTATATTATACTCATTTGCGTTATTCTAGGTCTAAGTGTTAGAAAGCCAAATGCTTTCTAAACTCACCTATTAACACAGCACTGTCCTTCTGTTCCTTATGTGTTCACTTTCTGAAACTGATCCAAAGAATGCAGGGCCACTGAATTATGCTTCATTCAATACAATACAATCAGTTTCAGTTCTGGCTAAGATACTAATCACAATCTTTGTCCTAGCTGTTTGCTATCTACAGGACAGGAATGATGGATGACCTATAAGTAATACCAGAGATAGGAACTTCCTAAATTGTGGGAATGCCTGAAATTGTAGAAGCTAGCAGTCATTCTAAGAAACACATTATTGGCGAACTAAATAGGTCCTCAGCACCCAGTGAAAAACCAGAGAGATAAAAAAGTTATGTGAGGCAGCCTGCTATAATGAGAGTTTGGGGTCTGGTCAGAGCTCAGCTATCAACTGGATTTTGAGATGACCTCTTAGGTCCCCCTTAGCTCTAAAACATGTATAATATTTAGTTCTACGGAAATAGCTGAAGTGGCCATTCTAATAGCCGGCCAGATTAGACCATCATTTCTATGAAAAATAAAAATTTCCTTCTTTCTCATTTCTTTCCGCTGCTGTTTTCAAAAAATCTGTCTTACTTCAAGTGTTTGCCTCCCTTATGTGTTTTTTCCATGTTAAAAAAAAATTAAGTGGAATAAATTTCAGACTTAAAAGAAGAAGGAATGTGGCCAAACAAGAAATCAAACACTCTGAATTTCCTCTTTATCCCAAGCCTTGTGATACTCTGGAATTTTCTTTTCTCTTTTTAGCAAAAATGACAATTTGATTGGGCAGGTACAACCCAACTTTGCTATAACTGGGTAAAAGAACTGACAAGAACTACAGACATGATTCTTCCACAGATTTCCTAGTTTCATTTTATTAGCATCTTTTCTTTCTGTAACCTGACCTAGGTCCAGTTTTCTGGGTTTTTTTCACTATCTGTTCTAACTACATTAATATTAGTTTAATTACTATTGTTCCATATGCAAATGAAATGAAATGCAGATTAGTGTAATATACATACTCACAAATACCACACATACTCCCCCACAGAGATAGATGGATAGAGATGTACATATATATATTACACACATGTGGAAAATGCAATTTAATGGACGATTTCTGGAAGATGTTAAAGGAAAATGTTAATGTGTCTAAGGACTTATCTTCTCTTATCTCTAATCACCTGTAGGAGTTCCCTGAACCCTTCTTAGTAGAGGGGGAGAAGAAGGTAAGCACAAGTTTGTCATCCATAGAAATGCTTTCGTCTGGCTTTGGAATCATGAGAATTCAGTCCAATTGGATTTGTGGGAGTCATCCAACTTTGACAGTCCCACTTGATACATTTATATGGCAACATTAAAAAGCAGTATAGTATAGAGAAAACCATATTCATTCATTCAATGACCATGAATAGGCAACAAACTACTCAGAGAACAGTACGATACAAAGATATAGAAGGTAGGGTGTCACTGTCCTTTTGAGAGAGTAGTTGGTCTAGCTTGCTTTTCTTTTACTGTCCTTTCTCCTTCTGTCACATACATGCTCATTTCATCTAACTTTCTATCATTCATGTCTTATGTACATAAATACTTCTGCAGAGAACCTCAGAATAATAACCTCATAGACTCATTGTATGTATGGATGGTCTGATGGAGGTGGAAGGTCCAAAAGAAGTCTGACTAGAAGATGTAGTTGAATGACACCCAAACAGAAGATCTAGAGGGGTGAAATGCTCTCTTACTGGAGGGCAAGAGACACCACAATCTGAGTCTACATAAGAGGTCTCCAACTAATCCACCATGGACAAGAAAATAAAGCAAACTCAATTAATTAACTTGTAGCAAACATTTGTGGTGTTTAATAGAACACTGTGAAGATAGATGCTAAGGAAGACAAACTTCGGAGTTAAACTCATTTTACTTTTCCATTTCTGAGCAAAATTACAAGTTGCCATTTTAAAAAATGGACTGTGAAATACTGTCCTTTTTTTAATGGACACCACAGTCTAGTTAGTTCTGCTATGTTAAGGCCTCTACATGAATCAATCATGAACTATTGGCCCATGTGTGACAAGGACCTGATGTTTTGGAAGTCGTTCTGATTCTCCTGTTAGCTTTTTTTTTGGCATCAGATAAAATGACATCTTTCCTATACCACTCATTTTGGTTTTAATTAATTTCTCTATCATAACTACTTCATGTATTTATCCTATTCTGTACAATTATAAATTAATCAAGGGTGGGAAAAGTGTTTTTGGTGTTTTCCCCTACCTCCCCATAGCACCAAGAATAGTGCTAATACAAAGTAGATATTCACTGAATATTCAGTTAAGGAGTAAGTAAAACCACACTAAATGTTTGAATGAATCTGGAGAGTCCTCTAAACAGGGTTTTGTGCCTGATTTTTTAAAAACAAAACATTACCTATACTCAGAAATTGAGAGATGAGTGTGATTCTTATAGAAGTTCTTTCTCAATAACCATCTTTGAGCAACTCTTCCAATTTATTGGATAGTACTGAAAACCTGGCTTAACCAGTTAGACTGCTTAAACTTTCAAATGCCCTTCAACGAGAAATCCCAAGAAAAACAGAAGTAACTCTGTGTTTGCCTGGAAAGAATGTCCAGAGATTATATGGATTTTTTTTCCCTCAGATTCATTAATTATGTCTTTTTTGATTCACTCAGGCACGTAATTCACTAAAGCACATAATCACCCCTACCCCAAATTTTCACTTAGATTGTGATCTTTTGAGAATTGATACCATCCAATGATAATGCTTGATTTTATCTACAAAGTAAACCAGAAATCCAGATGAATTGTGTTTCTTTTCATATTAAAAAAGGTGAGGATAAACAAAATAATCAAGAAACATGAATAGTGGTCTAACTAATAAATGATCTAACTGGATGAGCCCCTTGCCTTGGTGTAGTGGAAGGAATACTGAATTTAAGTCAGAGGATATAGTCGGTTCCACAATGGAAAAGTCCTAAAAATGGATGCCAAATGACACTGCTGGGCTAAACAGCTTTGAAGTCTCTAACAAGTTTTACTTGGGATCATTAAATAAATACTTCTTCCATGTGACTGATCTAATTAAGATTTTATTCCAACAAATCTTTGTTTGCAAAAGCAAGGAAGTTAAGGGGATTAGGTGTTTCCCCGTTAGTCAAACTAAGAAACAGACATGCTGCTGTTCATTTAAAAATATGCTAACCAGGGGCGGCTAGGTGGTGCAGTGAGTAGAGCGCAGGCCCTGTAATCAGAAGGACTTGAGTTCGGATCCAGCCTCAGACAACTTAATGCATACACAAACAAAAACCTAGCCGTGTGACCTTGGGCAAGTTACTTAACCCCAATTGCCCTCCAAAAAGCAAATAAATAAATAAATAAATTAAAAAAAATTAAAAATGCTAACCAGTTGGAGTTGAACGATGTTGGTGCTAAACCCCATGGTACCCCTTTTTTTCATGACTGATATCAAGACAACAAAAGATACACTATTTTGACTAATTATTATGCTTTCTAAAGCGTTACATAGTTGGAGTAAGAATGTAACAAAAATATCAGTGCACATACAAATACATGATTTTAACTTCCTTTGAACTTCGACAAAGAATCTAGATTTTTTAAAAGAACATACAAAATATAACCACACATATACATCAGGTAGCTAAACTCTCCTTACCTGGTCCCACAAACAAATGAGCAGACTTGCTTGATTTTCAGGAGAAACCATAAATGCTGGTGTGCTTCTATTTCAGAGCAAAACTCCAGCCTGTTTCAACCTTTGTATTTTTCAATTCAAGTAAAACAAAACCCAAGCAACATCATAAAACTTAGGTGGTTTCAGCACATGATCAAATATAACAAATGTGCTGCTAATATTAACAGAGACCTTGAAAAGTTTACACAATAGTAGTTATCGGTAACTCATACCTACTTAGAACAGTGTAAGGTCATTAATTCTGCTAAGCAAGGACAGAACAGGCATTGCTCCACATTCTTAGATACAGCATGGAGAGGCCCTCACCTTCTGGAAGTGCTTTGAAATCACTACTTTCTACACTATCAAGTCACTGCAAGTCATGGCACTACCCTCCTGATGTCACAGTCCTCTTCAGAGAATGAAAGACAACAACTACTTCTCTTCCTTTCCTTAATTTATACACCTCTTCAAGAAAGATGACAGTAGAAAAAAACCCCACTGGTTCCAAGTTCAAATCCTGCTGTGACACTAACTACCTCTGTGTGACCTTGGCAAACCACCTAAGGTTATGCAAAAAATTAGACCCTTTCCAGCTCTAAATCTATGACCCTGTGAAATCAACTCAACAAGTATTTCTTGAGTTCAGTCATTTAAATTCTCAGCATAAACTGCTTTAGACCTTTAGCTGATACAAGACATCTAAGGCAAGGTCCTGAGTTAACAAAGCTTTTGGTGCAGTTTGGCTGAAGTACACAAGTGAAATTTATTAGAATGAGAGATTATATAATCAAACGAGAAATCTCAAATCTCAAACAGAGCACTAGGAGTGGAGTTAAGGAAGACTTGAATTCAAATGAAGCCTGAAACACTTACTACCTCTCTCTGACTGCCCTGAGGTAACTCCCTATTAGTATTAAGTCATATCAATTACAGCTCAGCATTGGGAGTTTCCATTTGAAGAGTTCTCTACACTGAGAAATCTCAAGTCCAAATCAAACACCAAAAATTGAACCTTTTTCACTCATTTGTTGTCCAGAGAAAGTTTTGTAACATTAGAGAGAATTTTGTAAGATGCCATATATTTATTAGCTATAAGGGTTATCACATATCTTACTGCATTAGACCAAGAGCTCCTGGAGCTTAGGAGCTATCTTTTACTTTTCTTCATTTCCATCTCTTAGCACAGTCTCTGGCACATAGAAAGTGCTTGATAAAGGTTTACTCATCGATTGACTGACTGAATGACTTATCTTCTCTATTGAGAAGACCCTAAAATAAACCTTAGAACCATGTAGCTCTGTGCTCAAATTCCACCTCTCATCCTGTAGCCCCTGGGGAAGTCACTTCCCTGGCCCAAGACCAAAAACAGAAGAGGAGGTATAGCTTTTCACTGGGAACTGACCTATATTGGTGGAAGTTGGTTTCCTGCTCTGAGTTTCCTAATTCAAATGAAATCACAGGTCCCAGCCCTATTCCTACTAGACTATGTTGTTCTATTGGACTGAAATTAGGTCAATCTTTACATTTTTTTCTCCCTGACTCTTTTTGACTCTCTATCCATCTGAGGCAGTGGATACAGGAGCCAAAAAACCTAAGCTCCCCTTCTCCCCACCACCCAATCAGAGCACCTACGTTCAAACCTGGTTTAAGACATTATTAGCCATTATGACCCTCGGTAAGTCACTTAAACTTTCTGTCTCAGTTTCACATCTCTCAAAATGAGGATAACAGTAGCCTCCACCTCCCAAGGTTGTTATGAAGATCAAATGAGATAATATTTTGAGTTTTCTTGGCAGAGATACTCTTATTATTAGATTGGTTTGCCATTTCTGTCTCCAACTCATTTTACAGATGAGCAAACTGAGGCAAACAGAATTTCAACTCAGGTCTTCCTGAATCCAGTCCTGGCACTCTATCCATTGCACCACCTAGCTGTCTCTATAGAGTTTTAGGCCAACATGTTCAAAGGCTATGGTCAATAAACTGAAGCTGTGCTATGCAAAATATTGGGCTTTGACTGGGCTTTATACTGATTTCAGGGAGACAAGCTTAATGGGAGGAAGTAGTTTCCAGGTGGTGCTAAAAAAGATCAGACTATAAACTACCCCACCACACACTCCCCTGCTCACACAGGCCACCCTTTTCTGATTACCTTTTTCTTTTAAGTTCATGTTGGGAGGTAGAGGTAGGGGTTCAGAGGGCTCTAAGAAAGGCGGCAGATATGAAATTCTGCTGCTATCATGATGAATGAGGACATGGAAGCCCGAAAAAGAGAAATGATTTATCTAAGAAACCCAGATCTGGGATTTGACTCCAAATCCAGTGTTCACTACACTGCTGTGCCCCCTTTGCACCTTTAAGTCTAGTAAGGACTAGACTTAGCTTTACATAAACAAGAATTTGATAATCTAATGTGCAGGCTTCCAAGTTAGATCAATTAGCATTTATTTAGAGCCTACTATATGCCAGGGGGCAGCTAGATAGCAAATGGATAGCGCACTGGGCTTGGAATCAGGAAGACTCATCTTTCTAAGTTCAAATCCTGTCTCAGACACTTACTAGTTGTGTGTTGACTTAACCCTCTTTGCTTCAGTCTTCCTCATCTGTAAAATGAGCTGGAGAAGGAAGTAGCAAATCACTCCAGTAACTTTGTTGAGAAAACTCCAAATGGGATTGGGACTGAAAAGCAACAAAAATATCCCAGGCACTGTGCTAACTGCATAAGACATAAAGAAAAGCAAAACAGTCCTGCCCTCAAGTAGTTCACATTCTTTCAAAGGAGATATATAAATAACTAGGTACATTCAAGACAGATAGAGTAGATGGAGATAATCTGATAGGAGCGGGCACTAGGGTAGGGAACTGAGGGGACAAGGAAAGGCCTCTAGCAGAAGGCGGTATTTGAAGAGTCTAGAAGGCAGCCAGGAAAACCAAGGGCCAGTGGTGAGGGAGCAGGGCATCCTAGGCATGGGGATGGCCACACCATCTGATAGACAAAGAGAGGAGACTGAAAGAGATGAGGGTATGAAGGCTCTAGTGCTTTGGAGGTTATAAAACGGATTTGGAGGTTAATATGGAGCCACTGGTACTCAGTGAGCAAAGAGGTGATATAGTTCTACATTTTAGAAAAATCACCTTGGTGAGTGATAGATTGGAACTGGGGAAGAGAGCCTTGAGGGTGAGATACAACTTCAGACAGTCCAGACAGGGAGTAGCACTTCTCCTCCATTGGATATATATGGGGTGAAGGTAAGGAAGGAATTGGTAATGGCAGCTGGCTTGTGAGTGTAAGTAATAGGGAGGAAAGTTAGGAATGGACATGCTGGGGGTGGGATGGAAAAGAAAATGAACTTTAGTTTTGGATGTGTTGAGTCTAAAATTTCTATAAGAATTTGGAACTCAAAAAAAATTTTAAATGATGTTAATTCTTTTTACGTGTAATTGGGGGAAAATAAAATTATAATAAAAACCATAAATAAAAATAAAATATTAGATTAAAAATATGTCTATGGTAATTCAGTTCTAGATGTCCAAGAAAGATAGAATGAAATATTCTTGATGCATACATTTGGATAGGGTATCCTATAGAGCTGGTCCATCAACATCCAGTAATTTGAATAGAACATTACAGACAGTGGAATGGGCCTAGACTGGACAGAAAGGAGAGGCAATGTTTTTAATAAACTAAAACTTATCCCTAAAATGGGGGCCCATATGCTTAATCTCAACATTCCCTCTCCCTGCATAGTATTCTGGTGTGAGTCACTCCACCTTCTCTGGTATCTTTTCATTTTGGGGATGTGAAAAGTAGGTTGGATGAGGAAACTGAGGCCCAGAGAAACTGGGGCCTAGAACTGTAGTAACTTGCATAAGATGGAACACACAGTTAGGAGCAGAAGTGGGCTAAAATAATAAAAATATTGGGTTTATCAGGAAGATTTGGGTTTTAGCCTTTGCCTCAATACTGTGTGACCTTCATTCAACAACAACCTTCACTTCATTGGGCCACAGGACTAGATGATCTCTTTAGGCCCCTCCCAAGTCTAAATCTAAGATCCTACAAATCAAGATGAAAACCCTGGTTTCCTGACTTTCAGACCCATTATTGTTTCTTATATATCATGAAGCTTTGGAACAGTTTAGCAAAATGATCCTTACCACATGCTGGTGTGTACAAATATTTGCCATGCATTCTGTGACTTTCGTACAGCCTACGTGTATGTAGCTCAGATGTGTAAAATTACAAAGGGGACACACAGCCCAGTATTTTTCCTTCTACCTATTCTAATGTTGCTATGCAGGGCAACATCTGTTAGAGTGGGAAGCAGTCTCAGACCCTTATCTGAAAACCAGCAAATCTAATGAGAAAGGGGTAGAGCCAAGAAAAAGAATGCCAAGAAAGGCCAAGGTCAGGCCTCAGGTAAATAGGCCATGGCCACAAGGTTCAGCTGGGGGTGGCTGGAAGGAAAATCAGATAATCAAAAAAGGGTTGGTCAACAGACTCAGCAAAAAAAAAAGACTCATACTTCCTTGAGTCACATTAAAGGAGAGCCAAAGCATTTATCAGACAGGCAGCTTCCTAATTTCAACCTCAAATCTTCCCTCACCCACACATGATTTATTTCTTCAGTTAACCTGCATAATTTAAGATGTCATAGCCTGAAGCCCAATTATAATGGTGACCTTTCTTTGCATACCCAGCACTTGCCTGGCAAAATGGAGAGAATAATATTAATAATAAAAGCTAACACTTTTTTTTGACAGTGCTTACTATGTGCCAGGTATTGTGTGTTAAATACTTTACAATCATTCTCTCATTTGACCCTCACAACCAACCTGCCATGTTAGGCACATACTCTAATTATCCCCATTTTACAGATGAGGAAACTGAGGCAAAGAGAGCTGTTTTAGAGTGGATTTGAACTCAGGTCTTCCAGACTCCTAGGGACAGCCCACCCAGCTGCATAGATGTTAGGCTCTTAATATGTACTGACTGACACCCCCTCCAAAAGAAAGAAAAAGTTCTCCTATTCAATAATGCTAAGTTGAATTCACAAAGTACAAATCCTATCTCAGACACTTACTAGTTGTGTGTTGACTTAACCCTCTTTGCTTCAGTCTTCCTCATCTGTAAAACACTCAGAGAACAATGGAAGGGAAAACAGAATCACAAAACAAATCCCAGAATGGAAATAGAACATAATGGAAAGTTCTTTGTTTTCAGAGAAAGGTGGTGATAATAGGGCATTCTCAAAAGGGATCTTCATTAATCAATTGTAGTAATATACATTATAGTGCTAGTCTCACACACATAAAATACCCAACTCAATTTTCACTCTCTACTATGAAGATATGATTTCTCCAAGTAGCTTCCAATAGTAGAAAAAGCACTGGGTGTAAATGCTGTCTCTGCTACCGAGCAACTGTGTGACCTTGAGAGGCTACAGAGCAGAAGGCTGGACTTTGGGACCCCAGGCAAGTTGATCTTTTGGTTTCCTTTTCTATAAAATGAGATCATTGGACTCCATTGTCTCTAAGGTTCCTTCCACTCTAAATCTATGACCCTGTGACTTCTCTGGGGCAGGATTCAAACCCTTATTACAGGTCCAGCACCTTGTCGACTGCGCCCAAAGTTTTGTTTTTAACAAGGGTCAGTCATAGCAAAGCCCAAACCGACACTCCAGAGACTAATGCTTTATAGTTCATAAATGTCCCACTCTGCTATGCGTCCTTCTTGATCAGGTTTACATTGCTGACTCACATTTATCTTGGATTCTGTTAAGAACTCCAGATTTTGTTGTGACTGTACTTAGGAAAAGTGTTTATATTCTCCTAAAGCAATGGTTCTTAACTTAAGGTTTCTCAGCTTGTTGTTGTTTTTTTTTAATTGATAACTATTCCAATAACTGTTTTCTTTTGTAATCCTATGTATTTTATTTTGCACATTTAAAAATATTATTTTGGGGGGCGGAGCCAAGATGGCGGAGTAGAAACAGCTCTTCCAAGCCTCTCTGCCCCCAGATTCTCCACAAACTATGTAAAAAAGGACTCTGAAAATCTTCTGGAGCCCCAGCACCCACAGAACGACACAGACAAGCTAACCTCCCGCTGAGGACAGCCCAGCACCCTGCAGGAAGGACCAGCGCAGTGGTCTGGGAGCCGGCAGCACGCAGAGCGCAGGAGCCGAGCCGAGCCCAGGACCTGGGCTCCACGTGAGCCGAGGTTTTAGCCCCAGGGGGGCAGGGCCAGCAGCCGGCTGGAGGAACCCCAGAACACCAGGAACTGTGGAGATTCCAGAATTATCAACATAGACTTGCCTAGGACAAAGTAAGAGGTTAGTGTCCTATGGACTTTGGGACCTGTATTTGGGGAATGCGTCAGCTCCCTCCCCTGGGGGCTAGAAGCCACTGAGGAGACACGCCATTTTGTAGTTTTCAGAGGCATTTCCGGCTCCCAGCCTACAAATCGTGGGGAGATCCAGCGATCAGTCTTGGGGGGTAATCGCTCTTGCTTTAACCTCCCTGGATCTGGATTGTGATCTAGGGTGGAAGTTGTGGGTGGGTTTACAGCTTGCCAGAAACGGAAGTTGCCCCCCACACGTTTGGGACGAAAATTCCTCTATCTGGCCTTAAAGCCATAGTGTGGCAACAAGCCCAAAAGTCAAGCAATTAAGTGGCAACATGCCAAGGCAAAGGAAACAGAAAAATGCAACCCTAGACTCCTATTTTGGGGGCATAGAGCGGGAAAAGGACTGTGAGGTCAGAAGTCCTGCTCCAAAAGCCCCAGGGGAAAACATGAGTGGGTTGCAGGCCATAGAGGACCTTAAGAAGGACTTTAAAAATCAAATAAGAGAAGTGGAGGAAAAATTAGAAAGAGAAATGAGAAGGATGCAGGAAAAGTATGAAATGAGGGTCAACAGCCTGACTGAGGAAAACAACACCTTAAAAAATAGACTAGCTCAAATGGCAAAGGAGGCCCAAAAGGGCAATGAGGAGAAGAATGCCTTAAAAAGTCGAATTTGCCAGATGGAAAAAGAATCTCAAAAGTTCACTGAGGAGATTCATTCCTTCAGAGTTAGACTGGAGCAAATGGAAGCTAGTGACTTTATGAGAAATCAAGATGCTGTTAAGCAGATCCAAACAAACGAAAGATTAGAAGGCAATGTGAAATATCTCATGGGAAAAACCACTGACCTGGAGAATAGATTCAGGAGAGACAATTTAAAAATTATTGGACTACCTGAAAGCCATGATCAAGGAAAGAACCTAGAAATCACCCTTCATCAAGAAATTCTCAAGGAAAACTGCCCTGATGTTTTAGATCCAGAGGGCAAAATAGAGGTTGAAAGAATCCACCAATCACCTCCTGAAAAAGATCCCAAAAAGAAAACTCCCGGAAATATTATAGCCAGGTTCCAGAATCCCCAGATCAAGGAGAAAATACTACAAGCAGCCAGGAAAAAACAATTTCAATATTGTGGAAACACAATCAGAATAGCCCAGGACCTGGCAGCTTCTACACTGAGGGATAGAAGGGCATGGAATATGATATTCCAGAGGGCAAAAGAGCTGGGAATGAACCCAAGGGTCACCTACCTCAGCAAAACTGAGTATCTTGTTTCAGGGGAAAATATGGTCATTCAGTGGAATAGAGGACTTTCAAGCATTCTTGAGGAAAAAACCAGAGTTGAATAGAAAATTTGACATCAAGACATAAGAAGGAAGAGATGCCTGAGAAGGTAATCAGGAAAAGAAATCAAAAGGAACTTATCAAAGTTGAACTATTTACATTCCTATATGGAAAAGCAATAAGTGTGACTGATGATATCTTTCTCACTATGAAAATAATGGAATAAGGGTGTGTGGTCATATGAATACATATGTGAATGTGTGTGTATATGGTTACAGTTATATATGGATAGAGGGCATATGTTGATTTTGTTGGGAAGGGAGAGTACTCAAGGGATGAAATTATGAGGTGAGAGAGGAAAGTGGCAAGAGGAGATGGGGAGAGACATGGTAGGGTAAACTATCTCATGTAGGGAAGTGGGTGCAAAGGAGGGGGAGAATAAGGAAGGCTAAAAAGGCAAAACCACATTCACATTGAATTTGGTTCAGGGAGAAAATGACATACATACTAAATGGGATATCTCAACCTGCAGCAGGATAGGGGGAAGGGGGAATGAGAGGAGGGATGATGGATGGGAGGCATCCTTGGGGTGAGGGGAGGTTGGAAGTACCCACTATAGAAGAGGGACAGGATTATGTAGGGAATGGACCAGGTGGGGGGTGGGATGAGTGGGAGGGAATTATAAGCAGCCTTGTACAATATATCTACTATGACAATGTTTTGCATAGCTAGACATGTACAACATATACTGAATTACTTATATCCCCAGAAGGAATGGGTGACAAGGGAGGAAGGAAATGGATCTGAAATTCAAGGTCGTAACATTAAATGTTTCAAATATATATATAAATACTATTATTAATACTCTTTTGCCTATAATTGGGAGATAAGATGTGCAGGCATTGGGACACAAGATTCATCTTCCTCTAATGGAAAAGTCGATGGGGGTATGGGAGAAGGTATGGGAGAGAGCAGATTGGAGGAAGCGATATCTTGTGGGACTGCTATTCTGGGAGGTTGGGTAGGGGAATAATGGGGGGAAAATGATTGTAACTCAAAATCTGGCAGAAATGAATGATGTAAAACAGAAATTAATAAAGTATTTGTTTAAAAAAAAATATTATTTTGAGAAGGGAAATGTCAGTTTCAAATTGTCAAAGGGGTCTATAACACCAAAATGAAGAACCCCAGTTCTAGTGAACCTTTCCATTTTTATTGACTTCTTTCCTTTTATACAACTTTTAAGGTTATATTTTAAATCTAAATTAGGTTTACCAAAGACCTAGTACATTTGGCATCATCTGGCAAACTTCACTTTATGTTTCAGTATTTCAAAAATATGTAATTCTGTGGGTGTGGCTAATTCCTGAGAATACAGATCCCAATCCCTCAGTGACCAAAAAATTCATTACCCTGAGGCCAATCTGATGATGAGTCTCTCTAGAATTTGGGCAGGCTGGTCTTCAGAAGACAGACATAATCCATCATTGGGTCTAACTCAAGAGATTTTCCAGCCTGGTAAGACCTGCCAGAGCTTGCACTCTGTTGGCATAGTCTTTGAGAACATTAAATAGTTGTTATCCAATGAGTATACTTCATGCATAAACACATTAAATAGTGTCTGGCCTGAAACCCATTGATACATAGCTCCAGGCCGAACTGAAACACTGAAAGTTTCACTCAACCCTTCATGTATTTCTTTTTAAAGTCCACTTTTTTAATAATTCAAAACGTGAATAATACTTCTGCCAGAAAATCTCCCCTTTTTGACAGAATTACATAATAGAAGAGGATGAAGTCAGCATGTTCTGCTCCAGTCAGTGAGACTCCTTTTGATGAACATGGTGGTGAGAGCAGTTGCATAAGACCTCTCCATTTGGCTTGTTCTCAGCAGTTCTGAAGATGGCACGTTCCATCATCTATTTCAGCTTTCCCACCGATTTATCACCTTAGTGTGGGGGTGACATTGAGGTGAAGTGGAAGAAGCCAAGTCAGACTCACCATTTATGAAATGTGTTCTAGTGCCCTCCAATCGGAGAGCTGAATGGAAAATCAAGAGGTATTTTTGTTCGTAACTAATTTGATCAGAAAATATTTCTGGAGCCATGCTCACAGTAGTTAAGGTAAAGGTAAAGTATTACACAGTCAGTATTCCCTGATCTATAGAACTTTACAATCTAGCTGGGGAGCTACCTGGGCAGTCAGATAAATGGCACATAGAGTTCTGGACCTGGAGGCAAAAAGACCTAAGTTCAAATTCAGCATTAGACACTTACTAGCCCAGAATCTGGTCAAATTACTGAACCTCTGCTCCCATCTATAAAATAAGAATAATAATAATAGCTCCTACCTCCCAGGGTTGTTATGAGGTTAAGTAAGATAATATTTGTAAAGAGCTTTGCATCCCTTAAAGTGCTAGCTGTTACTATTACCATTAGACATGTACACAGTTAACGCACACACAAACAAAAACCTAACCGTGTGACCTTGGGCAAGTTACTTAACCCCAATTGCCCTCAAAGAAAAAACAAACAAACAACAACAACAACAAAAAAGACATGTACACAGGCAGAATAAAGTAACCACAAAAAAATACAATGATAAACTACCTCAAGGTAACATAACTTAAGTGCAAAATACATATAGATGTATATGTATCTGTATGTATCTTTAAACAAGAAATCTCCTCGGAGCCAAGATGGCAGAGTAGAAACAGCATGCCCAAGGCACTCTCCCCCCCAGATCACCTCCAAACTATGTAAAAGGGGACTCTGAACAACATCTGGAGCCCCAGCACCCACAGAACGACACGGAGAAGCTAACCTCCCACTGAGGACAGCCCAGCAGCCCTGCAGGAAGGACCAGCACAGTGCTCTGGGAGCTGGCAGCGTTGCGTGCACCGCCTGAGTTGAGGTTTTAGCCCCAGGGCGGCCAGGCCAGCAGCCGGTTGGAGGGACCCCAGAACAACGACAGCTGTGGTGATTCCAGAATTACCAACATACACATGCCTAGGACAAAGTGAGAGGTTAGTGCCCTATGGACTTTGGGACCAGTATTTGGGGAATGCGTTGGCTTCCTCCCCTGGGGGCTAGAAGCCGCTGAAGAGACATGCCATTTTGTAGTTTTCAGTGGCAGCTCCAGCTCCTGGCCTGCGAACTGTAGGGAGATCCAGCGATCAGTCTTGGGGGGCAATCACTCTTGCTTTAACCTCCCTGGATCTGGATTATGATCTGGGGTGGAGGTCGTAGGTGGGTTTCCAGCTTGCCAGAAACGGAAGTTGTCCCCCCACACATTCGGGACAGAAGCTTCCCTGTCTGGTGGCAGAGCCATACTGTGGCAACAAGCCCAAAAGTCAAGTAATTAAGTGGCAACATGCCAAGGCAAAGGAAACAAATTAAACAGAAAAACACAACCTTAGACTCCTACTTTGGGGGCAAAGAGGATTGAAGCATAGAACAGGAGGACTGTGAGGTCAGAAATCCTGCACCAAAAGCCCCAAAGGAAAACATGAGCAGGTTACAGGCCGTAGAGGACTTTAAGAAGGACTTTAAAAATCAAATAAGAGAAGTGGAGGAAAAATTGGGAAGAGGAATGAGAAGGATGCAGGAAAAGTATGAAATGAGGGTCAACAGCCTGACTGAGGAAAACAACACCTTAAAAAATAGACTAACTCAAATGGCAAAGGAGGCCCAAAAGAGCAATGAGGAGAGGGGAGGCTAGGTGGCGCAGTGAGTAGAGCGTCGGCCCTGGAGTCAGAAGGACCTGAGTTCGGATCCGGCCTCAGACACTTAACACACACAAACAAAAACCTAGCTGTGTGACCTTGGGCAAGTTACTTAACCCCAATAGCCCTCCAAAACAAAACAAACAAAAAAAAAAGGGCAATGAGGAGAAGAATGCCTTAAAAAGTTGAATTTGCCAGATGGAAAAAGAATCTCAAAAGTTCACTGACGAGATTCATTCCTTCAGAGTTAGACTGGAGCAAATGGAAGCTAAAACTTTATGAGAAATCAAGATGCTGTTAAGCAGATCCAAACGAAAGATTAGAAGGCAATCTGAAATATCTCATGGGAAAAACCACTGACCTGGAAAATAGATCCAGGAGAGACAAAAACTGCCCCGATGTTTTAGATCCAGAGGGCAAAAGAGAGGTTGAAAGAATCCACCAATCACCTCCTGAAAAAGACCCCCAAAAGAAAATTCCCAGGAATATTATAGCCAGGTTCCAGAATCCCCAGATCAAGGAGAAAATACTACAAGCAGCCAGGAAGAAACAATTTCAATATTGTGGAAACACAATCAGAATAGCACAGGACCTGGCAGCTTCTACACTGAGGGATGAAAGGGCATGGAATATGATATTCCAGAGGGCAAAAGAGCTAGGACTGAACCCAAGGGTCACCTACCCAGCAAAACTGAGTATTTTGTTTCAGAGGAAAATATGGTCATTCAGTGGAATAGAGGACTTTCAAGCATTCTTGAGGAAAAAACCAGAATTGAATAGGAAATTTGACATCCAGACACAAGAAGGAAGAGATGCCTGAGAAGGTAATCAGGGAAAAGAAATCAAAAGGAACTTATCAAAGTTGAACTATTTATATTCCTATATGGAAAAGCAATAACTGTGACTGATGATATCTTTCTCATTATGAAAATAATGGAAAAAGGTTGTGTGGTCATATGAATACATATGTGAATTGTGTATATATGGTTACAGTTATATATGGATAGAGGACATAGGTTGAATTTGTTGGGAAGGGAGAATACTCAAGGGATGAAATTATGAGGTGAGAGAGGAAAGTGGCAAGAGGAGATGGGGAGAGACAGGGTAGAGTAAACTATCCCATGTAGAAGAAGCAAGGGGAAGTGGTTGCAAAGGAGGGGGAGAATAAGGAAGGCTAAAAAGGCAAAAACACATTCACATTGAATTTGGTTCAGGGAGAAAATGACATACATACTAAATGGGATATCTCAACCTGCAGCAGGATAGGGGGAAGGGGGATGAGAGGAGGGATGATGGATGGGAGGGCATCCTTGGGGGAGGGGAGGTTGGAAGTACCCACTATAGAAGAGGGACAGGATCATGTAGGGAATGGACCAGGTGGGGGTGGGATGAGTGAGAGGGAATTATAAGCAGCCTTGTACAATATATCTACTATGATAATGTTTTGCATAGCTAGACATGTACAACATATACTGAATTACTTATCCCCCCAGAGGGAATGGGTGACAAGGGAGGAAGGAAATGGATCTGAAATTCGAGGTCGTAACATTAAATGTTTCAAATATATATAAATACCATTATTAATACTCTTTTGCTTATAATTGGGAGATAAGATGTGCAGGCATTGGGACACAAAGATTCACCTTCCTCTAATGGAAAAGTCGAAGGGGGTATGGGAGAAGATATGGGAAAGAGCAGATTGGAGGAAGCGATAACTTGCGGGACTGCTATTCTGGGAGGGTGGATAGGGGGAAAACAGGGGGAAAAATAATTGTAACTCAAAATCTGGCAGAAATGAATGATGTAAAACAAGTTAATAAAGCATTTGTTTAAACAAGAAATCTTCAATTTCTTCAAAATCTTCAGGACAGTTCAATTCAAAAAAGAAACTGTAAAAATTCAATCACCCACAATCTACGTGGCCAGATCAAATCATTTCTCAGTAATCTCAAAGCTAATAATAATTAAAATCCTTGAAGAGTATGTTTCTTTATCAACAGCTACATTTTGTCAGGGCAGCTAGGTGGCACAGTGGATAGAGCACTCACTGGGACTGGAGTCAAAAAGAAGTGAGTTCAAATCTAACCTTAGATACTTTACTAACTGTGTGACCCTGGGCAAGTCACATAACTCTGCCTCAGTTTCCTCCTCTGTAGAACGAGTTGGAGAAGGAAACAGCAAACCACACCAAGAAAACTCCAAATGAGGTTACAAAGAGTTGGACACAGCTTAACAACAGTAACATTTTGTTAGTGTTCAATCAATACTCTCAATAACAATATGTATTACTTTGATACATAAGGTCATATATAAAATCAGTTTGGATATTAATACTGTTCTTCCTGTTACAAAAAGATGTGATACATGGTAGAGGAGAACAAAAGAGATAGAAAGAAAAGTTACATGCAAACTGTTGTTATCGAGAAAAGAACTCTTCTTAAATGTTTATTTAATGCCCTTTCTAATCTGACTTCAATGTATTCAGTTCTATTTCTCCTTTATACATTCTACAATTCCAAAGGGACCTAAGACACCAAAATCACAGCCTCTATACTCCCTTATGAACTTTGTACTCTGAGAATTCTTAGCTTCCTTTAGGGCTCAGCTCAAAGACCACTTTCTTCATGAAGCCTGCCATGATTACCGCCTAAGCTTGTTAGAGTTCCCTCCTTCAGTTTACCTTATATTTATTTATCAGGGTAAATGCTGTATTTTCCCACCCAACAACAATCCATGAAATAAACTTCCATGAAGGATAGGACTCTATATTTTTATAGGTATTTCAAGTGCCCAATACAGAATATGTATATTTGTTGAATTAGGGTACTTTTCCATGATATCAAAATAACTTATTTGACACTTCACTTTGCTCCAACTGAAACCTGCTAAATAGAAACAAAGATAGTCTGTTTTTTTCTCTTTCTGCTAATAGGCTAAGCATTTAATCCTATAACATATTTTTACAGGGTCTCCTTCTGCTCTCTCACTATCTGGCCTATCTCACTCCCCCCTACAGAAGCAATTCCCAACCTTCCATTCTCTCTTTAAGCATCCTACACAGCCCTGCCTTCCCCCAGCAATCTCAGGTGAGGACCTGGTCTCTTGACTGAGAAAAATTAAGGCCATTCAAAGAGAGCTCCCTTTGATCTCACCTTCTCACCACCAAAAACCCTCTAGACATTACCCCCACTCTTGTCCTTCCATCCTCCAGTTGCTGATAATGAAGAGGTTCTATTTCCCTCTACAGGTGCCCTTGATATGGAGATGCATCTTTTCTGGTTGACTGACACCCCCCATCTGTCCCCTCCATCATCCTCTCTAATCTTTAGTCTCTCCTTATCTACAAATTCCTTCTCTATGGCCTTCAAATACACACGTTACCTCCATCATCCAAAAAAACTTTTCATTTGACTCAGTTATCAAGGTTATCCTCCTAAATCTCACCTCCCTTTCTCCCTTAAAAAAACAGTCTATACTCCTAGCTTCCACTTAATCTCCTCTCACTCTTTAACCCTTTACAATTTGGTTTCTAATCTCACTAAACTGTAAACTGCTCCCTCCAAAGTTAACGAATTTGCTGAATTTTTGGGGTTTCCCTCCCTCTGTACCCATCTTTCTCAAGCTCTGTGGTGTATTTGACACTGCTGACCATACTCTCCTCTTGTTTTTGTGATTCTACTTTCTGGTTTCTCCTTCTCACTGTGCATATCATTAAGGCAAGCAAGGTGGGAAAGTGGAGATAGTGCCAGGCCTGAAGGCAAAAAGACTCATCTTCCTGAGTTCAGACCCTGGGCAAGTCACTTAACACTCATTTTCCTCAGTTTCCTCATGTGTAGAATGACCTATAGAAAGAAATGGCAAACCACTCCAGTATCTCTGCCAAGAAAATCCTAAATTGGGTCGCAAAAAGTTAAACTCATCTGAAAAATGCCTGCCTGAGCAACAATTGAGCATGATCCCCAGGATTCTATCTTAGTCTCTCTTCTCTCTCTTCACTTGGTAACTTCACCAGCTCCCATGGATTTAATCTATGCAGATAACTCATAGACCCATAGCTCTAAACTCAATGTCCCTCCCTGGAGCCTCAGCCCTGATTCAACAAGTGTCTTCCCTATTGGATATTTCAAACTAGATGTGGAGACAGTATCAAATTTAGCCTGACTAAAGCAGAATTCATAATCTTCCCCTCCCCTTCCTCATCAACTCATACAATCACCACCTTCCATCACTTCTGGATCAAACAGAGTAAGCCTCTAACTGTTGTCTCTATTTGTCTACAATTCAACCATTCTCCTCCACCTAACTGTCAAAGTGATTTTCCTTAAGTGAAGAAACCACTTCCCCATTCAATAATATCTCCATTGGCTGCCTAAAGTTTGTTTTTTCTGTTTTATGTATATTTTCAGGGAATTAGGGGAAGATTTATACAAAACATTTCTTTTCTATTTCTAACCTTTTGCTTAATTCCAACTTGTATAGCACTTTAAAGTTTCCAACCTTATAACAACTCAAGGAAACAGGTAATAGCAATATTATCCACATTTACAGATAAGTAAAGTGAGTTGTGACTTGCCCAAAGATCATAAGGACCTGAGGTAGAGTAATAGCTAAGGTTTCCTGATTCCCAGTCTAGTACTCTTACCCACCATACAGTTAATCTTTGCAGAAAAGTACCAGAGTATACCCAGAAGATCAAATGTGTGACTGACCTTTGATATTGCTAGGGAAAACAGTAATATCTCAGCTTCTAAATGACGCAGTGCCTATATTTTAGAAGTACAGGGATTTAAAGATTACAAATGTCATTCATCTCTGTAGGCAAAAATGTTGATTCAGGCTAACAAGGATAATTTAAACAAAACTCACCAGTTCTATATCTATGCTACATCTAAACACCTAAATTGAAATTGACAAGTAAGGTAATTACCCCATTGGGAAATGGAGAAAAATTGGAAGGGAAATGTAGAACTATTTTGGCTTTTTGGAGGCATGGATGGGGAATGTGAATAAACACAGAGTTATACTGATCATATTTAAAAGATAATTCACCCTATGTGTAATGTGTAAGCAAAATCAAAAAGGGATAGATTCTAAGATGTCCTTCTCTGCCCCCCAAAACTATGAAAACAAAGACGGGGAGGTATATATACCCATTGGTTCAAGATCCTTTAAAGAAAGGGGTGCAAAAGAAAGCTCAAGCTTTGATTTCTGTTAAAGGTTAAGAGATAAAGGCCAAGGAAAAGGGAAAGAACAAGAGGAAAAGAAACTACAGTAAAGCATGAGTTCCCTAGTCAGCTGCTCTTCTGAGGATATGGAAAAGGGAAAGAAAAAGCCAAAGCCTTAAGGAGCTTTCAATTTTCTTGCTTCTTAGTCTTAGACTCAGAGTGAAAAGAAAGAACCCCAAATGAATGCTTATTTATTTTTTCAGGCTTAGTTCTAAAATCAGAATTTACAGTAGATAGCTAATACCACCAAAAGTATGCGTCCAATAAAAGCCTCACTTATTTTCTCTTTTTTATCTAAAAATAATTTGCCCCAAAATGTTCCTATAATTTCATTAACCAAGAACAATGAAATCTGAGAAAAAGAGGATTAATGTCTATCACCTAAAGCAAAGTACCCAGAGCAGCTCCACCTACCCACCAACACACTGCTAAGTGCTGCCTCAACCAAACTGAAATGGAATTGGGAAATGCAGGGATCCTTAGATGTACAGAATAATGGCCTCCAGTTTCTATCTGAATCTGACATCACCCACCTAAAGGATTTCTGGATTTCTTCTGTGTGTTTAAGCATTTTCAGTCTCCCTACTTACCAGTTTCTCTATTAACTCCATGACCAAGGAGCTAACATGGACTCCATACAATGTGGGCTCTTTTTTCACTTTCTTTTTTTTTTTTTAAGGCAGGAGCTGCACTAAGTCCCCAGCCTCTGCTTTGTGGAAATTCTTCAGTGTATTACTGCAGAGCAGGGTGGTGTGACAAGGATAAAGAGATTAAAAATAATTTCAGTTAACTCCTTCAAGCTAAAGTAGGCAGAAAACAACTCAACTAAAGGCTGTCATAATTCTTTATGGAAAGTTCGGTACATGTAGGAGATTTATAGTATGCAAAAAAAAAAGGAATTAAAAATTAATTTGGGGTCTTTAAAGATAAATTGATATTAATAGCTCATTTTTAATATTACCTAAATTCCCCTTCTATATCCTCCTTTCCCTCTCCCCGTGATCTAGTCCATAACAGATTAAGGGAGAGAGGAAGAGAAAATAAGCAGCAAAACCAATCAACACACCAAAAATCCCACAAATCTAACAATATGTTTAATGTTTCACTCCCACAGACCTCCTATCCCCGCCAAGGGCTGGGGGTCAGGGGGATATTTCCTCTCTTCCCTAGAACAAAGCTTTTTTTTTTTCTTTTTAATTTTGCAACATTCATTTCTGGTTATTTTCTCCAAAAATGCCATTTTTAAAAAAAACAGTGAGGTAAATGTAGCTGGTTTTGTGAACTAGCAAAAATGATGAACATAGTAGGATAAGAAATTAAGGCTTGAAATGTTATCCAGCAATTGCTTCTGGGGTATCAGGACCTTTGGGGGGGGGGTCTCCACTCCCTCATTTGTGTTTCTCCCAGCCTCCCATCCTCCCCAGTATGTACTCCCCAGTAACCCTTTAGGCTATAAATGTGTCATAGTAGGTACTACTTCTGTTGCAGCTGTCAATCTAACAAATTCAGTGTCTGGACTTAAAGGACTGTAACACTAATACGCTTATTACCTTCATTAACAATATCATCAAATAATTAGTGCTGTGCTATATAATTCAATGACTCATTATAAGAATTTAATAGAGTATGTGAATAATTGTGTCTATCCTCATATGGTACTCTTAATAGAGACACACACAAAGATGGATAAAATGGCATTCAGCAGGTTGTCTTTCAAATCCTGGTAACTTGAAACCTCCTTTAACCCAACAAAGTTGTCACCAGCTCATGCTGAATAAAGGAGGAAGTGACTGCTATTTTCCAAGATCTTGAGGGTTGTCATGTGAAAGAGAGAGCAGACTTTTTCTGGGTTGCTCTAGAGTAGAAGTTGGATTTGGATCAGGATATGACAAGTAGAACTGTCCTATATCAAACACATCTTCCTATCATTGGAAGTGTTCAAAATGAGGCAGGCTGAAGGACCAAGGATTACCCCTCCAAGGAATTAATGCATGAAATTCAGCAGGAGGCTGATTGGTCCAGATGATCTTTAACCATCCCATCCAACTCAAAGATTCTCATCATCCACATGCATCCACACAAAAGCTTTATATCACAGGAGTTAACTATTCATATGAGTTATCCATCAAACCAACTATAATAAACCAAAGTTCTACAAAAAGACAGAGGTCAAGATTTTAAATGCCAAAATAACGTAAGTTCTCCCTAGGAACTCTTGGAGAACAATTAACATTCTTTGACTTCCTTTGTACCCTCAGGCTTAGTACCTGGTGCATAGTGGGTACTTAATAAATGCCAGTTGAGTGATTTACCTGTTTTCCACTAATCTTATTGAGGTAAAGAGAGATCTTCAGCATTAGCGAGAAGAGGCAAAAAAACTGCTTTTTGGTTCAACTTTAGTATTAATAATTATTCTTTCATTATTATATTATATTCATAATTAAGTTGTAATAGTAACAATGGGTAATGTTTATACAACACATCTTGGTTACAAAGTGTTTTTGTTTTATCCAGGTGGGTTGCTTATTATTTACCAGTATTTCTTTCACAAATGAGGAACCAAGTTTAGAGATTTAGTACTGATACTAGCCCCAAACCAACTCTTTTGACTCCAAGATATTTCCATTACTCCAATCTGCCTTGAGAAGTTTAAACCATTAGTCAAGAAAACTTCCATTTAACCTACAATTTTAGAGAATTTTCTTTTATTGTCTTATCAACAAATATTTCAATCTACAAAGCAGAACAAAAAAGGCTGATATATGAAACGGAACTGGTTTATTTTTATAAGTTTACACAATAGTAACAAAATAGCTGTTTCTGTCACCTTTTGAAATTTATTTTTTTCAGTACCTACAGATTTTTTTTTTTACTACCTTTTACTCACAAAAATTCGGTTCACTTATATTAGCAGGTTAAAAGGTCCCTTGGAACTACAAGAGCAAAATACACACAATAATTTCTGAAGGCAGAATTAGTTATATAAAAACTAAGGACAAGGGCAACAGGAAGGAGGATAGTATATTAACTATACCATTAGCCTCGATGATTGATTTTTATTAAAACTGGGTAATCTCTTCAGTATTTGGTATTTTGTTAGTAACTGGTATTTTGTTAGTGTGCAGAGTTACACTATCAATTAATAACAGCTGATGTTTGCACATTGGTTCTTTTAAGGTTTGCAAAGGCTTTTTTGCCCATTTAACCTTGACAATAGCTCTCTACAATTATTATCCAAGCTTTACAGGCAGAAAACATTGACTTAAGAGAGGTTAAATTAACTTGCCTAGGGCATGCAGAGCTACTAAGATTCTGGGGCAGCATTCAAACCCAGATCCTCCTGACAACAAAATGGTCCCTCTTGGTCACCCTGCCACACTGATTCTCACAGGAGCAACTGAGGACAAATGCTTGTTCTAGAGAGAAGCAGGTTTGAGAAGTATTTTTAGTCTTCATTCATTCCAGGATTTAATCAATGTAGGTAAAGCAGATCTGCTTATCACAACAGATCCACACCCTAGCTCAAAGAAACAATCAAGTCTGATAAGGACAGACTTCATGCTTTTTCTCAATGGCCAAACCCTTATATAGTATTAAGGCTGTTTTTCAGTGTGACCCCATAGTGACTCAAAGACCATTAATGCACCAGGCCAGGCCCTTCCAACCAGAGGGCCTCATCTTCCCATGTCAGGTCTTTGAGCATTTTAATATAGTCCATGGCATTTTAATACAGTTCTTGGCAAAGATACTGGAACAGTATGCTATTTCCTTCTCCGATTAAGTGATTTGACCAGCTAATAAGTGTTTGAGGTCAAATTTGAACTCTGGTCTTTTTGACTGCAGGCCCAGTGCTCGATCCTGAGCCACCAAGTATTAATACTAGTCTACAAAAACAACATGAAAAGCCCATTCTGTTGCTATTCAAATAGAAATAAGCTTATAGACTCAGGTTGGGTTTTTTTTTCCCCTACTGTCAAATAGACTAGTTGATGCCAGGCAAACATGCAAATTCTCAACTTCAGAGGTTGCTGTAACACTAATTATTCTAACTCTGAAAATCAGCTCTTTGCCAAACCATGTGTTGTTAGAGTAGTGTTAACATCTAAAGACTCAAATTCCTGCCTGGGGTTTTGGTAAGGGCATGTTGTATAATGACTAAAAGTAACATACAGCCCACAAACGTAGACAAACTTTAAAAAAAGAAAGAAGTTGCACATTCCTTAGAGCCATCTTACTCTAATTCTATACCATCAGCAGCCATGATTAAATTAGAAGACTTGGAAAAATAAAATGTAAAACAAAATGAGCCACCAGTAGAATCAGACTTTCATTTCTATAAACTCATCTATTTCCTCTCTGCTATGGAAAGCAGATGCAGAAAAACTGAAATTACCAATTAAAAATTATATGTGCACTGGTCCTTTCTAATGATCTCAGCATTATTATTTTTCATTTCAGTTTGTTTCATGGTAAAGTAGCTCTAAGACCAATTAAACCGAGCCATATAAATTTGCTTGTTGCTTGGCCATTTCAGTTGTGTCCTACTCTTTGTGACCCCATTCGAGGTTTTCTTGGCAAAGATACTGGAATGGTTTACTGCTTCTTTCTCCAGCTCATTTTACAGATGAGGAAATGGAGGCCAACAGGGTTAAGGGACTTGCCCAGGGTCACCTAGCTACTAAGTGAGGCCAGATTTTAACTCAATTATTTCTAGCTCCAGTTCCAGAACTCTTATTCACTGTACCACCTCGATGCCCCAGCCACATAAATCAGGACCTCCCAAAGTCTGAATTTGTGATCATTCAAAGAGGTTAGACTAAAGTTTGCTTTAGCATTATGTCTGTATTTATTGGCTAAACAAAACTATGTAATGTGAATGCACACATATTCAACTCAATTCAATAAAGGTTTGTTGTTATTATTAAGCATTATTGACATTATTTAAGCACCTGCTATGTAAAAAAGCAATGTGCTAGGTCCTAGGGATATAAAAGACAAACAGAAACATTCTCTTTCTTAGATATATGAAAAAATCCTACCCTCAGGCAGCTTACATCCTACTTATGGAAATGCCCAACATTATCTGTGTGTATATGGATATGTGTATGTCTATATCTATGTCTATGTCGATGTCTATGTGTACATATAATCTCCACTTGGATGCTTTGATATATCATCCTAGTGTGAACTCGACTGTTCTTTTAGACTATGCCAACAAAAAAGAAAACACAGAAAGTTGCTGAATTTTAACAGATAGGAGAAAAAAGGCATAAAACAGAAACACATTTTCCTTGTTTGTTTTTGTCAATTATTTGGTTCTTCTATTTATTTAAATGTTGAATTTTATGTAAGATTATGCTCCTTTTTTATCTACTTGTTTCTTTTGATGGTTATTAAGTTTAAAGTACAAGCACTGGCAGATCTCTCCTAAATGAGAAGTTTTCCGAGTATGGGGCCTGACTGTATGGGGTCTGTCATCCAGGACCAGTCTTGCTAAGCTCAGAGATGCTCATGACCACAATATTAGTAAGTGATGAATTTTTATAGCTGTAGTCAAAACCATAGCACATGAATTGTCCATTAAGGTGTGGAGGCATTGTCACTTTCATAAGTGGAGATAATGCAAATCCCAAGAGAGTCCTGGATTTCTTGATCTATCCATGGATAATTACGGTGGGGTATGGAAGAATATTTTGCCACAGAAAAGAAATTACTTGAAGATAGATAGGAAACACAAGGATAATGTGGCCCTTCTCTAGGTAGAGAAGTATTAACAGAGGGATTCCTTGGGAATTAAAGCTGAAACTGCCTTTATTTTCCCCAAGATGAAATCTTCAAACATTACTGAGAACAAACAAGAATTTTTTTTTAACTAGGTTAGTTTGGTGAGCCAATATCAATATGAAATTATTTATAGTATTTGATATGATGTTAAGTACAATGTGCATTTATATTAGGGTGAAAGAATCCAAACTATATATACAAAAAGATGGTCTTTGAAACTACTATTTACAATTTAATAGAAGCATCTATAGATTTCCATAGAGTAAGGATTCTGAACCTGGAGTTCATAGAACCTTTCTCCCTAGGAGCTAAGAACATATTTGAGGTGAGGGAGTCTGTGAACTTGAATGGAAAAAAAAAAAATTCATCTTTATTTTCACTTCAAACTTAAAGTTAGCATTTCCTTTAAGTATAAATTTTAAAAAACAGCCATTATAAGAAGGGGTCCATTGGTTTAACCAAACTGCCAAAGGGGTCCATAAAAAAAAAAAAAGGCAAAGAATTCCCGCTATAGACTATCTTCCAAAGGGAAGAGCCTTTATTACATTCTCGTGGCCCAAAATGTCAACAAAATAATCACTACTGTCAAGACAGGCTTTGAAAACATGGCAGAAAACATCTTATCATGCAAACCAATTCACTGAAACAAGTATTTAATATTGTGAGATCCTTAAGAGACTTTCTTTTACCTTTCTTTGAATCCCTAATGCTATGCTTTAATTATGATGACTGGCAAACAGTAGACACTTAATAAATGTTTATTGGCTTACTATGTATAAAGCAAATGCATTAGGCACTAGGGATACAAAAACTTTCTCACCCTCAAAGGACTCCTGTACTACTGGACAGATAAATGCAACAGATAAGCATATGATTTTTTTTGAGAATTTTTTTTAAAAAATAGTACTAATAAGTAGGGAGATCAAGAAAGTGTTGCCTAGGATTTTTTTAACTTGGGATTGGTAAACTTAATTTTTTTTATAACTGCATTTCGGTGTAATTTTTAAATATATTATGATCTCAAGTATGCATCTTATAAATACATAATAATCTTACATATCTTATGCATTTAAAAATGTTATTCTGAGAAGGGGTTTTCAAAGGCTTTGCTGTACTACCAAAGTGGCCCTTAACACAAAAAAGGATTAAAACTTCTGTCCTGGAAGGTGACACATGGACAGAGCCTTGAAGGAAGTCAGGATTCCAGCCTAGCTTTATCCAAAACAATGGCGCAAAGCCACCAATACTTTTAGCAGTCTTCTTCTCTCAAAAAAAAGATATAACTGAGCAACAGAAGATTAAGAGAAAGGCAATTAAAATGATTTGGTATATGGAGGGGCTTTCTTATTAATGCAGTTTTTAAAATTAAACTACAGTATAGCAAGATACTGAAATGGAATAGAATCAAAACTTTAAAACCATGAAGGTAATAACACTTGCATCTTCAAAGAAATTTCAGAACTAACAGAAAAGTACAACTAGCTTGCACAGGAGGTAATACAATTAAGGAACTCTTCACTCAAAAGGCATACCAGATAAAAGTATAGATAGATCCAATTAAGGTTTTAATAAATTCACTGTGTTCTGTAATAGGTAGGAAAGTAAAATGCCTAACTTACCTACCTTCAGTGACTGTTGAAGGGTGCAATGAATGGACCCAGTCAGGAAGATTTGCATTTAAATCCTGCCTTACATGCCTACTTGCTATATGATGTTGAGCAAATTATTGAGCCATTTAACCAACCAGGGCCTTAGTTTTCTCATCTATAAAATTAAAGTATTATAGATTCAATGGCCATCTAGGTCCAGTTTTCATTAAATGTCCTTATTTTCTACAAAATGCCCTTTGATATCTATAGGGCTAGATGATTATCCTTGATGTATTTATAATATTATTTGTAGAATTTAATTATTAACAAATATAGTTATTAATGAATAAATGTAATATATTAATACATATAAATTATAATATTAAACATTTATATTATTCTGATATAAATTATTCTATGATTGTATTCACAGGTAATATTAAATATTTGTAATATTATTATTATGATATAAATTATTCTATGATTGTATTCACAGGTGAGTCTCATCTTTTATCTCACAAAAAGATAAAAATCTATCCCTTCTCTAGCTTATTAATTAGTGACTATTAATTTTTTATAAGAACACCAAGTAAATGCACTCCTTCCTTCCTACCTATTAAGACTCCCTAGCTTCCTGCAAGACTCAACTCAGGAGAAGCCTGTCCAATGATCATTCCCTTCTGAAATTACCCATCAAATATGTTAAATCTTCTCCTTTCCCTCTCCCATAAAAGGTCAGCTCCTTGAGGGTACAGGTTTTCATTTTATCTCAGTGTGTCCAGTTCAGTGTTTTGCATAATAAACCTTAGTCAGATTAGTGCTTAGCAAATTGGCCAGTCTCCTGGTACACCTTGCTTTTTCTACCTATGCGCATCTATGGACCCTCAGTTGTAACCACCATCCAGTGATTTGTTCCATACACCAGTTTTTCTACGTTGTTGCCAATGGCCATAGAACAGTAACGTCAAATTAGCTGTTTTGATTTTATAGCACTTTCCTCTTAAATGGTACAAAGCCCTGTTTAGGTATTCTAAGTAAACCTAATGAACAGAATTGATCAATTATCAAACTCACTGTTCTATATAACTTTCCATTTCAGTTTTGAGAGCTTCCTCTGTTGAGTTGAGAAAGGTCTCCAACAGTTTTCCATAATTATATATTATATATTAATATATAACTGATTCCATTCAATAGTTCTTTTTTTGTTTGTTTTCTTTTTTGTTTTGAGGCAATGGGTATTAAGTGACTTGCCCAGGGTCACACAGTGTCTAAGGTCACATTTGAACTCTGATCTTTCTGATTCCAGGGCCAGTACTCTATCCACTGCACCACCTAGCTGCCCCTCCAATTAATAGTTCAATGAGTGATTTGGAGAAAGGCATTGAAAAAAAATACCAAGTAAGTGCACTGGATGACAGACTAGACACCCAAAAGATCTCAGGCAAGTAAGAAAGATAGATCAAACAAAAATTTTTTTAAATTATACAAATATGAGGTAGATGAGACACGGCTTAATAGTTCACAGGGGAAAAAAGTTTTCATTAATGGGAAATGAATAGGGTTATGTGAAAATAGAGGCAAAAAAAAAGTCACACCACAACCAACTACCCATATATACCTGCTAAAACAGTTAACAGAGTATATCCTGTATTATTGGATCATGGATTCAGAGTGGGGTGGGGCCTGAGAGGTCATTGAGTCGAACTTCTCATTTTAAATATGGGGAAAGTGAGGCTCAGGGAGGTCAGGTGACTTGCCCAGTCACAAAACTCCTAAATGCCAGAGGTAGGATTTGAAGTTAGGCATTGCTAACTTAAGACTTCCTGGCTGTTTCTAGACTCAGGTTCCAGCACCCTCTCCACTCTGCTGTGAGTGTGATATACACAGAGGGACTGAGAATATAGCAAGCAGACCTGTGATTTCATTAGTAATAGGAACTCCCTTGGTGAGGAAACTCTGCCAATACAGGAAAGCTCCTTTCTTGTAGCTTAGAATCTTAAGGAGCTGCCTCGAGCAACTGATGTCAGGAACTTGCAAGGGGTCACAGGCAGACAGAACTTGAACTAGGCCTTGGTGGCTTGGAGGCCAGCCAGTTCTCTATCTACTACTGTCATCACAGATTTCATTATTAGAGAAAGTATGCAGAGTACAGACAAGTTTAGGATCCTTGAGCTGGAATAGTGGAATTGCTTATAAAACCACATAAATTTATATCCCCTCCCTATCCTTGGCACCCTGGCAGTTTTTCCCACTTGGGATAACATCTAAGTAATAGATATTAACCAAATTTCAGTGTCCTCACTGTATAAACATATTTCAGAGTTAAGGGACTTAGAATAGAGATTTAAGGGACCTTTTATATAGATGATAGCAAAAAAGGCCCTGAAGGATTATCTTCTCAAACCAGCTCATTTTGCAGATGAAGAAACCAAGGCCTAGAGAGACAAAGTAGTTACTCATCCAGGGTTTTAAATATATATAGCAACACTGCCAAAGAAGAGTTGTTTGGGATCTTAGCTCAGAGCTCTCTTCCATTGAAAACAAGGCCTAAATTTACTATTTCACCTTAAGAATTTAAGATGAGGACAACTATAAATTCAAAAGAAAGTTCAACAGTCAGGTCCCAGAGACACCTTCTTTCTTTTGCCCTCCAAGCAGCCCTTGGATTCTTACAAAAAATATATAGTCAAATCCTTAGTCACCAAAGTATCCTCCCTTCCTAAAAATGGAGGCTAAATGTGAAGTCTCCAGGGCCCACAAATACTTGAGGAAACAAACTGTTTATATGCAAAACCAGGGTGAGCCAGTGATGAGTTCATCATTCAGCCCAATGAAACAACTTCTTTACACCTTTGAAAGCCTAAACATATCAGTAAAAACTCCGAGTTGGGTGTTTACCTGGTTATATTTATAAACTATTTTCCTGTGAAACTACCCTGCTTACTCAGGAGTGTGTTCCTTCTCCCGCTCACTGAAAATCACTTCCTTAGAGCTAAATGTTTCCATTGTCTCTATCTGAAGTCCACCAACCCCTCTTGCCAAAAGTGAAAAAATGCTTTTAATTGTTTTAGAGCACAGAAAATTGAAAGGTGACTGTACCTAACATTTTAAGAAGATAAATTTAGAGTGGCTCCCTTTTGAAAATTCAAGCTTTGCATGAATATTTTCTTTTGGGGGAAAGTCCCCATTTGGTTAACTGCAAGGGCAGGGCATAGGGTGGGCTGGTGGGGTTCATTGTCATTTTTAATATGTCAGTGGAAAATTTTCCTAACTACTTGAATATATCTTTTTCTTTTTTTTTTCAGAGGGTGGAAGGCAATGCAATTGGGGTTAAGTGACTTGCCCAAGGTCACATGGGTAGTATGTGTTAAGTGTCTGAGGCCTAATTTGAACTCAGGTCCTCCTGACTCCAGAGCCGGTGCTCTATTCACTGCACCACCTAGCCGCCCCTTTTTCTTTTTCTTTTCGTTGAGGCATTTGGGCTTAAAACACTTGCCCAAGTTTACAGGGCTAGTAAGAGTCTGAGGCTGGATCTGAACTCAAGTCCTCCTGACTCCAGGGCCAGGGATCTATCCAATGTGCCACCTCTTAAGTATGTTTTGATTGGCTTAGTGGCTAGGCTTTGATAGCTTTGAGAGTGAACAGTATAAATCAAGTTTGCTACCAACATGAATGAGACTTTTAACACATTTTTCAAAGGGTAAATTTTAAGTAAGGACACACCTATATAAAGTATAGACATTCAGAGAAAAATATTTGTTAAGATTATACATATAGGTATAGACAACAAAGAAAGATCCAACCCATTTTAAAAGAAACATTTATATACATATACATACACACTCATATACAGAGACATATTCAATTCCACTTTAGATACACATGTGATTTGTGGGAAATCCAAGTTTTTCATTACATAAAACATTAATTCTTAAAATATTGCTTTATAATTCTGGCTGAATAATTTTGCAGGTAATACATTCCACTTACATTATTTTCCATTTTATAACATACTAGTATAGCTATTTTATCTTGGTATTGTGGGATATCTACAAAGGACTTTTATTCTCTATATATCTAGATGCACATTTACAAAGAAGCGAGAAAAAAGTTAAAATGTGAAATGTCGCTTGGTCTTCAGCAGTCAATCAGACTTGGTTCTCTGTTGGGCAATGGAGTGTATGCTGACAAGAACAGCAAGTTCTTTCTCTGCCTAACATGAACCAATTGACTTTGTGTGAAATTCTCTTTTTCAGATTGTACCCAGTTCATTTAGTAAATTTTTCTGCTTCATGAGTTTCACGAGGTTTTCCCAATGAAAAATAACTGACATCTAAAACTTGCTAAATTTGCAGAGTGCTTCTCAAACACAATCTTGAAACTACCCCCATAATATAGACACTTACAGGTATTATTATTTCCATTTTATAGATGGGGAAACAGGCCTTTTTTTTTGCAAAGCTAAGTGACTTGCCTGTGAAGATAAAGCTAATCAGTGCCAGAGGCAGGAATCAGATTTGGGTCTTTTAGACTCCCTAATATAATGTTCTTAAAGAAAGAGAGAAAAAAATGTAGAAAAAAGTGAAGATAGAAAAAGAATGTACATCAACCCCCTGTAAACATTATAAATTTTTTTTTTTTTGAGAAAAACCAATACACTTGATAGTATTACAACATGCTGAGTGGTATCATGCATATACTCGATAGTGGTAATTTTTTTTTTTTGAGGCAATTGAGGGTAAGTGACTTGCCCAGGGTCACACAGCTAGTAAGTGTCTGAGACAGGATTTGAACCAACCTAGGTCTTCCCAACTCTATCCACTGTGCCACCTAGCTGCTGCCCTATACATGTGCCCATGTGCAACATATTGCACAGTTGGAAGCAGTAATTTTTATATGTAGTAGTAACTTCTTGAGCTTTGTGGAATCTTTACTCATTTTTGAGAACAGTTCAACCAAATATTATATTAGGTAATGTGAGGGATAATTTGCAGTGAAGTTTCCCCATTCTGAAAAATCAAATCTATGGTGGCTTCAGCATCCACTGGGCCTAAGTTTAAAAGTCACCTGACCTTACAGGAATCTGGGACTTAGAGCAATGGAGACCCTCCCTAGTGCCACCTCAGCACAAGATATGCCAAATAAGGGCAGAAGTGCTTTCTCAAATGTACACTGGGTACTGTTTTCTTGCTCCAGTACTCAGAGGTAGATTGCCGCGCTTAGATTGTGCACCTGACTTCCAACCAATGGAAGAAAAGGGTCAGGAGGGGAGTGGGGGAGAATTCTTCATTAGGGCTTTATAACTTCTCCATTTCCTTTTGTAAATTGCTTCTCCTCCCTGACCATTTGTCAAGAGGGTGGCCCTTTCCCGAGACCATAATAAGCCATTCTTTTCTGCTTCCTACCTTGAGAAACATCTGAATATTATTTGGGTAAGGATTTCAATTGCACACAGTTTTTGAGGTACACACAGCTAAGCTATTGCCAATTCTGAACTTATAAAGAAACTGGTAGTACTCATAAAGTGCCTCAATTTCTATAACCCTGGAAAGCCAGTGCTGACAAAATGAACTTTCCAAACTGAGAAAGGGAGTCCAGGGTTAGAGTGTGGGCAGGATGGATTGAAACACTATTTTGCAATTCAGGAAAGGTTAAGAAAAAAAAATTAATCACAGTTCCAGGGAAATACTAAATAAATACTCAGATAACATAAAACCAGCAATCTCATTTCATTACAGGCCAAGGCAACATAGTTATGTAATGGAGGGAAATTCAGAGGAATTCCTATAGCAACACAGTTGGCATTTGGCAAATCCTCAAAGGTCGGAAGAAGATACTAACGAAACAACAAACTTGTCTTGACAGTTACTTTCATGACAATCATTAATTCTAATTGAATTATAATGGGAAAAGTCATAAACAATATAGTAACATGAGTTAGTAAAGTTTAATCATCTTTAGAGCATGCAATAACCAGACCTGATTCAAAATGGAGTGCTATAGGATTTAGATGAAAATTTTCAAGATTGCAAAAGATGAAGCTTTGATTTAGAAACAGGAAAGTGCTGGAATGATTACAACATCTATCCTTCCAGCCTCATTAGTCATTTAACCTCCATCAAGGACCATGTGGCAAACTGAAAAAAAATCACAAGCAATATGGAAGCTGGGTTAGAGCTCTCTTAAAAAGGAAATCACCATTTATTTGCACATTTAAAAAAATTTTCTTCAACTCCAACTGCACAAACACACAACCAAATGTGTGTGAACATGTA
The DNA here is from genome assembly GCA_011680675.1 of Gymnobelideus leadbeateri. Lineage (NCBI taxonomy): Eukaryota > Metazoa > Chordata > Mammalia > Diprotodontia > Petauridae > Gymnobelideus > Gymnobelideus leadbeateri. Next base: position 162,245 of record WOXC01012085.1, on the reverse strand, counting down.
GTCATAACTATCTAACAGGTATAATGTTAGAAGCTGTCATTCCTATATGTAGATAAATTTGTTTTACTGTTAAGTTAAAATGAAAAACTTTAAAAGATATTCTATAATTACATATACAATACTTATGTAACATAAAATTTATTATATATACAGGTAATCTTTGTATTCATATAATTCAGTTCAATTTAATTCAGTCAGCATTTATTGAGCCCCTACTATGTGCAAGGTACATGTGCAGACCAAGAAGAGGCAGTAAGTAGATATTTTGTCCATTTTGGAACCAGGATGTCCTGTCTTCAAGTCCCATCTCTTGACATAAATTGGTTATGTGACCTTAGGAAAAGTTCTAAACCTTTCAGGGCTCTAGGTAACTCTCTTAAGATTACCTAAGTTTCTGAAAAGGTATTAATCTATACTTGTAAATCAAGTTTTTCACTGACAGTTCCCTATACCTATGAAATCACAGGGCTAGGGTTGAGGGAAAAAACAAATCACTCACCCTTCAAGAACTTAATATACTGAAACCCACCGCAAAATCCGACACTTTCAAGCTTAGAACTACACTCATGTATTTAGTAAACTGGGAAAATCCATTCTTATCTCATAACCCATGAACTGGGAAGATCCTTGGACTCTTAATAGAATATATGAAGACACAACTATTGCCTTTTCACTTTTACTCCCTAAAATGAATGCCTACAAATAATCATAAATAAATTCCCTTTTGATTATCCTAGTACTTTAGGAGGTTAAAACCCAGAACTCAACCTCAACACAAACTTGTAAGCGTCTATCTTCCAGTCTGCATTAGAGAAATCATTTAATTCAATTCCACAAGTATTTATTCGGTGCTGGTAGATAACAGATAACAGGCACAGTACCAGGCACTGGGGATCTAAGGGCAAAAATGAAAAAAGTACCTGCCCTCAAGGAGCTTACCTTCTATGGAGGAGGGGTCAATGTGCATATAAAAATGAAATATTAAATAATATACACTCTGGGGGATTTTTATAGTTTTCTATAGGAGACACAATCTGAGCTGAGCTTTGAAGGATAATAGAAATCATTACAAGGTGCAGGTGAGAAAGGCAGGGGGACTGCCTATGCCTATGTGTGACTGAAAAGATGGTGATAACCTAAAAAATAAAGAGAATTAGAGATATATTTGGGGAAAATAATGAGGTTTGGACAGGATGAATTTGAGATTATTACAAGTCATCCCATTGGAGACATCCAATAGGCAGCTGGTGATGGATTTTATGAGTCTGAAGCAGAATATAAAGATCTAAGAATCATCTTCGTACATGTTGATAGTTGAGATCACCAAAAAAGAAAGGTAAAGAAGATATAATACACAACTTAACAACTAAGGTATTCTGGGTATTATAAATATTCAAATCAACTACAAAGGACCTATGAAGGAATATGCTATCTACCTCCAGAGAAAAAAGTGGGGAAGGTGGAAGGGAGGGAGGGAGACAGTTCAGAACTTAAAATGTAAAAAGAAATTTTTTTTTTATGAAAATATATAGGATGGTACATTGAGGGGATGGTAGGATCAAGTACCAGTTGAAATCACCAAAAAAGAAAGGTAAAGAAGACACAATACACAGCCTGGACAAAGCTACAAAAGAAAACTGAGGAGAAGTCAAAATAGGAGAAAAATGTCACAAAAATCCAGGGATTAGAGAGTATCTGAAACAGAGTGTTCCAACAATGTTACTTGCTCTACAGAGATCAAGAAGGTTAAAGAATGTGAAAAGAATGTCGGATTTGGCAATAGAGCTATCATCAGTATCCTGGGAGAGAATAATTTCAGGTGAAAATTAAACTAGTGGACTTTATGAGAAAACTGAGTTTGGCTATGAAAGGGAAGAAATATAGAATGGTACAATAATAGCAAAAAAGAACAAAAGGTCAACAATATCAAAGGAATTAATAAAAATATAAAGGAAGGAAGGCTAGCAATACCAGATTTTAAACTGTATTATAAGGGGGTGATTATCAAAACTATCTGGTAGTGACTAAGAAATAGAAAGGTGGATCAATGGAACAGAGTAGATATACAATACACAGTAGTAAATGATTATAGTAACCTTGTGTTTGATAAATGTGAAGATTTAAACTTTGGGGATAAGAACTCATTATTTGATAAAAAAAAATATTGGGAAAACTGAAAAGCAGTTGGCAAAAACTAGATATATCTTACACCATTTGCCAACATATGGTCAAAATGGATGCATGACCTAGACATAAAGAGATATGATAATTAGAAGAATATAGAACATATTAACTATCAGATTTATGAATAGGAGAAGGATTATGGATTAACAAGAGATAGAAAGCACTGGGGGATGCAAAATAGATAGTTTTGATTACATTAAATTTAAAAGGCTTTGAATAAAAAAAAACACATCATTGTTGCCAAGATTCCAAGGAAAGCAGAAAATTGAGAAAAAAAAATTGTATAGTTTCTTAAAGGTCTTAAATCTCAAATATATAGAAAACTTTGTCAAATTTCTAAGAAAGTCATTCCCCAATTGATAAATGGTCAAATGATCTGAACAGGCAATTTTTTCAATGAAGAAATCAAAGCAGCATATAGTCATATGAAGAAATGCTCTAAAGCAGAGGTTCCCAAACTTATTTGTCCCACTGCCCTTAAAAAACCTATGCAAAATCATTGATTAGAGAAATATAAATTAAAATAACTTTTGAGATAATATTGCGTACCTATCCAGATTGGTTAGAATGACAGAAGGGGAAAATAACAAATGTTGGAGTGGAGGTAAAAATACTGAGACACTAATACACTATTGGTGGAAATGTGAACTAATCCAGCCTTTTTGGAAGAGCAATTTGGCATTATGCCCAAAGAGTTCTAAAAGTATGCTTTACCCTTTGACCAGCAACACCACGTTTAGGTTTGTTTCCAAAGGTCATCAGAGAAAAAGGAAAAAAACCCTGATGTTCTAAAATATTTATAGTAGCTTCCTTTATGGTGGCAAAGAACTGGAAATTGAGGGATGTTCATCAAATGGGGAATGGCTAAATTTGTGGTATATGATTGTGATGGGATGCTACTGTGCTATAAGAAATGATGAGCTGGTTGATATTTGAAAAACATGTTAAGATGCATAAAATAATGAAGAGTGAAGTGAGGAGAACCAAGAGAAGGTCTCATACACAGCAACGGCAATATTGTTTGAAGAAGAACTTAACAACTAAGGTATTCTGAGTACTATAAATATTCAAGTCAACTACAAAGGACCTGTGAAGGAATATACTATCTACCTCCAGAGAAAGAAGTGGGGGAGGTGGAAGGGAGGGAGACAGTTCAGAACTTAAAATGTAAAAAGAAATTTATTTTTTTTAAGAAAAAATATAGGATGGTACATTGAGGGGATGGTAGGATCAAGTGCCAGTTTTTTGTTTGTTTGTTTTTAAGGATGACGGAGATCTGGGAATGTTTGCAAATAACAGAGGAAAAAAAAAGTTGAGAGACTCAAAGTTACAGAGCCCAATAAGAAATTACAAAAAGGATATTTTACAGAAATTGGGAAGATGTGTATGCACTGATACAGAGTGAAGTGAGCAGAAACAGGAAACAGGAAAATAATTTATAGAATACTGTAGAACTTTGATCAATGCAATGGCCAAGAATGATTCCAGAGACCAATGAGGAAGCATGCTACCACCTCTGATAGACAGGTGATGAGTCTCAAAATACAGAATGAAATGTAATTTTTAAACATGACCAATGCAGAAATTTGTTTTAGCTGACTAGAACTATTGGCTACAATGGTTTAGCTTTTCTTTTTTCTTTTTCCCCAGTACAGAAGAAATGGAAGGGCAAGAAAATAAATGGTTGTTAACTAAAAAAGAAATAAGGTGGGTTTTTTTTAAGTTGGGTAGTGGGATAAGTTCCTAAAGATAATAAAACATAAGGTTAAGGGCTTAAGTAGAGGGTTGGGTTTTGCAAGGAGGATAGTTACTTCTTTTAAGTGTAGGTCAAAGGGAGAAATACCAATGGATGGGATCAATTCGTTTAATGAAGTATTTGTGAAGTCCTTTGCTGTCAAGGAATAGCTAAGAGGTGGTATTAGTGGCTTGAGAGGTTGGAGACAATTGCAAATCATGGATACTTACAAGTACCCTAGAAAGCACTCTTGGATGGGGTCAACCTGAAGTAGCATTTCGATGTTTCACACCCAGAGATGTTTCTACTGCTAGAAAATGAATGGATGACTTCTAACAAATAAGGACCTAATTGCCAAGATAAAAGGAACAAATTCCAAATGTTGCGTCTTATTTGAGCCAGCAATTTTTGCTTACTTTATATAAATTCACTTAAGAAGAATTATGAAGGTCTCAAAAGTAGTTCAAAGTGATAGGCTTTAGGAAAAAATAGGGAGGTAAGTCAAACTGCAGTTTACATTTAAGTAAGAATGGCTAAACCAGAAGTTCTCAGTGTAGTCTGTGAACTTCTAGGGCTCCAAGATCCTTTCAATGGGTTCTCTAGGTTAAAACTATCTGTACAATTATACTGAGACATAATTTGTCTATTAAAATATTCCTCCCTCTTCCAGCTTTTTGAGGTGAAATTTTCTTCATATACTTCAACCAAAATAACATATTACAATAGATTGAATGCAGAAGTAGATACAAGAATCTAGCTATTTAATATTAAGCCAGATATTAAAGATATTTGCAGAAATGTATAAAGGTCATTCTTTTCACTAATAAATGGGTCCTAAGCTCAAAAGTTTGAGAACTCCCAAGCTAAATTGACTAAATTTTCTTAGTACCTCAAAGAGGATTTTACTTGCCCACAAGATCTTGTTCACTATCTCTCCTCCATACCTGATGCCCTGTGAAAAATAAGCTAACTTCCAAAGTCAAATTGTGCTGTAAACAATACCATATGTTCATTGATTTCTGTTAATAATGTATTTACTTGATTGTCTTTCTTCTCCAAACTGTATTTGGTTCTCATCTCACCATTTCTAAATAAGAAATTAAAGTGTTTCCCTTCACCTGTTAAAAATTCCTTCCCCTGCCCCTCATCATCACCCACCTAATAGGTATCCTGAATCTCAACATGCTTGGCAAGAAAAGAATGCTAATTATGTGTGCTGAAAGTAAAATGAGAAAAAATTCACAGCTCTTTAAATATTCTTTCTGAATCTTCATAAACTCTGCTTTGAAACTGACCCTGGGGGGCGGCTAGGTGGTGCAGTGAGTAGAGCATAGGCCCTGGAGTCAGAAGGACCGAGTTTGGATCCGACCTCAGACACTTAACACTCACACAAACAAAAACCTAGCCGTGTGACCTTGGGCAAGTTACTTAACCCCAATTGCCCTCCAAAAAGCAAAAAAAAGAAAAAAAATCACTTGAATTTAAGCATTCAGTAGAAGTCACAATGTAGAATAAAGTTTCCCTACAAGTAATATAACCCAGAAATAAAAACCAAAAGTAATTCTATAAAAATAATGGTTGACTCCTTCAGTAGCAAGGATGGTTTAGTCAGAGCCAAGGTTTCTTATAAGAATCAATCATGTGCTTCTATCATCAGGTTAGGCCCAAATGAGTTGAGTTCCTTTAGCATGGAGCAAAATTACATGATAAAATCCCAAAGAGTAAGCAACCAACTTTGAGCACTTTCAGTAGTTCAGATTCAGTTGATACACTCATCATCTCCAAATTCTTCATTTCTAATACAGTCGTCTTTCCCCCCCCAGAACCAAATTCTGTTGCTTGTCAGCAGGCCAAACTCCCACAAACTTAAGACTTGGGCAAGGATAGCAGAATTGAGTCTTCAGTAGTAACATACTGATCCTTTTGTCTTTAACCACCTAACTGGGATCAAAGGTGAATCTGCAAGCACAGCATTCTTCAGTGTGAAAGTTATATTCTAAAATAATAAGGTCATCTGTGTTGAGAAAGAACTCAATCATGGATTTTAGCAGATAAAATGTAAAAAACATCAGGCCATTGAGTTTTCAGTTAATAATAAGTTGTTGTGCTCCATTGAGTTTTCTGTGTCACCAAACCCTCCCAGTCATAGCTAACAAAGCCTACATTGTCTTAAGAAGGCTACTGAGAAGATGTGCCTAATCTTGGCAGGAGCTTGGTGTACCCAGAACCATGTTATTTTTTTAAATACAATAATAAAAAAAGAAATATCCTTTAAAGTCTTGTTGTCAAAGATAAGTAGCAGTGTCATTCACATTTTAGAGGTACAAAAATTTAACTTGAAACTGGGATTCAGATCGTAACATAAGTTCGAAAATTGTGTATCAAATTATTTTAAAACCACTCTGTGATAAGTTCACTTTGTTTTTATACAAAACATTTTCCCCCATGGGAAGTGCTATATAAAACATTTTATCCAATTCTCAGGGCTCTGAGAAAAAGAGTACATTTAAAGTACATTTTTAGGGGTTCACATTTCCTAGATCAGGTAAGTCTAGCCTATTCCAGTTTTCTATTTCACAATACTTTTTTATGCATTTACATGCCCACTGGCAAGCAATTGGTGCAAATAATTCACTGTTATCCCAGTGGAGACAGTCAATGTTGTGTATTGAAAAGACAGATGGGGGGCGGCTAGGTGGCGCAGTGAGTAAGAGCGCAGGCCTCGGAGTTGGGATGACCCGAGATCGAATCCGGCCTCAGAAAATGAGCACCCACACACAAATAATGACTAGCCGTGTAACCTTGAACAAGTTACTTAACCCCAATTGCTTAAAAAAAAGACAGATGGACCAAACCGGTTCCAATCCTGGCTCAGACACTACCAGAACAGAGGCAATTTGCTTACCGCTGAGAGACTGTTTCCTTCTGTCAAATGGGCATATAGTACTAGTATACCTACCACCAGATTTGGATGTTGGATGGACCAATAGGTCATCTAGTCCAACCCTCCTACTATACAGAGGAGGAAATGGAGCAAGAGGGAGGTGGGGGTCAAGGTCACACAAATAGGTAATAGAGCTGAATTTGAACCCAGATTCCCTCCACTGCATCAAACTGGAAAACAATTTAGAGGTCAGCTAGTCTAACCCTTTCATTAAAATGAAGGGGAGGTCCAGTCTGAAAAATACTATAAAAATGAGCTATTATTACACAAAATTATTTTAACTCCCCATCTGACATTCCTATCACTAAGTATGCTGAACCCCTCTTTGCCAAATATGCAAAGTATAAATAAAATTTCCTATCAGTCTAACTCATAATTAGGAAGGATAGATTTCTAGCTCCTCCCTTTCCCAGAATACTCCAAAATAATAGAACCAAAAGTCTAGATAATAGAACCCTCTAGATCTTCCCTTCCAGGGTTTAATCTATGACCTTATAACATAGATTATATTCTAAAATCAAATTGCAAAATTAAGAGAATTTTGGGGAATAATTTTTGTTTCTTTCCTTAACTCTCACCATTCTTTGTGGCTGAGTGAATCACATTTTTTAAATATAGATTTTAAAGAACCAGGCATGGGAAGCTGAAAAGCCAAAATTTAACCTAAAAAACAACTTCCTGAAAAGCAAATATTTTCACTTTTGATTTAATTTTAAAATATGGATACTTTCATCAAAAGAGCAACTACTGTAATTGCATTTTGTTTTATAAATATATATACTAATAACAGATAAAGAATCTAAAGTTATCTTTAAGAACTAAACTAAGATAATAAGTGACACTGGCTTCCTGGCTATTCTTATAAGATACTCCATCTCTCAGCTCCAGATGTTTTCTCTGGCGGTACCCCATGACTGGAATGCTCTCCCTCCTCATCCTGGCTTCCTTTAAGTCCCTACTAAAATCTCACCTTCTAAAGTAAACCTTCCCTAACCCTTTTTAATTCCCTGGCCTTCCTTCTGTTAATTATCTCCTATTTATCCAGTCTACAGTATGCTTTGTATGTATTTGTCTGCATGTCATATCCACCATTACACTGTCAGCTCTTTGAGGCCAGGTACTGCTTTTTGCCTCTTTTTTGTAACTTGAGTGCTTGGCACAATGCCTGATCCATAGTAGGCACATAATAAATGTATAATGATTGATTGATTCAATTTTGATCTTTACATAAATAAATAATCCAGTGGGGTAGGTAAGGGTCTTGTTATCCATCATTTTATAAGATGAGATAACTCAGGTCAGGGAGGAAGGTAGGAGCCAGTATTAGAACCCAAGACACCTGGGTTGAAAGATAGGTTCTTATTTCAGCACAGCAGCCTGCCTCCCAGACAGTCTACCAGAAGGATTAGGAACAATACAGAACTTGCTTGTTACACATATGCAAATAACTTATACAAAACACATAACAGATAGTAACTCAGTGTTTTCATAGTATACAAACACCGAACTAGATAAGGTAAAAGTCAAACTCAGTAGAGGGATAAAGAAAGGGGGAAGGGCTGGAGCCTTTAGTAATTATTTATTTCAGATAGAACAGGAGATAACATCTTCAATTCATTCAAATGGCTGAATCCAAAGCAGAGGGCTAGGAGAATTTGAATTACAAAAGATTAAACCTTGAATTACCAAATTGAGTAGCTTTTTAATCAATCTCTCCAATAGGAAAGCATTTATAATCTCCCCAAGAACTGTAAGAAAGTTGTGCACTTGTTTTGGAACCACCTGTTCTAGGTTGACTACTTCATATGCTCCTACTCCCATTCGAAAAGACAAGTGCCCAAATTTTCTGGAGAATTATACTTAGCAACTTTAGTAGTAAGGCTACTAATTCTTCTTTTCATACAGATGGTGAGATGAGGGGAGATGGCAGACCAGCAGCCTTAGCGGAACCAAACGCTGGCAGAAATCTGGTGAACTGAAACCACACCAGTAGCATTAAGAGCAAAAATAAAAGTGGTTATATGCCTATTTCCCTCAAACAAAATTCTGTTTCTGACAATTTATAAGGTGAAAATAAAATAAGTACTCAATCAGTCCTATGATATTTCACTCAGAAAATTTCAAAAGCACACACTATCTTTGTAACCCAAGCCATCATTATTTGAACATTACTTAGTGAAAATATTTTCCTTCAGACCATTGGCTATTTCAGCTAACAACCCACAACTATTATTAAATCAGGAAATCAACATCAAGATTATTTCTATTCAATAGAATAGAATCATCAGACCAATATTAGCAATTTTCCAGTGAAATGTTTGGTTGAGGATCATTTTGACAGGCAACTGGGCAAAATTTTAGTAATGGAACCTTCAACCCAGGGGAAACAAAGCTTTCCTGGTTTCTGAATTTTGTTGCGAATCCCAAACTTGAGTATCATGAAAAGGTTTCCCAACCTTCCTATGTTCTCCTTAATGAACCTTACAGTTTCAAGTAAGCTTCTGCTGAGTTTGGGATGAACCCTTTAACTAGTCTGTGAAGTAAGATGAGGGACTTAAAAACCTTGGGTGGAAACTATGTGTGGTTTCACCATTTCTCTTTAAAAATAGTCAAAGTTCCATGCTTTGCATCAAGTTTCATTTTTAAATTTTTAGAGTTAAAGTAAATTTGACAAGCAAATTTAACCACTAGTAGGAAAGTAAAGTCAACTGTATACTCTCACACCTTAGATGTTTGTTATTAAAAGTCCACTAAGATTTTACAATTTTTTTGTCAAAAGTCCCTAAAAGTCAACGGAGCTTCTTAAGCAAAAAGAATCTCTTCTCCCCCCCCCCCATACCCATTCAACTTCAATGTCATGCAATTAAAGAAAATACCATTAGCTTTAAAGAGTAAAATGGGTCCAAAATTTAGAAGTATAGGTTCCTTGTCTCCTCCCATTCTTTCAACTACAGTATTACAAACTAATGGCTACAAAATTCATCACATAATACTAAAGAGAAAGAAATTGATTATAAAAGTGCCCCTCTCTCTAACTCCTATTTTTAAGGGCTCTAAGCAAAGTGATATTTAAGTACCAGTCTAACATACATTTGCAATCTCAGTATACAGGGAAATGATAAGAAGAAATAATGAACACCCCTCTGATTATTAAAATATGTTCACAAGGCCTTTAAAAAAAAACTTTTTTTTTAATTCAAGAGAGCTCCCACACCTTAATGGCTAACTAATGTCCAGAAATAGGGAGGCACAGAATTCTAACAGCAATAGAATACAGCTACAGCTGTATGTTTTTGTGGTAACTGAATCAATCTCATTTAAAAATTCTAGCAGTAAAATCTAGATTGTGTTGGCTGTGTCTCCAGTGTTCAGCTACAAGTGTATTCACTATATACACACTTAGTAAGTCACACAGGCAGACTGATTGCATGTATCTAAGAGGGAAGAAAGCAAGAGTAAACATCATGAAAGAAGTGGAAAAAATTTTTAAATGTTCTACCTTCTCTCCTCCTCTTTCCCTTTATAAACCTTCAGTTTTATTTGCCTATGTTATCTTTAGTATTTGTTAACTTTGTTAATAATTCAAAACTGGATTGTTTTAAGATAAACTACAAAAAAAATGCTATCATATTTTCCCTTTTCTTGTTAGGTTGTGTTGCCTTAAGTTTTTTTTTTTTTTTCTCATGCCAGGCTCAGCTTGATACCACCCCACGACCTTTCACCTTTCCGATCTGGCACCTGCAATTCTCAAATGTGCTTAGTACAATTGCCAGCACACTGGTATTTGTGGTCTGGATTGTAGCTATTTCAACATATTTGTGCCCACTAGTGAAAAGCTTCTCCCCCCTCCCTCCTTCCTTAAAATCATGTGAGCTTGGCTTTAAAAGAATACATTGTCGTTCTAAGTTATTCTTCAAGAAAACAGTGATTCACAAAAAATGGGAACGAAAGTGACGGGATTTTTATTTTGCATTGGTAATGTACTTCTAGAAGACAATACCTTCCTACTAAGGGACTATGTCCTAGAAGCAAGGTCATATCCTAAAATGTCTCAGGAGGGCTGTCCAGAATAAGATAAAGAAAATCAGTTCTCTTAGAAAAAAACGTCATTTTGATTTATTTTCATTGATCTGTCAGCTATCAGTTCATTTAGAATAGTGTATGCTTGCCTGGCCACCAAAGTTCTCTAACCCATCTACTTGAAACTAAGAGAATTCGGGACTGGCAAATATCTAAATTCTGGAGTTATTCATGTTGCCATAATCTAGGTTTAATTATCTAATTTTATTCACCTGTGCCTCTTGACAGATCCAATCAAGTCTTTTTCACGCATGAAAAAATTTGATTTCTTTCCTTGGAAACAATTTCTCATCACAGGGAAAGTGATTTCTTTGCAATATCTAGGACTTTCTGGTTTTCTAGAAGCTGTCGCTTTTTAAATGCTTTCCTAACAGTTTACTTCCTCCTAAGGGCCGATCATCATAGCAGGGGGTGGGGTGGGGGGGGAGTGTTGTAGGAAGGGGTGAGGGGAAGACGGCGAACCAAAAAGACAAAAAAAGAGGGGGCTGGAAAGGTTGGAAGTGTTAGAGGGAAAAAGAACAAGAAAAACAAATAAGATGAAAGAAAGCAAAATAATCCCCCCCCACCCCCAACCCACAAGAACAAAAACACCCACCTACCTGTATTAAGAGCTTGAAGTCAATCACTTCAGAAGTTAACAGCGTTCACTGCAGAGAACAAAATACTCGACTGGGAAGGAACCTACAGCGGCATCCTCCCTCCCTCTCTCTTTTTTCTAATGTAAAATCAAAATAAGGAGTGTCAGGCTACTCCTCCAGTGCCTGCTTAAAGCAACAGATCTTTTTCAGGATTAGCCAGCTCCCTGGCTAGCGTGTGCGGAAGTTTTTTGAGTCCCTGGAATGCCGAAAACCTGCAGAAAGTCAGCAAGGAGAAGCAGGGACGTTCATTCAGCCTCTCGCTTCTCCCTGACCCAAGCCGCACATTCCAGTGTTAAACAGGAGCGCTAATCAGAATCTCAAACCAAATTCCTGCCTGGACACAAAACGTAAAAAAGTCCAGCTATTACACTCTCAGAGGCTCAGTTCCCTCCTGCCCACCAATTTGGGACGCTGTGGGAACCCTGAGGAGCCCAGCCTAAAACCCGGGAATGTGAAGAGGGAAATGTTCAGGGTCCCATCTCTGGCTTCTTTTCCTTGGCCCCACTCCCCCCCCGCCCGCCCCCTTTTCTGGTTCTCTCGCTTCACAGTAGCAAGGTTGTCTCTTGTATACTCCCTTCCCTTAAACTCACCAAACCAGATTTTTACTCCCTAACACCAGCAACTTCCCGTAAATCTGAACTGAAATTTTATCCTGTTCACTGAGCCGCTGCTGGCTGAAGGCCAGTGCACATTCCGGTTGTTTTAGGAGCGCAGATACCTTTGCTGAAGGTTGTCCTTCTTTAATAAATAAATAAACTGGCTTGGATGGAAAGGCTGGGTCCGTAGGAGAAAGCTTAGGAACTTTGCAAAGTCTGCTAGGCACGCTTGACCTTGACAAACTTCTAGTCTCCCACCCAAACACGCTTTAAGAATCAAACACATAGCAAACAGGGATAATTGAAGCCTATGTACAGAAAAAAAATTTTTAATAGAAATAACTGGTACTAGGTAATTACAAAAACACCTGTCTCACCTGCTAACATTCTCTCTCATTCTCTCTCTCTCTCTCTCTCTCTCTCTCTCTCTCTCTCTCTCTCTCTCTCTCTCTCTCCCCTGAGAAACAAAACTAGAAGCACATTTGAGGAATAAGGAACCAGCTACTGAACAATCAGAGGTCAAATCCAATACCAAGCCTCTCCCCTATAAATACCCCCCAGCCCCTTAGAAAATAAATAATTTCAATTCTAATTCTGGCATGACTGATAGAGGGATAGAAAAACCGAAACCTGACTCACCTGGGGCATTGCATGTCTTGAAGCCATGCAGGAAAGGTGCGTCACTGGGAGAAACCCACGATCTTTACTGATCCATTGTCAGCAAGGCATTGGGGAGGCTTACAAGTGGAGCTTCGTTTTAATGGGTTCTGACCTAAAGTTACATCTGGTTTCTAGAAAGGGAACAAAAACAGTCATCGAAAAACAAGAGCCAAACCCTCTCAACCTCTCTTTTTTTCTGAATAGATCAGGCTTTTGCCCCCACCCCCACCATCCAAAAGAAACAATGGAGCCAGACTATAAATAAGGCCACCCCTTTTACATTACCTGTTTATTCAAAGGGTAAAGAGTCTGATGTGCTTAAACAACCATTAAGTCTGTTTATTGTCAATAGGATTTAGCCTACTGGAATCTCCTTTGGTACTTGAGATCTGACTAGTTGGAGGAGGAAACTGGCAACATCAGAAACCTAAAAAAGACTCCTGATTTCTGGTTACAATGTCATGCAACTGAAAGAATTACAGTTGCTTTTTTTTTTAAACATAGGACAAGGTAATTTATCCTTTAGTGAAAGATAACTTTTAATAAATTTTCTTGGGGAAAGGGGAGTGATAGATTCCAAGTCTGGGAATTTTGAGACAAAAATCATAATAAGATCATAGCTTTAAAGTTAGAAGGAGCGTTGGGAATCATCTAGCCTAATCCCCTTGTTTTACAAAAGAAGAAAAAGAGGCCCGGAGGAGAACAGTCGTTCTGCCCATTAATAAACATTTACTAAATATCTACTAAGGCGCTAAGCAAAGCCCTACAAAGAAAGGTAAAAAGCAGACCCCATTCTCTAGTAGCTCACAACCTTATGCAGGAGATACCAAGACATATATATATAACAAACCATCTAGGATAAATTAGAAATATTCAAAGGAGAAATGTACTAGAATTAAGAGGGATTAGGAAAGGTTTCTGATAGGTTGGATTTTAGATGAGACTTGAAGGAGGCTTGAAGGAAGATAGGACCAAGATCATTCCAGGCACTGGGTCGTGCTGGGGCAAATGCCAGGAGCCAAGAGATGGAGTGTCAAATTAGCTGAGCTACCAGGAGGCCATTGTCACTGAATCAAAGGTAGAGAGACTTGCCCGAAGTCATTCTGGTCATAAGCATACCAGCTGGGATTTAAACAAAAGTCCTATCACTTGGAATCCAGTATTCTTTACAGTGCACCACCCTTCTCTAATCTTGCTTCGGGCCACTACCTGTATGATGGTGGGAATTTACCCTCAAAGGTCCCAAGTTTCCTCATCAGTAAAACAAAGGGACTGAACTAGTTCCCTTCTTTATCTTCTGTGATAGAAAGTAAGCTGCTGGCCATCAGGGATTTTTTTCTTTCTTTGTATCCCTAGGCCCACCGGTAGTGCCTAGCGTACTGTAGGTATATAACAATTGCTTGTTGATGGATTTACTCTACAATTCTCATCCTTGGACCAGTCACTTTACCAGTTATAAAAAGTTTGAATGTGATTGTAAAGAAAGCCCTTATTAACTGACCCCTCACTTAAGATTTAAAAGTATCTTATTTTAAATTCATGAACCTTTGTTTCGGACACAAAAAGGAAACTAAATAAATAAATAAGAATTGATTAAGCACCGACTGCATGCTAGCCATTGTGCAGGCTTTGGGGATACAAAGACAGAAATAAAAGAGTCCTCCGGGATCAGGGGTGGAAGCCGGGAGATATGTACATATCCATGGAGAGTCCAGTGCTGGAACCAGCTCTAAGCAAGAAAGCCCATTGCTAAATTTTCAATATGAACTATAATTATACTTCAGAAATCCTGGCTACAAATCTGAACTTGACTTAGGATTTTGTTGATTGTCTAGACTTACAAAAGTGTTAATAATGCAAATTAAACTTAAAAGTATTTGTATATAACATCTAATCAATCAATAAACATCTATTAAGTGCCAAGCTAAGCACAGAGACAAAAAACAGTTCCTACCCTGAATTTACAAATAATTTGCAAAAAAAGGCAACGTGTAAACAAATAGACACACATAAGCTATATTCCAGATAAAAAGAAAATAATTAATACAGGAAAGGCACTAAAATTAATCAAGGTAGAAAAAGGCTTCCTGGAGTAGGTGGGATTTTAGTCTGAACTTAAAGGAAGCCAAGAAAAGTCAGTAGGCAGAGTTGTGGAAGGAGATCATTCCAGGTGGAGAGAATGTCCAGAGAAAATGTCCAGAGCCGAGATGGAGTGTCTTATTGTCTGGAGCAGCCAAAAGTCTAGTGCCACTGGATCAAAGAGAACATAGCAGGGAATATGATATAAGAAGACTGGAAGGGAGGCGGCTAGGTGGCACAGTGAGTAGCATAGGCCCTGGAGTCAGAAGGACCTGAGTTTGGATCTGACCTCAGACACTTAAGTACACACAAACAAACAAACAAACAAAAAAACAAAAAAAAAAAACCTAGCCGTGTGACCTTGGGCAAGTTACTTAAACCCAATTGCCCTGCAAAAAAAAAAAAAAAAGAAGACTGGAAGGATAAAGGAGGGGTAGGTCATGAAGAACTTTGACTGCCAAATAGAGGACTTGTATTAGATCCTGGAGGCAACAGGGAGCCACTGGAATCTATTGAATAAGGATAACATGTTCAGACCTGCATTTTAGGAAAATCCTTTTAGTGCCTGAATGAAGAATGGATTGGAAAGGGGAAAGATATGTGGCAGGCAGATCTACCAGCAGCCTATTGCAATAGTCCAGTACTGAAGTGATGAAAGCCTACCTAGAAAGGTAGTAGTGGCAGAGAAGAAAAGCAGTCATATTCAGGAGACATTGCAAAGGTGAAGTCAACTAGTCTTGGCAACCACTTGGATATAAGGGTGAGGGTAAAGACATAGTGAGGACTCCAGGATGATGTGTAGGTTGTGAGTCTGAGGGAATGGGAAGGTGGTGATGGTCTCTACAATAATAGGGAACATAGCAGCAGGGGTTTAAGTGGAAAGATCATGAGTTTCATTGTGTACTTGTTGAGTTTAAGATGCCTACTGGACATCTACTCCAAGATATATGAAAGGCAGATGGAGATGCCCCATTTGAGGCCAGCAGAGAGCTTGGACAGGATAGGTGATGTGAAAATAATCATCATAGAGATAATAATTAAATCAATGAGAGCTGATGAGATCACCAACTGAAATAGCGTAGAGAGAGAAGAGAATGCGGTCCAGGACAAAACCCTGAGGGACAGCTATGGTTATAAATTATGATCTGGATAAGGATCCAGCAAAAAAGACTGAGAAGGAGCAATGAGACAAGTAGGAGAATCATGAGAGAGTAGTATCTCAAAAACCAAGAGAGAAGAGAATCGCAAGGAAAAGGTGATCAGCAGTGTCAAAGGGTGCCTAGACATCAAGGAGAGTGAAAATTGAGAAAAGGTCATTGGATTTGACAACTAAGGGATCACTGATAACTTTGGAGAGAGCAGTTTTGGTGCAATGATTAGGTTGTAAGCTGGATTGTAAGGGGTTAAGAAGAGAATGAAAGGGGGTGGCTAGGTGGCACAATGAATAGAGCACTGGCTCTGGAGACAGGAGGACTTGAGTTCGAATCCAGCTTCAGAAACTTAACACACACAACTAGCTGTGTGACCTTGGGCAAGTCACTTAATCCCAATTGCCCTCCAAAAAGAAAAAAAGAGAGAGAGAGAATGAGAGAAGAGAAAATTGGAGCAGCTATTATAGGTAGTTTTCCAAGTAGTTTGACTACAAAAAGTAGAAGAGAAATAGGATAATAATTAGCAGGGATGGAAGGATCAAATGAGAGGGTTGTTTTATTTTGTTTTGTTTTTCCAGGATAAAGGAGAGATATGGGTAAGTTTGTAAGCAGTAGGAAATGAGCCAACAGACAGGGAAAGATTGAGAATGAGTGATAGAATGGGGATGACAGATAGGCAATCTGTTGGAGGAGAGGGGATGGAACAAAAACACTTGAAGAGGTAGAAGGGGTTAGCCTTGGTAAGGAGGAAGGCCACCTGATTAAAGAGGAGTCAATGGCAGGAGATGAAGAAGAGAGAAGGAGCTCACTGTGATACATTTACCAGTATTTCCACCTCTGTATTGTTCTATAAATATTACTTAAACTCAGTAGGAATGCAGTATAAGGTTCAGGGAAGTCTATGATAAGCGATGATGATGATGGTTGGCGTTTACATAGCACTTTAAGGTTTGCAAATCTCTCTCTCTCTTTTTTTTTTTTTTTTTTGCTTTTTGGAGGACAATTGGGGTTAAGTGACTTGTCCAAGGTCACATGGCTAGTTTTTTGTGTGTGTGTTAAGTGTCTGAGGCCAGATTTGAACCCAGGTCCTCTGACTCCAGGGCCAGTGCTCTATTCACTGTGCCACCTTGCAAATCTCTTAATATCCATGATCTTATTTGAGATCTCAACACTCACAATACCCCTGGGAATATTCAAAATAGATACTAAATTATGAGGTTAAAGGAAATCAGGAAAGACTTCACATCTAGAAAGTGGGTTCCCTTTAAGATTAGCTTTGAAAGAAGTCAGGCATTCTAAGGAGCAGATGTGAGGAGGAAGTGAATTCCAGGCATAGGAGGCAACCAATTCAAAGTTAGAAAGACAGGATATGGAGTATCAAACAAGAGGAACAGCTAGAATGCCAATTAGTTTGAAAGAAAGTATAGGCTAAGGGAAGCAATGTCTAATAAGGCTGGAGAGCTAGGTTGGGACCAGATTGTGAATGACTTAAAATGCAAAATGGAAGAGTTTGTTTGATCTTGAAGTAGGAAGGAGTTTAGGTAGAAAATGGTGAGATCTGTATGTTAAGAAAATTATTTTGGCTGCTGCCTGGAGAATAGGAATGAAGTAGAGAGACTTGAGACAGGAATACTAAATAAAGGATCATGGTAATAGTCTTTGGGAGCCGTGATGAGAAGGGATGCCTCATCATCAGAAATTAGAGTAAAAGAGATAGCCGGAGAAGATGGGAGGGGATATAAGATGGGAGGGCGAAGAGGGAGCTCATGGTTGATGGCCTCAATTTTTTTCCATGAAGGTGAGGTCTACAGCAGAGACAGTGAGGGGGAGGTAGTAGCAAAGGAGGTTTGAGGAAAGAAGAAAAAGTTTGAAGTCACTCTTCTGGTGAGTGGGGTAGGGAATCAATGAAAGAGTACTAAGATTACCTTTTTGTAAGGATGGTCCAGTTGAATTTTTCCACCATAATCTGGTGACCCTAGTCAGCACAAGTCCATGTTTGCCTCCAGTTCCATTCAGCAACAGGTAGAATCAAAGGAGGCACATGGTGGGAATTATCTACCTCAAGATTTAGGTTACCCAACCCCAAGGTTAGGTTAAGTATGATTCGTGAAAGGACAAGGGAACAAGAGTAAAGGATTGAATACAGAGTTGACCTGGTTTCAACAAGTGGTTGAGATTGAGAAGGAAGGAAAATATATCCAGAGCACACCTAAGAGAGAAAGTATAGAGAAAGAAGAAAAGAAAGCTTAGGACTGAGCCTTGGGGTACTTGTCAATTCAAATTATATAATATTCAATTCAAATTTGAATCTACTGACTTGATCTTTTCATCCCTTCCAGCTCTCATCCTATATTTCTCCTGCCTTCTGGTCTATAATAGATGCTTCCACTTTCTCTTCTTCCACTCTTGTCTTAACTCCCTACTATCTGGCTTCCCACCTCATCATTTAATTAAAAATATTTTCTCCAAAATTGCCAAAGATCCCTTAAATGCCAAATCTAAAGGCTTTTTTCTCAATCCGAATTCTTCTTGACCTCACCGAAGCTTCTGATATTGTCAATCACCCTCTTCTCTTTGGTACTCTCCTCTCTTTATTTTTTGGGACACCAAAGTGTCACTGCCAAAGTGATTTTTCTAAAGCAGAGGTTAGTCTGACTATGTCTTTGTCCTGTTCAAACTCCGCTAGCTCCCTGTCAGCTCCAGAATTAAGTATAAAATCCTCTGTTTGACATTCAAAGCACCTTATGTCTCCCACTTTTTTTGAATTTTCTTTATACCTTACACCCCACCCGTCACAGCAGACTCTTCAGCTCAGTGACACTGACTGGCCTCCTTGCTTTTCTACAAATAAGGCACACCATTTGTCTTGGGCTGTCTTCCATGCCTGGCATGCTCTCCTTCCTCATCTCTGCCTCTTGGCTTCCTTCAAATCCCAGTTAAAGTCCCACCTACATGAAGCCTTTTCCCAACCCTTAATTCTAGTGCCTTCTTCTGTTGATTATTTCCTATTTATACAGCCTATAACTTGTTTGCTCGTAGTTGTTTGTGTGTCTCCACGATCAGATTGTGAGCTCCTCTAGGGCTCATGACTGGTTTGTTTTTTTGGTGGTTTTTTCTTTTTGCCTTACTTTGTATACCCATCATTTAGCACAGTGCCTGGTACACAATGGGCATGTAATAAACGCTTGTTGACTGACTGACTGAAAGACTGCCTTTTTTTGTTCTCTTTTGACAATTACATATTTTCTTGTCGGTTATTGGTAGCAAACAGCTGTACAAATATTATTTATTATCATCTTCATTAAAACATACCAGGCAATTCCTCCTTTAATCCCAACCCTACTTTAAACAAAAGTTCTCTTCTTCAAATTTTTACAGACAAATTTTTCTAGATCTTCCCATCACCTTGTTATTGGGGGAAAAATAGCAACAGCAAAATTAAAATACTAATCAGTTTAGGAAGCAAATGGAAGAAATCTAGATCTAAATGAAGATTTAATAATGAAATCTAAAGTTATGAGAGGGTCAAAGAGCAAATCATAAAAAAATTGATAACTATATGAAGGACAAAAATAATATGACAACATATCAAATTTTTGGGAATAGTCAGTAACGAAAGGATTTTAGAAAGATGATCATACTAACACATTTGTGGCAGAGCTGGGAGATGACATAATTATTCTGGAAAGCAATTTAGAATTATGGAAATAAAAGTCACTAGAATGTGCCTGTCTCTTGACACAGAGATTACGATGGTAGACATAGGTTCCAAGGAAGCCAGTGACCAAAAAAAAAAAAGACAAAAATATTTGTAGCAGCATTTTTTTGTAGTGGTAAAGAACTGGAAACAAGGTGCTAACTCGGAAATTACTACATAAACTGTGGTGCATAAATATAATGAACAATTATTATGTTATAAGAAGGATGCATGTGATGAATACAAAGAAACAAGGAAAACCATAGGAACAGATGCAAAATGAATGAAAAAAAAAACCACAAAACAATATTCACAATCACAACGATGTTATTATAAGCAACAACAACAAAACAATCCAAACTGAATGCTTTGAATTTTAAATGACCAATCTGGGTCCCTAAGAAGAGCTATAAGAAGACAGCTCCCTTTGCTTCTTTGCAAAAGGGGGGAGAAGGGTTAAGTGGGGGGAATCACAAGTGTGGAATACTGAATATAATGTCTGACTTTTTTGATATGTAGCTATAGTTATATATAACATTTTCCCCCCTTTCTTCCTTTTTGTTTCCTTTTGTTTTCCTTTCTGAGAGAATTTAGGGAGGCATATAATGGAAGGTTTACAGGAAAGCATAATGAAGAATGACAACAATTTTTTAAAAAAATGTTGGTAGCCATGTTGTAGTTCACTAAAACTAACCCATTTTTTACATGAATACTTATCTAATTATGCCTTCCCCATCTTGTACTTATGTACTATTTTTAAAGACCAAAGGTAGCATTTAATATTTCTCACTATTACATTCCATCTTTTTTGATTTAGCTTCATCAATCTAAACTTTTAAAATTTACAGGGATCCTGGTTGTCATCCATGTTATCACCTGCTTTCCCCCTAGCTTTGTGGAATCTTCAAATTTGATAAATACACCATTTTTGTCTTTAATCAAGCCATTGATTGATAAAAATGTCAAATAGCATAAGAACAGATCCTAGGGACACTCCACTAAAGACCTCCCTCCAAATAAGCATCAATTCATTAATAAGTACACTGTGGGGGCCCGGGTAGGTAGCACAGTGAGTAAGAGCGCCAGCCCTGGAGTTGGGAGGACCCGGGATTGGTTCAGGCCTCAGAAAATTAGCACCCACACATAAATAACTGGCCATGTA
Source organism: Gymnobelideus leadbeateri (assembly GCA_011680675.1). Classification (NCBI taxonomy): domain Eukaryota; kingdom Metazoa; phylum Chordata; class Mammalia; order Diprotodontia; family Petauridae; genus Gymnobelideus; species Gymnobelideus leadbeateri. The sequence goes on along the minus strand of WOXC01012085.1, from coordinate 141,319 downwards.
ACCTTGAGCAAGTTACTTAACCCCTATCGCTTAAAAAAAAAACAAGTACACATTGGGTCTTACTATTAAATCACTTCTGAATTGAATCACTCCCCCCCCACCATTTACCCCACATCTCTCTCTCTTGCTCATAGGGATAACCTAAGAGACTTTGTCTAAAGCTTTGCTAAAAACCCAGATATGCTATTGAGCTAGTCACTGGATCTACTAGTCTAGTAACCCTGTCAAAAAAAGAAATGAGGTTAATCTGGCTTGACTTGTTCTTAATAAAGCCATGCTGGTTCTTAGGATTTAGGAACAAAGACAGATATGTTCAACTCAATTCAGACTTATTTCAGACCCTCATCACCTCTTGCCTAGACTACCATAAATAGCTTAATTGGTCTCTTGGAATCTATTCTCTACCTTCTCCAACATATCCTCCATTCCTCCCTCTATACTTCACTACTTAAGTAGATTTGTGATCTCATCAATGTGGGTATCCCCAGCATTAATGAAGATCATAAACCTACTATACTATTAGATGCCTGCCTGCTTAGCTATAATGTTGTGAGCATGGTGACTGGCATCACCCACCCACCAACAGGTGCTGGAAACATGCCTGCTCACCCAGCCTTGCCAATACTATAATTATCACCTGACTCCTTCTAGCTATTTGAAATGTCAGAGCATAATACCTGGTCCTTCCTCCAATCTGCTTCAGCTCGGAAAATAAATAGTCTCTAATGAGTCATGATGACTGCATTGAGGAGAGAGCTGAAAACTGACTTCCTCCTTTGAGAGAGACACCTCCACTGACCTATCTGGCAAAGCTTGGAATGCAGAAGATAAGATGTTGTCTTTAGCTCTCATAGGGAAGGGCTGAGGAAAAGACAAGGAGGTATGTTTCTAGGAGCATGTTCTCTGACAGAATAACAGTAGTGGGTGAGGTTGAAAGACACTATCTTCTGCTCTCTATTCTTCCACTCTCTTTTCTTTCCTTCCATTTGAGAAGGAGACCTGTGATTTGGCTCTGCTCTTCTCCCAATTTCTCTTCTGGATGGCCCTTTACTCTTCTCCAGTGGCTTCATAGTAAGCCTTATTGAGTCTAGGGTCCAAACCAGTTGGTAACCCATTGCCATCCTCTCTTTAGGAATACCTATATCTCTCAGAACTTTGAAGTTACTATTAAGAATTCTACTTCCATTATAAAGGAAGTATGTAACAAAAAAAAAAAGGAAGCTTGCTTGTTAGATTTGCATGTTTCACTGAGCTAATAATTTCCTTCAATATGCAATAGTCTACTTATGTCCACCATGCATCTCCCTATTGCTGTTTGGTTCACCCATAGCTAGAATTCTTCTGTGATAGTGCTTTTCCAAAGACCTGTAACTATATAGCTAGGGAAACATTGGCTTGAAAATATGTGGGTTTTTTCCCACCAGTCTGGAATTATTAAAAGCACTAAAAGTTTCCTAAATGCAATCTTATTCTCTCTCTTTTTCCTTCTTGGTTCTGAGAGCTATTATCTATTCATTATATATCTGAAGCGCTTGTCTCTAACTCAATATTACTGTACTAACTTAATTACTTATTCCTTAATTAATTATCACTTCATATTACTGTACTAACTTAATTACTGCACTAACTTAATATTAGAAGTACACTCTACCACATAGCATGATCTAAAGTCATAGGCATGTTTTTTCATCCACTTTGTTTTTCTTATATGGATTGTAAGACTGATCTTTTTTGAATAAGCATAAAGACATAGTGATTGAGTAGAAGAAACAATGGATTTGAAGTTCTTCAAATCCTGCTGTTTTATAATTTCTCTGGGACTCAGTTTTATTATCTGTAAAATGAAAGGGATTGTACCAAATTACTTCAGAGGTCTATTCCAGCTCTAAATTTATGATATGATGATTAGGGATATAACTGAAAAAGAGGCATAATGATCTTAATGTAATCAGTTTCATGATATCTACATACAGAAGTAGAAGACTACCATTTATAAAGACTCTCCTATTTGGATGTTACACAAGATATTCTCCATGACAGTTGAAAATATATTTGTCAAACATGTATCTCTCTGTTTCTTGCCTCCCTTCACATTAATAATCAGAAGATCATTAAATAAAGTTATCTCTGGGATTGCATTTATCAAGGAACCTTGTATAATATTAAAATATGCATGAAAGATTCCTTGTTGGAGAAAAGCTTTTAAAGGTGTAATTTGTGCTAACTGATCAGATGCTTGTTTATGCATAGGTTTTCAGAAAAAATAATAAACACATCAGGATTCTGTTGTCTTTGTTCCACTGATGAGAAGCAGTGTGGGAAGATAGAGAAACTGCCTTGGAGTTAGGAGATATGGGTTCGAATTATGCCAATTATATGTACAGATTCTAGGGAAGTCACTTAACTCCTCAGGGACCCACACAATTTTCTAAAACTCAAAGTTGCAGAACAATTCTCAGTCTGCATTGAGAGTGGGAATTTCCTTTCCAAGACTTCTCTCCACCAATGAAATAATAGGTAATAGGTCTAGACCCAAAATAAACAAAACAAAATGCCACTGACAAATTCATTCCACTTTTCTATTGATTATTCTCTTGCCATTTTCATGAATGAATATTCATGGATGAGGGAGCTCATTTTGAGTCTCACTCGAAGCATTCTGTTGCCTTTGTTTCATACTGCTTTAGCTGTTTTGAAAGGCAATAATGCTTGTAAATCTCCACCATTCTCTGTAGTATTTTACAAATTAGTTTGTATTCTAAATCTTATCATTGACTACCATCTCATGTTGCTTGGCAAGGACCTCAAGTGTTTGCTGGCTAAATCAGTTAATGGGCTCTTTAAGCCACCTTGTTGTGGTGACTATCTTACCTCAGTTAAACTTTTGCAAGAAATTGGTGATAATCCATATCAGTACCCTTTACCTTTTTACATTTCCTACATTTTGGCATAGCTTTCTCAGAATGGGTCAGGATGAACCTGTTGACATTATTTGCACTGTTTTCTCATTTTTAGTCTTTTTTCCAATTTGATGGTGGTTTTGGCCTTTGTTTTAATTAGTCCAGGGGTGGGAAATCTTAAGTCTCCAGGCCACACAGCCCTCTAGGTCCTCAGGTGCTGCCCTTTGACTGAATCCAAACTTCATAGAACAAATTCCCTTAATAAAAGGATTCATTTTGGATTCAGTCAAGAGGCTGCACTTGAGGACCTTAGAAAATATGTGGGTTTTTTCCTACCAGTCTGGAATTATTAAAAGCACTGAATAGTTTCCTAAATGCAATCACATGGGCTCTCTTTTTCCTTCTTGGTTCTGTGAGCTAATATCTATTCATTATCTATCTAAAGTGCTTGTCTCAAAGGTACTAACTTAATATTAGAAGTACACTCTACCACATAGCATGATCTAAAGACATAGGCACATTTTTTCATCCACTTTGTTTTTTCCTATATGGATTGTTAGGTTGATCATTTTTGAATAAGCATAAAGACATAGTGGTTGAGTAGAAGAAACAATAGTTTTGAAGTCAAAGAACCTGGGTTCAAATCCTGGTGTTATATAATTTCTCTGGGAATCAGTTTTATTATCTGTAAAATGAAAGGGTTCCCCACACCTGAACTAGTTGGTGGTCTATCAGGACAGTTGATTTGGAAATGATTCACATTAATAACCAGTTGAGGGGCAGCTAGGTGGCCCAGTGAATAGAGCACCAGCCATGGAGTCAGGAGGACCTGAGTTCAAATTCGACCTCAGACACTTAACACTAGCCATGTGACCTTGGGCAAGTCACTTAACCCCAATTGCCCTGCATTTCCCTCTCCAAAAGGAAAAAAAATAGTAATAACAAGTGAGTTGTTTCCTGTTAGAATATAGTCAGTTTCTTTCTTGAGTATATGTGATGCTGTTTGATGTTTATCATGTTCATTTTCTTCTGACTTTTTTTCCAAAAGAAAATATTCATGATATAGAGAATCTTCTGAGCAACTTTTTCCCTTCAATTTTATTTTATTAAATTTGTTTATCAACTTTTAGTTTACAACATTCAGTTCCACAATCCCTTGAATTCTAAATTTTCTCTCCCTCCCTCTCCTCCTCAGCTTCTCCTCATCCCGCTGGGGCATGCAATCCAATATAGGCTCTACCAATACCTTCGAATTAAGCATTAGTCACATTATAAAGAAGAATTATAACCAATGAAGTGAACAATGAGAAAGAAGTAATGAAAGAAAACTAAACACAAAAGAGAGAGCAAGTAGTTTGCTTCAATCTGCATTTGAACTCCAGAATTCTTTTCTCTGGATGTGGATATCCTTTCCATCATGAGTCTTTTGGAGCTGTCTTATAACCTTGCATTGCTGAGAGGAGCCCAGTCTTTCAAAGTTAGTCATCTATGATGTGTCTGTAATTGTGTGCCAAGTTCTCCTGGTTCTGCTCTTCTCACTTAACATCAGTTTATATAAATCTCTCCAGATTATTATGAAGTCTGTCTGCTCCTCATTTCTTATAGCACAATAGTCTTCCACTACATTCATATACCACACCTTGTTTAGCCATTTTCCAATTGATGGGCATCCCCTTGATCCTCTGAGCAACTTTTAAGTCTTGAACTTCTTTGATTTCTAAGACATGAACTACATTCTCCAAAACAGGGTCAGAGAAGCATAGATCTAAAAGTTGGACGATCCTCAGAGGCCTAAATCTAGCCTAACTCCTTATTTTATGAATGAGGAAATAGAAGTATCATAGGAGGGATTTAAACCCAGGTTGCCTGACTCTAGAACTGGTGATTGTTTACTGTACCACACTGTCTGCCATTTTTCTGTGCCCATTTTTACTTTCATGTCACCAAGTATTAAAAATGTATGTTGACTTGATGTGAAGGACTCCCATCATGTTCTTTGTAGAGTTACTAACTCTTCAACCTCTGCAACAGATATTAGCACATAAGCTTTAATCATCTTCATGGTAGGGTTTTTTGTGTATACTTATCATGGGCACTGAGTATTGATATAACCCATCCTTAACACAGATGTCCAAATAATCTTCCTAGTGCACAAATCTGACTATGTCAATCCAATGCTCAAAAAAGGCAAGGTGAGGAAAGAAGTATTAATTAAGTTCTTACTCTGTAGCAGGCATTTTGGTAAAGGAGGAGGGGATATACACAAATAAGCAAAAAAATATATGGTCCCTGCCCTCAAACAGACAACACACAAAAGTAAATTGAAAAGGGTTGGGGAAGGAGAAGAAAGGAATGTGGCTTTGAAATAGAGAAAGTCAGGAATGGGGCCAGGAGGAGAAGAACTCAGGCTGGCCTGTCTTTACAAAAAATGGCAGATCCATGAGGAACTCACTAATGGGAGTAGAGAGGTGTGTCTTGCCAAGAGATATTCCATGGTGAAATAACCACAGGAGATAGGATGTTTTCAGGGCAAAGAAGCTCCTGGTACTGGGATGGGGTGAGGTGGGGGTGTGGCCAGCCTGGACACCTTCCTAAAATGCAAATTCTGGGGAGGAACTCACCAGTGGGAAAAGGGGGCTAGAACTAAGGAAGAATATTCCAGGGTGAGGAGGCCCTAGGCACTGAGAAAAGTTCTAGAATGAAAGTTCCAGAGGGTCAGTTGAGGCAGAATAGCAAAATTTCAGAAAACCTTCAGAGATCTCCTATTGACTGTAGGAAAACAAGACAAACACCTTAGCCTGGCATTCAAGGCACTCTGCAATCTGAATCTAATCTACTTCATGCTTATTTCAAGAAACTCCTCTCCAGTGTTCTATTTTCCAACCAAACTGGCCTAACAGGTGTTCTCTGATCTATTCTGAACTCCTCCACCTCTGTGAATTCGTGCATTCTATCCCCCAAGCCTGGGATGCATTCCCTTCTTATCTGTCTCTCTGTGTTGAAATCCTTCTCTTCTCTCAAGACTTCTTTTAGGAACCACCTCCTCCATAAAATCTCCTGTGTTTCCCCCAGCTAAAGACAATAAATTTGCTCTCAAATTTTCCTAGAGTACTCTATGTGGATCTTTCTTTTGCTCCTAACACATTCTACCTTGTAGCACACTCATCTGGGCATAAATTTCATCCCCCAGCCTCCAACCTTTAGTTTGTACAAGCTTTAAGGATAGGAATGGTGTGGGTTTTTTTTTAAACTCTTTTTATGCTCATTACCAATACACCCAAGAGGAACTTAATAAAAGTTTGTTGACTATGATAGACTTAGCTGTCCTCAGCAATACAATGATCCAAGACAATTCCAAAAGACTCATGATGGAAAATGCTATCCACACCCAGAGAAAAAACTATGGAGTCTGAATGCGGACAGATGCATGCTATTTTCCCTTTCTTTGTTTTTTTTTTGTTTTTTTTTTCCTTTTCTTCTTTCACAACATGACTAATGTGGAAATATATCTTTAAAATAAATAAATAAAAATTAGTTGAGTGAAATTGAGCATTAATGCTCTTGTTCCTAGCCCTTCAGTTGTAGTTATTTTACTAACTTTTGCATACACTTTCCCTTTTGCTTACCTAAATTCTTTTCATTTTCTAAGATCTAACTCAAGTCCTACCTTCTTCATAATGCCTTCCTCCAGGGGTGGCTAGGTGGTACAGTGAATAGAGCACCAGCCCTGTAGTCAGGAGGACCTGAGTTCAATCTGGCCTCAGACATTGAACACTTACTAGTGACTTTGGGCAAGTCATTTAACCCCAACTGCCTTGTCTTCCTCACTCCAAAAGAAAAGAAAAATGAATTATTAGTAGTAATAACAATAAAAACAATTATTATTATTACCACTGTTAAGGATAATAAACTTGTATTCCCTAACTCATAGAATAGGTTGAATGTAATAAGGTGAAATTCAATTGGAATAAATATACAGTCCTATAACTTGGTTTCAAAAATGCAAATAAATAAGTACAGGATGCCAGATGCCTGGTTCATAGGGAAAAGAACAAGGGGTCTTAGTGAAATGCAAGCTCAATGAATCAACAATTCAATGCAATTCCATAAGCACTCAATAAAGCCCTACTCTGTGCCAGTCACTGTGCTAAGATATCAATGATACAAAGGCAAAAAAAACCAAACCAAAAAACCTTCCTTCCATTGGAGGCCATTGCACAATGTGATATGGTAACCAAAGAAACTGCTGAGGAAATTCCATGTGTCAATGCAGATCTACAATTATTTCGCAACTTTTCATCAGCCTGAGGAACCAAGAATTTGAATTGATTTGTCCAGAGCAACACAGTCTGCATGTGTCATAGGCACTAAGTCATCCTGATTCTGTGGTTGGTTTTCTGTTTACCATGCCAAGATGCCTCTCTATTAAATTAGGTTGCATTAGTAGACCTAGTCTAGATCTAAGGTGGCTATAACCAATCAATTAATTTAATCAACAAGAATTAATTAAGCTCCTATTATGTGCTAGGCACTCTATTAGGTTCTGGTGTTACAATGACAAAGAATAACAAATCTCTACTTATATTCTATTGTCCTCTGCCCTAGTCAGACAGCTTCTGGAGTATGAGGTTTACTTCTGAACACCACATTTTAGGAAGGACGTTGGCAGGTTGGAAATCATCCAAGAGCAGTGTTTGGACTCAAAACCAGGCCATGTAATGATAAGATAAAGGAATTGGGGATACTTAGCCTGGGAAATAAAAACCTTGGCATTTTTTTGATATATTTCTAGGGTTGGTATATAGAAGAATTAAACCGTGCTTGGCCCTGGGGGTAGAAATAGGGAAAAAATGTGTAGAAGTTATAGTGAGGGAAAGGGAAGGGAAGGGGATAAGCATTTAGATAGGGCCTACTGCAGTGGCAGCCACTCTGGCATACCCAGGATGGCTGCTAGCAAGTTCTTAGATCTGCTTTACTAGAAAAGATAGCTGTTCAAGGGGTCAACAATCTTTTTAAATTATTCATTAATTCGGGGGAAAAATCAGCAGAACTTCAGAGAAAATACAAGCAGAGAAATAAAGACCAACAGACAGAGCTTTTAACTGTGTGAGAAATTAGCACACATCAACAGACAGATCCAGCTGTCTGACCAAAGCAATACATAGATAGTTATCAGAAAGAGAAGAACCAACATTTGGGTTTTTCAAAGTGGGGGGGGAGGTTCCTTAACAGCTACCCAGAGTCTCATCTGGTCAAGTCACAAGAACACTCTTCCAGTGAGTTGAATAATATATATGTATGTGTGTGTGTATGCACACACACATATACACACATATATACATATATATATAAATGTATGTTATAATTATTATTCATATATATGCCCTTTTAGAGCCAGAGGGTATCACAACCCTCCTGATTCAGTGCTAATTAGAAATTAGCAAAAGGGGTGAAAAGCTTCCTACAAGCAAGCCTCCCCTAAGCAAACTTACCTTAATGGGCTCCACCTGAGGCCTATTAATGGGTGGGGTAGATCTTATATCCCATTAACATTACACCTATTATGTGCCAGGCTTGTGTTAAATTCTTTACAAATATTTGATCCTCACCACAACCCTGTGAGGTAGGTGCTGTTATGACCCCCATTTTAAAATTGGGGAAACAGAGGCAAACAGTCATGTAACCTGACTTGCCCAACTAGAGTCTAAGTGAGGCAGGCACTTAACTTGATATTCTTTCTCAACACTTTCTCACTGAATGACCTCATTAGCTACCATGGGTTTAATGACCACCTCTATACAAAGAAACCCCAAAATTTATGCATAGCACATGAAGTCTCTAGAGCTACTATCCCAATCCCAAGTGGGAGTTAGGTATGCTGGATCCTATGATAGTACCAATCTATATCAGTCCTCCCACATTTCTGCCTCAAATGAATCACACAGCTCCTGGAGTTTATTTTATGGAGTTCTCAAGATCTTCTCCTTAGGTATGGTGTAGTTTTTTTTATTGAGTTTTTTCATGGAATTTTGATTCTGTGTCTAGTCTGTCCTTGACTCCCCGTTAAAGACATTGGGGAACTGTTTCCATACCTCACCCATCTAATCAACTGTTCCACCTTCTTGTTTCTACATTCACAACATGTCCTTCATTCCTTCCTGTTCCCTACTCCTTATCATCACCACCCTAGTGCAGGCCCTCAATAAGCTCCTCTGGCCCCATATCCTTTTCCAACCTTATCATACATTAGTACCCTTCCATTGCTCTACTGTCCAGCCAAACTGACTGCCTGCTGTTACTTACATGTGACAGCCCATCTCCTGTCTCTACACCTATGCTGGGCTCTGTGCCAAGAAGACAGCAAGGTCTTGATTAGTTTGAACCATGAATACTAGGAAGTGGTCAAATATATTCAAATTTGCAGTATTTGAAGTTAGGATTATATAAAATAGGTTCATTGGTTTTGGTCTAAGGAAATGTGCAGTAAGAATTCTAATTATGCCATCAGTTAATCAGATTCATTATTTGAACTAAATGGGGCCTAGATATGTCCTCTCCTCACTGGTACCTTTCAGAATTCCATTCTTCCTTCAGTACTATACAAATACATCCTTCTATATGAAGCCTTTCCTCATCCCCACTCAGAGACTTAAACCCTCCCTCAAACAAAAAAAATTTGCCTTGTACCTATTTTATATATACTTTTGTATAGAGGCAACAAACTCTGGAGGGTAGCCAGGAAGATCTGGGTTTAAGTCCTGTCCCTGCCATATCAGTCCTTGGTCAAATCATTTAACCCCTCAAACTCTATTGTCTCCCTAAGACAATAAATTGCTAAGAAGATGTCAACTTGTATTAGTAGAAGGAGTTCTCAGAAGTCCCATTTCTATCCTTATATTTCCATATGTGCTATTCATGTGCATATTATATAAGTTAAACTCCTTGAGGGCAGGAATGGTTTCTTTTTGGTTTTTGCATTTCCAGCACCTAGCACAGTTTCTGGCATATAATAGATACTTGACTGATTCTTCTCTGTCACAATGACAAACGTCTGCTGGATGGCATAAGGAGAAAACCTTCTACAATTAGAGCTATCCAAAAGTGGAAATGGGAAATCATTTAGATATGGGAACTTCAGACTGAGGGCAGGTGTCCACCTGTTGAATTTCAGATATGTTAGACCAGATGACCTCCATGATATAAAAATTGAGTAAAAGTAAAAGAGTAATGGAGAGAATGATACAGGGTAACCAGGGTTATAGCTAGGGGAGAGGCAAGCAGATGTTAGTTCTTGGCCATCCAGGAAACAGGGTGATCTCATTTGGCCAGAGCTTTTTCCTCTTGTCTCATCCTGGTCCTTTACCCTTCCTTCCTCTGAGATGCTCCCTGGGACAGTATCTATTAAATAAAAACACTTCTTATCCTTATGTGCCTCCCAAAATCTAAGTGAAGACAAGTCAGGTAACATGAGTGAGAGGGCTTCAATTCTTTAAAAGAAAGGAACAACGTAAATTCAAGTATTATGATGATGATCAGGAACTTTTTTGCTATACACTTTGACCTCTAGCATTCTTTTCCATTTCAAACTCCTTAACCTTTGCCTGCTTCAGTATTCTAGACAGCCCACTTTCTCTCTTTCCATGTAGCCAAAAGAATCTTCTATTGCAGTTATTATTATTATTATTATTATTTTGCTTTTTGGAGGGCAATTGGGGTTAAGTAACTTGCCCAAGGTCACATGGCTAGGTTTTTGTTTGTGTGTGTGTTAAGTGTCTGAGGCCGGATCCGAACTCGGGTCCTTCTGACTCCAGGGCTGGCGCTCTACTCACTGCGCCACCGAGCCGCCCCTCTATTGCAGTTCTATAAGTGGTTTTCTTCTCCTTACTGGAATCTGTGTGACTGAATGTCTACTCTGATAACGCATAGTGCCAGTGCTGATATGGCACTAGGTTCCAGAAAACCCTGCCAACAGAAGATAGAGCCTACCCCGCTGGGAAGTTCAGAGGGGCTCATCTCCCTGAAAGGCTATGTCTGACTATTCATGAAGATTCTCTTTTAGAATGTAGAGGATTGTAATCTGCATAAGTGGGAAAGAGGGAAATCCCCTCACTAATGATTCTTGAAATTTCAAAGGTCATATGTAATAGTTTCTCCAGGAATTCTATCATCAGTAAGTGGAGGCTAAGTGTGGACTTTTTTTGCAAGGCACAACCAACAGACCTTTATCTCATTGTTCTAAAATTTTGAAATAACAAAAACAAACCCCACAGAAACAAAAAGCAAAACAAAACAAAAAACCCATAGAAGCATAAAGGGAGCAATTTTAGCATTTTCCATCTCAGATTCTGAGAATGTAGTTCAGAATGTTCCAAGCTGGTATGGTGTATCTCAACTGCACACTCAAATGAGAACCACAATCTATGGGCACTGTACCCCTATACACTCCTAGGGAGCCAGGAGTAAAGATTCCTCAAACCACTCTGCCAAAGTTGGGGTTACTGGGGATACACTGGCTAAATAACACTGTAAATGATAGGACCAGCTTTTTGTGGACACATTTTTCAGTTTAGAAGAATGGAAATAGAGGCAGAATTGGACTATGGTGGCAACATTTCTTTCCCTCCCCTTCATACTTCAATGATTGTGGTGGGAGGGTGACAGTTTCTATGAGTTAAGAGCTCCCCTGCCACTTGGAAACCTAATTATACATGGCTGATTGCCCATAGTTACTAACTTCATAAAAGAGAAGCAATGTACCTGAAAGATATTGGATTTAAAATAAGAAGACCCAGGCTTTACATGTAGCCCTTACCCTTACAAGGCTGTGGGACCTGAGAAGTCACTTAATGCCTCTGTCTTGTTTTATTAATCTGTTAAATAGAGATAATACCACTACTACCTACAATGAGACATATTATACAGAATGCTGAAATTTAAGACAAGAAGACTTGGGTTCAAGCTCTGTCTTTGACAATAACTGTGATCTTAGTCAATTGTATTTAACCTGTCTCAGTCTCCTAATCTGTTGTGAGAATCAAATGAGATGCTGTATGTAAAAGAGGACTTTATAAAGTGCTTTGTATTCTTAGAAACCTCAAGGGCTTTAAATGAGTGATTACTGTTATTAATAAGTATTGATCTATAGCACAGGATTATTTAAGGAAAGGGCTGGAATTGGAAGCAGTATTTAAATGAAAGTTGTTAGTTATGTCACAGGGTTGTTGTGAGAAAAGGGCTATGTAAAGCACTATAGAAGTACAGGCTTTTATTATCAGAGATGTTCCTTGAGAACAGACATTATGTTTAACTGATAACTAAATGCGACTGATGTCCTGGTTAGACATGAATGTCGCACTCCATGGAACATAAATGCATTTTAAGGAGAACTTTAATGGAAAGGCATTTTAAGGATGGCTAATTTTCTGAACTTAGTCATCTCTACCATATACACATCACTAAAAGCCAACAATCAACAGGGGGAACACATTAGCTTTAATATATACCTCATACAGACATTTTTCGTTTAAAAAAAATTTTTTTTTAAAGCAATTGGGCTTAAGTAACTTTCCCAAGATTACACAGCCAGTTATTTTTGTGTGGGTATCTGAGGCCAGAACCGATCCCCGGGTCCTCCCAACTCCGGGGCTGGCGCTCTTACTCACTGCGCCACCTAGCCACCCCGCATACAGACATTTTTCATCTGATGTAGAATATATAGCTGTTGAATGTCAATCATAGACTTGCATTTTCTATTCAACTGTGGGGTTATTATGGGTAATGAGTAATTAAACAATGATGAACCATTTATTAACAAATTGCCAATATCTTTGATTTTTCTTTGTATTGTTTTCTAGTGGAGATAATAGAACCCAAATTTCATATTTTAGAAGAAGCAAAAAAAAATTTTTCTTAACTGAATAAAGTAGGTTATTTGAAATCAAAGTTTTCATTGAGACTGATAGTTTTGGGGATAGTTTAAATACCAAATAGAGGATTTTATTTGATTGTAGAAGCAATAGATTTGAGGCAGGGAACCTAATAAGAAAGCAAGAGTCAGAGGGGTAATGAGAATCTATACAAGCATGGTGGCAATGTGAGTGGAGACAAGGGAATATATAGGAGATGTGTTATGACAGTAGAAACAAGACTTGTCAACAGATTGTATATGTGGAGTAAATGGGAATGAAGAGGCAAGGAAGACACAAACCTTGTGGGCCTGGCTGAGTGGGTGGATGGTGGTACCTTCAGCAACAGAGGGAAAGGTTAATATTGTGGAGAAAAAACAAGGACTTGTCTGATTTCTCCCAAATTCCCCTCCAAATGTTGTTAAAATAATTCCTCAAAATGAATTCTGGAGTGGCAGAACCAACAAAAGGATCTGATAAAACAATTTTCTAGCCCAAGACAACATAGAAGATTGGAAGAAAAGGTCTGTCTCTCTGAGGTGAGAGTACAGCACAGAAAACCAACTGTCAAGGTTGTCACTTAACCCTAATTGCCTCAAAAAAGAAAGGGAGAAAGAAAGGAAGGAAGGAAGAAAGGAAGGAAGGAAGGAAGGAAGGAGAAGAAGGAAGGAGAAAACCATTCAATTAATAAATAAAACTAGGAGCTGGCTTTATGTAAAAAATTAATCAAATAGATAAACTATTGGTTACTTTGACTTAAAAAAAGAAAGATGTGGGGCAGTTAGGTGGCACAGTGAATAGAGCGCTGGCCCTGGAGTCAGGAGGACCTGAGTTCAAATCCAGCCTTAGACACTTAACACTTACTAGCTGTGTGACCTTGAGCAAGTCACTTAATCCCAATTGCACTACCTTCGCCCTTCCATAAAAAGAAAGATGAAACCTAAATGACCAGTATTAAAAATTAAAGGGGGTAAATTCACCACCAATGAAGATAAAATTAAAACAATTATTAGGAACTATTTTGCCCAATTGTATGCCAATAAATCTAACAGTCTGAGCTGACTGAATGAATATTTACTAAAATAGAAATTGCCCAGATTAACAGAAGAAATAACCATATTTTAGACAAAGAAATTGAACAAATCATCAATGAGCTCACTAAGAAAAAATGACCAGGAACAGAGGGATTCACAAGTGAATCACATCAAACATATAAAGAACAACTAATTCCAATACTATATTAACTATTTGGAAAAATAAGCAAAGGAGTTCTCTTATGATACAAATATGGTGCTGACATCTAAGCCAAGAAGAGCAAAAATAGAGAAAGCTATAGACCAACTTCTCTGATGAATATTGATGCAAAGATTTTAAATAAAATATTAGGAAGGAGATTACAGCAATATATCACAAAGATCATACACTATGACCAGTAGGATTCATACCAAGAATTTAGGGCTGGTTCAATATCAAGAAAACTATCAGTATAATTGACCATATCAATAACAAAACCATCAAAAATTATCTCAATGCTAATCTCAATATGTACAGAAAAAGCTTTTGATAAAATACAACAATCATTTCTATTACAAACACTGGACAGGAGTCAAGATGGTGGGGTAGAAACAGGACTTCCTCACAGCTCCTGCTTCTACTTCCTTCAATTCATGTAAAAAATGACTCTAAACAAACTCTGGAGCTACAAAACCCACAAAATGACAGAGAGAAGCTAACTTCCCTGAAGTTAGCTGAAGATGGTCTGGCAGGCCAGCAGAACGCTCTGGGAGCCAACCCCAGCCCCACATGAGCCCAAGGTTTCAGCCTCAGGGCTGGAGGGAATTCAGATCACCAGCAGCTATGGTGGTTTCCAGAATTACCAAATCATAGATGCTAAGGACAAAGTGAGAGATCAGTGCAGTGTGGACTTTGTGAACTGGGAGTACAGGAGTGTGGTTGGCCTTTACCCCCTGTAGGGAGAAGTGGCTGAGGCACCACGGCAGTACAGCTGCTGCCATGTGACTGCTTTGGAGCTCCTGGCTTGCAGATTGTAGAGGGACCAAGTGACCAGTCTGAGGGGTAATCACTCTTGCTTTAACTTGCTTGGATCTGGATTGCAGTCTAGGGTAGAGGTCCTGGGGTGTGTGACCAGTTTTCCAGAGCATGAGGAGGCTTCAGAGAGGGTACCCAACTAATAGCTCCAGCAGCTGTTAAAACCCCAGTCATTGGGACAAAGCTCCCCTCTCTGGTAGCAGAGTTCTTCTGTGGCAAAAAGCTCAAAAGTCAAGTAATTGAGTGGCAACATGATCAAGCAAAGGAAGAAAAGCAAGCAGAGCAATCTGACATTAGATTCCTATTTTGGGGACAAAAAGGATCAAAGCATGGAACAGGAGGAAGACAGCAAAGTCAGAACTCCTCAACCAGAAGCTTCCAAGAAAAGAGTAAGCTGTTTACAGGCCACAGAGGAGCTTAAGAAGGATTTTGAAAACCAAATAAGAGCAGTGGAGGAAAAACTGAGAAGTGAAATGAGAAAGATGCAAGAAAAGTATGAAATGAGAGTCAACAGCTGACTGAGGAAAATAACACCTTAAAAAATATACTAACTCAAATGGCAAAAGAGGCTCAAAAAGCCAATGAGGAGAAGAATGCCTTAAAAAGCCAAAGTTGCCAGATGGAAAAAGAATCTCAAAAGCTCAGTGAAGAGAATCATTCCTTAAGAATTAGATTGGAGCAAATGGAAGCTAATGACTTTATGAGAAATCAAGATGCTGTTAAGCAGATCCAAACAAATGAAAAAATATACAAGGCAATGTGAAATATCTCATTGGGAAAACCACTGACCTGGAAAATAGATCCAGGAGAGATAATTTTAAAATTGTTGGACTACCTAAAAGCCATGCTCAAAAAAAGAATCTAGAAATCATCCTTCAAGAAATTCTCAAGGAAAGCTGCCCTGATGTTTTAGAACCAGAGGGCAAAAAAGAGGTTGAAAAAATCCACCCATCACCTCCTGAAAAAGATCCCAAAAAGAAAACTCCTAGGAATATTATAACCAGGTTCCAGAGTTCCCAGATCAAGGAGTAAATAATTACAAGCAGACAGGAGGAAATAATATGAATACTGTGGAAACACAATCAGGATAACACAGGATCTGGCATCTTCTACACAGAGGGATTGAAGGGCTTGGAATATGATATTTTGGAGGTCAAAGGAGCTAGGATTAAAACCAAGAATCACCTACCCAGCAAAACTGAGTACCATGTTTCAGGGGAAAATATGGTAATTCAATGGAATAGAGAACTTTCAAGCATTCTTGATGAAAAAAAACAACAGAGTTGAATAGAAAATTTGACATTCAGATACAAGAAGCAAGAGAAGCATGAGAAGGTAAACAGGGGAAAGAAATCATAAGGAACTTATCATAGTTGAACTATTTACATTCCTACATGGAAAAACAATAATTATAACTTATGAAACTTTTCTCAGGATGAGAATAATTGAAGGGAATAGAAATGTATGTATACACACACACACACACACATATATATATACATATATACACACATATGTTTATATAGGAGGGTATATGAGCATATGAATGCATATGTGAGTGTGTGTATATATGTTTACAGGTATACATAGACAGAGGGCACAGGACCAATTGAATAGGAAGGGATGATATTTAAAAGGTGAAATTAAGAGGTGAGAGAGGAATATAATGAGAGGAGATGGGGAGAGACAGAATAGGGTAAATTATTTCATATAGAAGAGGCAAGGGAAAACTGTTACAATGGAGGGGAAGAACAGGAAGGCAAAAGGGAATGAGTCAACCTTATTCTCATGGAATTTGGCTTAGGGAGGGAATGACATACATACTAAATAGGGTATCTCACCCTACAGGAGAGTAGGGGCAAAGGAGATGAGAGGGGGGATGATGGAAGGGAGGTCAGGCTGGGGGGAGAGAAGTTGGAACCACACACTTTTGAAAAGGGATAGGATCAAAGTAGAGAATAGAACAAGTGGGGGGTGGGATAGGATGGAGGGAAATATAGTTAGTCTTTCACAATACATCCACTATGAAAATGTTTTGCATAGCTACACATGTACAACCTATATTGAATTGCTTATCTTCCCAGTAAAGGTGGGTGATGAGGGAGGTGGGGAAAGAATCTGGAATTCAAAGGTTTAAAATCAAATGTTTAAAATATATACATATATATATATATATAATTATTATTATTATTAATTTACATACAACTGGGAAATAAGATATACAGGCACTAGGGCATAGAGATCTACTGTGCCCTACTGGAAAGTCAGAGGGGGGATGGGGGAAGATATGGGAAAGAGCAGATTGCAGGAGGGGATATTCAGTAGGATCACTTTTTTGGGGTGTTGGGTGGGGGAAAATGGGGAGAAAATCTGTAACTCAAAATCATGTGAAAATGAATGATATAAACTAAAAGAGAAAAAAGAGAAAAAAATAAGATAAAAACACTGGACAGCACAAGAATAAGTGGAACTTTCTTTGAAATAATAAATAGTATTTATCTAAATCCATCAGTAAATATTATCTATAATGGTAATAAGCTAGAAGCCTTCCCAGTAAGATCAGGGGTCATAAGGCATTAAGGATACCTATTATCACCACTATTGCTATAGCAATTAGCGAAGAAAAAGAAATCAAAGGAGTTAGTACTGGCAACAAGGAAACAAAATTATTACTCTTTGCAGATGATACAATGGTATCCTTGGAGAATTCTAGAGAATCAACTAAAAATCTGGTTGAAATAACTAACAACTTTACTTAGGCTATAAAATAAAACCACACAAACCATCAGCATTTCTATATATTACCAATAAATCTGAGAGGAAGAGATAGAAAGAGAAAATCCATTTAAAATAATTATAAGTAATGGTTTTAACTCTTTTTATACAAATAAAGTCATATCCAAACAACTGAAAATATGAATAAAAATATTAATTGCTCATTGGTAGGTTGAGCCAATATGGTAAAAATGAGAATTCTACATAAATTAATTTACTAATTTAGTGCCATACCAATAAAACGACCAAAATACCAAAGGTCAAGAATATTAAGGGAATCAATAGGGGAAAAATGAAGGAAAGTGCTCTACCAGTACTAGATCTCAAACTGTATTACAAAGCGGTAATCATCAAAATCATCTAGTACTGGTTTAGGTATATAATACATAGTAGTAAATATCATATTAATCTAGTGTTTAATAAATACAAAGATCCAAGCTTTTGGGACAAGGATTCACTATTTGACAAAACTCCTGGGGAAAACTGGACAGCAGTATGGGCAGAAACTAAGTACAAACCAGCACCTTACACTGTAAACCAAAATAAGGTCAAAATGGGTACATGCTTTAGATATGAAGGGTGATACCATAAGCCAACTAGGGGAGCATGGAATAGTTTACCTGTCAGATCTATGAATAAAGGAAGAATTTATGAGCAAAAGAGAGATAGAGAGCTTTATAGGATGTAAAAAAAAAAAGATAATTTTGATTCCATTAAATTAAAAGTGTTTTACATAAATAAAACCAATGCAGTTAAGATTAGAAGGAAATAAAAAAAACTGAGGGGAAATTTTATGCTAAATTTCTTTGATAAATTTCTCAGAAGAACTGAGTCAAATTTATAAGAATGTGAGTCATTCCCCACTTGATAAATGATCAAAGATTATGAACAGATAGTTTTTAAATGAAGAAATCAAAGCAATCTCTAGTAATATAAAAAAATGCTCTAAGTCACTCTTGATCAGAGAAATGCAAATCAAAACAGCTCTGAGGTATCACATCACACCTATCAGATTGCCTAACATGACAAAACAGGAAAATGATAAATATTCGAGAAGATGTGAGAAAACTGGAACACTAATGCATTGTTGGTGGAGTTGTGAACTGATACAACCATTTTGGAGAGCAATTTGGAACTATACCCAAGGGGCTATAAAACTGTACATACCCTTTGACCCAGCAATAACATTCTAGGTCTGTATCCCAAAGAGAATATTTAAAAATATATTTTAAAAAGAATATTAAAAAAAGGACCCACATGTACAAAAATATTTATAACAGCTCTTTTTATGGTGGCCAAGAATAGGAAATAGAGAGCATGTCCACCAAGTAGGGAATGACTGAAGAAATTGTGCTATATGAATGTAAGGGAATACTATTGTGCTATAAGAAATGATGAGCAAGTAGACTTTAGAAAAACCTGGAAAGACTTAAATGAACTGATGCTAAGTGAAGTGAGCAGAACCAGGAGAACATTGTACACATTAGTGGCCACACTGTGCGATGATTAATTTTGATAGACTTAGCTCTTCTCAGCAATGTGAGGAGCTAAGACAACTCTAAAAGACTCATGATGGAAAATGCTATCCATATCCAGAGGAAAAACTTTGGAATCTGAATGCAGATGGAAGCATATTATTTGCTCTCTTTTTCTGTTGTTTTGTTTTGTTTCTTCTTCTTTGTAGTTTCTCCCATTGGTTCTAATTCTTTTTTACATCATGACTAAGGTGAAAATATGTTTAATATGAATGTATATGTATAACCTACATCAGATTAAATGCCATTTTGGAGGGTGGGTGAAATGGGAGGGAAGAAGAGAAAATTTAGAACTCAAAATCTTTTGTAAGTGAATGTTGAAAACTAAAAATGAATAATTTTTAAAAAGCACTCTCTCTGTTGATTAGATTGTGTCACACTCATAAAATGTAGATTAGAACAACTCTGAGGAACTACCTCAATACCTATTAGACTGGCTAACATGACAGAAAAAGAAAATGACAAATGGAGGGAATGTGGGAAAATTGGGATGCTAATGCACTGTTGGTGGAGTTATGAACTGATCGAACCATTGTTGGAGAGCAATTAGGAACTATATATAAAGGGGTATAGAACTGTGCTTAACCCTTCTACCCAGTGCATATCTCTTTGGTCCAGACACTACTAGATCTGTGTCCCAAAGAGATTTTTAAAAAAGGAAGTGGATCTATATGTACAAAAATATTTATAGTAGACTTTTTATGGTGGCAAAGAATTGGAAATTGCAGAGATGCCCACTTATTGGGGAATGGCTAAACAAATTGTTTTATATTGTGGTGTATGATTGTGATAGAATATTATTGTGTTATGAGAAATGACAAAACAGGATGGTTTCAGAAATATCTGTAAAGACTTATATGAACTGATGCAGAGTGAAGTGAGCAGAGCTAGGAGAACATTGTACACAGTAACAGCAATATTGTATGATGATCAACTGTGGATGACATGGTTAATCACAGCAAGACAATGATCTAAAACAATTTGGAAAAACACTATCCACTTCCAGAGAAAGAACTGATGGAATCTGAATGCAGATCAAAGCACATTTTTTAACTTGATTTTTCTTTTTTTTTTCTGTGTTTTCTTTTACAACATGACTAATATGGAAATGTTTTGTGTGACTGTACATGTATAACCTACATAAAATTGTTTGCCTTATCAATGTGGGGGAAGGAGGGACAGAAAGAATTTGGAACTCAAAGTTTTAAAAAACAAACATTAAAAACCGCTTTTGTGTGTAATTCAAAAAAATTTGTAAAATAGAGGGAAAGTTAGGAATAGGGCAATGTTTATGGGAAAACAATGAATTCTGTTGATGCCTACAAGACATCTAGTCTGAACTCTCCAGTGGTAATATGACATTAGAACTCAGAAGAGAGACTGAACTAAATACACATACACACGCTCACACACATGCATACACACATATATACATATATAGTTATATATACCTATATCGGGAAACCATTTGCATAGAAATTATAATTGAACCCATGAGAACCAATAAGATCAAGTCAGGTAGTATAGAAGAGAAAAGAACCTAAGACAGAGTCTTGGGGGATACCCATAGTGGACTGAAAACTCAATCCAATTCAATAGTATGACTTGGTAATCAAAAAAGTTAATGTAATTTTAGGCTAAATAGAGAGAAACAGAATTTAAGAGATTAGTAGTCCTGATGAATTCTACCCTGGTCAGAACACATGTGGAGTATAGTGTTCAGTTTTGGGTGCCGCAATTTAAGAATGAAATCCACATAGTCGTGTAACCTTGAGCAAGTTAACCCCAATTGCTTAAAAAAAAAAAAGAATGAAATCCACAAACTAGAGTGTAATCAGAAGTTAACCTGGCTGGTAGGAGTAGAGACCATGCTACACAAGGATCATTAAAAATTAAATCTATTATGTCACAGCTAAAAGTGAGCTTGGAGATCACTGAGTCGATTTCTCTCTGGCCCATGCTCACATTTCATCCCTGCTGCCAGGCAATCCTACTATACCTCCCTTATCTACTCACTGTCCCATTCCACATAGCAATTCTTCTAAACCTTTTTCATCCCTCCTATGACTCCCACTCTTCACACCCTCTCAAATGAGATCCTTGCCTCATATTTTACTGAAAAAACTTGGGCTGTTCCCTATGAGCTTCTTCTCCCCACCTCATCTCCTATCATTCAGATGCCTTCTGCCACTATCTCTCCTTGACCTGTTTCACATGATGAAGAGGGCTTCCTCCTTATCAAGACCAGCCCTTCTTTAACAGTTTAATCAATCCCATTCTTTCCCATTTCCTCCAATAGATTGCCCCATCTGTCATCCCCATTCTGTTGCTTACTTTCAATCTCTCCTTGTCTACTAGCTCATTCCCAACTGCCTACAAATATGCCTATGTATCCCTCATTCTGAAAAAATCCTCACTTGATCTTCCTGTCTTCCACCAGCTATTGTCCTAGATCTCTTCTATCCTTTGAGCTAAAATATTAGAAAAAGGCTTTCTCTTTCCTCTCACCCTCTTAACCCCTAAGAAATTCTGCCTCTAACCTTATCATTCCACTGAAAGTGCTCCCTCCAGAGTTACTAATTATCTCTTAGTTGTCAAATTCAATGACCTTTTCTCAGTCCTCATTCTTCTTGTCCTCTCTGCAGCCTTTGACACTACTGATCGATCATTCTCTCATCCTTGATACTCTCTTCTCTCTAGGTTTTTGGTACCCATTCTCTCCTGGTTTTGCTCCTACCTATGTGACTGCTCTTTCTCAGTCTCTTTTGCTAGATCCTCATTCAGATCACACCCTCAAGCCATAGATGTCCCTTGGGGTTCTGTCCTGAGTTCCCTTCTCTTTCTCCTCTGTTTCTTTACTTGGTGATCTTATAAACTCCAATGATTTTAATTACCATTTCTATGCTAAGGATTTTCAAATCTACTTATCCCATCCCAACATCCCTGCTGAAGTCAAAGCTGGCATCTCCATCTGCCTTGACATCTTAAACTGGATGTCAAGTAGATATTTTAAACTCAACATGTCTGTCCAAAACAGAACTCATTAGCTTTCCCCAAATCCTCCCCTCTCCTATCTTTACTATTAGAGCACAACACTTTCCTCCCAGTCCCTTAGACTTGCAACCTAGGAGTTAGCCTTGACTCTTCCCTATCTCTAACCTCCCCCATATGCAATCTATTGCCAATATCTATCAATTTCACCTTTGCAACATCTCTTGAATGTACTTCCTACTCCTCTGACAGTGCCATCCCTCTAGTACATGCCCTCATCACCTTATGCCTAGACTATTGTAATAATCTGTTGATGGGTCTGTCTGCCTGAAATCTGTTCCCACCCCAATCCATCCTCCATTCAGTCACCAAAGTGATTTTTCCCAAAGCACAGGTCCAACTATGTCATCCTCCTACTCAATAGACTCCAATGGCTCCCTACTGTCTCCAGGATCAAATACAAGCCTACAAAGCACTCAAAGCCTTTATAAAATAGCCACTTCCTACCTGGTCTCTCAAATACCTCTAAAAACAAACTGTTTCTTATTCATCTCTTTCCTCGGGCTTGGTTAGGCTTTCTATATGTAGACTCTAATTTTTTCCTGCCTTTGGACCTCTCAGTGGATTTATAGCCTGTGGCTTGGTTGTTTTTCATCTTCACTGTCACAATGCTACCTTCTGGTACCTCTGGAAGCAAACCATGAAGGCTGGAAGCCTATCACCACCCAGACTGAACCCTGTAAATCCCATATTCCAATCCAAAGCATGATACTCACAGTAAATAGCGGAATCAGGGTAGAGACTTTTCTTCAGAATAAGGCAACAGCCCATAGTGCTTTGTTTTCTTTTTCCTTTTCTAACTCCAAAGATAAGGAATTGACTTTTCAGATTATCTTTCTCCCTTTAAATTAGAATAAAAGATACGTGAAGTGAGGCAAAGTACAATATGCAGAAGTAGGAGGACAATATCCACAACTTGGCCAACAATGTAAGTAGAAAAAAAAAACAAGAGTACAAATTGAACACTGCAATCATGATGATCAAGCTTGACCTCAAAGAAGAGACATGAGAATATATCTTACTTCTTTGAAGGGGAGGATTATGTGTACGGAGCACTGTAGATATTGTAGACCTTGCTTGATGTATTGCTTAGTTTTGCCATATTACTTTTTCCCTCTCTTTTAATTTTTTTGTTATAAGGGATGGTTCTCCAGGTAGGTGAGGGATGGACAGCATATTGGAAATAAAGGTAATTCACACAAAAAATACATAAACAAAAATTTTTTTAATGTAAAAGTGAAGAAAAAGTAAGTTAGTTAAGATATAAGGTCTGTTAGATGCTGGGAAGTTGTGGAATTTCCATTCTTGAAAAAATTTAAAGATTAGTCATAAGTATATGACTATGCCAGTTTGGTCTAGCAGACCCATTTTCTACTCCCACCTTCCCAATACATATACACAACAACCCGGTGCCTTTAGGATAAGATACCATTCATTCTACCATTCTTTCCATTCATCCATTGTTGAAATCACCAAGAATTGGAAGTCTGTTCTTGAAATGGTTCTAGCATGTGAGATGTTTCTGTTTTTCCCCTGTTTGCTATCAGGATGTTAAGTGGATACTTCACATGGGGATTTCTACAAAGGTCACACAGTCACTTCCAAAGACTGAACTCATGTTGGATGAAGCATCTGTTGCTTTATCACCAGGCTCTTTCTCTGGTCTAAAACCAAGAGTAGCAGCTGGAACTAGGCAAAGCCAGGGAATTTAACAGCATAGCTTGATTATAAGGGACCTTGGCAAGAGGGGAAATCCAGTTTCCTTTGATAATTATAATATTTCAGTAAGATTGCTTCCAAAGAAGAAAATGAGGCAGAAGCTTTCTGACACCTTGTAGGAATTGTAAAGGGTGAACTCAGTTCCACAAAATGAAAATAATTTAATTTAGTGAATATTTATTAATTGCCAACTCTAGGCAATGCATTCACTGGGCTAGCTGCTGAGTAGAAATATCTTGCTTCCCATATGAAATGACAGGGAGAAGAGTTTGAGTGCTGCTTCGCAGTAAGGATTTTCTGGTATATTTACTTTAAAAAATGGGAAAGATTGAGACTTTTGATCAAAATTAATTTTGATGTTGATTGCTTTATTTGTATGGCTACACAGAAACTTATTAGCAGTAGAGACCCAAAGAGGCTAGAGAAAGCAAAATAGTCAGCTTGGGCCAGGATTGGGACTGTAGGCTAGTAGAGCTGAGGATGCCTGTGGGGATACCTATTCAGTAGCTGCCAGAATCCTATTCAACTGATAATGGCAAGGTCCAGCAAAGTGACACACCCAACTAGCTGAGTAACACGTTAGCAAGAGAGTACTTGGATTGAAGTAACCATAAAGCCAGTGAACTCTTCTGTAAAACTGGGGGAGATACCTCCTCCATCTAGAAGTAGGCCCAGGGGCACCAAAAGGCATCAGGAAAATTGCAAGGGTGGAGGGGTGAGTTGCCCTTCATGAGCATTCCCCATTGGTGGGTTTCTTTCTTTTTTTTGATGGGGAAGGTAGGGCAATTGGGGTTAAATGACTTGCCCAAGGTCACATGGCTAGTTTTGTGTTAAGTGTCTGTGGCCAGATTTGAATTCAGGACCTCCTGACTCCAGAGCCGGTGCTCCATTCACTGCGCCAACTAGCTGCCCCATGGTGGGTTTCTCATTTGTGATACCTATGTATGCTCACTTTCACCACTGAAGGTGTGTAGATTTATGGGAGAGTATATACCCTAGCTTTACAGAAGAAGGGAGCAAATCTTTGTGTGCTATTTAATTAAATACCTTTTGCTTTGGACTAATTATATTCTCTGGTTGACTAGGAAAAAAATACATCAGTGGAGGCTTTTGATTTATAGTTGTGAGTCTCCTTGAATATTGAATAGGTATTCTAGGGGGTCCATAGAAGTGGGAGCTGTCTCAGGTTCTACCTTTAAGATCATATACCCACATAAAGCAGACTGAGGTAACAGTGGTCACAGTAGAAGTGCCATTCCCAGTCATAGGACCTGAGTTCAAATACCATCTTTGAAGTTTATTGTGTGACCTTGAGCAAGTAACTTCTCCATGCTTTAGTTTCTTCATCTGTAAAATGAGGGGGCTAGAGTGTTTTTCAGAACTGTGATCCTATTAGGCCAAAGCCATATAACACTATGGGAGAAATGGAGAAAATGGTTATGGAATGGTCATGGAATCAAACACTTGAAAGATTGCTATGGGGCAGGTAATATATGTTCTGTGTGCTCCAATAAACCAGATTTTCAATATTTGCTTTCATACCATGTTATCATTCGTGTACTAATGTTGCAATATGTGTTGTATGTTCCTCCATACACATGTGAATATATGGGTGTTTTATGTACCTGGTCACAGAATACAACTGAATCGTGTGATAGTACATGTTTCATGACCTTAGTTTAACATATGCGATGTGTTATATCTTTCACATGTACTAATGCACAGGCTGTATGTAATTCTAGGATGAATGCCATATATGTGGATTATGCTGTGCATCTAATTATCTGTTCATTTAGGTTGCTTATGATGTATGTTTATGTGTATCTGGGTAATTTGCCTTGGGGATGGAAAATTTCCACTGAAGGCCAACGTAGGAGGACTGAGATTTTTCACTGGCCAAAATACTGAACCAAGGCAATCATACTTTACTGCTGACAGATATGCATAATAAGTATAGGAATGTGGGAGGGGGACACTCAAATTTCTTCCTTCAAAACTTTTTATTTTGACTAAAATTCATTTGCAAAGAATCAAAAATAGTATCTGGCCCTGTTAGATGATTATCTATAACAGAACATTTTGATCTCTCCCCAGAAAGGGGGGTAGGTAAATGGAGAAAGCCTAATCTTAGCCCTGGAGCACTCTGCCTGCTTTTAGGTGGGTACAGGGGCCATGACTAAGGAATTGTAAAACTAGTTTTACCAGGGAGAAGCCCTAGTCACTCACCACACATAGCTCACTAAAGATGAGATAGATAGCTCAGATGGCCCCAAACTGATGAGGCCAGAAAACAGTAGCAGAAAGCATTGCCCAGAAGAAGCCATGTGTCCAGCAGCTGCCAGAATCTGGTTGAATTAACAGTAGAATTTAGTAAAGTGACACCCAACAAAGAAGCCCATAGCAGCAGAGTGGCACCTTAACAAGAGACTACTTGGACCGCAATCACCATAGGACCAGTGGACTCCTCTGTCAAATCAGGGGAGATACCACTTCCAGCCTGAAGCAGGCCCAGGGGCACCAGAAGGTATCAGGGACTTGCAATGGTGGAGTGGTGAGTTGCCCTCCATGAGCATTCTCAATTGGTGGGTAGGAACCCATAAATCATTCCATGCATGCTCACTTTCATCACTGAAGATCTGTAGATTTGGAGGAAAGTATGTATGCCTTAGCTTTGCAAGGGAAGTGGAATGTTCCATAGCAAATCCTGGTGTGCTGTTTAATTAAGTGTTCTTTGCTTTGAACTCATTATTTTCTCTGGCTGACCAGAGAAAAAAGTATACACATAGTGGGGTACGGAGTTGGTGGGGGAGCTTTTAATTTATAGCTGTGAGTTGTTGTAGACCATACGTAGTATCTTAAACCTAGAATGACTATTCTGAGTGTCCCCATGTGAGTGGAGGCTGTCCCAGGTTCTACATTTAAGGTCACACATGTACATAAGGATTGCTTTTTGGTTTGATTTTGGATTGCAGAGACAGTGACTGTCAAAAAGCACCCATTTGGGGGCAGCTAGGTGGTGCAGTGAGTAGAGTGTTGGCCCTGGAGTCAGAAGGACCTGAGTTTGGATCGGGCCTCAGACACTTAACGTACACACAAATAAAAACCTAGCTGTGTGACCTTGGGCAAGTTACTTAATCCCAATTGCCCTCAAAAAAAAAAAAGCACCCATTTTTTGCCCTTGGAGAGAGCCTATTTGATTCCTTGCTCCAGGGGCATCACTGACTAATGTAGATTAAGAGGTAGAATCCTCTGCTATTATTCCCTACTCCCCACCAAATTCAGTTTGTCAAAAGGCTGTGTGAAACTAAGTATGAGCTAGACTGGTGTACCTCAAAGCTGTGAAATAACTGTGCCATTAGTCAATTCAATTCAACTGACATTTATTAAGTTCCTGCTATGTGCCATTGTGTGAGGCACTGGGGATATGGAAACCAAAAAGAAAAGAAAAAGTTCCTGCCCTTATGGAGCTAACATTCTACTGTGGGACTACAACATGTAAACTGATAAGCAAATATTAACTTTGTACAAAGTATCTTGGGGGGGATGAGAAATTGGGGTGCAGTGGATAGAATACTAGGTCTGAAGGCAGGAAGACTCATCTTCCTGAGTCCAAATCTGGCCCCAGACACTTACTACTTATGTGACCATGGACAAATCACTTAACTCTGTTTGTCTCAGTTTCCTAATCTGTAAAATGAGCTGGAGAAAGAAATGGCAAATCACTCCAGTGTCTTTGGCAAGAAAACCACAAGAGGGGCCATTAAGAGTTCAACTAACCAATGAGATAGAGCTAGAAAGGCTTCTTGTAGGAGATGGTACCTTAAACCAAGGGAAAAGGTGAAAAGGGAGAGCATTCTAAGCAGGGGAACAGCCTATACAAAAGCATGGCAGTTGGAGACTGACTGACAGATACAAAGAATGAGTCGGCAAGTTTGGCTAGAACCCAGGAAACTCAGATACAAGGGGGATCATGTGAAATCAGTCTCAAAAATTAAGACAGATACCTATCCATGAAAGGTGTGAAATGCTAAACAGGGAAGCTGGCATTTGAACATAGTGATAAGAAGGAGTCATGAAAGGTTCTAGAGTAGGGGACTCACACGGTTGGATCTATGCTTTTGGAATATTAGTTTGGTAGCTGTGAGTAGGGTTGATTAGGGGAGGCAGAGACTAGAAGCAGGAAACATCGGAAGATAGTATATGGAAGAAAAATTAGACTTTCCTCCAAATTGGCAGAACCAGGAACAAAGGATAGAAGTTGGGGGAGACAGATTTAAGCTCAAAATGAAGATAGAATTTCTAACAATTCTGCTTTGTCGATGTCTACTTGCAATGGGCTGCCTAAGGAGGTAGTGGAGTGAATTTCCCATTACTGGAGAATTTCAACTGTGTGTTCTATGACCACATACTTGTCAGCAATTCTAGAGAGCTTAGCATGGTACAGCACATAGGAGGTGCTTATTAATTATAATAACAACAACAACAGCTAACATTTAAATAGCATTGTGCTAAGCATTTTACAATTATTATCTCACTTGATCCTCACAATAACACTGTGAGGCAGGTGTTATTATCACCCCCATTTTACAGATGAGGAAAATGAGGCAGACAGAAGTTAAGTGACTTGCCCAGGGTCATGTTACTTACAGCTGGTAAGTGTGCAAGGTCAGATTTGAATTCAGGTCTTCCTGATGATAGGCCAGGTTCTCTATCCACTGGACCACCTAGTTGCTTCTAATAAATGCTTATTGACTGACAGACCTACAGGACATTTCTGTTCAGTTCCTATTAGACAAGATGACTTCTGAGGCCTCTTTCAAACTGGACATTCCACGATTCTGTGACCAGTTTCCCAGGAATAGTACTATTCTGCTGTCCTGATCTGCTCCAAAACACAGCCTTATTGTTAACATTTTGCTTCCAGTAACAAACTCAGGTAAGTGTTATCTCAACTCTTTTTATTGTTCTTTTTCCATTTCTTAGTGTTTTTATGCCTTTGTGAAGAGAATTTTGGTCATGAGAGGGGAAGAGAATAAACATTTATATAACACCTACTGTGTACCATGCACCAGTGCCCTAAGCACTTTTGCAAATGTTATCTCATTTGATCCGTACAACAACCCAGTGAAGTAGGTGATGTTATTATTCTCATTTTACAGGTGAGGAAACTGAGGCAAATAGTTCTAGCTCACACAGCTAAGTGTCTGAGGCTAGATTTGAACTGAGATCTCCCCAACTCTAGGGCTGTGTACTCTTTATCTACTGTGCTACCTAGCTACTTCTAAGATAGAGACCAGAGAAAGAAATTAATGGATATTTCAGAAGTTTTGGTTTAAAGTAGTCTGACTACTTTGAATAACTTCAAATCAGGATTTGGTAAAGTATGTGAAACTTTTAAAAAATGCTTGCATAGGATTGTAATTTTCACAGTTCCTAATATTGGTCAGAGTCAAAGGAGGAAATATTAAAACACTCCGGGAATGACGAGGACTGTGGTACTTTCAACATTTCCAGAAGCAGGAAGTCTTGGGTATGTCATGAGAGTCTCTTATTATCACCCTAAGACTAGAACAATAAAAGTCAGGAGGATATTCACATTATTGTAGCCGTGGTTTCCAAACACCCTCACGGTCTTATGACTATTATAGCTTAAGCATCATGGTTGTGTAAACCCTGATATTAAAAATGATCTTATGAACTCATTTCTTTGTCCTATGAAAATACCGTATGTTAAGTACTTTGGGTTTTTAAAAAAGTGATTGACATATGTGTTACTCTTGGAATCAGGAGACCTGAATTCTAGGCTCAGCTCCACCATCTGGGCAAGGCACCACTAGAGACCTCAATATTCTGATGTGCAAAATGAAGGGCTTGGGCAAGGTGACGTTCTAAGGTCCTTTCTCGATGTAAAATTCTACGGGTTTACAAAGAGAAAAAAGTAGAGAAGTGCCCATTTTTTGGGGCACTTTGGGTTTTCAAAGAGGAAGTTTAAAATGTTTTGGGAATTTTAGCAAAGTTTTTATGAGCTAGATAGTCTAAGTGATCATAATAGCTAACAATTCTATAGCATCTTAAGGCTAGTAAAGCACTTTCTCTACATTATGTTATTTGATTCTTCTATCCATCTTGTCAGGCAGAAACTTAGGTATCACTGCACTTATTTTTACAGATGAAGAAACTAAGGCTTGGTAAGGTTCAGAGACTTATCAATGGTCACCCAGTT
Organism: Gymnobelideus leadbeateri; assembly: GCA_011680675.1. Taxonomy (NCBI): domain Eukaryota; kingdom Metazoa; phylum Chordata; class Mammalia; order Diprotodontia; family Petauridae; genus Gymnobelideus; species Gymnobelideus leadbeateri. Next base: position 111,162 of record WOXC01012085.1, on the reverse strand, counting down.
CAGATGTGCCAAAGGCATTATTGGACCTTAGCAGCTGACTCTCAGTTGTCTATGTTTTCTACTACACCAAGCTGTCTCTCTAGATACTAGATACAAGAGCTGTGTTATAATTCTTTACAAGATTCCTCAAATGGGTTCTATGACAGAAAGAAGAAGTAGAGAGTCAAGATAAGGGAAGAAAAAAAATCTATGAAATAGTGAAACTTTTTTTACTGAGAAATCTTGCTAACAAATGTGTTATTTGGCTATTGTTATCGTTTCTAACTCTTTGTGACCTCATTTGGGTTTTTCTTGGCAAAGATCCTGCAGTGGTTTGCCATTTCCTTCTCCTGCTCATTTTACTGAGGTAAACAGGGTGAAGTGACTTGTCCAGGGTCACACAGCTAGTTAAGTGTCTGAGGCTGTATTTGAACTGAGGACGATGAGTCTTCCTGATTCGAGGCCCAGTGCTCTGTGCACTATGGCTCCACCTAGTTGCTATTCAGCTATGCACATTGGAAAATCAGCTTGAGACTAAAAGTCAATTATAAATTAATCATAACAAATCAATGCAAGATCTCAGAAATCAATCAACTAACATTCATTTATTAAGCATCTCTTGTGTGCCAGACACTATACTAGGTGATGGGGATACAGAGACAAAGATACAGAGACAGAGACAAAGGAGTCCATGCCCTCAAAAGGCTTCCATTCTATCAGTAAATCAGTAAGATAATATTGGATTGCCACCAGAATTGAGTGCTCAAGTGTCAACTTTTGCAAATGATGTTTTAAAAACAAGTTGGTTGAAAGAGCAGAGATTATGGGGCATTGGGGAAGTACTAATAGGTAGAGATTGTTTAGTCTACCCATTTGTTATATAAAAGCTCAGGACTTAAATGGCAGATCTAGAAGGCTGTATTCCTTCTAGCAGTGGTGGGAGTTTCCTAACCATCTTTCCTTGCTTAGCAGAAAAAGATCTAAGAAATTATACAAGAGCCCATCTTTCCACTAATTCCAATAAGAATTTATTCATTTTTAAACAATATTATAAGATTGTGTGTGTGTCCATGTAAGACATGTATGTCCACATGTGTTGTCTATAATGGGACTCATGAGAAGTATTATAGATATTTCTGGAATGTTGCCCATTCTTTTCCAAGGGAGGCTGATTACTGCCCTGAAGGGAAAAGAAGGGTCAGGATGGGCACTCTTTTCTCCAGTCTCTGAGAGAGATACTAATCTAGAATGATATCTATTTTCCCTCCTCTTGCCCTCCCCTGCCGGGGGTGCATATCACTAGTTTAGGGTTATGGCTATTTTAGAGGTTCAAAACAAATGACACTTCCCCCTGCTCACCAGCTCTTAAGGAGGAAGCTTCCCACCAAACACTGGTTACACAAATACCATCACAAATAGTTAGTAAATCCATTTATCCAAACAAAATGGCAAACAGAAAGTGGAGGCTTTATATAGATTTAAATACGCCAGAAAAATACACAAGAGTGAATGAGGACAAGATAAGATCTCATCCCAAACCAAGAGAGAAAGAGACCTAGATCTCACTCCAGGGAGATTTTTTCTCCAAAGTTTCTAGGGATGTAGTATAGACTCCTGTAGCAGTCTGGTGAAGTCTGTAACCCCTTCTTAGATTAATGAAATACAGATATATAGATATATGCACATATGTTTATACATAAATGTCTATCTATCAAAGTTTCTAGGGAGAAATCAGGAGCCTGTTGAAGAGCTGGCTTCCTTTACATGTCTGCATCTTCCAAAGTCTATGTCTCTCCACATCCCTTACCACTCAGAGTCAGTCTCAAAGAATGTCTGGAACCATGTGTGTTCATCTTAAAGAATGTGTCTTCTTCCTTTCAAAACTGGCTCAAAGGTATGGAATGAATTCTACATGCTATGATCCACAACACAGTGTCAGCACTCCATGTCAAATGTCATGTCATATGCCCAGTAGGATGAAAAGTGTCCCAAGCTTCACTGGAAACCTGTGTTATATTTTTATTAGAAGCATGTATTGTGTATAGAGCACTATGTTAGGTCCTAGGAGAAATATAAAGTCTAGTTAAGATGTGATCTCACTTTTCATGGAGTTAATGGTCTAGTAGAGGGTTGACACATACAGAGATAAATACAATAATCCACAAATGAATTACAGAGTTACAAAGTACTGTGCGAAGTCAGAGACAAAAGGTTATTATCAACAAAGAGATCATGTTAGAAGCAATATCTGCCATATACTCTATGTCATTTTTTCCCCCTTAAAATATAAGAAGCTACCCCTGAAGCTTGATTGGTCCAAGGGAGCAAGGCTTGAGCTATTGACACACCTCCCTGGTCACCTAGGGAATACAAATTCAGACATGAAGGGTCGGTGAGTACCCTTCAGATTTGATGGGGGTCCCCTGAGTCACCACATAAAGACATGGCAGTCCTTGTCTACTTGAACCAATATTGTATTCTTGTTGGGGATCCTCTTTTCCATGCTACAACTAAGTAAACCTCTTTTGGCTAATTGTTGGCCTATATGTTTTGTTTTAGTCCAATTTCAAAACTGAAAAACTAGACTGATCTTAGTCAAGCTTTGACCTACAACTAAGTCAAGGAGGGGCTTCATGGAAGAGATGGCATGAATTAGGCTTAAAGGATGGGTAAGAACTAAATAAGGGTAGATCTAGAGAGAGAACATTCTCACCATAAGGATTAAGTGGAATGAAGGTAGAAGGCAGGAGAGAGGTCAGGTTTGGGGGGGGCGGTGTAGTTCTATTGGGTTGGAGTACAAGAATACACACAGAGTAGGCAAATGAGACAGGCTGAGATGGCAGGGGACTAGATTGTAGAATGCCAGACAAACCAATCTGACTTTTACCAGATAGGCAAAGGGAAGTACAGAAGTGGCATGACCATAGCTAAAATTAACAAAGAAAAATGACAGAAACATAAATTTCTAAGCGTGCCCATAGGAAAATAATGAATACTATTCCTAGGCTACAGTAAATCATGATGTTCATTCATTCAGAGTTATTTGCTTTGGAGGAGCCCCATGCTCTTGGAGACTGGGCAGGGGTTAAGAGATGCACCTGGGAGACTCTAACCTTTTTCTTAGTCTTCCAGCTTTTAATCCAGAGCTTTTCTTTGTACATTGTTGTGCCTTTTCAGGCTGTGGGAAAGGCATGAACTGTGCATGGATAGACTATTCCACAAGACAGCTAGACAGACCTTATAGTCCAATCACCTGGGAGAGATCATTTTCACCTTTTACATGTTTCTGAAATGAGAGCAGAGAGCAGCAATGGACTAATGTCATGGACAATCTGCCCAGTATCCTGGCACAGTGAAATGTAATGGTACATTGCAAACCTAGGCTTTGGCAGAGGGTGGCTGGCTGAAACAGCAAACATCAAAGACAAGATGCATTTGAAGACATTTCAGTAAAGGATTGTCCACGATTTCCAAATTGCTCAATCACAATCTTTGGATGTGTCTACCAACAAAGCTTAGACTCCCTTCCTTGATAGCATTTTATCCTTTTTTTCTCCAAAGGCTTATTCCTACCCTATGCCATCAAAGCAATGCAAGAAACACTGTGGCATAGGAAAAAGCAACTTAGTGCATAGAGTGCTAGACCTGGAGTCAGGAAGATCTGAGTTCAAATCTGATCTCAGATACTTACTAGTTGTATGACCTTGGGACTGGACTGTCACTTAACTCTGCTTACCTCAGTTTTCTCACCTGTAAAATGAGTAGGAGAAGGAAATAACAAACCACTCCAGTATCTTTGCCAAGAAAATCCCAAAGCGGGTCACAAAGAGTCAGACAAGACTAAAACAGCTGAACAACAAAATACGAAAAAGTGAGATCTGGAGTCCTGTAACATACTGCTTCTCACATTGACTTTATTCTTGCCAAATCCACTCATTTTTCTCTGTTAGTCCTCATTCTCTTCAACTTCACCATCACTTCTGACCCTCTTGACCAAGATCTGATCTCTTTCTTGGAACTCCTCTTTCTCCTAAATTCCATATTTTCCTGAAGCTTCCACTTACCCTATTGACCATCTTGTCAACATCTTTACTGACCACCCTTCTTCCTAACTTGATATGCTAAGCTCAGGCTTTCTTTCTCTCTTGCTTCTTCATCTGTGAATTGATCTCATTTAATACATTCCACCTCTATGGTGATTATTTCCAAATCAGCCCTGATATTTCATCTGAGTTCTATTTCCAGGATCTTTCCATTTATATGTTCTGTCACCTCAAATTAGACATCTTCCCAAAGAAGCTTTCTTTTCTAGTGTCTCTGTTTATAATCATGGACCAATCTTCCTTGCCCAGGCTTTAGAAATCTTGTAATACTTTCAATTCTTCTTTCCCCTTTATCCCTTTGATCCAGGCAGTCATTAAGTCTGATCAGTTCTTTCATTGAAATTTCTCTGTTCTGTTTTTGTCCCTTCATTTCTATTCATATTTCATTCCATACTAATAAAGGTCTAGAAGAGAAATCTAAACTCCCAAACATTAGCTCTCCTTGCCTTCTAGGAACTAGGACTGACATTTGGATACTAGTTATCAGGAGCACAGAAGTTCTCATTAGGTTCACTAATTAGGTTTTCCCCAGGTACTATTACTTGATGCCTAAGGCATTTAATAGGTGATTTAGGTGTTTCATTTTGTTTTTTAAATGAAAATATAACTTCATTTAAACAACATACAATCTGGTAAAGTGGTTTGAGGAGTAGCCTCACGGTCAGGACAATTTGAATTCAAATTTCACTTTGGATGAGTACTTGCTATGTGACTGGGGAAAGTTGTTAAACTTCAGAGTAGTGCTATTGTCAACCCTTTTATGTTATGGAATTATTGTAGATATGTATAAGTAGAGGGATTTTCCTCACCTGAGAGCTCTCTACCTACACTGGACCTTATTAACTCCTGCAAATTGAAAAAGAATATGAATTATTAGATGGAGGGCATTGACCAAAACTTATCAAAGCTTTTATATCTTCCCTGGCACTTTACTCAATTCTGCACACATGAAGCATTTAATAAACGTTTGTAGAATTAATAGAGGGATGAACATAGAAATAAAAAAAGAAGCAAGATTTGATTGAATAGAAACACCTTTTTATGACAACAGAATGGAGAGTCCTTGAGGGCAGAGACTATTTCATTCTTTTCTTTGTAGTCCCAGCACCCAGCATAATACCTGATATATAGCTGGCACTTATTAAATCCTTGATGATTGATTGATTGTGAGGCTTTCTCTAATAATTAAAAAAGAGAGTCATTGCTAATAATATCTCTAGTTCTCTTTTTCGCATCTCTGGGCAGGGGGAACCGCTGGCTAAAAACCTTGAGCCCTGCTAACCTGTTTACAATTTTTTGATTCTGTGTTTCTTTCCCTTGGGACCTTAGAAGCTGGTTTGAATAGGTTTCTGCTTTTCCAGGGAAAAGCCCTTAGTGTAGATAGGCTTTTTAGCTGTTTCTAGGCTCTTCTCTTCTGCAAAAATGGCTTTGGGATTCCCCATATGGTCAGAGCATAAAAGTCCCTTCCAATTCACTTGATAGGTAGTTGGCACAGTAGCCAGAGTTCTAGATTGAAGCCAAAAAGCCTGAGCTCAAATTCTCAGATGCTTACTAGCTGCATGATCATGGTATAGAGATAGACAGAGGAAATAGAACTGGTTCCCACTCTGAGATTTCTGTTCCACTAGCACAAATACATATTATCAACCACCTAGGCTCCTATACTATGAAAGACAATCTCAAAATATTGCAACAACTTACAGACAAGAATACAGAAGGAGAGAATCTCAAAGACTATCACTGATAAAAGGGCAGCCCTAGAACTGTGACTTTTTCATAGCATAATGAACCTTTAATCCACACTGTGGCAAAGTAGAATTTCTCTGACTTCTCTAGAAGTAAAGGGGCTAGGTTAGTGTATCAGCACCAGCATATCCTTTTCCTGAGATTCTTTTAATAGGTCTACTCATAACAGATAATTATAGGGAGTGATTGAAAACAGCTGACCCAAGTGGTTGTCAAGATGCTACTCTGCTCAGATCCCAGCATCCTGTGTTTCAGTGTGTGTTTATCACCATGGAGGACTATCAACCCTGACTTCTTTGCTGAACTATCTGAGGAGGGAGCATCTTTTTCATTATGAAAAGGGAAAATAGCTGTTCCTAGAAAACTTTCCTTCAACCTTTACTTTCCCATTCATTATGACACTACATAAAGCTTTAAGTTTTCATTCTTGCCACTTCTACCTACTGTGATGCATAAAAAGTTTGAGAAACATAATTTCTGGATAATTAATCATTTTATTAATTATGGTTAGTGAACAATTAACAAAAGAATGGTCATTTAATAGGGTATCTCACCCTACAAGAGAGTAGAGGGGAAGGGGATGAGAGGGGGGATAATGGAAGAGAGGGCAGGCTGTGGGTGAGGGAAGTTGGAAGCACACACTTTTGAAAAGGGACAGGATCAAAGTAGAGAATAGAACAAGTGGGGGGTGGGATATGATGGAGGGAAATATAGTCAGTTTTTCACAATATATCCACTATGGAAATGTTTTGCATAGCTACGCATGTACAACCTATATTGAATTGCTTATCTTCCCAGGGAGGGTGGGTGATGAGGGAGGAAGGGAAAGAATCTGGAATTCAAAGTTTTAAAATCAAATGTTTAAAAATATATTATTATTATTAATTATTATTATTATTATTATTATTTTACATATAACTGGGAAATAAGATATATAGCCACTGGGGCATAGAGATCTACCATGCCCTACTGGAAAGTCAGAGGGAGGATGGGGGAAGATATGGGAGAGAGCAGATTGGGGGAGGGGATATTCAGTGGGATCACTGTTTTGGGGTGGTGGGTAGGGAAAAATGGGGAGAAAATTTGTAACTCAAAATCTTGTGGAAATGAAAGATGTAAACTAAAAATTAATTAATTAATTAATTAAAAAAAAGAATGGTCAATTAACCGCCTCTTGTGAACCAAAGACAGATCATGGGGGTCTACTGATGCTTATAATACTCTTGGAAGATTGGGTATTCCTGGCAGATGGCAATCAACTCTGATTGGTTAACAATTAATGAAAAGAGAGGTGGCTCTATTCTAATAAGGGGCTGAAAGACCTGTTACTCTTATTCCAGACCACTCCCAGCTTTGTACAATCTAGACAAAGGATCTCCCTACCAAGCTTGAGTAGAACACAATGGGCTTCCCTAGGGGAGGGGGACGTTCCTGATAAGATTGAGGAGAAAGTTAATCTAATCTCTTTATCAGCAATATTCTACCAAGGGGACTGATTTCTGAATAAGGAAATAAAAAGGGGAAAAAACCTTAGTCCTAATTCAATAATTGGTTGTTAATACAAAAGAGAAATAATCATCTCTCTTACCACTGCTACTAGCTCTTCCCTCTGGGAGCAAGTGGACAGATCTACTCCTTTCATATGACAGCTCTTCACATGTATCAAGGCAGTCATCATATTCCCCATGTCCAGACTGCCTTTAACTGATTTTCATAACTGATAACTTTAACTGATTCTCACCTTGAGATCTTTCATTATTTTGGATGCTTTCCTTTCCATGTTCTCTAGCTTATCAATATCCTTTCTAAAATATGGCTCCCAGAATTGGTCACAGTACTTTCAGTTACTTAGTTTTCAGTTACTTAAATCTAACTAAGGCAGAGAACAGCAGGACCATCCCCTTCCAAGTCCTGGTCATTATACTCTCAATGCAGCCTAAGATTTCAATGGTTTTCTTGGCTGCTATATCATATTTGTAACTCAAATTGAGCTTGTAGTATAGTAAAACTCTTGGGTAATTTTTAGGACAACCCTGACTTCACCCCCATCCCCCACCGTCCATGCATTGTACTTTGGGACATTTGTTATTTTTAGCCCACACATAAGGCCTTACATTTATCCCTGTTAAATTTTCATTTTGTTTAATTTGGTGCATTGTTCTAGATCTGTCAAGATTTTTTTGGATTCTGACTGTCATCCATTGTGTTAGCTATGTCCTCCCCCCAGCTTTGTGTCTTCAAATTTAATATACATGCCACATAAATCTTTATCTGTTATTGATTAAAAACACTAATTTGTACAGGGCCAGACCGGGATACTGAAGGATGTGTGTGTGTGTGCTGCATTAGATATTGTTTTCCAGACATCAAGCCATGAATGACTACTCTTTGGGTTCAGTAATTCAACTAGTTCCTAATCCACTTCATTGTGCTGGCACCTAACCTACTTTTTCCCATCTTTCCAAAAAGATGGCATGAAAAACTTTGTCAAATATTAGCTAAAATCTTTGTAACCTAAAATCTATATCTTTCCCTTCATCTCAGTCTAATGATTATATCAAAAAGGGAACTTAGGTTAGCTTGGCATGACCTATTCTTGCTGAAGCTGTGTTGGCTCTTTTTCTAAATGTTCACTAGTGATTATATTAACAACACGTTCTACAGCTTTTCCAGGAATGGACTTCAAGCACTTTGGGCAATAACTCGCATGGCCCATTTTCTTCCTTTTCATTGAAAAACCAAAAAACATCTGTACTTCTCCAGCCTGTGCTGCCATTTCTTTCCTCTTTGTCTGTCAAAGATCACTGGCAGTGGTTCAGCTATCACATCTCCTAGTTCTTTCAGGACCCTGGCACAAAGTACATACATGAGCAATGTAACTTGAACTCAACAAGACCAGTCATTTCTCTAAGGACCTATCTCATCATTTACTTTAAATACTGATTTCATAGAAGTCATTTTTGTTCTATCTTTTCCAGTGCATCATGCTCTGTTAGAAAAAACATAACTAAAGTTATAAGCAATTTCTTTTTCTCTTTATCATCTCAGCCATGCCAGTAATGATCTCTTCCTTGTAACTCCTCTTTTCTCCAACATAACTTAAAAAGAAGCTTTCCTTGCCAGCTTAAACTTATTTTAAGTTAAGCATTTATTTTGTATTTATCCTGTATATATTTACGTGTACACATAACACGTACCAAAATAATTATTCCCCTGGTAGAATGTAAGCTCCTTGAGAACAGGATTTTATTTTGTCTTTGTATCTCCAGTACCTAGGCAAAAGCCTGATATATAATAGGTACTCAATAAATGCTTACTAATTGAATATTTATTCTTTTTATTATTTTGCAAGGTAATAAGGGTTAAGTTACTTGCCCAGGGTCACACGGCTAGTGAATGTCAAGTGTCTGAGGCCGGATGTGAACTGAGATACTACCGATTCCAGGTTTAGTGTCCTATCTGCTGGACCACCTAGCTGCTCTATTGACTAATTATTATTAAACAAATGCACACATTTGCCATTTCCAAAAAATGTCTATTTATTCTGTACCACTAAGCCTATTGGGAGCTAGCATGCTCTGACCTTAGTCTTCTGGAATCATGGTTGGTGACTCCAAAATCTTCATCCAGATTGTCTGTTCTATGCTTCCCGACTTTGGTTTCTATTTATGCTCATGTAAGGAACATATCCATTTACTATCCCAATACTTATTCACTCCCTCCTTCCTTCCTTTTTAACCTATTCTGTTTTGAATAAAGTATACTCTTTCAGAGCCATATTCCAATTTTAGACTAGAATTTTAGTTTGTACCTCTTTATTAATAAGAACATTTCTTTTGTATCTAATGAACTATTATCATGCAAACATTTGTATTATGTTATTTGAATATGTGTCACATCTCTACGTGAGCTCTGTTGGGCAGGGATGATGTCCCATCTAAATTACGTATTAAGTTTTAGAAGTGTGTTTTGTAAGAAGAATAACTCACATTTATAAAGTGCTTTAAAGTTACTGAGAATGAAATTGAAGTTCACAAAAGGTGAGAGACTTACCCATGGCAAGGTCACAGCTACTAAGAATGTAAATAGTTTAGCTCGGTGTGAGAGCTACTATGAGACTTTGCTTTCAATTTAAATGGCTATAATAATAGCCTGCATTTACATAGCACTTTAATTTGCAAAGGGCTTTGCATACTTTTCTCTCAATATAAATCACTGCAGACTGAGACAATATGCTAGTGGGGGACTGTCCTAGAAAAAGGAATCTCCAAGATCTTTTAGTTCAATTTCCTTCTTTATAAAGGTGGGAGCAGAGAGTTTCCATGATCCATCCAATGTCAGTACAGTTGCAAAGCAGCCACCTTCAGTTTGCAAAAGTTAGAGAGATTTTGCTGTATAATTTAAGCTACTTGAACTTGTCTTTATTAGGTCATCATCACCACCATCATCCAATTAAGCCCCTTTTTTTCTTTTCATGATATTTTGAAGTTAAGTTTCTAATAGCAGAATTACTAGGTGTAATAAGTTTTGCTATTCTTCTTATCCATTTTGATGTTGGTCTCCAAAAAGTTTATAGCAGTGCACAGTCAAAAGGAGCTAATTCAGGGATGGAGAACCTGGGACCTCAAGGCCACCCGTGGTCTTCTAGGTCCTCAAGTGTGGCCCTTTGACTGAATCCCCTTGGATTTGTTCTATGAAGTTTAGATTCAGTCAAAAGGCCACACTTGAGGACCTAGAGGTCTCCTCGAGGCCACAGGTTCCCCACTTCTGAGCAAATTCCCTGAAGCAGTAACAGAAGATATTCCCCAATAATCACCTCACTTAAAATCTTTTTCATAGTAGAAATAAGCATGCCTACATCTGGGCTACTCTTTGTTTTTATTCTTTGTGCTTTCAAGGTGTTCTTACTGTGGCAAAGATTTCTGGGCATATATTAATCTTTTGAGTCAGACTTTATTACTTAGAGAGATATCTCTGATCTAAATGATAGTTGTTTTCCAAGTGCCCTATAAGCACTGATTAGCAAGTTAATATTACTCCCATTTTAATTCTTGGAAATAGAACTATATTATGGAAATGATTTTTGCCAGTTCTAAGATAAGAAAGAGGCAAGACAGAAACAAAGAAGGAGCATAGTGTTCTATAGAAAATCCCTGCAGTACTGAAAGACTGAGGAAGGAGACTGAGATTCTAGTCTCCCTCACCCCTTTGCTTCCAAATGCTATTTACTAGCTGTATGAAATTTGACAAGTTGCTTAAATCTCTCTGGGACTCAGTTGCCTCATCTGTAAAACTGAGATAATAGTATGTGTCCTGCTTGAAGGAAAGAGACTGACCCAGATGACCTCAGGGCTTTGTACTTATTAGGTGCTTCACGCCTTCTAGGTATGATTTCTTCAGTGCAAAAAGTTTGGCCATGGATACAGATTGCAAACCACTGTAGCAGCAAGCACCCCAATATCCCCAGGGTAGCTGCCAATATAGGTTCTTAGATCTGCTTTTCAAAAGGAAAGCAACTCAAATTGGGTTAACAAGCTTACTTTAATCAAACAAACACACATTACCTAGTTCAGGGGAAAAAGGTCAACACCCCGAACTTCAGAGTTACAGAACTTACAGATCACACAGACAGGCTTCCAAACTGTCCAACCATTATATCAATACCAAATCACAGTTACCAGAGAGGGAAGCATCAACATCTGGGTTTTCAAAGCCGGGGGGCTCTCAACAACGGCTTCCCAGAGTCTCATCTGGTCAAATCACACAACACTTCTCAAAGTGAGCCCCAAAGCAAAGCCCCTCCTCAGGGCTTATATAGCCTTCTCTTGGCTCAGAGAATGTAACAACCTCCTTCAAGGTGTGGGCTTCCCTGAAAAACAAGCCTCCAGGTGCACTTAAGCTAGGGGCAGGGAAGATCTTTAAATTTGCATTTCCATTACAACCACCTATTCTTTAAGTCCTAGAGAATTGTTTCTGTAAGGTTAAGCAAGTGGTCCTGATTCCAAATCTAACCCTTTACTCACTATATGATCTCACCTGTCAAAACGTTAAAAAACAAAAATAGAATGAAATATGGAAAGCAAGGAAATATGATGAAAAATGCAAGCAGTAAAACTGGAATAGTGTATACATTGACTAAAAGTATATATGTTTGAATATAAACACACGAACACACACACACATATGAGGGATGCTTCATGCCCCCAATTTCTTGATAATGAATTCTAATATACCCCCAATTCTAATATTCTATTTAATGTAACTTACATGATATTCTATCATATCCTGATGCCTTTATCAAATGAGACCATCTATTTGAATTCAGAATCAAATAAATGTGTAAACTAGTGTGAACAATCCCTAAACATCTCTATTGAACTAATCAAAAGCATAAACTACTTTTGTCAAAATCCTTAATCAGCTTGGAAGGAATTAAATGCTTCAAGCCATTGGATGAGATGATTATGTTATACAGTGTGTTAGAATTAGTTGAAGAGAATCAGTTTTGCCTATAGGGTAAATTAGCCAGTTCATAAACCAGCATTCCAAGAGCAAGCCAGCTTAATGGTGAGGCCATTCTGATGGGGTGCTTGGGTGCTTACATTTAGACCCCAATTCCAAGATCACATTTCTAACTTCAAAACACTATACCTGAGAGTTTTCTCCCCAGCGCAAGGACACTATGTTTAACAATAACTCATGAATGGACCCCAGTAAAACAAGCTACTGTTTCCCATAATTACTCATGAGTAAGTCCCAGTGAAACAATCTTTCACCATCACAAGAACAAGCTGACTTCTGAAGAAATTCTCTTGTAAAAACAGGACTATCTTGTAACCACAGAATTATCATGTATTGATTCCCAAACTTATCATATTCAATCCAGAGGTCAAGCTCTAGACATAAACTCTCAAAGCTATCTTGCTACAGATGTAACAGACCCAGAATACAACCCTAAGAAGCCTCTTTCCCTGGAGTGTTCAAGGACTAGCACCTCTGATGTGAGGACTTACTAGCCCTTTTCAGGGCTACTCATCTCCTTTGGGTGTCTACCTGGCACTGTGACTGCAATGCACAGTGACCAAAACCCAATCTTGGCAGATAGGCTAAACCAGGTTGAGGGTAACCAAGGGGCTACAAACCCATCAATGATTTAGTGGGGTGTCTACCCCACACCTGTAAAGACTCCTCTGCTTCTCCACCACCACCGCTACAGAAAGGGTAGATGAGAATTTGTTCCAATGGCCATGAAGGAAGCTGAAGTGGGTGCTGTGGAGTGCTTAGAGCTTGGTCATATGTCAAAGATGTCAAGGTCATCTACTGTATCCTGGGCAGTCTCCTGTCCTCTTGACTTTTATCCTGCCACTGGACTTTGATGACTCCGGGAGAATGAAACTGAAGATTTTGTACAACTCTACCTCACTTAGATCCAATTTACCCGGAAGATATCACCCTGTGATATCATTGGTCCTCTTCTAGCCAAGAACATCTCAACAAACATCCCTTTGCAAGAACTAATTGATGTTAACTAGTCAAATGATATTGGTTGATTGATACTATAAACACAATATTATAAACTAATCATTTCTAATCTAATCATACTGCTAACTTGATTGATATCACCTCCCTCAGCTTTTCCTGCTTCCTTTTATGTGTTACCTCCCCTCTCCCCCATTAGATTATAAGCTCCTTGAGGGCAGGGACTGTTGGTCATTTATCATTATTATTATTACTTATTTTTATTTTGCTTTTTTTGGAGGGGGGAGGGTAGGGCAATTGAGGTTAAGTGACTTGCCCAAGGTCACATGGCTAGTGTTAAGTGTCTGAGGTCGAATTTGAACTCAGATCCTCCTGACTCCAGAGCTGGTGCTCTATTCACTGCATCACCTAGCTGTCTTCACTCTTTTATTATTATTATTATTATTATTATTATTATATCTCCCAGCCCTTAGTACAGTGCCTGGTTCCAAGTGTTTAATAAATATCTATCAGATTATATTAGATATGGGGGGCTCATAAGCAATAATATCAGCCTCAGGATTACCAGAACTCTGGAAGAGGTAGTTAGCCACTTTCTGGGGTTCTGGACTCTGGACAGCTGTTTGAATATATTTCTTTATATTATATTGGAATAGGAGTTAAGTGGAATAGGAGTTAAGGGCAGTGATCCCAGAAGGAATGCTGTGTATATAACAAAGACAAATAAAAACTTCAGATAGATTATGAAGGGAAAACAGAGCAAACATATATATGTATATATATACATATATATGTTTGCTCTGTTATATATATATATATATATTGGCCTGCTTTGACTTTGGATGGATGGTATAGTAAACTATGGGTTTATGTATGATGTTCCTTATTTTTCCATATTTATTTGATTATTTTTATTGATGGTGATTCACCTTATAATAAATTTCTTCTTAAAAATGAAAATCAATCTATTTCAAGAATTCCTCCTTTCAAAACTGACATTTAAAAATGCACTTTAATATTTCAAAAGCCATGGTATAGAAAGGGCATGTTCTCCCCCATTTTGTTAATGAGCACCATGGAATTTAATTTTGTTTCAACTAACCACCTTCTAGCTATTAGAATGTTAATCTGTTTAAACCCATTCAGCTTCACTGGTTTGTAAGTCAATCACCTGGGGCTTGTATATCAAAAAGACTCCAGCTAATATAGTTTTCAGAGACTATGCATCCATCCATCCATACATACATATATAATATTATATGTGCATATATCCACATCTCTCTCTCTCTCTCTCTTTTTTTTTTTTTTTAATTGGTAGGGGGAATATTCCCACAATGCAGGTTAATCACAGAAACCCAAGCTATTTTTTAGGTGACAAGTTTCATGTCAGTTTCTATAAAAAAGCAAAAACCTGATTCATCTTTGTCTAAGTCAGTGTGTAAGAGGAGTGTGGTTAGAAAGGGATGATGCAGAGTAGATGCAAGACACCTTGGCTCTGTACAATATATTTAATATGACCTTCAATGATTAGAGTAATCTTCAAATTGTTTCTGGATGCTTCATTGAATTGCACCTGGTTGTTTAGAACATTGCCATTTAGAACATGACCTGGTTGCCATTTGTGCTGTGCTGGGTCAGGAACCATCAACATGGGGAGGAGGGACAAATGTAGAGTCAGGAACATAAAGCTTAGGCTAAGTTGAGACTCATGATGAAAGCAAATGACAACAAAAAGGTCTTTTTTTAAAAATTGGCTTAATATAGAGAAATATATTCAAACAACTACCTACAAGTGTGATGGGCTACCTTGGGATTGCCATATCTGTGCTAGGTAAGCGGAGAGGCTGGATGGTCCTGTCAGGAATAATATAGAGAGAATTACTATTCAGGAAAGAGTCGGTGAAGATGGCTTCTGAGGTCACTTCCAACGCCACTCTCTGAATCTCTAAGGTGCCAGTCTGGCCTTCTTCCAAACTGCTTTTAATATTTTATCCCTTCCACATCATGACTTTCCCCATCATGATTTTGTTATGTTATAGGTTGTCATAAGAAACTAAATGGGAATTTTGGGGGAGTTTTGTGGAAGCTGCAGACGACACAGAAAAAATTTAGAAACTCAGAAGTGCATAAAATATATGTATAATATTGTATAATATATTTTATTCTTAGTACTATGATAATCCAGACTTCTTCTCTAGTATGAAGGGAGGGTCAAAAATTTTTTATGCAGGTTTTCCAGATTGTGGGGGTGCTGTGCCCCTAACCCCCATGATATGGAAGGGATAACTGTACAACATTAGTTTCCTCGTCATCTATAGAGACTATAAGAATACATATTGTGGTCTTTCATATACAAAGATCACACAAGAGTTTGTATATAAAAAGGTGTTCAATAAACATTTTATGTTTTTAAAAACAAAATGATATATCTAGTAGCATAGCTGAGTGTATAAGGATAATTGAATACACTCTAGGCATCATGGTGTAGTCACCGTGCACTAGACTCAGAGTCAAGGAAGATTGTGGCTCAAATCCTAAGACAGTTATCAGCATCATGACTTTAGGAAAATCATTAATGTCTTAGCCTCAGTTTCCCCATCTCCAAAATAAAAATCATAATAGCATCTACTTCTCAAAAGTGTTCTAAGGATCAAATGAATTATCATGTAACACACTTTAGAAATTTTTAGACATACACAGTACAAATATTATTATTACTTCACTTTTACTTGACTTAGAAATCCTGCTTTTTCTGCATTAATCTCCCGCTTCTTTATCAAATACTGTTGTCCAAGTTGTTATTTTTTCCCACCTCATATCATTGAATTTAATTTACATGTGTTTTTTCTTCTTCTAATTCTAACCCAGACATCAGAGGTAGAATGAGGAGCAGGACTCCCTACTTCATCTAAGTCTAAATGTTTTGAAAGATGAAGGAATGGTCAGGGAATTAGCATTCTTTTGATCCCCTTGTGAGGCTAAAAAGCAAGAAACAAAGGAAAGAGCTCTCTTAGGAGAGGGAAGATGAGAGAGGTTTTTTAAGTAGAGAAAAGATTCTACGTGATTTTCAAATGTGACTATTTTGTGATTAAGGTTGATCTTTAGGCAGGTTGGGACCAGAAAAGTTAGTCTGGGGATTTTAACTAAGCAAATGGTTTTTAATGTTTTTGTTCTTATCTGAGATGTCAATAAATAACAATGATAACACTGTAGTTTCTGTCTTCTTTGTGACCAATATTCATCAGCATGAACTTTAAAGCAGTTTGATTCTGTGGTGTCAATCTAGCAAATCTAATTGTGAAAACAATTATTTATAGGTAGTACCACAAGCCTGGATAATGACAAAGTGGATATACCTAAATCACTGCATGAGTGCAAGAATAATATATTTGGAGGACCTGGCAATTCATGGGGATAGTCAGTCACCAGCTCCATCAAGACAACACAGATACAGGGAATGGATCAGGAGATGCAAAGATGCCCAAAGTAATTTCTACCATGTCTGTAATAAGCTGCTCTGTAAATCAAATCTGGCTTCTTTACCTTCCCTGTCAGTGAAGCTTAGCCTATGGGAGCTTTCTGAGAAATCTTTGTGGATGAAAAAGGGAACGCTCTAAGTTCAAATAATAATAATAATAAATAGTATTTATAAGATTTGCAAAGCTCTTTACAAATATTTCATTTAATCCTCATAATAACTCTGGGAAGTGAATATCATTCTTCCCCCCTTTTACAGATGAAGAAAAAAAAAGAAAAAAGGCAGACAGAGATTAGTGACTTGCCCAGGGTCACACAGCTAGTAAGTGTCTGAAACTGGATTTGAATCCAAGTCTTCCTGATTCCAAGTCCAGCACTCTATCTCCTGTTCTACCAAATTTGCCTATTCCTCCCAAGAACAAAAGTTTTACTCCAAAGGAGACTAAGACATGAATGAAGATGGGCCTGTGTATTGTTCCAGTCATGGAAATGGTAAAACACAGAGTTTTGGACAAGAACTTTAGGGTCTTTGATTCAAGACAAGACCCTTGATAGAAATAATAGAGGTTTTTATATTTCTCAGGCCCTCAATGACCCCAGGAAGGACCACATGGTATAAGCCAAGTTCCTTGAAGAATCTTCAATCAATAGCACATAGCATTTTGCAGATATGCAATGTAATCAGTGGCAAATCAATAGCCATTCATTTGTAAGTTTGATTCCACAAATGATGGTTCCAAGACCAAGATTTGAATGGCTGAGAGACAGCATGTTCCCATAGTTCAAAAGAAACATTGTTAATTGCCCTCACTGTTAGCTAGTAAATATTTTTTTTTTTACTGGTGTTTAATATGACCAGTATAAAGCAAATTTCATCCTTGGTGATTATTATCCTCATAGATGAAGTGATTTTATATTCAAGGCAAACAAGTGCTATATATATTTATTTTAGCTCTGTATTATGGAGAGAAGTTTATAAACTGAGTTAAATTCGACTTCCTTTTAAAGTTAGTGAGATTTGAATTTAGCAAAAGATTCCAAAGAGTAAGAAAAAGGCAGGGAGAAAGATCTAAAGAAATCAGTTTGGGGGGTGGAGCCAAGATGGGGGAGTAAAAGCAGGAACTTGCTTGAGCTCATCCCCCAATTACCTCCAGTACCTGTAAAAAATTACTCTAGACAAATTTTAGAGTTACAGAACCTACAAATGACAGAGTGAAACAGATCTCCCATGGAAGACACCCTGACAGGCCAACAGGAAGGGCCTATCACACCAGGTGAAGACTGAAACACAGTCCCTTGGGGGTCATGCTGGCACAGACCTGACCAGAGCAGACCTCTGGGGACTGAATCACTGGCAGCTGTGGTGGTTTCCAGACTTCTTAACCCACAACCAACAAAGAGAGAGTAAAAGGTGAGTGGGGAAATGCTGTTGGACCTGGGTGAGAGAGGAGCACAGTCTGGCCTCCTGGGTGGTGGAGGTGGTAGTAGCTGCAGTGGTGGCAGCAGCAACAGCAGCAGCGGCTGTACTCCCCTCTGGAAGCAGAGTTCTATCATGGCAAAGAGCTCAAAAGTCAAGTAAGTGGCTGGGGAAATGAGCAAACAGAGGAAAAGAAACCAGACTATAGAATCTTTCTTTGGTGACAAAGGAGATCAAAACATAGAACCAGAAGACAACAGAGTCAAAACTCCTACATCAGAAACTTCCAAGAAAAATATGAATTGGTTGTAGGCTATGGAGGAGTTAAAAAAGGCGTTTGAAAATCAAATAAGAGAAATAGAGAAAAATTGGGAAGAGAAATGAGACTGATGCAAGAAAATCATGAAAAGAAATCAGTTTGGCTCTCTCATATTCTAAAAATGAGATCATATTCTAAAAATTTCTATATTACAGGTGAGAAGGAAGATCCCATAACCAAGGATGAATACAAAAACCAGTAAGAATGATGTCAGGAAGGCTAAAATTCAGAATTCATTGAGTCTTATGAAAAAAAAAATCCTGGTGAAAAGTTTAGAACAATAAAAAGGATATTTTTTAAGAAAGCTGTTTGAAACAAGAAAATGTGTGAGAAAGTAAGTCATATTTCTTGGGGAAGATGGTGTAATGTTCACAGACCAGAGAAGGCAGAATTATTTGTCCCTTAGTTTGCTTGTCTTCTCTTAGATCATAGACATAGAATTTATAGTTAGAGGGGGCCTTAAAAATCATCTAGTTAAGCAAGAGATATGCACAAACAGAAAAACAAAGATCAGGAGTAGAATGTGTTTGGAAAAGTATCTATCTATCTATCTATCTATCTATCTATCTATCTATCTATTTGTCTGTCTGTCTGTCTATGTGTGTATGTATGCATTTATAGCTATAGAGAAACATGTCTAGACTTTATTGTAGCCTTCTGGGAGGGAAAAAAAGAACAAAGTAAAAAAAGTGCCCAGCAGAGAACAAAAGAAAACTCACAAAGAAGCAAAGAAAAGATGGACACTTCTCAACACAAGTATTATTTATCATATAGGCTTTCTTGAAATAAAAATTTACTGTTACATATTTAGAATCCTCCCTATTGTCTATCATGCACATGACATGCTTTATCCCCCCTCTTTCTAACTTTGTATTTAAGTTCCAATATTTAAGTTTATGATGTGTTTTTGTTTCTTTTCTCTATTGTGTATTTGTGTTCTGGTGTTTGAGTCTAAAATAAAATTTAAGAAAAAAATTCAGAAAAAAAAGAAAAAAATCATCTAGTCAAAATTTTAATGAAAAAAAAAGTATAACATAGTTTGTTAACAGTGCTTGAGACAGGTGAGAAGCTAGTAGGGAGCACCTGGCTACTTTGCATGAGGTCAGGTTTCCAAGATCAGACCAATTCTATGCCAACATGCTAAGTTAAATTGCCGAAGTCACCTCAGAGTCACTGTCAGTAACTATTTTTTTTTTTTTTTGCTTTTTGGAGGGCAATTGGGGTTAAGTAACTTGCCCAAGGTCACACGGCTAGGTTTTTGTTTTTGTGTTCGTTAAGTGTCTGAGGCTGCATCTGAACTCAGGTCTTTCTGACTCCAGGACCAAGGCTCTACTCACTGCGTCACCTAGCTGCCCCTACTGTCAATAACTATTAAAAAGTCATAGAGAAGGAGAGAAACACCAGAAGACAAGGGAAAGACAAATAAATGTTGACCCAGTTTTCATTGTGTTCTGAAATCTATAGACTACTCAGTTTAATATCAATCCCTGGCAAAATTCCATTTGCAGACACCAACAAAAGATAGGAGCTCAAAACAAAGCTCATTTGATTCTTTGATGATAGTATTATTAGCTTAGGCCATCAGGGCACTGCAGCTTATGGCATATGTCTTGATCTCAGCAAAGGACTAGACGCAATTTTTCATAATATTTTCATGGATGAAAGGATGAAATGTGCTTTGGATGATACTAACAATAGTAATATTTATAATGAGTGGCATTTGGATGGTGCTTTAAGCTTTAGAGAGCTTTCTCCCCTTACAATCCTCTGTAAAGTAAGTAATGAAAACATCTTTATCCCATTTTTAGAGGTCAGGAAGCTGAGGTACAATGACATGGGTTTACAGTTGGCTGAACAATCCTATCTAAAGGGTATTGATTAATATATCTTTGTCCATATGGAGGAAGGCCCCTACTGCAGTGGTGCTCAAATTAGTTTTAAAATGTTTTATTGCATTTTAATTTATTTTGTTAAATATTTCCCATTTTAATCTGGTCCATGACATGTGGGAGTATTGCAGGCTGAATTGCCACACTGAAGTCTATAACACTATACTTTGTAAGTCTTTCAGGCATGACCCTAGGACAGGGTTTCTTAGCTTTATTGTGTGTGTTATAGACCCCCTTGGAAGTCTGGCAAACTTTATGGATCCCTTCTCAGAATAACATTTTTAAATACATAACATAAAACACGTAGGATTACACAGGGAAATCAATTCTATTGGAATACAATTATAAAAAAAGCTCAAAAAAATAAAAAAGGAAGTTCACAGATTAAGAACTGCCCTTGGAGTTGGGGAGAAAGGTCAGAACTCTTCCTCAGATGCTTTGAGGAAGGTTGAATCTGAATGATAGCCTTATGGATTGTTTAATTGATCCTGGCTCTAGGGCCTCAAACCAAAGTCTAAGACAGTACACTTAGGAGAAAGGTGTGCTACAGGAGCTTCCCTGTCTACCTTCCCAGTGTGTCAGCATATCAGTGGAATACACACCACACAAAGGAAGGGGAAAAACTTCATTTAGTAGTGTGAACACAGTCATATTTTCCATTGTGCACCAGACTGTTATCCCGGCCTGCCTGAATCTCAGTATTAACAGGGAAATACCTTCAAACAACAGTTTTTGGTGACCTATCTGATATACCAGCTAAAGTAATCCCTTCTTTACCTTCTTAAGTGAACCATGTGAAATAGGCTTCTGTACTTTGCTAAGAGTGGAAGGGAGCCTTGTCTTGCCTTTCTGCCACCACCATCACTTCTATTCAGGTTTGCTCTTCTTTATCATGCTAACAGGTACTAAGTCATCCTGTTCAACATTTTCATTGGTTCCTTAGATTAAGACACAAAAGTCATGTTTATCACATTTACAGATGATATAAGGCTGGAAGAAATCATTACAATGACAGATGACAGAAAGAAGATTCAAAATGACCTCAATAGGCTGGAATGCTGGATTGAAACAAGAAAGATTAAACTTAACTGGATTAATTCTTATATACTATATTTTTATACTATATATTTTATACTTAATAATATCTAATACTATATACTTAATATTATACTATATATTTTTTTAAAATCCACTATCCTAGTATAGACTAGGAAATACCTTGTTCAAGAGACAGAGAACAAAGTTAGGTGTAAAATGGGTAAGATCAGAATGAAAGCAGGAAATTGGGGAAAAAATTTTATACATGGCTTCTCCAATAAGGTCTCATATCTCAAATATATAAAGTACTTTGTCAAATCTATAAAAATACAAGTCATTCCCCAATTGATAAATGGTCAAAGGATATGAATGGGAGAGTTTTCCAATGAAGAAATCAAAAACAGTTTATTGTCATAGAAAATGCCTTGTTTGGAAGTAGGTTTTATGAGAAATATTTAAGGGTTTTGGTTGGCAATGAAGTCAACATGACCTAACATTGTCTGTTAGAGCCATTGAAAAGGCTAATATACATTTAAGCTTCAGGAAGTATTGTGCCCAAACCACAGGAAGTAGTCAGGGTTCCATAGAAATCTACCTGAGTAGACCATACCTGGAGTATTGCTTTCACTTCTGGGCATCATATCTTGAAAGAGAAACTACTGGTAAACTGAGTTCAACCAGAGGAGGGCAGTCAATATAGGGGTCTGGAAAAAATGTCATATGAGGAGAGATGGTTGAAAGTACTGTAGATATTTAGCCAAGATAAGGGAAGATTAAGGGGAGAAATGAAAGCTGTCTTTAAATACTGACTGTGATGTAGGAGAAAAAAACAATGCATACATATACATAAACACACACACACACATCTATCTATCTATCTATCTATCTATCTATCAGCTCAAGAAACTGAGGCAAACAAAGGTTAAGTGACTTGCCCAGGGCCACCCAGCTAGTAGATATCTGAGGTCAGATTTGAACTCAGGTCTTGTAGAATCCAGGTTTAGTGCTCTCGCCACTTTGCCAGCTAGCTGCTTGTCTCCTCTTGGGGACCATGTATTTTGCCATTATGTCCCTCATGCTGAGGACAACACCTAGTACATCGTTAGTACTGAATAAATGCTTGTTGACTGACTGAGTATACTATTGGGATATGTGCAATAAGATACTATTGGGATATGTGCAATAATAACCCTAAGTCTCTGACCTTACAGTCTACTTACAGAAGTGGGGAACCTGTAGCCTTAAGGCCACATGTGACCTCGAGGCTGCAGGTTCCCCACCCCTGATCTACACACTGAAAAAATAACCCAAAAACAAATAAAATTACTTAATAACTGTAATCTACTCCATTATGGCTCCTCTCATGGTAGGACTTTCTCCACCTGCTGAACAATCACTAAACAACCACCTGGAAACTCAAATTCTCTGGGTTATCAGGTCTGGGCTCTCCACTCTCTCCCCAATACCTAGTCCTTCTTGATCCAGATAATAACCCTAATATATTAATCCTATACATACCTACACTGTAGAAACCTATTGGGCTTCCTGATTTGGGGCACCTTATTCCATCTGGGTTGCCAATGAACCTCTTCTACTTCCATCCATGCCCTTTCTTGTTATGAGTATTTTGCCTCAGTAAAGCATGCTTGCTTCCCTTTCTTTCTGCAAGCTCCCATCAAGTGCTGTATTCTGTGTTATCTAGGTCATGCTATTTTTCTCCTCAGAAGCATCAACTATTGACCAGGGTTGGGACTAACCTCCCAAGACAAGTCTTAGAGAACATAAAATAGCAAACAATGGATCAGGAGCCCTATTATCTAGAGAGAAGACCTTTCTCCATTGTCCCCAAAGCCAGGGCTGTGACTAGGGGCCTTTCCTAACCACATGCTCCTGAGGCTCTTTCCCTTAGTAATGTAAGACACTGCCACCTTTCCTCACGCCTCATTCCCATTCCTTAGAATCCAGAACCTCAAACTAAATCAAAACACATCCAAACCAAAATAACCCTGGCCACCATTCCCCTCTATGTTTAATCTCCCCCTTTAAGAATAGAAGTTCCTAGAGGTCAGGGACTATCTTTGCTTTTGTTTTCATAGCTCTAGCACTCACCACAGTGCTTAACAAATGCTTTATCATTCATTCATTTATTCATTCAAAGAGAAAACTATAAAAGAGTATACCGTCCTGTAGTACACTTTGTCTGTGCCATTTATTTTTGGCATTTAAGCATATATCACAAACCCTCAACATTATCAGGGGATGGTTTCAAGGAATAGGAAAATCTGAGGAATTTCTAAAAATACTTTGATATTCTGATAGGTGTATGGCTTCATCTATCTATCTACTTGTATAATATATGTTTACTATATCTAATATATACAATGTGTGTGTGTCTTTTATAGTTCTTTTTCTGCACACTTCTTATTAATGTTCTGCCAACCATTCATATGCCCCCATACTCTCCCCACTAAGCTTTAGTTGACCTAAGAGTGTTCTCTCAGATTGCCATCTCTTCTCACCAGAAGAATATTTAAATTGATATGCCTTTGCTTCCAAAAGAAACTTGACATTTAAAGCACTATATCATTTCTCAAATATAAGCTAACCTGTTCTTTTTATTCTTTTTGATTCTGGGTCCAGTTGACTGCCTTATCTGCGGTATCCATCTAAGATCAGGTACTGAAGGACAGCGCTGTCTATCCGACTGCCTATCAAACTCAAGAGGAGGCATTCTACATCAGAAGTAAATGTTTATCTGAAAATGCTGTTCCCATGGTAAAGGAGCAGATTGGAGGAATACTTTTCTCTTCTCTCCCTTTTCTTTTTCCCCTATTTTTTTCCTTTTCCTAATTCCTTTTTCTCTTCCTCCTCCCAATACCAGAAGGGTAGGGTTTGCTTAGGGACACACTGGCTTGAATTATAGAATCTAGACTGAACTTGTCTAAACTAGGGAGCCTGAGTTAAAGGAGGCTGCACCAGGAAGCCTTCCAAACAGACCTTGATATCTTAACTAGAGCATGGGAAACCTTAACTCGGTATGTGTGCCAAAGGTAGTGCATAGGTGATGATATTCAGTGACAAAGCCACTGCTACCAGTGCCATGGGCAAAACTGCAATATGGGCGATGTTTATCTTTGGCATCTTTCCACCTCCCTTTCTGAACCCTTGGCCTCCTTTGCCTTGTTTCCCAGGTTCGCTTTGCTTTCATGCTGTCATGTTTGCAACTTCACATAAACTTAAACTTCTTAATCCAACAGTGCTCTTTCTTTTATTCTACCCCAATCAGAATTTTCACCTCCCGAGAATTATCTCAGCCCAAGTGTTGATCTTGACAGCTAAGTAGTGCAATTTATAAAGGACTAGACCTGAAGTCAGGAGTTTAAATCCCTTTCCTAGCTATATGACCCTGGGCAAGTCATATAATCTCTACCTGCCTCAGTTTCCTTAACTGTAAAATGGAGATGATAGCACCTACCTCCCAGGGTTGTTGTAAGGATAAAAATGAGATATTTAACCTTAAAAACTATGTAAATATTAGATTTCCTTATAATATGATTATTTTATTAAAGTGATTCAAACTATAGTGTGAAATGTCAAGATTCCCTCACCCTTTGGGGTTCTAAGAACTCCCTGCCAGGAGGAACAATACCTGGTCCAACTGAGCCTTCTGTCTGTGCCACAGTTGTGACACTGCTTACCAAGTCTGCTTCAGAGGACTTTGGGGGCTGGGGGGTGGGGAGTCAGAAACACTGTATTAACAGAGCCAGAATTTACAGGGAGATTTATGGCCCTTTTAAGGCTACCTAGACTTTCCAAGGAGACCACTCAATCCAAGTCATGCCTTATCTGCATTACTCTCCTGAGGACGATATAGGTCCCATTGTCAGTTCAGACTCTGCCTCACTAATCTTGGCTTTCTTAGATGCTGAATCACATTATTAAGCACATCCATACCTCTCCTATCTCTCCTCTACTGGACCCAGATGACTCTGGAGGAGAAAGTGAGGCTGGTGACCTTGCACAGCCCTCCCTCACTATAATCCAATGCACTTGCAAATCATGGCATCATCTTCCTGATGTCCTGGTCCTCTTTGAGAATGAAGAACAAACAATGAGCCACTGTGCTGGGGAGTTTGGTTCTGTCCTGTTCCATGGCCCAAATCTGCCCTCTTAGTCTGCCAATCCTTCCCAAATTCCTACTCACTTGACCAGTTGTCTGCCCTAGCTCCTTAATAACCAGCTGCTACCAATTCTGTCCAATGGCCCTTTCATTTCCTTCATACTTCTGCTTTAAAAGTGCCCAAAGGTGCCAGCCTGACCACACTTAGCCGTCAGGAAGGATTAGCAGCAGAAGAGCAGCAGGACCAGACCCCCCCAGAGTGCAGGAATGAGGTTCAACTTTTCTGTGCTGTCAGAGATAGAATTAGCCAGCACACATAAAGGAAGGAGAGTCAGTGTGATGAAGCTGCTTTTTCTAACCTGGTCCCATAACTGCCACTATCTGCTGTCCAAGTGAGCAGTGTCAAAGGAAGGAGTAGAAGGGCTTTGTAATGCCACTAGCCAGTGTAGTCACTGTGGTCAGGGATTCTTCTGGTGCTTTTTCTCCCGTGTCTATCTTTTGTTCTCGATTTGTCATTGTTCACTAGTTTCAGCTGTGTCCAATTCTTTGTGACCCCATTTGGAGTTTTCTTGACAAAGATACTGGAGTGATTTGCTATTTTCTTCTCCAGCTCATTTTACAGATAAGGAAACTAAGGCAAACAGGGTTAAATGACTTGCCCAGGGCCACACAACTAGAAAGTGTCTGAGGACGGATTAGAACTCAGGTCCTCCTGACTCCAGGGCCAGCATTCTCTACACTGTGCTACCTAGTCATCATATTATGTGTGTTAATCAAACCCAGTTATACAAACAGACCTTAGAGATCCAAGTGAGAACTGTTCTTCAAAGTAGACACTTCAGGAGATGACAAAATCATTTCAGCTCTGCTGCCATTGTTTAAAACATTTTAATAACTGTCCTTTTTGGAGCTGCCTTTGCAGTCAGTTTATGAACCATATGAACATATCAGTCCCATTGCATCCTAAAAGTAAAAGACTCTCTAGGTCAAATTTCCTGGGCAAATGGAGGAAGGATAGAGCTCTCTGAGGGCTTCACCTTTTGGATGCCTGACATGCCTAGAAAGTTACCAAGTTTTTAGTCACAGGCATTTGTCATTATAATTATAATTATAATAGAAATTATTTAATTTTGGTATTTGAATACCTGTTTGTTTTTTCCATCCACTGTGTCTAGAATGAACTTTCCTACTTTTTAAAAAGGTAATTAGAGGTTAAATGACTTGCCCAGGGTCTCACAGCCAGTAAGTGTCTAAAGGAAAATTCTGATGGGAACTATGGTGACATAGTTAAGAGTTGTGTATCTGTTTTTCAGACATTCATTGACTAAAGTAAAAATATCTGGTAGGAATCACTGAAATTGAGCAATGCCTTGCCAGAAGCTGTGATATATGTTCTCTGGGGCCCACTGTCAATATAAATACTATTTGTCCTCTTTTCAGAACCACCCTACTAAACATGGCAGACTCTATTACCCAATCATTGGGACGAAA
Source organism: Gymnobelideus leadbeateri (assembly GCA_011680675.1). Taxonomy (NCBI): domain Eukaryota; kingdom Metazoa; phylum Chordata; class Mammalia; order Diprotodontia; family Petauridae; genus Gymnobelideus; species Gymnobelideus leadbeateri. The sequence goes on along the minus strand of WOXC01012085.1, from coordinate 84,104 downwards.
GCAACATCATCCTCATGATTAATAAGGAGGAAATTCCACAAGAAAGTGGCACCCCTTGAACATTAAGGTAGAAATCATGTATGACTAGTAGTAAGAGAAAAGACCTAAAGTTTCTTCCTTTTTCTGAATTTATGATTTCTTAATAATCACTGCTGTGGCAATAAAAGTTGTTCTTTTGACCTTATTTTTTATTATTTCTCACAGGGATGACATCTTCTAGAAAAGAAACTAAAAAATTAAAACAAAGTACTGCTGAATGGGTCCAAAAATTGGGTGATTTTGTCCATCTGGAAGAGTTTTTCCACCCATTTATGTTCATATGCATTAAAAACATTAATGTAGCTCTTAATTCTTGGTCTGACTAATCCATTGACTTGTGGGGTTGGAATGTTATTAAGGCACAAGTTTTATTATGCCTAATTTGAAAACTGGCTTTAGTTACCTATAGTCTCACTGGCTCATATCTATTGACTTGACATACTGAAAATTCTGGTCACATAGAATCCTAGATCAAATATTAGATGTTCTTCTAGGACTCTATGAAAATCAAGCTTCTCAGTGGGGATTCTTTGCCTAAACACCTCTCTTTTGGATAATTTTATTCAAGGTCTGGATGACTTATCTCTTTATGAAATTGTTGTGGCTCTTTTATGTGTAATGTATGTGTGTGTGTGTGTGTGTGTGTGTGTGTGTGTGTGTGTGTGTGTGTGTGTGTATAACCCACTTTATCTGTTATTACCAGGTTCTAAACACTCTTACTGGTTTCTTTGCCTTTGTCTCCCTGGAAATTGCAAACTCCCTCTTAGATCTAACCCTGTTAACAAATCATGTAGACTAAATAGCAAAAGAAATAGCAAGGTGGGTGGGGTGTGGGGTGGTGGGTGGTGGGGGTTTGTTGTGGTGTTTGGGTTTTTGTTTGGGGGTGGTGGGGTGGTGGGGTGGTTGGGTTTGTGGGTGTGGTGTGGTGTTGTGGGTTTGGTGTTTTTTTGTTGAAAGAAATAGCAAAACCCAAGAAATATTTACTTAAAAATTGCAAAGGTACCAATGTATAACAATACCTCTGGCTCAAATAAATCATCTCATCTCTTCCATGCATTCATCTTCTAACCTCTCTCTCCCTACAAATCCCCTAGAGTTGAAAAATTAGTATCCTGATCTCTCCCTCACACTTTTACCACTCCTTAAGGAAGGAGGAGTCACACATTTCATTCTCTCTGCTTACATTGACTTCTCAACACAGGAAGAAGAGGAGATTATTAAATTACTCATAACATTTTCTAGGAAAGCTGGTAACTCCTATTGTACGGGATACAGTGCAACTGAATGGGGAACTAGATGATGCCTGGAACTCTTTTCTGTGGCTTAGTCATTTTGAATGAAATGGTAGGCAGTGATCTCAGGAATCTTCATCTTCCTTATGGTATAGAAATATATGAAATTCAACAGGAAAACAAAATGGGATAAGAGTAAAGATTAAATGGCACAACAGTACTGGGAGTCAATAGCCACTAGGAAAACAAACTTCCTGATTTTAAAGGGGAGATCAGAAAGAGAAAAAAAGAAAAAACTAAAATCTAAGGAATGCCTATTAATTAGAGAATGACTGAACAGAGAATTCAAAGTGTAGTGGTATGTGAGTGGCATGTGAATGTAGGGGAATATTATTGTCACATTAGAAATAATGAGAGAGGATTTCAGAGAATAATGGGTAGTATGAACTGATACACAGTGAATTGAACAGAACCAGTTAGGTGGCACAGCGGATAGAGTGCCAGGCCTGGAGTGAGGAAGACTAATTTTCCTGAGTTCAAATCTGGTCTCAGATACTTGCTAGCTGTGTGACCCTGAGCAAGTCACTTAACTCTGCTTGTCTCAATGTCCTCAAATGTAAAATGAGCTGGAGAAGGAAATGGCAAAGCACCCCAGTATTTCCACCAAGAAAACCCCAAATGGGTTCACAAAGAGTCAGATGTGACTGGAATATGATTGAACTGAAAGAAAACAATTTATATAAGGAGAGCAGCATCATAAAGAAAAACAACTTTGAAAGACAAGAAAACTTCGATGAAGTCAATGACCAAATACATCTCCAAAAGACTTATGAGGAAGCGTGGTACCTACCTCCCAACAGAGAAGTAATGAATTCAGGGTACAGAAAGAGATATCCATTTTTGGACACAGCTACTACAGATTCATTTTGCTTGTCTGTGCCTATTCAACACAGCTAGGTGGTGCAGTGAATAGAGCACTGGCTCTAGAGTTAGAAAAACCTGAATTCAAATCCAGCCTCAGACCTTTACCAGTTGTGTAACCCTGGGCAAACCATTTAACCTCAGTTTCCTTATCTATAAAATGGGGATAATAATAACACCTACCTCCTAGGGTTGTTATGAAGATCAAATGAGATGATAATTGTGAAGCACTTAGCAAGTGTCTGGCACATAATAAGCACTATATAAATGTTAGTTATTATTATATAAGTTTTTTTCCTCTTGGTTTTTAATTGGGAAGCAGTTCTTTTTTGGTTGGACATTTAGCAATAAGGAAGCAAAAAGAAAGAGGGTTATTGAAACATTTTAAAATGTACAGAAGAGAATAGAAGGAAGTTCAAAAGAAAGCAGAGATAAGAGGGACAATTTGGGGTTTTTAAAAATATATTTTATTCCCCCCAATTACATGTTTAAATCATTTTTTAACATTTATATTTTTAAAAAATATTTGAGTTCCAAATTCTCTGCCTCCCTTCCTCCTTCCTCTCTACCCTCCCTTAGATGGTAAGCAATCAGATATAGGTTATACATATGCAATCATGTAAAACATTTCCCTATTAGTCATTTTGTACAAGAAGACTCGAATAAAAGAAAAAGAAAGTAAAAAACAGCATGCTTCAGTCTGTATTCAATCAGTATCAGTTCTTTCCCTGGGAGTATGTTTCACCATTAGTCTGTGGGATTGTCTTGGATCATTGTATTGCTGAGAATAGCTAAGTCATTCACAGTTGTTCATCCTAAAATATTGCTGTCGCTGCATACAACATTCTCCTGGTTTGGTTCACTTCACTTTGTATTAGTTGTGAAAGTCTTTCCAGGTTTTTCTGAAATCACCCTTCTTCTATCACAATCATAAACCACAGATTGTTTAACCATTCCGCAATTGATGGGCATGTTTTCAATTTCCAGTTCTTAGCCACCACAAAAAGAGCTGCTGTAAATATTTTTGTACAAATATATCTTTTCCCCTTTTTTTGATGTCTTTGGGATATAGACCTAACAGTGGTATAAGCAGGACAATTTTGAAAAGAACATGAGAAATATAAGTTATGCTTTTTTAAAGAAAGAAAATCAAGCAGTAGGAAACAGAGATTCACAGTTTTATATAGAATCCTCTTTTTGCATTCAGCTATGTATATTTAAATATTTTTTACGTTCAAGTTCAGAATAAAAATAAATTTTTTTAATGATTTTTGGAGGGCAATTGTGGTTAAGTAACTTGCCCAAGGTCACACGGCTAGGTTTTTCTTTTGTTTGTTTGTTTGTTTGGGTGTGTGTTAAGTGTCTGAGGCCGGATCCGAACTCAGGTCCTTCTGACTCCAGGGCCTATGCTCTACTCACCTCGCCACCTCACCGCCCCTAAAAATATTTTTTTTGGTAAGCAATTGGGGTTAAGTAACTTGATGAAGGTTACATGGCTAGTCATTATTTATGTGTGGGTGCTCATTTTCTGAGGCCGAATTCGATCTCGGGTCATCCCAACTCCAAGGCTGGCGCTCTTACTCACTGTGCCACCTAGCCGCCCCTAAAAATAATTTTAAAGAATAAATTCTACATAGATCACTTGTTCTATAAACAGCAAATACAGGAAATTGAAGTCCAACAATTATTCTTCATTTATGCCCTCTTTTGGTAATATCCTCCATTTCTATGGGTTCAGTTACTAGTACAAAGTAGATGATTTCCAAATCCTCTCCTAATATCTCGCCTGCATTCTAGTGCTCACATCTAATTGCATCTTCATTTGAATATCTCTCCAGTACTTCAAATTCAACCTGCTTAAATGGAATCCAGGAGAATGGTAGAGTGGATGGACTGTTTCAGCATAAGTTAGGAAGACTTTTGTCTAAAGCCTCTGACATTTAATAGCTGTGTGACTCTGGACAAGTCACTTAACAAAGGGAGAGAAAGATTTCTAGTAATGAATTGAGAGGTATCCTTTTGCCACATGTTCTCTGCCCAAGTTTCTCATTACCTTTTTACTTTAATTTGTACCTACTATCCTTTATAGACTCTATGTGTATTTGTGGGAGAGGGTATAAAGTTACTCATGAGCAGCTTTCCAGAAGAATGCTGCTGCTGTGAACAGCTTTCAAGATTCTGATTACACAGTATAGTGAACACTCCATTTATTCAAAAACAAATCAGAGCAAAACATTCACAGAAAATCAAGGTACAGAAAATCAAAACACAGCATTCACTATGTCACAACTCAACAACTTATACTAAAATGGCCACATAGTTTTCACCAAAGTGGTCATGTGGTTTTAAACAAAGTACATTGACTTAGTCAATCACAAAATCCTTAATTCAATTACAAAGTGCAAAAGTCAAAGTTCTCTACCCCTAGGTCACAGTAAATCATAATCTCCTCAGTCAGTACACAGTATCCAAGTAAAGTCTTCCTTCAGTTCAACTCAAAGCTGGCTCTCAGCTTCCATGGTTCCTCTTCCATGATCCCAGCTCCAACTGTCACCTGAGTTCAAGGGCAGGCAGCTCCCAGTTCCTTGACCAGCTTCTTGTCCAGTCCTTCATCCAGTTCCCATTCCATATTGAAGTTCACAGTGTCCAGTCTACCTCAAGTCCTTCACAGTTTCTGTTTCTGGGAAGACAAAGCTTAACAGAGCCACAATAATATTCATGCACATTGCTGACACCATCATCTATTCACTATCTGCCTGTGAAATCAGCTCAGACCCACCAACAAGGTCTGAGAACTCAACACAAATCATCATCATAGAAATCAACACAGACCCACAAACAAGGTCCAAGAGGGCAGCAAAAATCATCAGTAAAGTCCCAGGAACTCCAAAACCCTCCTCCAGGACTTCTGTAAACATACAACTAGAAAATCCTCTTTCAGGGCTTCCAGTAAGGTCCCAGGGCTTCTGCACAAAGTATCACAAACAAACATCAACACAGACAGAGCAGACAAACAGAGTGCTGGGGTACCACAAATTTTCTCCTCCTTGACTCTGCTACCATAAGAGTCTTCTCAGTTCCACCATCTCTAACTTGGAAATTCTCCTTATTTATGGTCATTAGCTCCTCCCCTTCCTATTGTAGGAGTTCATGAGTTCTAGGGTTCACAAGTTGTGGGGTTCACATGTTCTGTTTCTTAACAGACTTGATAGAAGGCTCAAAAGAAACTTGAACTGAAACAAGGTGTTAATTCAATAGCTGAAACAAAGTGTGAACTACTTCTGTGCTCGCCATTACAGAGGGTGCCCTTGATTTTGTTTTGGTAGGGGAGGAGAATGTTTTTTCAACTATTTTTCTTGCTCTACTTTCTTAACAAATCCTTTTTCTAAAAACAAGTACAGTCATTATCAATGGAGAGAATATGATGATAGATACTCAGGAACAACAGTACTAGAAACCCAGGTCCTTAGGATTACACTGAGACCTTGAGAAGAGTAAATAGTCAACCTATCTTTTGTGGACCCCAAACTGCAAGAGTTGGTGCATGTTGGAGTAGACCCACAGAGGATGCTATATCTAAATCAGCTAGTTTTTGAGCTAGTCACCATCAAGAGTGGTGTCAAACTCAAATAGAAACAGAGGCTACTAGATCATAAATGAGGATCCCTGTCCCTGTATATTGACTTAGAAAACTATACATTAACATTATCTATGTTCTATAGTATTTTTATTTTATTTATCATTTATTTATATTTATATATTTATTTACACTTACTTCATCTAATTTATTTTTTATTTCATATTTATTCATTTTATAATATTTTGTTATTTATTTTAAATATTCCCAATTATACTTTAATCTGATTACTGTCCCAGCAATACTGGCTGAGTTTGATACCTCTGACGTGCCTCTTTCTTAAGAGAGAAATGTAAATATTACTGACAATTGCTGAGCTACCTGACTCCTTGAATAACTTCCTCTTCCTACTCCTCCTCTTGTTTCTTCTATTTATTTAAATTCTTTAAGGTTTGCATAATGCTATACAGAAGAAACTCTCTGGATATAGATGATTTGACATCATGGAAAAGTGTTATGCCTATTGTTAGCACAAGCAGACATTCCAATTCCTTCTAAGTATTAAAACATAAGGGCAGAAAAACAAAAACAAAAACAAAAAAACCCCATAAGGGCAGCTGATCAGGGGTTTTCCTGATCGCTTTGATGAACTTCCGTTCCCTAGATGAACTTGCAGGGGTGTGTGTGTGTGTGTGTGTGTGTGTGTGTGCACGGGCGCACATGTGTGTATTTACCTTTAGGGCATTTGATGGGCATCACCCCATGGGGAATGCAGGCATGCCCATTTGGCAGCTTGTTTGAAGGACAAAGGATGACTCTTGATTTCATTCCATGGACCTGGGCTGTCTAAAAATGACTGGCTAGGACTCTCGGAAGATGGACTCTTTTTGGTAGAGCTTTCCCTCTCCACTGACCTATAAAAGTGAGATAACAGACCTTCTTGGCCTTTTCTCTTTTTTAGATTTTCCATTTTGGGAGACAAACTACCCTTCCTCTTCTAGGAATCATTGCCATGAGGAATTACATATCTTTGTCTATTGCATAGGTCAAGAACTGTAATCCTGATACACTTACACAGTCCAAGAGATAGATGGAAGCCACTAGGATGATAGAGTTTCTGCCTGAAATACATGTAAGAGAGACGATGAACTTGTTCACATGGCCCAACAGGTGAATTCATGAGCAATGCTCCTTGACCCTAAATTTCTTGTGTAGAGGAGGGGAAATTTTCATTTCCTAGTTATCACAACCCCAAATCCAACCATCTAGCCAAGAAAAGGAAGCCCTGAAGTTTCTCTCTTAAGTAAACCCCCAGTTCAAGAGTTCAGAGACCTGGCCTTCTAGATTTTCCAAGCTTTGCTTTTGGGTGTGAGCCTTTCAGATTGGACCCAGACTTCCTGAGTCCAGAGTCTTGGGGCAAGGGAAGGAAAGAGAACATAGTTTCTCAAAAAATGTAAATTAAATAGCTATAGTGATCTCTGTAATAGTTGCACCAACAAAAATCTTCTCAAAGTGCCTATTACAAACCACCACAGCTGTGAACTCTTTTATATATATAAGTGATTTAGTTGTGCAGACCTTATCCTAATAGAGCACTTTTTTTCCCCCTGTTAATATAGAGAATACAGTAGAGAAATGGTTCTGATGATTTCTAAGTTTGCTATTCCCATAGTTGCATTTTTTTTTCCTGATGTGGAATTTTAAACTACAGTTTTTGGTAATCAGGAAAAATTTTTCTGAATAAATTTGTTTATTTGCTGGGACAGGTAGGACATTGAAGGAGATGTCTTTTTTTTTTTTTTGGAGAGGGGAGGGTAAAGTAATTGGGGTTAAGTGACTTGCCCAAGGTCATATGGCTAGTGTGTCAAGTGCCTGAGGCCTTATTTGAATTCAGGTCCTCCTGACTGCAGAGCCGGTGCTCTATTCACTGTGCCACCTAGCCACCTGAAGGAGATGTTTTTAGTTTGTAGAAGAAAACACTCCAGAAGGTAGTCAATCCTCTTTGCTCACCACATTTACAGCTGTATGGCAGCCACACCCTCTGGCGTGCCTTTGTGGGAAATCACATGAGAAGTTTGCAATAGCTGACTTATGTATTTATTCCCTAATTCTGAAGCTGCACTTACCTCTTGATTAGCTTATGTTTTATTTGATTTTTTTTTTAAACAAAGGACAAGCTTGTAGAGGCATTTCCTAACTGAACTCATATTTCAACTTGCTCTAGGTGACCTGAACTATGCCACATACAGGTGTGTGCAAGTCAATTTATGCTCAGGTTTCAACATTCCTTTTCCTTTTAATTATCAGCACTGGAGTCTGAATTTGCTCCTCACATGCCACCTCCCTCCCCCAATACACACACACACACACACACACACACACACATCTGACTCATTTAATCCTTATAAACTTCTGAGAAGGCAATACATGGGATTTTACTGTGCAGTAGAGAGTTTGCTATTGAATTACATCAGACTAGCAGAAAGCTGAAAATAAACAGATAGATAGACAGATAAATGAATGATCTGTTTTATCAATCTAAAAAAAATCCACCAGCCCAGGACTCAGAAGGGATTGGTTGCATATCTGATCCTATACAGAACATATGAATTATCAAAGTACCAATGAAGGAAGTCATGTTTTCAAATTCAATTTCCCCATATGCCAATTTGCTTTAGGTCAGGTTTTAATTTCTTAACTTGCTCATTTTCATGGTCAGATGACACAATAGTGCTAATGTTGAAAGCATTACAACTGTAATGAAATCTTAGTCTTCCAGGTAGAAGGCAAAGGAGGAGGAGGAAGGGGAAGAAGAGGAGGCATAGGTCCTTCTATAAATCTATTTCCAAGACAGTTCTTCATGCATCATCAAAAATTAAAAAAAAAATTGATCTGAGAGCTTGGGCAGCTCCATTCGTTTTTAGTCATAGGTCTAATTCTCTCTTTTCGCAAGACTCCACTGGTCAAGTTTCAACAATTTTTTCAATTTATTTTAAGTTAGCAAGGAGGGTTGAACACCAGTAAGCCTTAATTACAGGAGAAAATTAGACCTTTTAAAAATGGTTCTCTGTTAAGGACAGTTGTGAATGGCTTGTTTTATTCTGTAAGCTGATCTGGAATGTACTTAATAAAATTCCTTTGCTCACTGAAAACTGCTGACTAAAGCAAAGCGGCTGGTTTAATAATGTAGGTAACTGCTCAAGTCCTGTTGTGTTAATCATGTATATGAGTGTTGTGCCCCCAAACTGGGATGGACAAAGAAAAGCAAGAATAATGAAAAATGGTTCTTAAATATTTAGGTAGGTATTCTCAAAAGATATAAATGCTTAAAGCTTTCAGGAACAATATTACAGATTTAGTCCTAGGCATACACAACTCATTTCATTAGGGTTTGTTCCCTAACCCCACCACCTAGGGCGTCAGATAGTCTAACTAGTTAATTAATTTTGAGACTAACATTTATTACTAAATTTAAAAAGATATTTTATCTAACAAACAAAAGAAACATGTAAAAATAAATTTTAAAGAAATTGGCAACCAAATTTTTTTAAAGATACAAACTTAGGGGCAGAGCCAATATTGGGGGGGGGGGGAAGGGGATTTAAAGGCAGTGACTTGCCTAAGCTCTCCTAAATTCCCTTCCAAACAAAAATAACACTTCAAATAGAATCCTAGAGCAGCAGAACCCACAAAAGGTTGAAATGAAACAATTTTCCAGTTTAGGACAACCTAGGAAGTCAGCAGGAAAGATCTGTCTCAGCAGGGTGGTAGATGAATCTAGAACCCAGTGCAGACCCTGCCAGAGTGCTAGCCACAGGCTTTGGAGGGAGCTCATCATTGGTGGTGGTGGTTTCAGGAACTCTCAACCCATTGACAGTAAGCAGGTCTGACAACTGGTCAGAAGTTTATAGGGTACCCTTTGCTGGTACTGGATGCAAGACTTGTCACATTACTCATGTGCATTTCCAGGTTACAGTTCTAGAACTAAGAGGTGTACTAACTTACCATTGCTTGTGGCCACAGGGGCGTAGGGGCCCTGGTTGCAGTTCCAGGGTACAGAAGAGTTCTTGTGGATTCTCACAGTCCATAGTACAGGACAGGAGAGCAGTGATCAAACCTCTTCTTAGATCCACCTTGGAAGAATTGGAAACCTACAGACTCCCCCAAAGCCAGCTCTGAAAACAACAGCAAGAAAGGCTTGAAAATTGAGGCAGTATCCTCTCCACTCAGGGAACAGAGCCCAACTGAAACATAAAGTTATAGGTCAAGAAATAGATTGGAAAATGAACAAACAATATTCTTTTTCTTGTTAATTGACAGCACTGTATTCTGAATTTTCAGAATAAGACTAAGGCCTCCTCAGCATAACAGCTCTTCCAGTATTTAAAGACATGTTCCTGATCTCTTCAGTCAAAACATCCTTAGTGTCTTAACTTATTTTCCTTCCTCATCTTGTCAATGTCCTTCCTAAATTTCAATAAACATTTATTAAGCACCTACTATGTGTCAAAGTTTTGTGTCAGGCACTAAAAGACAAAAAGACAAAAATAGAATAGTCCCTGTTCTCAAGTGACTTACATTCTACTGATAGACTTATATTTGACTATAAAATATGGTGCCTAGAAATGAACACAACATCTCAGATGTTTACTCATGACAGAATATAGAAAGACCAATCTTTCTTTTTTGATTTTAACTTGGCTTGGAAGTTTCACACCTCTTCAGTAAAGGATGCTAAGAATTTTAGTCATCAATAAATACTCATTTAACTGTTGTCACTCTAAATGTGAAATGTCTGAACAAAAACCTACCAGAACTGTGTAGCATAATTATGTCATCAACATAAATTAAAAATCAAGTAAGTTGCAGTTTAACAGAAGTTTATATACTCAACAACTGGGGTAGGAGGCTACAAATATTGCTCATAAAAAGACAATTGCGAAGACATGGATAACTAACAACTAACTCACATGTCTGCCTCCACAAGATCAGTCTTTCTTATTCTGCACAGTAAATTTCTATTCATGTAACCTAAGAATAAATTTGGGTAGCTGTTGCTGTTGTTGTTTTGTTCCAAACATGTCACACTGTTGACTCACATTGGGCTTGTTCACTAACTGCTCCTGGTCCTTTTCAAATGAACTTGTGCTGAGTCATATCTCCCTTAGCCAATCTATATCTATGTAGTTGAATTCTGAGTCCAAACACAGGCTTTAGATTTATCCCTATTACATTTAATCCTACTAGATCCAGCCCAGTGTTCTATTTCATTGAGCTACTTTTGTAGCCTGATTCTGCCATTCACCATATTTGTTATCCTCAGTTTTTGTGTAATCCAAAAATCTGATATGCAATTTATTCAGATCACTGATAAAAATGCCAAAAAGAACAAGACCAAGGACCGAGACTTTGGTAGTAATCCACTGGAGACACCCACCCAGATTTCTACCATAATCTTTATGACATCTGTCCTACCCATTCTGAAATTTTACCTAAGTGCAGCATTATCTAGGCCATGACTCCATTTTGTCCACAAGAATATTATAAAAGATTTTCAAATGCCTTATTGAGTTCCAGATATACTATGTCCATGGTTTTCTCCTGACCCTTCAGTTTAATTTGTCAAATGGTAAATGAGGTTAGTTTAAAGCAGGGGATTTTAATCTAGGGTACATTAACTTTTTTTAAAAACATTTTCTTTCTTCTCACTTACATGTAAAAACAATTTTAACATTCTTTTTTCAAATTTTGAATTTCAAATTCTCTCCCTCCCTTCCCTTCCCACCCTCCATTGAGAAGGCAAGCAATTTGGGTCCATTAACTTTTTTTTTTCTTTTTGGAAGGGGGAAGGTAGGGTAATTGGGATTAGGTGACTTGCCCAAGGTCACAGGGCTAGTAAGTGTTAAATGTCTGAGGTCAGATTTGAACTCAGGTCCTCCTGACTCCAGGCCGGTGCTCTATTCTCTGTGCCACCTAGTCACCCCTCCATTAACTTAAAATTTTTTTTGACAAGTGTATTTTTATATAAGTGGCTACCTTTGCAATCCTATGTATTTCATTTTATACATTTAAAACCATTATTCCACAAAAGGTTTCATTGACTTCACCTGACTGATAGAGTAGTCCATCACCTACACACGTACACACACACACACACACACACACACACACACACAGAGTTAAGAAGCTCTGTTTAGAGTGATTAACTATTGATGGCCTTATGCTTCTTTTTAGTAATCACTGCCTCTATATTACTCACAAAATATCCCTTTAATCATTCTGAAAATTTGCCAACAATGGAAGTCAAGTTTACCAGGTTGTGGCATGAAGAATGAATCTAACCTTTCTTTGAAAATTAGGATAATCCTAGAGCATTTCTCCCATTTGATATGATTTCTAATAGATAACTGACAAGTAGTTCATCACATCAGTGAGTTCTTTTGGTGCTCTGGGCTATAATTAAGCTGGTTCTCACAGTTCTGAACTCTTACAGGACTGTGCTAGTCTTTTTTCTTTTCTAACTAATCTTGGTTACCTGCCTTCGCTTCTGTCTTCTGCACATATCCCTTTCAAGTATGAAGTGGTGAATATTGTGAAATTATAAAGAATAAGCAATTTATTTCTCAAATAAAAGGTGTGAGAAGAGAATTCCTTCTTGGTCCTTTGTAGAGGTCAGGGTGCGTGAATGTGGAGCATTTCATATAAAGTTATATTTTTTTTGATGTAGTGATCAGTTTTTTTCTCTTCTTTTAAAAAAAAGTGTTATAAGGGATGGATCTGTGGGAGGGGAGAGGGAGATACAGGAAGAAATCCTAGCTTTATAAAAACAAAAGATATCAATAGAAATCTACTATAAAAATTAAAAAAAAAATATTCTTAGTTGGTTACTAAACTTCCTGCCCAGTTATATCAATTTCCTTAGCTATCTCCCATCCCCTGCCCCATCAGGATTTTTTGTGTTTGAGTTGTCAGAATTTTGAGCATCTCATCCCTTTGGACTTCTCTTGTAGCATCCTGGGCCATGGGGTGCTACCTGTGCTTTCTTTGAGCTCTTTGAAGTCTGCTTTCCCAAAATCTTAGATAAGCCTCATCCTGTGTCTGGCATTATTTTCTTTGTCTATCAGCAACTCTAAGGTGAAAGAGTCACTTCTCAAATTTCCAGTCATTCTGGAGACTTAGATAGAGAAAGGTTCTTCTTTTCTGGTGACCTGCCTAAGTTCACATGGCAAGTTAATAGCAGTGCCAAGACTAGAACATCCTAGTTTCTCCTAATCCAGGTTTCTCTGCACTGCAACATGCAATATCTCCATGTCCAAACCTCCCCCACCCCAATCTCTACTTTCTATCTAATCCACAGCCAAGCTCACATTCTTCTATGCCCAAAATGTCTATAGATGGACTTCTTGGCAACTCTATCCATAGAAAGGACAAGTTATAGGCAAAACTACAAAATAGGCAAAGTTGGTCTTTAGTTCTTCATACCACCCTGTCCCTTTCAGTATATTCCTTTGTCACCCTACTTTTGGTGCCTACCTCAAATATCTCAATATCTAGAGACTGCCCTCCATGGCCCCTCTGCTATCCTAAGGATAGCCAAGGCCACAGTCGCACTCTTTTTAAATTTTTTTTAAAAGCAATTGGGGTTAAGTAACTTGCTCAAGGTTATACGGCTAGTCATTATTTATGTGTGGGTGCTCATTTTCTGAGGCCGGATTTGATCTCGGGGTCATCCTGACTCCAAGGCTGGCGCTCTTACTCACTGCGCCACCTAGCCGCCCCCACAGTTGCACTCTTGAATACCCAAAGCTTTTCCATGACCAACTCTCTTCACTGAAATTTATTTGCCAATGGAAAGGTGGATCTTTGACATAAATAGACTGTAGCATGTTATGAGTTGCATGCAGGAAATAGCATTAAAGACTGCTGTTGGTAAGGGAGGTCATATTAAAGAGACAAGAAACCCTGATATAGTGAAAGCACAGTGTATAGTGAGTCTAAGGAGGAAAGCTGGACATCCTCTGTGTCTAGGAGAGCATGCTAAAAATACTGTCTTTGGCATGAGGTGGGAAGAATCTAATCTCCTATTGCCTTCCTCCTGGATGTTCTCCTCTAGTTTTATGCTGTGTTTTCTATCAGGAATTCAGGAAGCCTGGATTCTAGTCCTGGTTTACTACTGCCAGTTATAGGGCATTATAGCCTTGATCAAGTCATTTTACTTTTTTGGGTCTTGGTTTCCCCACCTCTAAAATGGAAGGATTTGTTTAGATGACCTCCACAAAGTTCCCTCTAATTCTGTTTACTATATTCTATTTCCATATTACTTTACTCCTTCCTATTCTATTTGCTTTGTCCTACTCTATTCCATTCCTTAACTGTTAGAGGACATAGCTGCTGGAGAAAGAGCCTTGCTTGCTTTAGTATGGTGGGTATGCTGAGAATAGGAGTGCAGATGTCTCTGGATACCTGCCTTCTTCCTAGGTGGAATATCACAGCTGTGACTCCTTGCAGGGAAGTGGTCCATGGCCAGGATAATGCCAGCATATGGAAGAGAAGACACTTTCTGACCCTCCTCAGCTTTATGACAGCCTGCTTTTCTCCATTATGGAGTGGGGAAGGGAGGGGATTACCATATGTTAACAATCAAACCTATGCAGAAACACATACACAAACACATCCTATTAGTCAGTTAGCTCAATCATCCAAAGCAAATCTTTAAACTTTATTTGAGGGGGGTAAGAAAGATAATCATGGAGAAGATATTGGGTCCACTGTTCTTCATCACCCTGAGGACAGAACCAAAGGAGCAATTTAAATTTCAGCAAGAGAGATTGAGATGTGAGAACTTTGTGAGGCCAAGTAATCCTGAGTCTATGAAGAAAGTGTGTCCAAATGTCCTTTATAACTTCCTCAAATATATCCCTCTCAGCATCCCTTCTCTGAATTATCTACATTCCCAACAGCAAAACAGTGTTGAAGTTAATAAGCCAAGATAAGGTCCAAGATGTGCAGAAATCCTCTCAGTGCCCAGGTAGAAAAAGAGATGTGCATTTTCAGTAAATAATCTAGCTTAAAACTTTAATTATGGAATAATACCGTTTCATAAGAAACCCTGATTATTCAGGCCTCAGAGAAAATGGGGCGACTTGTAGAAACTGACGCAGAGTGAAGAGAGTTGAACCAAGAGAATAATCTCTACAATGAACGGGGTAATTTTGTTTCATTATTTTTTTCAATTAACAAGCATTTATTTTCTCTCCCTCTCATCCCTTCTTAATTTAAAAGAAAATAAAAAAGAACTGTAACAAATATGCATCATCAAACCAAATTCCCACATTGCCCATATCCAAAACCATATATCTCCTTCTGCACCCTGCATCCATTTACTTCTCTGTCAGGAGGTAGGCAGCATAGACCTTTATCAGTCCTCTGGAATCATGTTTGGAATGACCATGATAATGTAAAGCAAACAACACTGAAAGGCCTCAGAACCGTGCACAGTGCAGTGACCAAACAACTTCCAAGGACTGATGATGAAGAAGAAGGCTTCCCTCTTCCCAGTGGAGAGGCAGTAGACTAGAACTTTGAAAAGACTTTGTCAGACTTGATTTATTTTGTTTAGTTGTACTTTGTTACTAGGGAGGCTTCTATTAAGCAAGGGAAGGGGAAGTCATAAGGAAGTGATAATGATGTAAGAAAGAAACAAGTATCAGTAAAAACATTTATTTAAAAAGACAAAAAATTATATTTTGAAAAGAGAGGAAAAGTAGTCTCAGAATTACCTTCTATCAGTCTATTTATCATGGCCCCCAGGCCCTTTGGCAGATAACTCTTAAGATATTTGGGTCAGAAATCTCTCCATGATACAATAGAATAGTTGGAACACTGCAGGGAAGAGATACAAAAGAGAAATTAAGAACTAGAAAAAGAGGTGATAGTTCCTGTCCTCAATGACAGGTTACCTAGGTTGGAAGATAGCATACTCACCCACACACCCACCTCTCCTCTATCCCTGCCCCCAGCCAATGAGAGAGAACTTGATTGTTTTCACTTAAAAAATATGTTTCCTAGATACTTGCTGACTTTATATAACACCCTTCATGTCCATTCTTCAGGTCTCATTAGGATGATGTAGAAGGGACTAGGGATTCTTAATGAGGCATTGTTTTGACTGGACTGCTACCAAAGACCCTTCCAGTTCTGAGGTTTTGTGATTCTATGATCCTTTCCTTCTTAATTTTCTACCAAATTGCAGAAAAAATTCCCAGTCCTTGATCATTTATACACTCTATGTATGGTTTTTCAGAATGTGACATTGACATTCTGTAAACATAAGATGAAAATACTGTGTTTGTTAAATTGAATTTAAATTGAACTAAATCCATAGGGTGCAGGCAAAGGGGCATGGACTTTTTAGACTGATCTAGGCCACTAAATAGCTTAATGACTTTAGATAAGTCACATTCTCTTTGGGCTAGAGGATAGATTTAGCACTGGAAGGGACCACATCTAATTCAACTCCCTTATTGTAAAGATGACAATCGAGACCCAGCAAGGTAAAGAAACATTTCCAAGGTCAGACAGAGAGTTAATATAGAGCAAGGCTTCAAACCCAGTTCTTTTTTCCATTGTATTGCTGTATCTGGATTGGAGCCACTGAATTGGATTCCTTCCAATGACAAAATTTTATTCTTCACTATAGGATGCTGACTGGATATACGTCATTACCTATGTATCTCCTATGATCTGATAAGAAACAAGACTTTTTTGTTTCCCTTGGGTGTTTTCAAGACTGAGATAGGCTGTTACCTGTCTTTGACGACCCAGGTACAATCCTGCCAGTTCAGATGCCAACGATCCTTTCTAACGATTCTCTACCCATGAATCATTCTACATGCATGAGTGAAACAAGGTACAAAGTGTAAGAACAAAGTGTGACTTTGAAAAAGACTAGTTCCCCATGCTGCACACAGACTTTCAGCTCATTAGAGTTTCAGCTCCCCCACAGTGAAGCTGAATGAAATGAAAAGCACTGTGTTATTTTATTCCTGGTTTTTTTTTTAAACCCCTGTGCTAATTGAGAGGTTATGTGTAGTAGAGAAAACACGCAACTTGGAAGAAGGAAAGGCCTAGGTTAATAGTGCCGTGGGAAGCCTGCTGGATTTGGAGTTGGAACCTGGGTAGTGGTAGACCAAATGGTAAGGAGGTAAGGCTCCTTCTGGTACTAAATCTGTGAGTCACTGGGCTTCAGATTCTTTATCAGTAAAATAGGCATAATAATACCTATTCTATACCTATACCTGCTTTACAATGTTGTGATGAAGCTCAAACAATTTAATATATATATATATGTATACACACACACACACACACATATATATATATGTAAGCCTTAATTTGTTATTCATGAAGCTGAACTCTTTTTCCATGTCAAATGGCTAGCAACAGGATTTCAATGAGTGAAGTCAATGTAGTAGGAGGGGCACTCAGCCAATGCCCACTGGCAGATCCTGGATAAGAAAGGTTCTGTGGCAGAAAGCAGGAGCATTTAGACTGCCAAAAATCAAAGTTTAACAAATAAACGTCATCCTGCCTTAGGACATCCAGTAATGATAACTCTATCCTTGCCAATATCAGCAGCAAAACAGGTGCAGAAGCCCTGACCAATTCTTTCCCAGGCAGGATTGTGTTCAGAGAGTAACAGTGGCCCAGGAAGCTGCATTTCTTGAAACTCTGGATTGAATCTGGAGCATTCCCAGGTAAACAGCATGCTATTGGAAGAGTAACATCCTGGGGAATGTACCAAACAGTTTGCTAGGCGGGCTTTAGGAACAGGCATGGAAAATCTCAGAAAATATTCCAGCTGGAAAGGACATAGAGATTACCTTGTCTAACCACCTCATTTCACAGATGAGTTATCTTTAAACAGAAATTATCTTTGGCTATTGGAGTCTTTTATCAATAATTGTGTGTTCCTGAACAGATAAGTCAAGCCAAGCCATTTTTACTGGGAACTCAGAGCACTCCATAATAAATGTGGGGATTGCTTAGATGTATGCTCAGCCTAGGAGCATGCAATATATTTGCTCTCAATTCCTTCATCTTTTTTTATCCCCTTAAATAGAACTGAATGTCTATGTGGATTTGAACAGTTTCCCCTATGACAAAGCATTTTAAGAGACTGATATCTTTCCCCCAAGATATCACTGAGTTTTAGCTGTTTTAGAACTTTCTGGAGTCACCACAGAAAGACCACAGATATCGGCTTGGCATCTGTCCCGCCTACATTCCACCCTCCAGATAACTGGACCTTGTTTCATGTATACTCCTGCCTCCTGCATCCCCTGAACTGGAGAACATTCTCTAGCATATTTAAACCTTTTGGTTCTGAAACTGTGGCCCCGAGACCCTCACTCTCCTGACTGCTGTATGTACTACATGACTCCCTTGTCCAGCCAGCTTCAGTCATCCTTCAGATTCCACCCTGGCCATGCTCTTGTCTTCTGTTCTGCTCCCATCATACCTTGTTCTCCCCTGCTACCTCCTCTCCTCCTCATTCCTGCTACTCCCCAGCTAGTTTTCCAGATCTGGAAGTGTAATCAAAGCTGTTACTACTGGATAGAGATCAATAAACTACTCTAGCATTGCACTCACTATCCCTATGACTTCTGAAAGCAAAATATCATCCACCTCTATGTGTTTTATACCCCTTTTGGAAGGCAAGTTCCTTGAGATCAGGGACTGGCTTCCTTTTATATTTCTATCCCTAGCACTTAACACTGTCCTTGGCACAGGGTGACTTCTTAAATACATTTTCAAATCATTTGTTCATTCATCAGAAGTATATGAACAGAAAGGAAAGAAAGAAACGAGTTGTCCAAAGGCAGTGCAGACACATTTAGCAATAACAACCCACAGCTTATCTTGGTAAAGAGAAGGACATTTAATCATTGCCATTTCTATGGATTCAATGTATTCTGGCTGACATTTTGAGGTCTTTTAGAAATGTAGGCCTATTCCAAGGACATGCAATATTAGAATGAAGAAATCAGAGATCGCTATCTATTTCTTCTTTTTTTTCCCTCTCTGAGACCCTGACAATGATTCTTTGTAAGATGTCTCAGTATGTTTGAGGAAATTATACACAAATATTTTGCAGCAATCTGTCAAAGGCTGATTACTGTGATTTATATAACATGGATATTCTGTTTCATGAAACTCATGTGTCATAAAAAACTTGCAGGAAGGCCAGTACAATCTACTAGCTGCAGGATGTATTAAAGGTGAGGTTTTAAGGCTTGGCTTCTAAGGCTAGTGCCCTCCATTATGGGATAAGGGAAGATGGAGAAGGAGGGGGACACAGTTGTGGTGATTGGCAGATTTACAGTGGAAAAAGAGATGGACCCAAACCCAGTGAGTAGCTGGAAATTATATATCCATTGTGATGCCAAGCACCAAGAAATAAGACCTGACCAAGAAATAGAATGGTTTCAGTTCCATTAAGTATCTCATAAATATATATAATCATGATATTTCATCGTAGTGCATCTTCTTAAAATTCTTGAGTATGCACCAAAACTGACAATCAAAGAATAATGTGGCATAACAACATTTAATTACCCATAATAGTAAGACAGCACAGATCATTGATATCCAAAGGTATGCCTTTTTCTAATTTTAATCAATAGTTTAAACTCTTACCCCCGCAAAATATTTTATATTGATTAAATATAATGATTAATATATGATATGTATATATTGAATATAATGATTAATGGGATACTATCATTTATTTCTTTGTCCACTTTCTGGTAAGAGTGATTATGACTAAAGACAAAGCCTTTAAGAGGAAGAAAAGGAGTCAGGAGTCCACATAAGCCCTAAGCTATATAAAGTAGCTCTGGAGAACATCTGAGTATACCACAAGTATCTCGTGATAATGTTGCAGCATAGAAGGCTTCCCTAATTGATTCTCAGATCAAATGGTTGAGGCATATTTAGGTTTTCCATTCAGAAATCATAGCTATAAATTATTTTATCTATTTACTAGAGGGTTTTTACTCAAGAATCCAATTAGCACCAACCCTTTATTTTCTCAGAAATGGGGCTATTGATTATATCCATCCTTTACCTTATTTAAGGAAGATTTTATTTCTTTTTTTTGCAAGGCAGGTGGGGTTAAGTGACTTGCCCAAAGTCACATGGCCAGTAAGTGTTAAGTGTCTGAGGCTGGATTTGAACTCAGGTCCTTCTGACTTCAGGGATGGTGCTCTATTCACTGTGCTACCTAGCCACCCCAAGATTCTATTTCTTTATGCACTAGTTTCAGCTTTCCCCAAGCAACATAATTAAAAAAAATTTTTTTTGTTCTGAATTTAAACACCAAAAAACCAAAATAAAACCATATACTCAGATGTGGAACTCAGTAATAGCTAGCATTATATAGCCCCTTAAGGTTTGCAAAGCACTTTACAAATATTATCTCATTTTATCCTTAAAACAACCCTGGGAGGGGGGTGCTATTTTTATCCTCATTTTACAGATGAAGAAACTTAGCAGACAGAGGTTAAGTAACTTTCCCAGGGTCACACAGTTAGGATGTATCTGAGGCTGGATTTGAACTCAGGTCATTCTGACTTTAGATCTAGTGTTCTCTGGAGTCATGAGGACCTGAGTTCAAATGAGGTCTCAAACACTTACCATCTGTGTGACCTTGGGCAAGTCACTTAACCCTAATCACCTAAAAAAAAGAGAGGTATGGATATCTAGATATCTATCTAGGTATAGATATCTAGATATAATAAATTCCATACTTTACTTTCAGAACTGTGCAAATGAATCTATGATCTGAATCTATGATCTCCAGGCTCCACGCCTTGGGACAGTAAAGGGACTATGGGGGAGTGGAAGGACTATTAACCTTAGGTTTAAATCACAGCTCTGCTACTAACTTGCTGGGTATTTTTGGCCACATCCATCTGAGCTTCCATGCTCTTTGCAAAGAGAGAATAATGACACTTGTACTGCCCTTATCTTAGTTTTTTTTTCTTTGAGAAATAAATAATAGGGGCGGCTAGGTGGTGCAGTGAGTAAGAGCACTGGCCTGAGTTGGGATGACCTGGGATCAAATCCGGCCTCAGAAAATGAGCACCCACGCATAAATAATGACTAGCTGTGTAACCTTGAGCAAGTTACTTAACCCCAATTGCTTAAAAAAAAATAATAGGTGTCACTTATATAGGACTTTGTGACGTATATTACCTATGTTATCTCTTCCATTCCTCACAATAACCTTAAAACGTGCTGTTTAGTCATTTTTCAATGTTGTCTGGCTCTTCATGACCCCATTTGGGGTTTTCTTGTCAAAGATCCTGGAGTGGTTTGCCATTTCCTTCTCCAGATCATTTTACAGATGAGGAAACTGAGATTTCAGGGTTAAGTGACTTGTCCAAGGTCACACAGTTAGTAAGTGTCTGAAGCTATATTTGAACTGTCTTCCCCACTCCAAGACCAGCACTCTGTGTACTATAGTGCCACCTAGCTGCCCTATAATGTAGGTGTTATTATTATTCCCATTTTATGGATGAGGAAACTGAGGCTGAGAGAAAGTAAATGTCTTATCCAGAGCCATAGAGTTACTAGGAATAGGAAGCAGAATTTGAATTCAGGTCTTCCCAACTCCATTCTATCTATTTCACCACGTAGGTGCTGGATGAATCCATGTGATTCATGAATCCATGAATCCAGTGAAAGGTACCTTCACTATCAGGATGTGTCCATATGGAGCCTTGTGGGGACATAGAGATCCTTTTTTTTCCTTCCTAAATAGAGAAGAGCACTCAGAAAACTCCAAGGTAACATATAAAGGTGAACAAAGAGAGAAGGAAATAGCAGATGAGATTAGCAAGAATGTCTATTGTCTGACACAGGTGGTAGCCGACACAGGGGGTGGGGGAAGGGACACAGATTAGTTCCTGGTACTTGCACCAGGAAGTACAGAGGCAGTATTTGCCCCAAACTGTGGAACACATAGTACCCACCCTGACTTCACAGAATTCTAATCAACAAAGGAAAATGGAATTTTGACAGGTCACCTTATCAGACTTGGGAATTCCTGGCCCAGGCTTTCAGGTGGAGTCAACCACAAATGAGAATCTAGCCCAGGGTGGGGAACCTGAGGACCTACAGGAATTTGTTTCATAAAATTTGGATTCAGACAAAAGACTGCCCTTAAGGACCTAGAAGGTCTTAAGGCAGCAGATTCCCTACCCCTGATCTAACCTGTGTTTTACAGTCTTCTTATGATAGTAAAGATTTCCTCATATTTTCCAAATCAGTTTCCAACCAGTCTCTCTAAACAGGTTTCAACCCAGTGTCTTTAATGCCGGTTTTATTTCCAAGTCTAACCTAATTTTCTTCTCCAGCTTCATTACTTGTCAGCAGAAGGAAACCTCAACTCCACACAACCTGACATCATTCCATTTGTTTGGAGAGCACGCTCCTTTCTTATTAATAAACCAAAATTCTACCAGCATATTAAGAATAGTATCAATATTAATGACTAGTCAATTATAGGATATTATACTAGAAGGACTTTTCTAAATCACATGCATTATGACCAGTTATATTTTTAAGTAAAATAAACTGGTTAAATATAAATTTAATTATTGAAACTTCAAGTCATAGTCAATGAACATTTTTCCTCTTTCGGATAGATCCTTTGGGAATCTTATTGTTGATCTTATATATATTCTCTCCTTTATGTCATTAGACCTATTCTGTTAACTGATTCTTCTCTGGTTCTTTTTTAAAGTCAGTTCATTAGTTAGTGGCTTTTTCATTTTGTTGTGTTTTTTACTTTTTGGAGGGCAATTGGGGTTAAGTGACTTGCCCAAGGTCACATGGCTAGTTTGTGTGTTAAGTGTCTGAGGTTGGATTTGAACTCAGGTCCTCCTGACTCCAGGGCCAGTGTTCTATTCACTGTGCCACCTAGCTGCCCCCATTACTTAGTGTTTATTAATAATGGGGACTGATAAGATCCCCAAGTGGAAGAGCAGAGACAGAAAAGAAAAGAGGTCCAGGAGAGAGCCCTGTGGGACATTGACCATTGGTGGACATGAACTGGACATAAATGCATTCAAGGAGACTGACAAGGAATGGTCAGATAGGTAGTTGAGAAAAACTTAGCATGTTTTGTTTCTCTCTGGTTCTTAGGCTTCTGCTTCTAGTGGAAGAACTTCAATAAAGTCTTTAACTTCAGTGCTAGCTCTATGAGGTACAATTACTGGAGTCTCAGTTTTCTCTGGGTTCCTTGCTTGTGAAACTTCTATATGAATTATATCAACAGATGTTATGGGATAGAGGATAGAGTAGCTGGCCTTGGAATCAGGAGGTCTTGGTTTCAAATAGACACACACACGCCAAACAATTGTATAATGCACCTCACCAGAGTCTCAAGTTCCTCCTGTAAGGATTCAAACAATCAATTGATAACCATGATTAAGTGTCTTCTATGAGTCAGAAGAAGGCAGCTAGATGGTACAGTGAATCAAATGCCAGTCCTGGTGTCAGGAAAGACTCATCTTCCTGAGTTCAAATTTAGCCTCAGACACTTACTTGCTATGGGACCCTAGGCAAGTCACTTAACCTTGTTTGTCTCAGTTTCCTCACCTGTAAAATGAGCTAGAAAAAGAAATGGCAAACCTTTTCAGTATCTCTGCCAAGAAAATCCCAGAAGGAGTCATGAAGAGTCAGACATGACTGAAAAATAGCTGATGTGCCAGGAAATATAGAGGGGGCAGATAGGGCAGATAAAAGGCTAATCTTAGATTCAAAAGGACCTGAGTTCAAGCCCCACCCCTGACATACTTGTACTCTTGCTTGTATTATTGCAATAGCCTACTTACTGGTGAGTCTGTTTGCTCAAATTTCTCCCCACTCCAATCTATGCTCCATTCACTTGCCAAAGTGATTTCCTTAAAGTGGCATCTCCCCTCCTCAATAAACTTCAATGGTTCCATAGCTATATGAACCAAATAAGAAACTTTCCTTTAGGTGCTTAAAGCTCTTCATCGCCTAACTCCACTTCCATCTCTCTAGTCTTTTTATACTTCACTCCCTGCCACATATTCCTCAATCCAATGACCCAGGCTTCTGGTGGTCCAAAACTCCATATACAAGATGCTCCACTCTTGGCTCCAGGCATCTTCTCTGGCTGTTGCCCATGCCTGAAATACTTCCCCTCCTCATCTCCACCTCCTGGTCTCCCTGACTCCCTTCAAGTCCCAAATAAAATCCCATCTTCTACAGAAAGCCTTTTCCAACTGTTCTAAAGTCTAATGCCTCCCCTCTGTTATTTACTTCCTAGCTTGTGGGCACATATTTATTTGTTTTCTGCCTCATTAAATTTTGAGCTCCTTGAGGGCGGGGACTTTTTGTCTCTTTTTGTATCTCCAGTGTTTAGCACTGTGCCTGGCAAATAGAGGGTGCTTAGTAAATATTTACTGATTGAGTGACTGACATATATTCTGGCTATGTGACTCTGTGTAAGTCAGTTAACCCTTTGGTGCTAAAGGCAGCTTTCTAAGACTACAAATTGCTTAACAATTGCTGGATCTTCTTTGGTAGAATATAGTATTTTCAGCATATTAAATTATAGGTCAGAACAACAACAACAACAAAAGCAATATAAAGTGTGAGACATTGTGCTAGGCACTGGGGATGCTAATGCAAAAGTGAGATAGTCCCTGCTCTTAAGAAGCTTAGGGGGATATAACATTCATAGATAAATAAATAAAAGATACAAAAAGTAGTGATTGGGGAGCAGTACTCATAAAGATGATCATGTATGGAAGGCACTTTATAAACTTTAAAGCAATATACGAGACATCAGTTATTATGTGTAGATTTCATTTCAATCAATAATTCATACTTAGGGAATTTATTTTTCTTTTATTCATTAGACAGGTATTGTAGTGGTATTTTACTTAATGTAAGGAGGGGAAAGAGACAAGAAGTGATCAAAGAACCAGAACCATTTTTCATTCTTCAACTTATTAATTACAATAGTTGGGAGCTTTTCACAAAAGAATTGAAAAAGTGTAATTCCCAAAATGTGATATTTAAGTAATTTGTAAAAAAGAGGCTTATTAGGACTAGGACTGTTCCAGAAGAGTCTTCATAAAGGCAACCACTACTGCTCCAGCCTATGTATAAAAACCAAAATAAAACATATTTTTTCTCCTGTTAGCAATTCTTTACCCTTTATGAAAAGGGGTCCTGCTATATAGATAGTGTGTTGAACTTTTCTTGCTGTTTAGTTGTATCTGACTCTGTGACTATTTGGGGTTTTCTTGGCAAAGATACTAGAATGGTTTGCCTATTTCCTTTTCCAGCTCATTTTAAAGATGATAAAACTGAGCCAAACAGGGTTAAGTGACTTGCCAAGGGCCACACAGGTACTAAGTACCTGAAGCCAGATTTGAACTCTGGAAGATGAGTCTTCCCTGACTCTGTACCCAGCACTCTATCTATTGTGCCATCTAGCTGCCCAGTATATACAACTACATAAATATTGGTGTAAGGTGTGTAGATGAAAAGCTATCATGAACAATTCACATTATTTTTTTTTAATTGAGATTCTGTGGAGTCTAAATAGAGGATAATTGTTTTAAATCTTCTCAAGTGTACCATTGGAAATGGTGAGAAGAGTTCATAATTATGGTATCTAACCATGCCTAGCACAGCTTGGCACATAGGAGGCATTTACTAAATGTTTATTGAGTTGAATTGAACTATGTATAAAGATGAATTTAAGCTATACTATACTTATACTATAGCTATAGTATAGTATACTGAGTATAGTATACTATACTATACTCAGAACCATTTATGCTAATTTTCCAATCTGAAAAGTGGGCATAAAAATACCAATTTTGGAGGTTGTTTATATTATGAAGTTCTTTTGAAAAAAAATATAAAGCACTATGCAAATACAAAACAAATTTAAATAATTAGGACACTGTAGTAGCAACCACATTGGCATACCCAGGATGGCTGCTAGTACAGGTTCTTAGATTTATTTTACTAGGAAAGATAGTTGTTCAAGGGGTTATCAATCTTTTTAATTATAGTAATTAGTTCAGGGGAAAAGTCAGCACCCTGAACTTCAGAGAAAATTCAAACAAAGAAGACAGAGAAAATACAAGCAGAGAAATAAAGAACAATAGACAGAGCTTCTGTCTGAGAAATTAGCACACATGAACCAAGAGCTCCAGCTGTCTGACCAAAGCAATACATACATAGTTACCAGAGAGAGAAACACCAACATCTGGGTTTTTCAAAGCTGGGGGGGAGGGATGGCTTTGGAGAGGAGTGGGGCTCTTAACCAATATATTTATATATATATACCTTTTTTAGAGTCAGAGGGCATGACTCAGTGCCTAATCAGAAATTAACAAGCAGTGTGAAAGCCTTCTTACAAGCAAGTCTCCCCTCAGCAAGCTTCCCTTAATGGGCTCTACCTCAGGCCTATTAATGGATGGGGAAGATCTCATATCCCACTAACATTACAGATACTAATTTAATATGTTACTTTACAGTAATGGTTATTATTATAGAACCTTGTAGTTAAGTAATGCCTTCTTTCTAGGAAGCTCTAAGGACTTCACAAAAATAATCTTATTTATCTCCACAACGTCCCTGTAAGATATACAAAGAACACATTTTACCAAGAAGAAAACCAAAATACAGAGAGACTAAGAGATTTATCTAAGAATATGATTGATTAAAGTAGTGCAAGAGTTAGAGCTAATCTCAGAGCTCCTGTTTTCAAGGCCTCTTCTAAACCTCCAGCCTCCTCGGTCCCTGATTCTGAAAGCAGTCAGGCAGCCTGCCTTAGAAAATACACCAGATCCTGCATCCCCGCCCACTTCCCCCCGCTTCTTTTTTTTTTTAGGGTGCAGAATTTCTATGGAACATTTTGCACCAGAAGGTGCCTTGTTTTCACTTACCCTATGTAAACATAAAAAAAAAAAAAACAAGAAATACCAGATTTCTGAGCTAACTACTGAACAACATAATAAACTTTTTACTGGTAAGATCACATTATGTGGGCAAACAAAAAAGAGTTGGATAACTGAAATGGGAGGTGGTAGATGAGCTGCTTGCTTCACTGGGGCTTGCTTTTTACTTGTGCTAATTGACAGTTGTTCTTTCTGTTGTGTTTGTCCAACTGGGTCAAAATATTGAAATCTAACTTATACTAAAACCTTTTTTCTCCAATATCAACTATCATATATACCTGGGCTCAAAAAGAGGAAAGGAAGAATGGAAAGAAGGAAGGAAGAAGAAAAATAAGGAAGGGAGAGAAAAAGGAGGGAGGAACATAGTAAAGAATAGACAGAGAGAAGGAAAGGGGGAGAGAGAGAGAGAGAGAGAGAGAGAGAGAGAGAGAGAGAGAGAGAGAAGAAAGGAGGGAAGAAGGAAAGAAAAGAAAGAGAATGATTAGGAAAGAGGAAGAACTACTATTGCCAGGTAGTATGCTAGACTCTGGGGTATAAATACAAGGGGTTGTATTACAAGGGGCTAAGTTTTAGCACAGATAAGGGGTTAGTGGCCAGGAAATGGAGTTTTGGTCTGTGGAGCCACAGGGATAGTGAGTGGAGCCATAAAGAAGTAGATTGATGCAGAGCCAAGATGGTGGAGTAGAAACAGGACTTCTCTGTGGCTCTGCCTTCCACCTCCTCCAACACATGTAAAAAATGACTCTAAACAAATTTTAGAGCTACAGAACCCACATAGTGATAGAGAGAAACAAATCTCCCACTGAAGGCAGCCTGGCAAGCTGGCAGGAGGGGTCTATCACACCAAGCTGGGAGCTGAGCCCAGCCCCGCATGAGCAGCTTTGGTCCCAGGAGAGCCATGATCAGCAGTGGCCAGAGCAAACCCCCCAGCAGCTGTGGGGGTTTCCAGTCTTCTCAACCCATAAATACCAAAGAAAAAGTAAAAGGTCAGTGTAGAACTCTGTTGGAACAGGGGTGGATGGAAAAGTGTGGCCCGGTCCCTATCCCCCAAGCTGCAGAGGCTGTGGCTATGCCACCTGGCTGCCTCAGGAGCTCCTGGCCTGCAGATTATAGGTGGACTAAGTGAACATTCAGAGGGTAATTTCTCTTGCTTTGACCTGCTTGGATCTGGATCATGATCTTGGGTGGAGGTCCTGGGGCGTGTGGCCAGGTTCCAGAGCCTGTGGGGGCTGCAGAGAGGGCACCCTCCTAATTGTTCTGGCAGCTGTGAAAACCCCAGCCATTGGGACAAAGCTCTCTCCATTCTGAAAGCAGAGTTCTACCATGGCAAAGAGTTCAAAAGTCAAGTAATTGACTGGCAACATGAGCAAGCAGAGGAAACTCAATCCTGCCATAGATTCCTTTTTTGGGGGACAAAAAGGATCAAAGCATGGAATGGGAGGAAGACAATGAAGTCAGAATTCCTGCATCAAAATCTCCCAAGAAAAATATGAATTGGTTACAGGCCATAGAGGAGCTCAAGAAGGATTTTGAAACCCAAGTAAGAGAAGTGGAGGAAAAATTGGGAAGAGAAATGAGAATGATGCAAGAAAATCAAGAAAAGAGAATCAATAGCCTAACTGAAGAAAATAACACCTTTGTAATAGACTAACTCAAATGGCAAAAGAGGCCCAAAAAGCCAAAGAGGAGAAGAATGCCTTAAAAAGCCAAATTTGCCAGATGGAGAAAGAATTTCAAAAACTCACTGAAGAGAATAATTCCTTCAAAATTAGATTGGAGCAAATGGAAGCTAATGACTTTATGGGTAATCAAGATACTATAAAACAGATCCAAACAAATGATAGAATAGAAGGCAATGTGAAATATCTCATTTGAAAAACCACTGACCTGGAAAATAGATCCAGGAGAGATAATTTAAAAATTATTGGACTACCTGAAAGGCATGATCAATAAAAGAACCTAGACACCATCTTTCAAGAAATTATCAAGCAAAACTGCCCTGATATTCTAGAACCAGGGGGCAAAATAGAAATTGAAAGAGTTCACCAATCGCCTCTTGAAAAAGATCCCCAAAAGAAAACTCCTAGGAATATTGTAGCTAAATTCCAGAGTTCCCAGATCAAGGAGAAAATACTACAAGAAGTGAGGAAGAAGCAATTTTAGTATTGTGGTAACATAATCAGGATAACACAAGACCTAGCAGCTTCTACATTAAGGGATCAAAGGGCTTGGAATATGATATTCTGGAGCTCAAAGGAGCTAGGATTAAAACCAAGAATCACCTATCCAGCAAAACTGAGTATAATTCTTCAGGGGAAAATATGGTCATTTAGTGAAATAGAGGACATTCAAATATTCTCAATGAAAAAACCAGAGCTGAAGAGAAAATTTGACTTTCAAATACAAGAAGCAAGAGAAACATGAGAAGGTAAACAGGGAAAAGAAATCATAAGGAACTTATTAAAGTTGAACTATATATATTCCTACATGGAAAAACTATAATCATAACTCATAGGACTTTTCTCAGTGTGAGGACAGTTGAAGGGAATATATATGTATACATGTATGTATGTACATGTATACATAGACAGAGGGCACAGGATAAGTTGAATATGAAGGGATGATATCTAAAAAATAATATTAAGAGGTGAGACAGAAATTTATTGGGAGAAGGAGAAAGGGACAGATAGATTAGGGTAAATTATCTCATATAAAAGAGGCAAGAGAAAACTATTATAATGGAGGGAAAGAACAGGAAGGTGAAAGGGAATGGGACAACTTACTCTCATTGAATTTGGCTTAAGGAGGGAATAACATACACAATCAATTGGGTATCTTACCCTACAGGAAAATAGGGAGGAAGGGGATAAGAGGGGGAATGATAGAAGGGAGGGAAGATTGGGGGAGAGGGTAGTTAGAAGCAAACACTTTGTAAAGGGACAGGGTCAAAGGAGAAAACAGAATAAGTGGGGGGTGGGATAGGATGGAGGAAAATAGAGTTAGTCTTTCACAACATACCACTATGGAAATGTTTTGTGTAACTACACATGTACAACCTATATTGAATTGCTTATCTTCCCAGTGAGGGTGGGTGAGGAGGGAAGAAGGGAAAAAATCTGGAACTCAAAGTTTTAAAAACAAATGTGAATTTTAAAAAACTGATTTTTTTTTTACATGCAACTGGGAAATAAGATATACAGGCACCAGGATATAGAAATCCATCTTGCCTTACTAGAAAGTTGGGTGGGAGAGGAATGGGGGAGGATATTAGAGACAACAGATTGGGGAAAGGGGTATTCAGTAGGCTAATTATTTGGGGTGAGGGGGTAGGGGAAAGATGTGGAGAAAAATTTGTAACTCAAAATCTTGTGGAAATGAATGTTGAAAACTAAAAAATAAATAAATCAAAATAAAAGAAGTAGATTGTCAAGCTTTTATTTTTATTTTTTCCCATAAACAGTGGTGAGACAGAACACTAGGCCTCCAGTCAGGAAAACCTGAGTACAAATCCAGCTTCAGACACTTACTAGCTGTGTGACCCTAGGCAAGTCACTTAAGTCAATTTGCCTCAGTTTCCCCATCTGTAAAATGAGCTGGAGAAAGTAATGGCAAATCACTATAGCATCTTTACCTAGAAAACCCCAGGTACAGTCAAAAAGAGTTAGATATGATTGAAAAATGACTGAACAACTACAACAAAACAACGATTATTTATGACAGTTTAAATACACAAATATAAATGGTACAGAAATTAAAATAGTTGGGGGGTATACACAAACCATCCAGTATTTAACCTAGTATCGTGTAAAAAAAGACCACTTTCCACAATCTGATCTGGCATGCCTGTTCATTTTGATGATAGCCATCAATCTGCCCCTCTTTTAGAGGAAAGAATTAAAAAATTTAAACTCATTAGAGTTATCGTTGTAACAGTAATGATTAATACATTTTAAAAACCAATTTGAAAAAATAGTGGCTTATTTTGTGAGTCACTAAGAATTTAGATAAAGCATCCAGAAATTTAAACAACTAAGGTGGAGCATACTAAAAAATCTAAGAAGCAAAGACAGGACTTCAAATGTAGTTAACTGCTCAGAACATAGAATATACTACTAATACCAATACTTAATGACTTTTGAAATTAATATTTTAGTGAATAAGGTTTCTTCTCTATAATAAATAAAATAAAATATTTTAGATTGTTTCATATTTATCTTCCTTTTATTATCTATTTTGTGTTTATGCTTTATAATGTAACTAGTACAGGAGCAAATTCATATGATTCATAAGTAAACAGAAAACTAGAACTTGGTGAGACATTGAAGATACCAAGGTCACCCACTGCATCCCAGGCCTTCACCAGTCATTTTGACGTTTGTCCTGCCACTTGACTTTGAGGACTGGAGGAGAGAGTGAGGCTGATAACTTTGCTCAGCTCTGCCTCACTTAACCCAATTCAAGCACAAATTAAGACATCACCCCATGATGTCATTAGTCTTCTTCAAAAATGAAGGACAAATAAATAAACACAATTGTCAAAATAGCATATGATCAAAAATGGTTTGGAGAACACTAGCTGAAGGTCCAGAGACTTCAAGTGATCTGCGTAAGGTCACACAGCTCACGTGGCTCTGGGCCAAGCTGTCTCTTAACAGCTTCTCACACCAAGACAAAATCCATCTCCTTGTAGGTCATCTTCACTACTTCTGGCACCCTACCTCCGAAGCAACAGAGAAGGAAAAGTGCATTTCCAAATTTGCTTTACTATTTCTGAGGTTTCAGAGCTAGGGATGGAGATGTCTAGTCTCAGAGACAGTGGAGAAAATGCTGAACTTGGTGCTAGGAAGACAGAAATTCCAATGCTCCTTTACCTGCTGTGTGATCTTGGGCAAATCACTTCACCTTCCTGACTGACCTCTGTCTACCTCCCAGGGTTGTGAGAATTAAATGCAAACTCTTTGCCAACCTTAAGGCACGGTGTCAATCTGTATACCTAGTTATGTAAATACTAGCTGTCACATTGTCACATCTCCATGAGGGTCCCATCTCATGGCATTCCAAGCATGACATTGCTTAGCCACTTTTGCACTTGCTAGTCCCACCTTGCTGTTGGAGAGAAAGCTGGTGATGCCTTTGGTTAAGTCATTTGTCTCTGC
This sequence comes from Gymnobelideus leadbeateri, assembly GCA_011680675.1. Classification (NCBI taxonomy): domain Eukaryota; kingdom Metazoa; phylum Chordata; class Mammalia; order Diprotodontia; family Petauridae; genus Gymnobelideus; species Gymnobelideus leadbeateri. Next base: position 52,159 of record WOXC01012085.1, on the reverse strand, counting down.
CTCCAAGAAGACTTTGGGAATCCTGGGGACGTCCACCTCTAGAGTGTCCTGGGATGGAATGGAGGGTTTCAGAGATGATTGGAAAAATCATGTCAAGGCATCAGACTTGAGAGGCAGCCTGCTACAACCTTGTTCTCATCTCAGGGTCCCACTCTGGGCTCAGAGCCCCTTAGGCAGATGCCTGTACTATTTTCCAGGGCACTCTAGATTGGAGTCTAAATTCAGTACAGCTGGGCTGGAGCGTTTGGACCTGACAAGCTTGAGGGCTTTTGCAGACTACAACTCTGAATCCTTCAAGGTCAGGTCATTCATAATTATTTGTTTCTTATTCTGTACACTTTCCATGTTTCATTTTTAACTTAATATTTTGTGCCTATGATCCTGAGGTGGGGGGTTTAGAGAAAGGGCTAGCTTTTTTGGCTCTAAAAGGGGTACTGCCCCCAGGGATGAGCATTTTGGGAAAATGATGATCTCTAAGAGGTACAATATAGGGTGCAGTTCCAGGTGGGGATAAAGGGAGCAGATATGAAGATAGCCAGTGTGGATGGCTAGATGGGACTCTCCCCTTGAAATTCTGACTTGTCCCAGAAACTCTAAGACTTTTTTCAAGGGTGGAAGACTGAAGTGATGTGGAAAGAGAGGAGAAAGGTCACTGAGGAGCCTCGCTGGTAGGTCTAGTCTTGTTTTTAGAAGGCCCTAAAAAGCCCTAAGAAGTTCAGGTCTGCTTAAGGGTAAATCCAAGGGGCCCTCTCGAGATCAGTCTAGCTTTGGGCTGGGGCCAATAAGTCAGTCAATACATATTTATTAAGCGTTTACTAAGTGCCAAGCACTGTGCCCTGGGGTTACAAAAAAAAGCAAAAGCCTTATTACATATGTAGTCCTAGAGTACTATAGTTGGCATAGTTTCTTACAGTCACTCAGTCAGTCTTATTAATTATATGCAATTATTTATCAGCTATATTTATTAAGTGTCCTCTGTGTGCCAGGCACTATGCTGAGAACTGAGGATTTGAAGAGACAAAAGACAGTTCCTGTCCTCAGTCTAGCAAGCAAATATGTAAAAACAAGCTATAAACAAGATAAACAGGAAATAATTAGCAGAGGGGAGGCTTCCAATAAAAGAAAAGATTTTAGTTGTGATTTAAAGGCTAATAAAGGGGTCAGTGGGTGGAGTGTGGGGAGGGAGAGCATTCCAGGCCTGGAGGACAACTGGAGAAAATGCCTGGAGCTGAGAGATGGAGTGAACAGCAAAGAGGCCAGTGCTGACTTCATCCTACTGGACCTTCCTTGACCAAAGTATTCTATGCCTCCTGTTTCTTCCAGGTCTAGCTCAGTTATCACCTCTAGAAAATGGATGAGACCAGAGGGTGTGGACTTTTGTTCAGAAGTTTCTGCAGCATGCCCCTCCTCCCCTCCTCACCATGGGAGTGCAGGCATGCCCATGGACTGAGAGAAGGACAGATGATTGATTGACTGAAGCTCAGGGAGGCAGACTCCTGCCAGAGGAGCTGGTCCTCTAGCTAGACAGATCAGTTTCACCTTCCTTTTCCAGACTCCGCTGGTACCTTCAAGAAACAGATCAGCATATAATACAATAGATCTGATTGAAGGGGAGAAAAAAACTATCCCCAAATGCCCCTTCTCCTTTCCCCAGAGAAAGTAATGGCAACTTGGGGCAGAACTACATAGCATTAGCAGACGTGTTTACTTGTAGCTTAAGGGAGACAGCTTAGTATAATGGATAAAGTAATGAATCTGGAGTCAGGAACACCTGAGTTTGAATTTTGCCTCAGACATTTGCTAACCATGTGACAAAGGGTAGGTCATTTAAGCCCTTTAAGTCTCAATAATCTCATCTGTAGAATGGGGATAATAATAATATAACACCTGCCTCATAAAATTGTTGTGAGGATCAAATGAAACATTATATGTAAAGTGTCCTACAAATTTTTTTTGCTTTTTGTAGGGGAAGGTAGGGCAATGGGGGTTAAGTAACTTGCTCAAGGTCACACGGCTAGTTTTGTGTTGAGTGTCTGAGGCCAGATTTGAACTCAGGTCCTCCTGACTTCAGGGCCAGTGCTCTATTCACTGCACCACCTAGCTGCCCCTGTTCTACAAATTTTAAAGTGCCACATAAATGCTCACTGTTCTTCAAAGTGATCCTGTGGGCTGACTTTCCCAGCTCACAAGATGGTAGCATTCAGGAAATTTACAAATAGTGTCAGACATATTTGTTTACTTAGTCTGAAAGGATAGTTCAAGGGTGATGTTTGTGAACTCCAAACTTCTATGTGGAGGAGAGGGGATTTTGAATTCCTTAAGCAGTCTGATCCTGGAATCTGGTATAGCCAAGGAAGAAAGATCCTCTAGGCAGTAATAACCTTGATTGGAAAGTTCCCAAGGTTGAGATTTCAAATAGTAGCATTCTAAAGATATATTTCCTTAACAGCAGTTTTCTTATAGAAGGAAGATTGGCAATGTGGAGTTGAAGGGATCAAATCATGTCATCGATGAATAATTGATGGGGTTTAAGTACTTGTACAGTGCAGGTCTGACAAAAAGGGGATTCAGCAGCCCTCAGAGTATGTGTACCTAAACCTCAAAGCAGAGAGTGGTACCACAAGTCTTAGGGGGACTGTGTAGGACTGGGTGGGAAAGAAGGATTCATCAGAATATCAAAGGGTTGTCCTGACAGTAACCTCAAGTTCAGGTCCCTTCTGGGAGCAGGCTGAATAATTGATGGGAAATTTGAGTATTTCATCTCTTCCTATATCTGTTCATAGATATTGGGGGGCTCCTTGTTTCTTTTCAGTTTTCAGAAAGACCGGTTTGTACTCTATTTGCATTTGGTATCTTAAGGGCTTGTACAAGAAGTGGGAACCCCGTTACCAACCTTTCCTTTAACCCTCCCTTATAACAAAGAAAGGCAGTGAAACAAAACCACCTGAAACAGCTGTATGTGACATTTGGAATAGATGCAGAACCACTTCCCAACCCTGTCTAGAGGAGGGATGTTTATGAAACACATCATCTGCTTCCTATAACCAATATCAATAACTTCATTTTGTCTGAGTCCAGCTACCTCTTATTGTGGATTTCTTTTACATTATTACAGTAATTGTGTACATTATTCTTCTGGCTCTTTTTTTCTTTACTCTGCATCAGTTCTAATTCTTTCCATAATTCTTTTGCACTCAGGGTAGGTGTAGCAGCAACCACACTGGCATACCCAGGATGGCTGTTAGCACAGATTCTTAGATCTGCTTTATTAGAAAAGATAGCTGTTCACGGGGTCAACAATCTTTTTTAATTACATTCATTAGTTCAGGGGAAAAACTAGCACCCTGAACTTCAGAGAAAATACAGAGAAAATGCAAGCAGAGATATAAAAACCAACAGACAGGGCTCTGACTGCCTGAATCAACTACTACTTTACATACATCTCTGGATGGAGAGAGCCGTTACATCTGAGTGGTCAGGGAGTTCTGAACATATGGTCACTCAGAATCTCGACCAGGGAATCAGAAGATTCTTCTCATAAGTGAGCTGCCAAAGTAAAATACCAACTCAGAGTATATATACACTTCTCAGAGCCAGGAAGCATTACAACCCTCTTTACTCAGTGCCTAATTATAAATTAGCAAAAGGTGTGAAAGCTTTCCTACAAGCAAGCCTCCCCTAATCAAGCTTCCCTTAATGGGTTCCATTAATGAGGCCTATTAATGGGCAAGATCTTAAACCCCATTAACATTACAGTAGGGTTAATCTACTCTTTAACAGCTACTGGCTCTTCTTCCTTGTTGAGTTCTTATCTATGCTTCTGAAGCAATCAGCTTGTATGGTTTGATGTTTTTCTCATAAACTAATAAAACTGTACAATCTCTCATTATCCAATTAGCTCTGAGCTCCCACCTCAGTTTGTGTGTTCAGTCACTTTTCAGTTGTGTCTTCAAGACCCCATTTGGAGTTTTCTTAGGAAAGATATTGCAGTGACTTGCCATTTCCTTCTCCAGCTCATTTTACAGATGAAGAAAATGAGGCAAGGGGGTGGCTAGGTGGCTCAGTGAATAGAGCACTGGCCCTGGAGTCGGGAGGACCTGAGTTCAAATCCGGCCTCAGACACTTAACACTTACTAGCCATGTGATCTTGGGCAAGTCACTTAACCCCAATTGCCCTGCATTCCAAAAAAAAAAAAAAATGAGGCAAACAAGGTTAAGTGACTTGCCCAGGGTCATATAGCTAGTTTCTGAGGTCAGATTTGAACTTATGAAGATGAGTCTTTCTGACTCCAGGTCCAGCACTGTATACACTGTGCCACGAAGCTGCCCCACCTCCAATCTCAGTTTATAAATATACCAGAGAAAACTCTTTTTCCATAAACTTTTTTTTTTTTTTTGCTTTTTGGAGCGGGGAAGGCAGGGCATTTGGGGTTGACTTGCCCAAGATCATACAGCTAGTAAGTGTCTGAGGCTGGATTTGAACTCAGGTCGTTCTGACTCCAGGGCTGGTGCTCTATTCACTGTGCTACCTAGCTGCCCTTCCCATAAACTTTTACTCAACTTTATCTATTAAATTCCTTGGTTTTGAAAAATTAAACATCAAAGTTATTAACTATATAATTAGTTACCAGTTTTATATATATGTTTAGTTAACACAGAGCACTTTAAGGTTTGAAAAACATTTTATAATTTTACAATAAATAATTTCATCCTCACAACAATCCTTTGAGTTAGGTCCTTTTATTATTCTCATTTTACAGATGAGGAAGCTGATGCCTAGAGAGATTAAGTGGCCTCTCCAGAGTCACATAACTAATGAGTGTTTGTGGTAGGCTTCAAACTTAGATCTTCCTGACTTCAAGATCAGCGTTCTATGTATTGTCACCTAGTTGTTTCAATGAACAATATGAAGAAATACTTTTTTACATTTTATTTTTTAGATTATAAATATTAAAATATTAATTTTTACCAATTATATGTAAAGAATTTTTTAACATTAAAAAATTTGTTTAAGATTTTCTCCTTCTCTCTATCACCTCTCCCCTTCCCAAGAGGCTAAAAAATTTGATATAGATTATACATGTGCAGTCATCTAAGATATATTTCCATATTAGTCATGTTGTAAAAGAAGATACAGATCCAAAGGGTGAAAAAACATTAAAAAAAAGTGTATGCTTCAATATGCATTCAGACTCCATCGATTTTTTCTCTGGAAGTGGCTAGCATTTTCATCATACATCCTTTGGAATTGCCTTGGATCATTGTATTGCTGAAAATAGCTAAGTCATTTGCAGATGATTTTCATATAATATTACTATTATTTTGTACACTGTTCTAGTGGTTCTGCTCACTTCACTTTGTATCAGTTCATGTAAGTCTTTCCAGGTTTTTCTGAAATCAGTCTTCTTATTATTTCTTATAGCACAGTAATATTCTATTACTATCTTATACCACAACTTGTTTAGCCATCAATTTCCAATTCTAATACAAAGACTTTTTAAGCTGTTTAACGAGCTCATCAACATTTCCAAGTTAGAAATATTATATAATAATATGACCTAACAATTCAGCTTCCTTAAGTTTCTATTTAAAGTCTCATCTCAAGAATTCTCTTCATAATATTTCTTTGCAAGATAAGAATTAAACTCAGTTCTTTCAGGAAATGTCTCTTCAGGCTCTTTCTCCTTGACAGTTAAAAATTGCTCAGTCTCTCAAGAAAGAAGTTTTCTCATTCCTTTTTCTCAGTTTCTCTTTAGTCATGAGAGTTTAACTGTCAGTCTTTTCATAGACTCCTCTTGGATGAATGTTAAATCATATCTTACCATGATTCTATTCCCTCTTAAAGATTCAGTACAATTTCTGATATTCTCCATATAGAAGAGACTATTGAAAGTAGTGTTAGATTTTTTATTGCTTCTATTTGTTGTTTTTTTTTTCATGGTAATAGATACAGTATTGCATTAATTTACTATAATTTGTTTGGTTATTCCCCAATCAATAGGCATTCATTTATTTCTAGTTTTTTGCTGCTACAAAAAGTGCTACCATGAATTCTTTGATATATACATATATGTATATACAGACAAATATTTATATACATACATGTATGCATAAGCACACATGTATAGACATATATTCATATATATTTCCAGTGATGTGCTGGCAAATGTTTAACAACCAGCTCTCCAGGGGAAAAATGTATGCATGACCCACTTTTAAATTTAATCTACATTATTAACATTTGTTCCATCTCTTTCTTATGTCTAGAAAATAAACAAAAGTATTAATCCAGCCCTGATTTGCAGAGTTTATGAATTTCTGAGGTGCAAATTATTACACTGAAAAGTTAACAGCTGGCTCATAGCTGGGATATCTGCAGACCCCTGTTATATTCCCACCCGAGTTAGGGTGTTGTAGTTGCTGCAAAGGATCCAGCAACCATTTAATAAAAATATACTTAAATATTCCCAGGGATAAACGCAGTATTCAATGCAGTTAAAAAACAATTCACAAGAAGGTAAAAGCAAGTAAAAGCTGGTGGCAAGGAGGTTAATATATATATGTATATATATGTATATATATATGTCATATATATAAAATATGTGATATAAAATACCACATTACTTCCTGTCCAATTCTCTACATGCAGCCCAGACAAATTGCTCTGTTTCTCTCTCTCTCTCTCTCTCCCTCTCTGTCTCTGTTTCTCTCTATCTTTGCCTCTGTTTCTGTCTTACACACACACACACACACACACACACACACACACACACACTCTCACACACCCCACTCCATTTTCTATCTCTGTTTTTGTGCTGATTATCCCCCATGCCTGGAATGTGTCCCTCCTTACCTCCATTTCTTGAAAACTGATACATTTCAAGACTCAGCTCAGGTTCCACCTTCTAAATGAAACCTGTCTGGTGTCCCTTGCTCTCACGTCCCCAAAGGTTCTAGTGTATATCCTTCTAAAACTACCTTGTATTAATTTTGTATATATTTATATAGAGATATGTTGTCTCCCCCATTAGAATGTGAGTTCCTGAAAGGCAGGGATTGTTTGATTTTTGTTTTGTATGTCTAGAATTTAGCACAGTGCCTGACACATAATAAGTACTTAGTAAATGTTAGCTTGATTGAAATCAGGCTAATCACTTAGGATATATGTACAAAAGTAGGATTTCTGGGTTAAAGGGTATGGACAGTGTAAGGACTTGACTTACATAATTCCAAGTGTTTTACAGAAGGGTTGGATCAGTGTTGAGACCAATTCACACCTCCACCAATAGCATTTTAGTAAGTTTGTGTTCTCAGTGCCCTAGGGAGGAACTTCTGAAGAGTAAGAGATGTGAATATTTTAACTAAGAGATTTTTAAAGATTGTGATTTCCCTAGGGATCTTTAAAAGTAGGAGAGGCTATCATTGCACTGGATAGTTTAAATCTCACTCTCCCTCAAGGTAGAAAGATGATTCAAAGATCACTTATCAGGGTACAGATCCCACCCTAAAATTGCTCAAGACTCCAGAACTAATACGGTACATAAATATAAAACTTTTCAACAAGATTTGGCTTTGGATCACTTTCAGAAATGGGTCCATATATTTTAAACATTTTTCTTGGATGTAGAAATAGGTTACTTCCAAAGTAGTAGGCTAATAGAAAATTGAAACAGAAATTTTCCAAACTCTTATTAATATAAAGTACTTAATAATGCATGATATTACTTAATTTAATATAATTTACATCAGGTACTGAGGTTAAAGGAGATTAATAGTAACAATAATAACAGCATTAATTGGGTGATTATTCTCACTAAAGTTGCCTTTCCTGAAGTTAAAATCAGTGCCTTTTAAGTGTTAAGCCATAGAGAGTAATGCCTTCAGCAAAATAAGCACAAAACAAACTTCTACTGGTTAATAAGGAAAATACTTACGATACATTGTTCTTATTTGAAATCAGGGTACTATACAGGGCCAGTGACAAGAAGTAGAAATCCTAGTTCCTGGTTAAAAAGAAATGTGAAAGTACAATGCATGACTCTTTTATGCAATAGTCAGTATAATTAGCACTGGCAGCAGAGTGACATTTATACATGAGTACTTGTGTGTAATGCTGCAAAGAACATGTAAGTATTTTCCTAGCTTTCAAGACACAGTGCTACCTGGTTAGACAAAGAAGAGTATAGTGTCCACTATAGTAAAACAGGATACAAATTCACAAAATCAAGAGCCTATCTTATAAAGACTACTTTCATAGTGAATATGATTTATACATGGAATAGAACTTCATAAAAAACTGGCTCAGACTTAAGTTAGGCCTTTTTATATGAAAACAATATTCTGTCTAACTTGAACACTTTAGAATTATCATAAAAAAGGGTTGGTTTGTTTGTTTTTTATATAAAAGTTATCATTTGGTTGATGGAAATCTGAATTCTCAGTATCATTACTTAGAACCAAAAACAAAGAAGTCACTCATTAGTTATCAACAGGAGTGGTCTTCAAACATTTTTGATCATGTTTCCTTATCAAGAAAAAAAATTGTGCATATTCTCTCACTATATGTAAATTTATTTATTTACAAATACTATAAATGTAACATACTAATATTTATGTACATTATAAAATTATATAAAATATGGGCTAATAGTAAAGCAATGTTTTAAAATAATACTTTATCAAAAAGTCTGTTTGGTTTATTTTGCCACTTGATTTTGATAGCTAATATATTTAAAAGGGAGAGAGTGTCTTTGCAAGCTCACAAAGATATGTAGATCAAAACAGAAACACTGCATCATTGACTGAGCTTACTCCATTTCTCAATACAGACCAATAATTATGCAAAGGATTTTTGTTGAAATTCAGCTTGTAAATTTCTATATTCCTTGATATCAATCAAGTATTCTTGCAAATCAGAAGGTATTGAAGTTTTGCATTTTTTTTTAAACAAATGCTTTATTAACTTCTGTTTTACATCATTCATTTCCACCAGATTTTGAGTTACAATCATTTTCCCCCCATTATTCCCCTACCCAACCTCCCAGAATAGTAATCCCACAAGATATCGCTTCCTCCAATCTGCTCTCTCCCATACCTTCTCCCATACCCCCATCGACTTTTCCATTAGAGGAAGGTGAATCTTTGTGTCCCAATGCCTGCACATCTTATCTCCCTATTACAAGCGAAAGAGTATTACTAATAATATTTATATATATTTGAAACATTTAATGTTACGACCTCAAATTTCAGATCCATTTCCTTCCTCCCTTGTCACCCATTCCTTCTTGGGAGATAAGCAATTCAGTATATGTTGTACATGTCTAGCTATGCAAAACATTATCATAGTAGATATATTGTACAAGGCTGCTTATAATTCCCTCCACTCATCCCACCCCCCACCTGGTCCATTCCCTACATGATCCTGTCCCTCTTCTATAGTGGGTACTTCCAACCTCCCCTCCCCCCAAGGATGCCCTCCCATCCATCATCCCTCCTCTCATCCCCCTTCCCCCTATCCTGCTGCAGGTTGAGATATCCCATTTAGTATGTATGTCATTTTCTCCCTGAGCCAAATTCAATGGGAATGTGGTTTTGTCTTTTTAGCCTTCCTTATTCTCCCCCTCCTTTGCAACCACTTCCCCTTGCTTCTTCTACATGGGATAGTTTACCCTACCCTGTCTCTCCCCATCTCCTCTTGCCACTTTCCTCTCTCACCTCATAATTTCATCCCTTGAGTATTCTCCCTTCCCAACAAATTCAACCTATGCCCTCTATCCATATATAACTGTAACCATATACACACACATTCACATATGTATTCATATGACCACACCCCTTCTTCCATTATTTTCATAGTGAGAAAGATATCATCAGTCACAGTTATTGCTTTTCCATATAGGAATGTAAATAGTTCAACTTTGATAAGTTCCTTTTGATTTCTTTTCTCTGATTACCTTCTCAGGCATCTCTTCCTTCATGTGTCTGGATGTCAAATTTTCTATTCAACTCTGGTTTTTTCCTCAAGAATGCTTGAAAGTCCTCTATTCCACTGAATGACCATATTTTCCCCTGAAACAAAATACTCAGTTTTGCTGGGTAGGTGACCCTTGGGTTCATTCCCAGTTCTTTTGCCCTCTGGAATATCATATTCCATGCCCTTCGATCCCTCAGTGTAGAAGCTGCCAGGTCCTGGGCTATTCTGATTGTGTTTCCACAATATTGAAATTGTTTCTTCCTGGCTACTTGTAGTATTTTCTCCTTGATCTGGGGATTCTGGAACCTGGCTATAATATTCCTGGGAGTTTTCTTTTGGGATCTTTTTCAGGAGGTGATCGGTGGATTCTTTCAACCTCTATTTTGCCCTCTGGATCTAAAACATCAGGGCAGTTTTCCTTGAGAATTTCTTGAAGGGTGATTTCTAGGTTCTTTCCTTGATCATGGCTTTCAGGTAGTCCAATAATTTTTAAATTGTCTCTCCTGGATCTATTCTCCAGGTCAGTGGTTTTTCCCATGAGATATTTCACATTGCCTTCTAATCTTTCGTTTGTTTGGATCTGCTTAACAGCATCTTGATTTCTCATAAAGTCACTAGCTTCCATTTGCTCCAGTCTAACTCTGAAGGAATGAGTCTCCTCAGTGAACTTTTGAGATTCTTTTTCCATCTGGCAAATTCGACTTTTTAAGGCATTCTTCTCCTCATTGCCCTTTTGGGCCTCCTTTGCCATTTGAGTTAGTCTATTTTTTAAGGTGTTGTTTTCCTCAGTCAGGCTGTTGACCCTCATTTCATACTTTTCCTGCATCCTTCTCATTTCTCTTTCCAATTTTTCCTCCACTTCTCTTATTTGATTTTTAAAGTCCTTCTTAAGGTCCTCTATGGCCTGCAACCTGTTCATGTTTTCCCCTGGGGCTTTTGGAGCAGGACTTCTGACCTCACAGTCCTTTTCCCGCTCTATGCCCCCAAAATAGGAGTCTAGGGTTGCATTTTTCTGTTTCCTTTGCCTTGGCATGTTGCCACTTGATTGCTTGACTTTTGGGCTTGTTGCCACACTATGGCTTTAAGGCCAGCTAGAGGAATTTTCGTCCCGAACGTGTGGGGGGCAACTTCCGTTTCTGGCAAGCTGTAAACCCACCCACAACTTCCACCCTAGATCACAATCCAGATCCAGGGAGGCTAAAGCAAGAGCGATTACCCCCCAAGACTGATCGCTGGATCTCCCCACGATTTGTAGGCTGGGAGCCGGAAATGCCTATGAAAACTACAAAATGGCGTGTCTCCTCAGCGGCTTCTAGCCCCAGGGGAGGGAGCTGACGCATTCCCCAAATACAGGTCCCAAAGTCCATAGGACACTAACCTCTTACTTTGTCCTAGGCATGTCTATGTTGATAATTCTGGAATCGCCACAGCTCCTGGTGTTCTGGGGTTCCTCCAGCCGGCTGCTGGCCCTGCCGCCCTGGGGCTAAAACCTCACCTCACGCGGACCTGGGCTCGGCTCGGCTCGGCTCCTGCGTTCTGCGCTCTGCCGGCTCCCAGACCGCTGCACTGGTCCTTCCTGCAGGGCTGCTGGGCTGTCCTCAGCGGGAGGTTAGCTTCTCTGTGTCGTTCTGTGGGTGCTGGGGCTCCAGAAGTTGTTCACAGTCCTTTTTTACATAGTTTGTGGGGAATCTGGGGGCAGAGAGGCTTGGACGAGCTGTTTCTACTCCGCCATCTTGGCTCCGCCCCGAAGTTTTGCATTTTTAATAGCTGGGCTCAAAACCCACTGTAACTTTTTATTTGGAAGAATAGAAATTAGAAAAGTTTTAGAAAACACTTTTAAAAATCTTGTTTCCAAGCTTTTTTCTCTAAGAGCATAGATATGAGAGTAATCTCACCTCAGATACTTAGCAGCTATGTGACTTACTTGTTTATTTCAATTTCCTCATCTGCAAAATGGGGATAGAAATAAAGAGTACCTACCTCCTAGGGTTGGTATAATGAGATAATAGTTTGTAAAACTCTTTGTAAACTTTAAGGCACTATATAAATGCTAGCTATAATAATAATAAAAATTATTATTATTATATTATTTCCAGCAACCAACCAACCAACAATGTATAAATACTTACTATGTACCAGACACTGTGCCATGCACTATGGATAAAGTATAAAGAATGAAACGATATCTACTCTAAAGGACCTCACATTCTAATGTGAGAGATAACAAATACATATAAATATACATATGTCTTAAATATAAAGCTAATAAATGCAAGTATAAAATAGTTAAACACAAGGTAGGAATGAAGAGAGAAGAGAGTTATTGATGTGTCAAATGTTGCAAGAGGTCCTGAAAGATGAGGATTGAGAAAAGGCCACCAGATTTCACAATTAAAAGATCATTGGCAATTTTCAAGAGAGCAGTTTCAAAAGAGTGAGGAGTCAAGGCTAAGGGAGAGACTGAGAACCTGGAAATGAGAAAGAAGGTGATACTTTTAATGGAAACCAGTAAATGCAGAAAAAGGATCAATTTCCAAGGAAAGATAATGTAAGATTTGCAATGAACATCATAATCTATGTCTCCTGCTATTCCTACCCCACTCCCTCGCTCCTCCCCCCCAAAAAAATATGTGTGGTGGGTTCTTACTCATCATCATTATCCTTGAGCACAGAATCCATTTTCTATGGGGTGTTTACCGCAGTTATTAGGTGTCTGGAGGAGCGTGGGGGAAGAAATTTTGCCCAAATAGACGTGGTATTTACCAGAGTGTCTGATTAGGTTCTAACTCCCTTAAGAGTCTGACACTTTAGGTGTAGCTAGTGCAGTAGGAGACAAAACAATGGGAAGAGTGAAAAGTAGGGAAGTATTAAACTTTATAATGGTGAAGAAGAGGCTGCTGTGGTTGTGATAGAGATTAGCCCATAAATGGCTGACTATAAAGGAGAGATTGGGATGCAACCCATCTTCCCATTTTCTGATTGGTTGATAACCCACTCATTGAAGTCAGGTAATCTCCCTACTTTGGAAAGCACTGATCTAAATGATTCCTAAAAAATAAAATCATTGAAAAACTGCTCCATGTATTTGTTTTGGTCAACCAATTCCCCCTCACCCCCAAACAGAGGTGGCAGTGGAAAAGATTGTGGATCAAAAGAAATGTCTTAACAAACGACATATGATTTTCTAGAAGTTTTCTTTTTACTCCCTCACTTGAACCTAACTAAAGGTCACTGAAATAATTTGTAAATGTGTTGGTAAGAACACAAAATTGTGTGTGAAGAAACACATTATTAATTGGATCTGTAACTAACCCATTAATTGTTTACTAATTGAGAAGTTTGAATCCTGTCTTAGACTTTTCCTAGTTGTGTGATGAGGGGGGAATTTCACTTAACCTCTAAGGGCCTCAGTTTCCTCATTGATAAAATGGAGAAAACATTCATGGTACTTAACTTCTTTTAGTGGGTGTGAATTATGTAATTCTCCATGAATTAAGTTTTGGGCCAACTTAGCAGATAATGGGGAGTTGCAGGTTGGTCTTGAGGAGGCTACAATTTATTATCAATTAAAAACGGTTCAAGAAAAGCAACATAAAAGATATCAGTGGAGAGACGTATAAATAAAAGAGGCTGGTCATGAAGCAAGAGCAAGAGATAACCTATGTATTGCCTAGTTGGTACAATAGCATCAACACAACATCACGCAGAAATAGAAGGAGGCCCCCAGAATATTGGGAAGATCTCCTGTGTAGGATCTATGGGAGGGTGTGAAAAAAAAAGTTGCAGAGAATGAGACAGTATCAATGAGCTGTGATCCATACCAAATGAGAGAATTCCTACATAAGTGAGATGAAAGATACATTCAAGTTTCAAAGAAGTACCTACTTTATGGAGTTGTAAGGAAAATATTCTTCAAAACTTAAAATGCTAGCTAACCTGTGGTAGCACTAAGACTATGCATATTTTATTCTTTTTATATATTTAAATAATATTTTATTTTTTCCCAATTACATGTCAAGACCATTTTTAGAATTCATTTTTACAAGATTTTGAGTTCCAAATTTTTCTCCCTCTCTCCTCTCCTTTTCTTACAATGATAGGCAATTTGATAATAGGTTATACATGTGCTATCATGTAAAACATTTCCATGTTAGTCACAATTGTAAAAGGAACACATCAAAAGGGAAAAAACCCACAACGTTGCTGATGCTATGTGCAATGTTTTACTGGTTCTGCTCATTTCACTTTGCATTAGTTTGTACAAGTCTTTCCAGATTTCTCTGAAATCTGCCTGCTTATCATTTCTTATAAAACAAAAGTATTCTATTACATTCATATACCACAGCTTATTTTGTGATTCCTCTATTGATGGGCATCCCCTCAATTTCCAATATTTTGCCACTATGAAAAGGGCTGCTCTAAATATTTTTGTACATGTAGATCCTTTCCCTTTTTTTAATGATCTCTTTGGGATATAGCCCTAGTAAGTGGTATTGCTGGATCAAAAGGTATGCAGTTTAGTTGTCTTTTAGTGTTGTTCCAAACTGCTCTTCAGAATAGTTGGATCAGTTTACAACTTCATCAACAATGCATGTGTCCCAATTTTCATAAATCCTCTCCTACATTTACCATTTTCTTTTTTTATCATATTAGCCAATCTAATAGGTGTAAGGTGGTATCTCAGAGTTGTTTTAATTTTCATTTCTCTAAGGAAGAGTGATGTAGAGTACTTCTTCCTATGCCTATAGATAGCTCTAATTTCTTTATCTGAAAACTATCAACTGAGGAATGGCTTGTATTCTTATAAATTTAACTCAGTTATTTATATATTTGAGAAATGAGGCCTTTATCAGAGAGATACATACTATAAAGATTATTTCCAAGCTTTTTACTTTCCTTCTAATCTTGGTTAAATTTGTTTTATTTGTGTAAAAGCTTTTTAATTTAATCACCAAAAGTATCTATTTTACATTTTGTAATCCTCTCTATCTCTTATTTGGTCATGAACCTGTAACTTATTAGACTTCTACTTTAAGAAGATGGGTGGGGCAGCTAGGTGGCACAGTGAATAGAGAACCCACCCTGGAGTCAGCAGGACCTGAGTTCAAATCTGGGCTCAGACACTTAACACTTACTAGCCATGTGACCTTGGGTAAGTCACTTAACCCCAATCACCTTCCCCCCTCCAAAAAGCCAAAAAAAAAATATGAGTGCTATACCACTTGGTGCATATATGTTTAATATTGATATTACTTCATTGTCTATGGTACCTTTTAGCAACATGTAGTTTCTTTCCTTATCTCTTTTAATTATGTCTATTTTTGCTGTTGCTTTATCTGATATCAGGATTGCTACCCCTGCTTTTTTAAACTTCAGCTGAAGCATAATAGATTCTGCTCCAAACCCTTACCTTTATTCTGTGTATCTCTCTGCTTCAAATGTGTTTCTTGTAAACAACAAATTGTATGATTCTGATTTTTGATCCACTTTGCTATCTGCTTCTGTTTTATGGGTGAATCATCACATTCACATTCACATTCACAGTTATAATTACAGTGTACTTCCCTCCATTACATTTTTCATCCTGTTTGTCCTCTCTCTCCTTTCACCTTTTCTGTCCTTGACAGTGTTTTGCTTCTGTCTACCACCTCCCCTTGTCTGCCTTCTCTTCTGTCATTCCCCACCACCCCTTTACTTAATCTTCTCCCTTTCTACTTTCCTGTTGGGTAAGTAAGATTTCAATATTCAACTGATTGTATGTATTGTTTCCTCTTTGAACCAATACAAATGAGAGTAAGGTTCAAGTGATGCCCATCACCCACCTTTCCATCTTTCCCTCCACTGTAATAGTTTTTAATACCTCTTCATGTGAAATAATTTATCCATTATGCCCCTCCTTTCTTTCTTTACTCAGTGTATTCTTCTTTCTCATCCCTTAATTATTTTTTTATGTCATTCCCTCAAACTCACCTTATACCTGTACCTTCTGTTCATGTATATCCCTTCTAGCTGTACTATTAGCAGTACAATTTTTAAGAATTACAAGTATTGTTTTCTCATCTAGGAATATAAACAGTTCAACTCCATTGAATCCCTTATATTATCTTCCCCTTTTTTCCTTTTTAGGCATTTCCTGGACCTTGATATTGGAGATCAAATTTTTTGTTCAGTTCTGGTCCTCTCCTTATGAAAGCTTGAAATCCTTCCATTTCACTAAATTACCATTTTTTCCCCTTGAACTGTTACATTTAATTTTGCTGGGTAGGTGATTCTTGGTCATAGTCTTAACTGCTTTGCCTTCTGGAATATCATGTTCCATGACCCCTGATCCTTTAATGTTGCAGCTGCTAAGTCTTGTGTAATCCTGATTATGGCTTCCTGATAAATGAATTTCTTCTTTCTGAAAACTTGCAGTATTTTTTCCTTGACCTAATAGCTCTGTAATTTGGCTGTAATGTTCCCTGGAGTTTTTATTGTGAAATCTCTTCCCTGAGGTGATTGATGGATTCTTTCAACAACTGTTTTGTCCTCTGGTTCCAAAATATCAGGGCAGTTATCCTTGATAATTTTTGAAAGGTGCTGTCCAGATCCTCCTTTTGATTATGACTTGCAGGTAGTCCAATGATTTTGACATTGTCTCTCATGGAACTATTTTCCAAGTCATTTGTTTTTCTGATGAGATATTTTACATTTTCTTCTATTTTTTCCTTCTTTTGAATTTGTTTGATTGATTCCTGATATCTCATAGTCATTAGCTCCCATTTGCTCAATTCTAACTTTTAAGGAGTTATTTTCTTCAGTTAGCTTTGGTACTTTCTTTTCCATTTGACCAATTGTACTTTTTAAGGAATTCTTTTCTTCAGTGGATTTTTGTATCTCTTTTTCCATTTGCCTAATTCTACTTTTTAAGCAGTTGTTTTCTTTTTCCAAACTGTTGACTCTTTTTTCATAATTCTCTTGCATCACTCTCATTTCTTTTCCAAATTTTTCTTCTACGTCTCTTATATGATTTTAAAGCTCCTTTTTGAGCTCTTCCTTGAGTTCTTTCTGGGTTTGAGATCACTTCCTGTGTTTCTTTGGGGTTTTGCCCTTAGGTGTTTTGATACTGTTGTCCTCTTCTGGGTTTGTGTCTTGATCTTCCCTATCACCATAATAACGTTCTATGGTCAGATTTTTTTGTCTTTTTTTTTTTTTTTTGCCTTTTTTGGAGGGCAATTGGGGTCAAGTGACTTGCCCAAAGTCACACAGCTAGTAAGTATGTCAAATGTCTGAGGCCGGATTTGAATTCAGGTCATCCTGACTCCAGGGCTGGTGCTCTATTCACTGTGCCACCTGGCAGCCCCTTTTGTCATTTTTTCACTCATCATTTTTGGCCTTTTCCCTTTCTTTTAAATTTGAACTCTGTTCCAGGGTGGGCTGGACACTGTCTCAGGCTTCTTGTGCCAGGGGCTAAAGGCTCTGGCTGTTTACCTGGTGCTTCACTAATATTGCCCTGAGGCCCATGGGGAGCCCTTGTGTCTGATGCTGCAATGAGGGGGTAGGGTATGAGGGGGCAACTGGCACTGCTGGAGGCCTTAGGGGTCTGGTTATGAGTTAGGGTCCTTGTGGTGGTGTCTGGCTTGTGCTGAGGCTGATGGGGTGTTTCTCTGTTTCCTGGGGTTACACTGAAACTCCTGGGTTGTCTGGTTGCTGGCTGCTTGTTTGGCTGGGACTATGGTGAAACATGTGGTGGTTCTTGGAGCTGGAGTTTGCCCATTCTCTTGGCTATGCTGAGGCACATGGGGGAGTTCTGGCATTGGCATTTCCCTGCTCCATTGCACTGGGACTCAGAATCTCCCACTGGTTTCTGAGGTTGGGTTTGCTGCTGACTTGCAGGGATGCTTCCTGTCCTGGACTGTGTTTCCCTTTTGCCCCAGTTAGACAGACCTTTCTTGCTGATCTTCCAAGTTTCTTGGGCTAAAAATTTGTTTCACCCCTTCTTTTTGCTGGTTCTGCTGTTCCAGGATTTGTTTTGTGGTGCTTTTTTTTTTTTTTAAAGCAATTGGGGTTAAGTAACTTGCTCAAGGTTACACGGATAGTCATTATTTATGCGTGGGTGCTCATTTTCTGAGGCCGGATCTGATCTCGGGTCATCCCAACTCCAAGGCCGGCGCTCTTACTCACTGCGCCACCTAGCCGCCCCTTTAGGGCAATTGGGGTTAAGTAACTTGCCCAAGGTTACACGGCTAGGTTTTTGTTTGTGCGGATTAAGTGTTGGAGGCCGGCTCTGAACTCAGGTCCTTCTGATTCCAGGGCTGGCGCTCTATTCACTGCACCACCTAGCCGCCCCTGTGGTGCTTTTTTTATGGTTGTTTGGAGGTGAAGATGGACGAATTATGGCAATTTAGTGCTTATTACACTTGGCTCCTGGAAGTCTACATATTTATCCTCATTATATGATCAGATCACCTCCCCTTCTGATCACACATTTATTTAGTGATGTTCCTTTTGCCATATGTTGAGCATGGGTCATTAATAGAAACATGCCGTGACCTACTTAAACCCATGAAGCATATTTTCATTAGCATCCTGTTCACATAAAACTTTGGTTCTTTGGAGACTATTGTGTTCCAATAGTATAGAATCACCAAAATAATGTTGATGATGAAAAGATAGATTATTCACTCAATCATATATACAAATATGCATAATATGTATCTACAAATCTATGCATATATTTGCTATCATGGCAG
This sequence comes from Gymnobelideus leadbeateri, assembly GCA_011680675.1. Lineage (NCBI taxonomy): Eukaryota > Metazoa > Chordata > Mammalia > Diprotodontia > Petauridae > Gymnobelideus > Gymnobelideus leadbeateri. Next base: position 33,454 of record WOXC01012085.1, on the reverse strand, counting down.
TCTTGCATGATGACTTTTTTTCTTCTACTTATTTAATGGGGATCTGGTGCATCCATAGGGTACTTCAGATGGTATCTCTATATGAAGGGTGCTGGAAAGAAGATGGGCTCTTTTCATGTGGATGATATTAGGGAACCATTTCCAGGAGAATCATGATGACATGTAAGAAAAATGTCTTGGAGAGACAGACTGTGAAGGCTTTGTAGACATTCTATGACTGATTCTGGTTAGCTAACCATGTATTGAAGAGGAAACTCTTTGGTTGTAGAAGCATTCAAAAAGACCTATGAGTTTTAGCTCCAGTTTCTTTACTTCAGTATTCTTGGGGGAGCTTGGCAATCAGTGACAGGAGAGCCTTTGAGCTAGTGAGTACAAGATCCAGAGGGCTCTTTGACATTGTGTCTTTCCATCGTTAGTATGTGAATCCAAAGCAGTATCGTTAATGTTGAAGGGAGTGTGGCCTACTTTGGCTAGGACTGACCTTTGGGATTAACCTTTGGGACCCCAGGCTAGTGGTACTCACATTTGTCTAGCAGTAATGCTATATCTGGATATCAACTTTGGGGGGCCAATACTATGTAGAAACTGAGATAAATTTTGAGTTTATCCCCTACCCCCAAACTGAAGTGGTGTAGGAAAGAATATGCCCCCAAGTCATTAGAAGGGGGGGAGGGATGTCCCTACATTTGCTCTGGATATATCTTTGTAGTAAATATCCCTTTGTAAAAGCTTATCTAATGGTGAGTGGTTCAGTGATCAGAAGTGTTCTGGAAAAAATGAAATTTATGCTTAATGTACATTAAAAAAAAAAACCAAAAATCTAAATGTTTTATTGAGCTAATAATAATAACTGATTAAAGTGTGCAAAGTATTTTACATGCATCTTACCATTTGAACTTCACAATGACTCTGTGACTCAGATACAACAGATTATATTATATGCATTTTACATGAGGAAGCTGGGGCTCATCTTGGTTAAGTGATTTGTTAGTGGTGACATATTTATTAAGAATCACAATCAAGAGATAAACACAATCCTTACTAACCCCAAGGTCAGCATTATATCCATTGTGCCACAAAATGAATTAGAAGAAGTATAATTGATTTGATGTATTTTTTAAAGCAATTGGGGCTAAGTAAGTTGCTCAAGGTTACATGGCCAGTCATTATTTATGTGTGGGTGCTCATTTTCTGAGGCTGGGACTGATCCCGGGTCCTCCCGACTCCAGGGTTGGTGCTCTTACTCACTGTGCCACCTAGCCGCCCCAATTTGATGTATTTTTACCATCAATAAATTGAGAAATAAGAAAGAAAAACACAAAGTATTTTTAGTTAGCTCATGACTAAGTAGACATATAGTTAGATGACTTGTCTGAAAACAAGTCTATAAAAATATAACTTCAAGCTTATTGTTTTTACCATCTGCAGGGTAAAATTTTAAGTCTAGTTATAAAAAGGAAATTGGGGGCCTATAGACTTGGGGTTAGAACAAGTAAATACAAGGAAACAATGATCAGTATGGGATGATGAGACCTGAATAGTTTTAAGACTCTGAGCTCTTCTATCAGACTGTGAACGCCTGGTGGGGGTGGGGGGTGGGGGGGAGGGAAGAGATGAGTATGTTTTGCTCTTTTTTTTTTTTTTTACAACATCTAGTACAATTATCTCATTTTTCAAATATAGATATCAAAGCTCAGAGAGGTCAAATGATTTGCCCAAGGTTAGTCAGCTAATTAGTAGTACAGCTGGGATTAGAACCCAGACTTTCTGGCTTCCACCCCAGCATTCTGTTACAACATGCTTTTTCTCAGCATGGCTATAAGCAAGGAACATGTTGTCTGTGTGATAAAGGAGGATCCAGGCAACAAATAGAATATAACAAAGTACTCAGATTTTGACTAGCCCTGAATATCCAAAATATCTGACAATTATGCCAAGTTTTTCAGTAAATTTTCATGTAACAACAAAAGATCATAGTCAGTACCTAAGAGAGAAATGCAAAAATCATATTAACAGGGCTGAGATAAATAATTGTAATATATACAGAATAAATAATTGTTGACCTTAGTCCAATCTAAGTGAAATAAGCAAAGACATTTTCTCATCTGTTATTACTAAAATACATATTACTATGACAGAACTTCAGCAAAGGGACTCAAATGAGTCTTTAAGCAGTTCAGGAGCCCAGGTCTTGTGGCATGCATTGTCATAGAGTTGAATGTCAGAGCTAGAACCTTATTCAGTCTACCATCTTGATTTTACAGATGAGGAAATTGAGACCTAGAGGGTTGAAGTGATTTACTCAAAATCACACAACTTGTTAGGGACAAAGTCAAAACCCAGATCCAGGTTTCCCAGATTTTAAACTAATGTGATCTCTACTATACCTTAGATCAGAATGGCACACTTTGACAGTAGGTAGGGGCCAAAATTAAAATAGGCTAAACTTCTGCAGGCCAGGTAGGTTTTTAGTGGCTCACTTTCCAAGTAAATATATAATCAATGATAAAACTATTTTACAAATAAATCATTTTTAAAAGGGAAAAATTTCAATTAATATCAATTAATTACACTTACTACTTAAGATTTTTATTGATCATGAAATCACATTAGTGTTTAAAAAATAACTTTGCCCTTAAAAAATAGACTAACTCAAATGGCAAAAGAGGCTCAGAAAGGCAATGAGGAGAAAATCACTTTGCTAAGTTGTACAAACTTAATACACTTTTTCAGGTTTTCTTACTATTTACATTTAGTTAATGGAATGTATTATATTTCTTGTCAACAATCAGTTTATTGTACTCTGGAATCATGTCTGAAATAAATTTCTTTAGAAATATGAAAACTAACCTTAGTAGCTGCCTCATTTTCTGAATTTCCTTTCTTGAGAAACCATTGTTCCCTACTGAGATTTTTCAACAATTTGGACACTTTAATGTGTTTTTCATTGGTGTCCAATTAATTAAGTCAGGCTGTTTCAATTGGAAATGGCAATGAAGACTGTATTCCTTTGGAATGGCTATTACTTCTTGTAGCAGCAAGCACCCTAGCATACCCATGGTGTCTGCCAACACAGGTTCCTAGATCTGCTTTTCTAAAGGAAAGCAACTCAAAATGGGTTAACAATCTTGCTTTAATCAAACATATATCATTTACCTAGTTCAGGGGGAAAAGGCCAGTACCCTGAACTTCAGAGAATACAAACAAGTTACAAGCAGACAACAAATACAGAGAAACAGATCAGCAGACAGGCTTCCAACTGTCTGACCATTACATTCATACCTAGTCAGTTACCAGAGAGGGAAGTACCAACATCTGGGTTTTCAAAGTTGGGGGGCTCAACGGCTTCCCTGAGTCTTGTCTGGTCAAATCATACAACTCTTCTCAAAGTGAGCCCCAAAACAAAACCTCACATCAGGGTATATATAGCCTTCTCCTGGGTCAGAGAATGTCACAACCCTCTTGACCCACTGCCCAGTCACAAAGTATCTAGGTGTGGGCATTCCTGAAAAACAAGCCTCCTGCCACAGGCTCCACATGACCACATTCAGCCTATTAGGGTACAGAGTATATTTTCAAATCAAGGGAGGTTCTCAGAGTCACTTAAGCCTATCAAAGGGCCCAGGGGCAGGGAAGATCGTAAATTCCCATTCCCATAACACTTCTAGGCAAACAAAGCACAATATTTTGTCCCTCGTGTAAGCAAATAAGTATCTATTTTTCCACTCCAGATTAAATATTCTATGTTCTGATTCAATCTCCCATTTTTTGTCACCCATTTTCCAAAATCACCCTAAAAACTTCAATGTTAGAACCAAAAAATCTCCACAGCAACTGCTCACATATCAAATAAATAATGAACTGAGTTTCTGACCTTGGAGAGAGCCCCAGACACACATAATTTGGAGGGTAGTCACACAGTGGGGAGGGGAAGAAGCCCTCAAATTGTAGCTGCTCATCACATAGTGGGCATCAGCTACATTGGTGCACGGCTGCACTCACTTTGTCCCTGTTCAATGCCAGTGATGACTGAAAATACAGTGAGAAGATACAATTCATGCTCCTCTCAAACTAGAGACAGACAAACAGACAGACAAACTAGAGACAGGTGGTTGGTTATCATGGGTCACGTGACAAACAGGAGCAAGTGCCCAGTGGCAAGCCAGCTGCCAAGTTACTTGACGGGCACAATAGGTGACCACTGGAAGCTGGGTTAAGCAGGTCATAGACAAAGCACTGGTTTGTTACATCTTTATTTTTTTTCCTTTACATCCTTTACATTTTTTCCAGGCTGCCCAAAATCCTTTGGTGTGTTACAAGCGGGCCTTATGTTGTATAAACCTGTCTTAGACAATTTAGATGATACAGTGTTCAGTTTATGGAAAGGAGAGTGTGAATGAAAGTAAGGGGGGAGGAGTTGAGTCTACTCTGTTGCTCCCCTCCTTTTGGAGGTGATCTGGGGGGAGAGTGCCTTGGACATCTTAGGGGATCTTCCAGGTAGTGTATTAAATGCCTTGTAATGTTCCTAAACTTGCCTCTACCTATAGACGATATCCATACACTCACACCTGCAAAATAACAAGAGAAAAGCAACACAGTCCTTAACCTTAAGGGAATTACATTCTACTGGGTGCTATATGTCCACAGATAAGTAAGTGCAGCATATATGAAATAAATAAATATATACATATACATACATACCTATGTATATGCACACATATATTTGTATACACACAGATTTTGGGGCACTAACAACTAGGGGAATAAATGAGAATCTCTTAAAGGAAGTAATGTTTGGGCTAATTTTGGAGGGGAGCTCCTATGAGATTTCAAGCAACAAAGGTGAGGAAGGAGATTATTCCAGGTGTGGGAAGTGGGGGCAGAGTCTAAGCAAAGACTGGGCAGTAGATGATAAAATGCCATATATGGGGAACAACAAGAAGACCAGTTTGGCTTGAGTATAGAGGTGGAATATAGGGAAGTAATGTGTAATGAGCTTGGAAAGATAGACTGGAGCCAGATTGTGAAGGGTATTAAATGCCAAACACAAGAGAATGTATCTTATCTGAAAGGCAATGGGGAAATACAGTAAAGTAGTGGGAAGGGGGATGATATGATGAGACTTGTGCTTTAGGAGTATCTTTTTGGCAGCTACAAGGGGGATGGATTGGGGAGGGGAGAGAGGGGATGCAGGGAGACCAATTAGGAAGCTATTGCAAACATCCAAGGAGGTGATGAGGGCTTAAGCCAAAGTGTTTGTGGTATGAGTAGAGGGAAGAGAATGCCTATGAAAGATGGTAAGGACATAGAATCAATAAGACTTGGCAATTAATTTGATGTGGGTGGAGTGAGTAAGGGAATATTTGAGGATGCCTCCTAGATTACAAACCTAGATGACTAGAACAATGAGTGGTGCCCATCAATAGAAACAGAGAAGTTTAAATGAGATGTGGGGGCAAGTCTAGGGGGGAAAGATAATAAATTCTGTTTTTGATATGTTTAGTTTGAAATGTTTATGGAACATCCAGGTGGAAATATCTAGCATGCAGGACTGGCATAAAAAGAGGGGAGACCACTGTATAGATAGATTTGGGAGGATTTGCATAGAGATGGTAGTTGATCAATAAGGATATCACTGAGAGAATATGTCGAGAAAAGAGAAGAGGATTCAGGACAGAGCCTGAGGGTACAGACAGAATCATAGTGGAAAGAATGCTTGTTAGGAGTGGGTCTGAGTCAAACCAGTCTCTTGTTAATTCAGGTTCAATGTTGGAATAAAATGAGGCTCTTGTAGATCAATTCAATAGTTCATAAAAGGAGGTTTACTTACCATAGCATAGTATGGAAATATATCTGGTCAGCAGGGTGTGATGATTTGTCCAGTCTTGGGACATGTGCCAAGTCTGAAGGAATTGAATTTCATGTTGGTTGGCCTTTGTATGCCACATCAATACATCCAGAGGCTACTAGGAAGAAGCCCTAGTCTCCTAGGCCAAGCATTGGGTACAGTTCTGTTGCCTTTCAAGAAAAAATTAGCCTGACTTCTTTGGGGTTGTAATGGAAATGCAAATTTAAAGATCTTCCCTGCCCCTAGCTTAAGTGCACCTGGAGCCTGTGGTGGGAGGCTTGTTTTTTAGGAAAGCCCACACCTTGATACTTTGTGATTGGGCAGTAGGTCAAAAAGGTTGTTACATTCTCTGAGCCAAGAGAAGGCTATATAAACTCTGATGAGAGGCTTTGCTTTGGGGCTCACTTTGAGAAGTGTTGTGTGATTTGACCAGATGAGACTCTGGGAAGCCGTTGTTGAGAGCCCCCCGGCTTTGAAAACCCAGATGTTGATGCTTCCCTCTCTGGTAACTGATTTGGTATTGATATAATGGTTGGACAGTTTTGGAAGCCTGTCTGTTTGACCTGTAAGTTCTGTAACTCTGAAGTTCGGGGTGCTGACCTTTTTCCCCTGAACTAGGTAATGTGTGTTTGTTCGATTAAAGTAAGCTTGTTAACCCATTTTTAGTTGCTTTCCTTTTGAAAAGCAGATCTAAGAACCTATATTGGCAGCTACCCTGGGGATGTTGGGGTGCTTGCTGATACAGGGGTCAGGCCTAGGATATTACTCCCATGATATCATCAATGTAATCTTTTTTTTTTATATTTGAAACATTTAATTTTAAGACCTCGAATTTCAAATCCATTCCCTTCCTCTCTTGTCACTCATTTCCTCTGGGAAGATAGGTAATGCAGTATATGTTGTACATGTATAGCTATGCAAAACATTACCATAGTAGATATATTTTACAAGGCTGCTTATAATTCCCTCCCACCCATCCCACCCCCGACCTGGTCCATTCCCTACTTGATCCTGTCCCTCTTCCAAAGTGGGTACTTCCAACCTCCCTTCCCCCCAACAATGCCATCCCATCCATCATCCCTTCTCTCATCCCCCTTCCCCCTATTCTACTGCAGGTTGAAATATCCCATTTAGTATGTATGTCATTCTCTCCCTGAACCAAATTCAATGAGAATGTGGTTTTGCCTTTTTGCCTTCCTATTCTTCCCCTCCCCTGCAGCCCCTTCCCCTTGCTTCTTCTACATGAGATGGTTTACACTACCCTGTCTCTCCCCATCTCCTCTTGCCACTTTCCTCTCTCACCTCATAATTTCACCCCTTAAGTATCATCCCTTCCCAACAAATTCAACCTATGCCCTCTATCCATGTATAACTGTAAACATATATACACACATTCACATATGTATTCAAATGACCATACGCCCTTCTTCCATTATTTTCATACTGAGAGAGGTTTCATCAGTCACAGTTATTTTTTTCCATGTAGGAATGTAAATAGGTCAACTTTGATAAGTTCCTTTTGATTTCTTTTCCCTGATTACCTTCTCAGGCATCTTTTGCTTCTTGTGTCTGGATGTCAAATTTTCTATTCAACTCTGGTTTTTTCCTCAAGAATGCTTGAAAGTCCTCTATTCCACTGAATGACCATATTTTCCCCTGAAACAAAATACTTAGTTTTGCTGGGGAGGTGACCTTGGGTTCAGTCCCAGCTCTTTTGCCCTCTGGAATATCATATTCCATGCCCTTCGATCCCTCAGTGTAGAAGCTGACAGGTCCTGGGCTATTCTGATTGTGTTTCCACAATATTGAAATTGTTTCTTCCTGGCTGCTTGTAGTATTTTCTCCTTGATCTGGGGATTCTGGAACCTGGCTATAATATTCCTGGGAGTTTTCTTTTTGGGATCTTTTTCAGGAGGTGATTGGTAGATTCTTTCAACCTCTATTTACTCCACTGGGTCTAAAACATCAGGGCAATTTTCCTTGAGAATTTCTTGAAGCGTGATTTCTAGGTTCTTTCTTTGATTGTGGCTTTCAGGTAGTCTAATAATTTTTAAATTGTCTCTCCTGGATCTATTTTCCAGGTCAGTGGTTTTTCCCATGAGATATTTCAGATTGCCTTCTATTCTTTCATTTGTTTGGATCTGCTTAACGGCATCTTGATTTCTCAAAAAGTCATTAGCTTCCATTTGCTCCAGTCTAACTCTGAAGGAATGAATCTCCTCAGTGAGCTTTTGAGATTCTTTTTCCATCTGGCAAATTCGGCTTTTTAAGGCATTCTTCTCCTCATTGCCCTTTTGGGCCTCCTTAGCCATTTGAGTTAGTCTATTTTTTAAAGTGTTGTTTTCCTCAGTCAGGCTGTTGACCCTCATTTCATACTTTTCCTGCATCCTCCTCATTTCTCTTCCCAATTTTTCCTCCACTTCTCTTATTTGATTTTTAAAGTCCTTCTTAAGGTCCTCTATGGCCTGTAACCTGGTCATGTTTTCCTTTGGGGCTTTTCGAGCAGGATTTCTGATCTCATAGTCCTCCTCCTGTTCTATGCTTCAATCCTCTTTGCCCCCAAAATAGGAGTCTAATGTTGCATTTTTCTGTTTATTTTGTTTCCTTTGCCTTGGCATGTTGCCACTTAATTACTTGACTTTTGGGCTTGTTGCCACAGTAGGACTCTGCCACCAGACAGGGGAGCTTCTGTCCCGAATGTGTGGGGGGACAACTTCCGTTTCTGGCAAGCTGAATATCCACCCCACGATCCCCCCCCACCAGACCACAATCCAGATCCAGGGATGTTAAAGCAAGAGCGATTACCCCCCAAGACTGATCGCTGGATCTCCCTACAGTTCGCAGGCCAGGAGCTGGAGCTGCCACTGAAAACTACAAAATGGCATGTTTCCTCAGCGGATTCTAGCCCCCAGGGGAGGAAGCTGACGCATTCCCCAAATACTGGTCCCAGCGTCCATAGGGCACTAATCTCTCACTTTGTCCTAGGCACGTCTGTGCTGATAATTCTGGAATCACCACAGCTGCTGGTCTTCTGGGGTCCCTCCAGCCAGCTGTTGGCCCAGCTGCCCTGGGGCTAAAACCGGGGCTCACATGGACCTGGGCTTGGCTCTCCCTGCGCTGTGCTCCCAGAGCACTGTACTGGTCCTTCCTGCAGGGCTGCTGGGCTGTCCTCAGCAGAAGGTTAGCTTCTCTGTGTCGTTCTGTGGGTGCTGGGGCTCCAGAAGTTGTTCAGAGTCCCCTTTTACATAGTTTGGAGGTGATCTGGGGGGAGAGTGCCTTGGACGTGCTGTTTCTACTCTGCCATCTTGGCTCCGCCCCCCCATCAATGGTAATCTAGTATAGAAGACAAAGAAAGATTGGTCAAAAAAGCAGGAAGAAACCCAGAGCAGAGCAGTGTCATGGAAATCCAGGGAGGAAGGAGTGACCAGAAGGGATAGTCAACACTATCAAATGCTACAGAGAAATGAAGGATAAAAGACTGAAGGGAAAAAAAGTTGGTCTTTGCAATAAAGGGATCGTTGCTCTCAATGGAGTTTTGGTAGAATTGTAGAATCAGCAGCCAGATTGCCAAGATTTGAGAAGTGAGTAGGAGGAGAGGAATTGGAAGTCATGAGTATAAATAATTTCTTCTTAGAGTTCTGCTGTGAAAGGGAGGAGACATATAGGAAGCTAGCTTGAGAAGATAGTAAAGCCAAGTGTTTTGTTTTGTTTTTTAAAGGATAGAGGAGATCTGGGTATGTTTAAAGGCAGCCAGTTGAACTAGAGAGATGGAAAATTAGGGAGAGAGAGGAAATGATCAGTACAAGCTGCTAGAAGTGACTGGAGGGGATGGAATTGAAGACAATAGTGAAAGATACTTCTGAAAGAGTGCTTATCCCTGGTCCAATTAAGAGTTGGATAATTTGGGGGTTATACATAGTGTTTATACTCAATAGGGAAAGGGCTCACTTTTCTGTGGTACCCTTTAAGTAAGTAAATAAGTAAGAGCTGTTTGGACTAGAGGAAGGACTCACTTTCCCATGATAACTTGAGCTCAGGTAATCATTGCTGACTTGAGGAAATTGGAAATTACTCAGAGCAAGAAGGAATTCAGGCACATGGAGACTTGAGGGACTTACAGAAAAGGTCATGGCAGTTAGCAAGAGGATGAACCAGAGGCAGTGGACAGTGACTGCTGCTGAAGAGAAGTGAATAGTGCCCGAGATAAGTAGTTAATGGGCAAGCTACAGCATTCTGTCTGCAACAGACAGTAAAAGCTGTCAGAATCATAGCTAAGGAGTTACAGACTATGTCTATGGTAACTGGAGGCAAGTTGGGAATGATGCTGAGGTGAGTTGCAGATAATTGTTTTTACCAAACGTCTCCAATCTGTTTTATAAGGACTTCAACTATTAGTTTTCTGAGTTTTGTTTATGTCTACAAAATCTGGGATTGAGCTCCATTTTATGGTTTGTTTTGGGTTTTTTTGTTTTGTAATAAATATCTTTTATTTGAACAGGAAAGGAGCTTAATTTAGAGGCTGATAAATTAACTGTATGTGGCTACAAGACAAACTACAGATAATATTAATTATTTTTAAATGTTGTATTGTTGTCTTTGTGTTTATAATATAGTCATTCCCCTTAACTGAACTTAACCAGTTGAATCCTTCTTTGTAACAAAACAACAATCACAAAAAAAATTTAATCAAAATCAACCAGCACATTGACCATATCTAATAGTGTAGCAGCAAGCACCCCAGCATCCCCAGGGTGGCTACCAACACAGGTTCTTAGATCTGCTTTTCTAAAGGAAAGCAACTCAAAATGGGTTAACAAGCTTACTTTAATCAATCAAACATATCATTTACTTAGTTCAGAGGGAAAAGGTCAGCACTCTGAACTTCAGAGTATACAGACAGAAACAGATCAAGCAGACAGGCCTCCAACTGTTCAACCATTATATCCATACTAAATCACAGTTACCAGAGAGGGAAGCATCAACATCTGGGTTTTCAAAGGTGTGTGTGTGTGGGGGGGCTCTCAGTGGCTGCCCAGAGTCTCATCTGGTAAAATCACATAACACTTCTCAAAGTAAGCCTCAAAGCAAAGCCTCACATCAGGAATTATATAGCCTTCTCCAGGCTCAGAGAATGTAACAACCCCCTTGATGCATTGCCCAATCACAAAGTATCTCTTGAAAAACAAGCCTTCCACCACAGGCTCCAGGTGCACTTAAGCCTAGGGGCAGGGAAGATCTTAAAAATTTACATTCCCATTACAGATAGCAGATGGAAGGAAGTATGTGTCATTATTAGTTTTCTAGGGCTAAGATTATTCATAACTATTGATCAGTGTTTGACTGCTGTTAGTCATTATATAATTTATTGTCTTAGTTTCTTTGCTCTTTCATGTCGTACAAATCTTCCTATTTTTCTCTGAATTCCTTATATTTACCATTTCTCATACTTCAATAATATTCCATTAATTCATGAATCACAATTTGTTCAGTCACTTACTGATTGATGAGTAGTCGTTTAATCTTTTTTGTCTACGACAGAGTGGGCCTATGCTTATTTTGTTATATAAGACCTTAATCTTGACATTGATGTATAAATGTGCATACATTTATACACATATATGTATTTATCCACACCATTTTTGTGACTTTATATGTATTATATATACACACACACATACACATACTCACACAGATATACATCCAGTAGTGATATCTATGTACAAAACCATATGAACAGTTTAGTGATTTTTCTCACGCAATTTCAAATTGATTTTCAGAATCATTAGGCTACTTTACAGTGCCCTACCAATAGCATATTAGTGCATCTGTCTTCCCATAGTCTCTCCAAGATCGACTGTTTCTTTCTTTTTTTAAAAATAATTTCTGACAATTTAAGGAGTGTGAAGTTGAGATTATTAATTACTGACAAATAAACCCTCAAAATTGAGCCTGGGTCTCTATCTGCCTAGATGCTTTTGTAATGAAAGACAGATTACACCTGATTTTTCCCATTTGGGAGTCTCCACAGCATAGCAGGAGATGGCAGCTTATAGCTGGAAGGCTTTGACTACCCTAAAGAATTAAACTAAACCTTCCTATTTTAAGGTGAAGCCCCCACCAACTGTTGCAGAAAATCCTCTTCTAGCTCACTAGCTGGTCTCTCAGAAATCTCCTTAAGCTGCTTGAGACTTGAAAACAACTTCCTTAAGCCCACCAGCTCACTGGATAGGAGCCTATTGTTCTTCATAAAGTTCATCTACCCTCTATTTTAAGTCCATCTTTATTTAAGTCAGTTGGATGCTGACAACATTAAAACTACTTGAACTTCCTCCTGTTGCAACAGTATTTTTTTTTTGCATGTCATAGTTACAGGGAGATCCACCCAATTTTTAGTATCCCATATCAAGCATAGTTGAAATTTTAGCAGCATTCCCATCTTGGAATCCAACTATTAATTTTTGACCAACAGCACATATAAGTGACAAAAGAAAGGCAAGTCAATCTAGTACACAAGGGTAAAATCTTAGTAATATCTCACAGGAAGGATGATAGAGGAGATATTTTGGCAACTAAACAGCTAAGTATATACAACCTTTTTTACTGTTCCTCTAACTCCCCTTGCTGGCCAGTTTGAAGAGTAACACAAGAACTGATTTGTTAAATGCCCACTCTGCTTAAAAGGATGTGGTTACTTCAAATCCCAAAGGGGAGATCAATTTTTTGAAAAAATTAACATGCTGAGATTTCAAATAAAGAACATAATTTATTATTTTACTTTAAAACTGTGAGGAAATGAAGTGGAACATACACTGATCTGGGTTATCTAGTGAAAATTACTTCATTCTCTCCTCCATTCTCCCCTTTCCTCCATTCCCCAAGGACAGATTGGATTCAGCCCAGTCCCAGGTAACAGAAGGAGGCTGGTCTGGAACCAGTTGGGTCTCATCTAGGCCAATCATCTAGTCTACAGGTCAGACTGGGCCCAGAGGGGGCAAGGAATAGATACAGTCCCAAATAGAATGCCACATCTGCTTCAGAGAATGTCTAAGGTGCCTCAGAAGTTAATTGAGAGAATGACATTCAGGCACCTTTATAACCTAAGGGCTTTCTGACTCTCAGAAGATCCAGGATTGGACTGGACCTCTAGGGAGGTTTTGCTTCATAATGGTTGCAATATACTCATTTTCCTTGGTAAAGATAAGAAGAGAAAGGCAACAGCTTCACTTTTTGGTAATGGTTTTCTTTGAATTCACATTCATTTGGGACTTGCTAAGTCAAGCAGGCTGTGGCACATTTAAGGACAATATCTCAGGTTCAATTCTCTTATGAGCCAAATGGCTTGACTGTTTCATAGCTGAGGGTCTGAATCCCCAAACCTTACTCAGTAGTCTTTCAAACACATGTCATTGGTTACAAAAGGATGAAAGAATATTTCTAGATCAATGCATGTATCTTACTAGTCGTGTTAGAATACTACTTGGCTAGGGTTAAAAATTTTGTTCTGGTCCCCAAGCACAGAGGGAAAAGAGGGGAGAGAAGAAGGAAGAGAAATAAGGGAAAGAAAATGAGAAGTCCATATACTGCCATAGATTGGTTAAAAATCTTTACAGGGAAATTGTATTGATGGACAAACAAAACAAAACCAAAAAACCCCTAAATTTGCCCTCTCTTAAATTCTTAAAGAGTATACCTAAAAGTCAATCATGTAATATTCCTATTTAAGCAAAATGAAATATCATATGAGGTATATTACCTTGTATTTACACAGTATATAAATCTTATCTTTTTAGCATGATGTTTTCAGCCAGGTTGTCAAATGCCTTCAATAAGGATGAATATGGTATCAAGATCAGGTACGGCACTGATGGCAAATTCTACTACTTGAAAAGGCTACAAGCCAAGATCAAAGTGCAGGGAGTGTTGGTGCATGATTGTCTGTTTGCAAATGATTGGGTACTCAGTGTAGCTTCTGATGTTAAGATGCCACAAAGTGTGGATCTCTGCTGCTTGTGCTAATTTTGGCCTAGCAGTTAACACCAAGAAAACACAAAAGCTCCATTAGTCAGCACCACACTATCCATATGTGGAACCCTTAGTTACAGCAAATGGAGAAGTTCTGAATGCTGTGGATAAGTTCACTTACCTTGGCCATATGCTTTCTAGGGTTGTACACTGATAATGAGGCTGATGCATACGTTGCCAGATCTAGGTCAGTGATTGGGAGGCTCCAAAGGAAAGTGTGGGAGAGAAGAGATAGACCGATTACCGGACTGAAGGTCTGCAGAGCCATTGGGCTGACCTTGTTGTTGTATGCCTCTGAAACCTGAACGGCCTACCAGCACCATGCCAGAAAACTGAATCACATCCATCTGAATTGTCTTAGGAAAATTCTGAAGATCACCTGGCAGGATAAGGTACCAGACACTGAAATCTTTTCTCCAACTGAACTGCCAAGCATTGAGACTGTACTGCAGAAAGCGCTCTGATGGGCTAACCACATTGTTCAAATGCCAAACATACGCTTGCCAATATAGTGAATATAGAGAGTCCCCCAGACTTCTCAACTCAATCAATAAACCAGAGGTGGCAACAAGGCCTAGATATTTCCATTGAATCAACCTTAACCTGGTAAGAATCAATCCAAGATAGTAGATTAGGCTTGAGAAGCTCCTAACAGTCATTTGAAGTAGAAGCATGCTGAAATGAGGTATATTTGGGCCGGCCAAAGCAACTTGGTCATTGACTGTCCATAAAATATCAATCCAGTTCAGAAACTAGTATTTGAGTGTCTAGCAGGGGAAGAGTTGGGAGCCATCCCAGTCAAGCTCCTGGGAGGAATCACTTAGATGAGAGCCTATGAACCTTGGTCTCTCCCCACCCTTGATCAAAGGAGGATCTTGTGGACTTTGAAAGGTTTGGAAGATTTTGGACCTTTGAATAGCATCCTAATAATATCCTTGAATAGCAATAACTAATGGGAGCTGAAGACATTAGACTAACTGAGGAAAGGCAGCATCAGTATCCTACAAGGAGCCCAGTAGAACCATGATGATTCCTAAGGAGAACATCATAACTCCAGGAAAAGGATTTCCAGGAGATGTGAGTTCCCCCCTTTGGCAAACGTACTTGTGGGAGAGTGTGTTACTGACCACTGGTCGAGGGGATGTTCCAACTGTTCTTGCAATAGAACTTTAATGAATATTCCTAAGAGCTAATTAAGTCTGGTTGATTAACTGATAATAATAGAGGAAAAAACACAAGTAGAGACTCATGAGCTATAGTACTCCTATGCCAACTTTTCAGGGTCCTCTAGACACCCGAGAGGAGATATGGTAGTTAGCATCTGGGGATGCGACCTGCCAGTATGAGTCTTGGTTGGGAGAGTAGCTCCAGAGCACGTGCTATACTTGCAAACTGAAACCTTTCACAAATTGCAAAACTCCTATAATACAACATATTTAGAATTTATTTTTTTTTTTGCAAAATGCATCTGATTTTTTTTTCACTAAAATGTTGAATTTGTAAAGTTTTGACATCAGGTCTTATTTATTTGGAAAGAAAAAATGTAATTAGAAATATCTTTAAAATTTAAAATTTTTGGTAAATATATATGTAGAATTTATCATTTTTGTAATTAAAGAATAGGTGGCAGAGTGGATAGAGTGTGGGGTTTGGAGTCAGGAAAGCTCTTCCTGAGTTCAAATCTGTTCTTAGGCACTTATTAGGTGTGTGCCCCTGGGCAAGACACTCAACCCTATTTGCCTCAGTTTCCTCTTCTATTAAATGAGCTAGAGAAGGAAATGGAAAACCACTCCAGTATCTGCCAAGAAAATCCCAAATGGGGTAATGAAAAGTAGGGTACAACTGAAAAGACCAGAAGCAACAAAATTAAAGAATAACTACTTTAAAATATGCATTTTATGGTAATAAAATGAAATCATACCCCCAGATTCCTAGATTGCAATGTATTCATAAAAAGTTATATTTAAAAATCAATTCAGGAAGATGGCGGAGTAGAAACAGCATTTCCAATGTGCTCTGCCCCACACAAATTTCAAACAATGTGAAAGGGAACTCCGAACAACTTCTGGAGACACAGCACCCACAGAACGGCACAGAGAAGCTAACCTCCTGCTGAGGACAGCCCAGCAGCCTTGCAAGGAGGCACCAGTGCAGCACTCTGAGAGCAGGCAGCACAGCACTCTGAGAGCAGGCTGCACAGTGCGCTGGGAACCAACAGTGCAGTGCGCAGAGCCAAGCCCAGGTCCGCGGTTTTAGCCCCAGGGTGGCCGGGCCTTCAGCTGGCTGGAGGGACCCCAGAATACCAGCAACTGTGGTGATTCCAGGATTATTAGCACAGATATGCCTAGGACAAAGTGAGAGGTTAGTGCCCTATGGACTTTGGGACCAGTATTTGGGAAACGTGTGGCTTCCTCCCCTGGGGGAGAAAAGCTGCAGAAGAAACAGCTGCACAGAAGCCATTTTGCAGTGTCAGTGGTGGCTCTAGCTCCTGGTCTGTGAACTGTAGGGAGATCCAGCAATCAGTCTGGGGGTTAATCGCTCTTGCTTTAAACTGCCTGGATCTGGATCGTGGTCTGGGGGGGAAGTTTGGGGTGGGTATCCAACTTGCCAGAGTGGGTGGAGGCTTTACAGAGGCCACACAACTGGTGGAAGTTGTGAAGACCCCACGTTTGGGATGGAAGCTCCCCTGTCCGGTGGCAGAGTCCTACTGTGGCAACAAGCCCAAAAATCAAGTAATTAAGTGGCAACATGCCTAGGCAAATGAAACAAAATAAACAGAAAAGTTCAACATTGGACTCCTATTTTAGGGGCAAAGAGGCTCAAAGCATGGAGGAGGACTGTGAGGTCAGAACTCCTGCACCAAAAGCCCCAAATGAAAATACAAGCTGGCTACAGGCCATAGAGGACCTTAAGAAGCAGATAAGAGAAGTGGGGAAAATTTGGGAAGAGAAATGAAAAAGATGCAAGAAAAGTATGAAATGACAGTCAACAGCCTGACTGAGGAAAATAACACCTTAAAAAATAGACTAACTCAAATGGCAAAAGAGGCTCAGAAAGGCATTGAGGAGAAGAATGCCTTAAAAAGCCAAATTTGCCAGATGGAAAAAGAATCTCAAAAGCTCACTGAGGAGATTAATTCCTTCAGAATTAGACTGGAGCAAATAGAACCTAGTGACTTTATGAGAAATCAAGATACTATTAAACATATCCAAACAAATGAAAGAATAGAAGGCAATGTGAAATATCTCATGGGAAAAACCATTGACCTGGAAAATAGATCCAGGAGAGACAATTTAAAAATTATTGCACTACCTGAAAGCCACGATCAAAGAAAGAACCTAGAAATCACCCTTCAAGAAATTCTCAAGGAAAATTGCCCTGATGTTTTAGACCCAGTGGGGAAAATAGAGGTTGAAAGAATCCACTGATCACCTCCTGAAAAAGATCCCCAAAAGAAAACACCTAGGAATATTATAGCCAGGCTCCAGAACTGCCAGATCAAGGAGAAAATACTACGAGCAGCCAGGAAGAAACAATTCCAATATTGTGGAAACACAATTAGAATAGTCCAAGACCTGGCAGCTTCTACACCGAGGGATCGAAGAACATGGAATATGATATTCCAGAGGGCAAAAGAGCTGGGATTGAAGCCAAGGGTCGCCTACCCAGCAAAACTGAGTATCTTATTTCAGGGGAAAATATGGTCATTCAGTGGAATAGAGGACTTTCAAGCATTCTTGAGGAAAAAACCAGAGTTGAATAGAAAATTTGACATTCAGACGCAAGAAGCAAGAAATGCTTGAGAAGGTAATCAAGGAAAAGAAATCAAAAGGAACTTATCAGAGTTGGACTATTTACATTCCTATATGGAAAAACAATAACTGTGTTTGATGAAACCTTTCTCATTATGAAAATAATTGAAGAAGGGTACATGGCATATGTTCCATATGTTCACAGGTATACATGGATAGAGGGCACAGGTTGAATTTCATGGGAAGGGATGATTCTTTTTTTTTTGGAGGGCAATTGGGGTTGGGTGACTTGCCCGGAGTCACGTGGCTGGGTTTTTGTTTGTGTGTTGGGTGTCTGGGGCTGGATCCGAGCTCGGGTCCTTCTGGCTCCAGGGCCGGTGCTCTGCTTGCTGTTCCACCTAGCCGCCCCAAGAAAGGGATGATTCTTAAGGGGTGAAGTCAAGAGGTGAGAGAGGAAAGTGGCAAGAGGAGATGGAGAGAGACAGGGTAGGGTAAACTATCTCATGTAGAAGAGGCAAGGGGAAGTAGTTGCAGGGGAGGGGAAGAACAGGAAGGCAAAAAGGCAAAAGCATATTCTCATTGAAGTTGGCTTAAGGAGAGAATCACATACATACTAAATGGAATATCTTACCTTCACTAACTCTCCTGAGTAGGGAAAAGGGGGATGATAGGGGGGATAATGGAGGGGAGGGCATTCTGGGGGGAGGGGAGGTTGGAAGTACCCATTATCAAAGAGGGACAAGATCAAAGTAGGGAAAGGACCATGTGGGAGGTGAGACGGTTGGGAGGGAAATATAAGCAGTCTTTTACAATATATCTACTATGGTGATGTTTTGCATAGCTATACATGTACAACACATACTGAATTGCTTATCTTCTCAGAGGTAGTGGGTGACAAGGGAGGAAGGGAATGGATCTGAAAATTGAAGTTTTAAAATTAAATGTTTCATAAGATGTCCAGGCATTGGGGCTCAGAGATTCACCTTGCCCTAATGGCAAAGTCGAAGGGGATATGGGAGAAGATATGGGAGAGAGCAGATTGGATGAGGGGATATCTAGTGGGACTGCTATTCTGGGGTGGTGGGTAGGGAAAAAATGGGGGAAAAATGTAACTCATAATCTGGTGGAAATGAATGATGTAAACCAGAAGTTAATAAAGCATTTGTTTAATTAAAAAAAAAACAAAAAACAAAATCAATTCAGGAAGGATGCAACTCTGCAGTCAACAAATATTTTTTAAGCACCTACTATGTACACTGTACTAAGTATTGGGGATTCAAAGGAATTCAAAAGACAGCGCATATTCTCAAGGAGCCTATAGTCTAAAGAAGGAGATCACAGTCTAAGGGGGAGACAAATGGATAAAATGGAAATAATCAACATTCATCTTCCTTTTGTGCATTGTCTTCCTCCCATTAGATTGTAAGGTCCTTGAGGGCAGACGGTGTCTTTCTTTTTCTTCTTTGTATCCCCAGTGCTTAGCATGGTGCCTGATACATAGTAGGTGCTTAATAAATGTTTATCATATCATACAGTAGGAAATGCTTTGATGGGGACCAGATAAGGCTTCTTGAAGAAGGTGGAATTTTCACTGGGATTTGAAGGAGGCCAGGAAAGCCAGCAAGTGATAAGTGTAACAAGATGAGACACCATTATATTGTCAAAGTGCACAATGAATATTCAGAGTTGGAAAAACTCAGAAATCCTCAGTTCAAGGCACAAGTTTGAGAGCAATTATGCATAACTGCATACATTGAACAGAAAATGTTTTTGCTAATAATTATATTAAATATAGTTATATTTTATTCTCAAATATATTTGGTATGTATTTTTTCAGTTGAATAAAGTCCATGTTGGCCAATCTCAACAGAATTTTATATAGAAGCTAGATCATTTAACTTGGAGTCAGGAAGACTTGAGTTTGAATCCTACCTCAGACATTTACTAGCTATGTGACCTTGGGCAAGTATTTTAAACCTCTCTTGGCCTCAGTTTCCTCTTCTGTAAAATGTAAATATCACCTCCTTCCTAGAGTTGTTGAGAGGATCAAAGGAGATAATACATGTAAAGCATTTTGCAAAATTTAAAGAACTATGTAAAATCTATTAATTGTTGTTAATGTCATTATTATTTTCTTTGAAATTCAAAGATTTTATAATGGATGTCAAAAAGCAAAAAAAAAAAAATCAATGCTACTGAGAAAGATAAAAATACATACAACATGGTTGGATCTGAGATGCCCCTTCTAGATTATTGGCAATCCATCCCCCTCTTGTCAGTTCTGCCTATCAATGTTAAATTAATAGTGCACCTTTCTATGGGACATAGGGAAAATATCTTCTTGTCATAAATAGCAGATTGTTTCAGACATAGAGTGGGTAGCAAAAATAAACCTGTGCTATCATTTGCCTGTACTTCATGTGGCTTAACTAATATTCTCAGGGTAAAGTCAGACTTTTTTTATGGTATGGTTTTAACACCTTCGTGGAGCAAAAATACTTGCCCTTAAAAATTTTCTCTCATTGAAACTGCATGACATTCACCTTAATTCCTTCCTAAGAAGGAGAGATGAATTAATATGAACAAGATTTGAAATTGAGTCTCAAAGGAGTCTACATAACTGCAGACCAATACTTAAAAGGCTAAGTCACCTTATCCAACTAAACACAGAGTAATGGATTAAAATTAATTAAAAATTTTAAACCTTGAATTAATTATGATGAATCACAAATATAAATATATACATACATATGCATAAATATATCATCAGTTCAATTACTAGGAAAACCACATTTTAAAATTTTTTAAGAAGACAATTCTTCATATTATGTGATATATAAATTAAACATTGACATTATACTGGATATATATAATGTTGGGGAAATAGGATATTGGAAAATATAGTTCCCAAATATGCAAAATAATAGAAAGTATCTTAAGGTTTGCAGAGCATATTAATATACATTATCTTATTTAATTCTCACCACAAGCCTGTAAAGTATGTACAAGTTTTATAGATGAGGAAACTGAGACTCAGGGAAGTCAAGCACCTACCATATGTCATATGTCAAAATTGTCATTCCAACCCTCATGTCTCTTAATTCCCAACCTAGGGTTCTATCCATCATACAATAATACCTCTCACAATGAAATCTTTGTTTTTGTTTGGGCCAGACATAGAGTTTCACTAGGGTAAGGAACTCCCTTGAGTACACTCATTCTATTAATGAAAATAATCATTTATAGAATAATAGTATAATCTCCGAGTTTCCTGGGGGCACTGAGAGGTTTATGACTTGCCTAGGCTCACACAGTGATAGGTGTCAATGACTGGACTTGACCCAGACAGGGAGGCTAGTCCTCTATCTGCCATGCCACAATATAGTCTTCTGATGGATTCATTAGAATGTTTGTGAGATTATAAAGATATATAGTTTATAAAAACAAATGATCTTCTGAAATTAAAACGGCAATTCCTATCTCCCTAGGATTTAATCCAACTTGTGATATTAGTTTGGGATTGCTTCTTAAGGCTCTCTTTATTCACTAATTATCTTTATCGAGTGTTCAACTTCAGATTATATTGTAAAAGAAAAAAGTTTACCTAAAACATTGAGATCCTCTTAGTGTTAAATTTGGAATGTCACAGCAAGAGGTCTTTTAGGAAGTTACATTAGCCTTTCGAAGTCCATGGAATACTATTTGGTGCACTGAAGTATCCTGTTACATTTGCTTAAAGGTAGCTTAATAGTCACTTTGTCATCTATTCAATTTTTTAGACCTTTTATACAGCTAATCAATATATAATCACTATTCAGATCCTTATCTGGTTCCCTCCACTGCAGGAATATTCCTTCTAAAAACATCATTCCAAGTGTGTGGAGTATGGGGACCCCAAAAATCCCTTACCCCCCAAAATTTAAAAGTCAGAGGTGTCTTGAGGAAAGAAGAGGGAGTTTTATTCAGTTCTTGTGAGAAGAGGGCATCCATTCCACGGTAGGAACCAGCAGAATGAGGCAAGTTACAGAAGACGGAACAAGAATTTATACCCTGACACAGTCAAGCCCCCTCCCACCACTGTCCCTTCTCCCATTGGCTGGGAGGCAGGTTTACAATTTGAGCATGAAATCTCCTCCAATTATAAGGAACAAAAAAGCCCACCACTATCTCTTAGAGACTGGGAGGGGGGCTTACAAAGAACAAGGAAATAGAGGATAGACAATCCAAATGTACCTATCGTTATTTGGCAAATAAGTGAAGAATGGGGAAGGGCTCTAAGAGATTCCTAAGAGCTTAATGCTGACTGACAGCAAGGGAAAGGGGGAAGGGTTCTGAACAATCTGAACAATTCAAATGTTCATGGCCTAATTTGACAAATCCTAAATTGAAGAAGGGGGCAGGGTTCTAAGAAATTCCTAAAAGGCTTAATGACGATTAACAGCAAGTGTAGTGGGGTGGGGGAAGGGTCCTAAATTGTGTAATTTCTTAGGAAACCCAGGACTCAGGTCTGTCCAGTCTTACAAAAGACTGTCTCTGGTTTTGAGATTGTCTGTCTCCCCTTTCCTTACTTCTGAGGAGTCTTTACAGAGGGTGCAGAGAGAGAGAGTGTACCCCACTCACAAGAATGCTAGTAAAAGGGACAAAGACAAAACCATTTTTGTTCACAGACAGGTTGGACTTAGACCTATGCCTATACACTTTATCTCTGAATGTGTCCTCCTGAACAACAGAGAAGGGGTAGCTGGGTGGGCTAGTGGATATAGTACTGGGCTTGGAATCAGGAAGATATCTTCCTGAGTTCAAATCTGACCTGAGACATTTACTAGCTGTGTGATTCTGGGTAAATCACTTAAGCCTGTTTGCCTCAATTTCCTCATCTATAAAATGAGCTAGACAAGGAAATGGCAAACCACTCCAGTATCTTTGCCAAGAAAACTCCAAATAGGGTCAAAAGGATTTGGACGTGACTGAAAAGACTGAACAGCAACAGAACAACAGAATGATAGAAGTAGCCCATGGTCCTAATTACATGAGGATCTTAGACTCACTGTCCTGTTATTCCTGTTTCTATTTCCTCTTCTGCTGCCACAGCAACAACAGCTGTGGAAATAACTCTTTGTCAGGTTCTCATCTACGAGTCTTTAGCTTGAGGTTTCTCCTAGAAACTGGTTCTCCATTATGCCCAGTAAATTGATGATAAAAATTTGAGCCCTGCCCTACTTTTCAGCTGTGACCTTTTTTGGTGGTGGTGGTAGTGAGGGAAGGTACTTAATAAATATTAAAACATATGCAATAAACTCATGTATAATATGTGATGAATCATTTAATAGTCTTGTGTTCCTCATCTGTAAAATACTGCAAGTAGATTGGCTGGCTGGTTGAAGAGGCTCAGTGGTGGTAAGGGGATTAATACAATATAAGCAACTAGATGTTGAAGTGGGCAGAGTGATGGACTTGGACATAAGAGACCTCAGTTCAAATCCTGCCCCAAGGCACTCTCTAGCTGTGCCACTCTGGGCAAATCAGGTAACTTCCTTCTGCTTCAGCTTCCTCAGCTCTAAGATGGGGATCCTAATAGTTCTTATCTCTCAGGGTTTGAGGATAAAATGAGATATTTGTGAAGCACTCTGCAAATCTTAAAATGTCATATAAACATGGTTAACCATTGTTCTTGTTATCTCCATCATTATAATCTGGCATATACTGAATATAGCACCTGGCTTGTTCAATCCAATAGGCATTTATTAAACACATACTATATCAGGTACTTCCTTAGGCACTAGAAAGAGAAAGACAGAATGAAAAACTGTCCCTTCCCTCAAGCGTCTTACATTTTCCTTGAGGGATGAAACATGCAAAAAGATAAGTATATCTGTAAATGATGGAGGAGCGAAAGAGCATTAACAGAGATAGAATCAGAAATGCTTCCCATAGGAGATGGCACATGGGCCAAGCCTGGAAGGGCATTAGAGCTTCTAAGATACATAGATAAGATGGGAGTGCATTCCAGATATGAGGGATAGCCTGATCAAAGGTATGGTGATGGGAGATGAAGTGCTGAATTTGGGGAATAGCAAGGAGGATAGTTTGGATGGGAAGTGATATATAATAAGCTTGGTAGATAAGCTGGGCCCAAGTTGTAGAGGGCTTTGAATACAAAATACACATACAGAGTTTACATTTTATCTTAGAATAGGGAGAGGGGTGGCTAGGTAGTGCAGTGAGGGGTGACTAGGTGGTGCCGTGAATACAGTACTGGCCCTGGAGTCAGGAGGACCTGAGTTCAAATCCGGCCTCAGACTTATTAGCTGTGTGACCTTGGGCAAGTCACTTAACCCCAATTGCCCTCCCCCCTTCAGAAAAAAAAAAGAAGTAATAGGGAGACAATGGAATTTATTGAGCAGATGGAGTGACGTGGTTGGATCTATACTTTGGGAATATGACTGTGGAAGCAATGTGGACGATGGGCTGTCAAGGAGAGACACCTCTGGCAGGGAGACCATTTGGGCAGCTACTACAGTAATTGTGGTAGAAGGGAAGAGGGACTCAATTTAGGGTGGTAGCTATGTGATGCAAGAGATGTTTTGTATTAATGATATTTTTAAAAGAGAGATGTTTTGGACAAGCCTGGAAAACTGACTGGTCCTGCAGAGTGAAAGTGAGACCTGAATAGAAGTATTAAGTTGTATGCTTGACAGAAACAGGGACGTTTGTTAGAGGGCTAGCCACAAGGTCTATTTTGGATTGGTTGAGTTTGAGATGCTTATGGGACAGATAGTTTGAAATGTCAAATAGATAGTTGGTAATGTGGGATGAAGCTGGATTACTGAGTGTGGAGGATAGTAAAGTCTAAGAGCTTTAAAGTTCAAGCAAAATATTTACATTTGATCTTAGAAGTAATAGGGAGCCGGGGGGCGGAGCCAAGATGGAGGAGTAGAAACAGCTCATCCAAGCCACTCTGTCCCCAGATTCCCCCCAAACTATGTAAAAGGGGACTCTGAACAACTTCTGGAGCCCCAGCACCCACAGAATGACACAGAGAAGCTAACCTCCCGCTGAGGACAGCCCAGCAGCCCTGCAGGAAGGACCAGCGCAGAGGTCTGGGAGCTGACAGTGCCCAGCGCACAGAGCTCGGGGAACCAAGCCAAGCGGACCTGAGCCGAGGTTTTAGCCCCAGGGTGGCAGGGCCAGCAGCCGGCTGGAGAGAACCCAGAACACCAGCAGCTGTGGCGATTCCAGAATTATCAACATAGACATGCCTAGGACAAAGTGAGAGGTTAGTGCCCTATGGATTTTGGGACCAGTATTTGGGGAATGCGTCGGCTTCCTCCCCTGGGGGCTAGAAGCCACTGAGGAGACACGCCATTTTGTAGTTTTCAGAGGCAGATCCAGCTCCTGGCCTGGGTGTGAACTGTAGGGAAATTCAGCGATCAGTTTTGGGGGGTAATCGCTCTTGCTTTAACCTCCCTGGATCTGGATTGTGATCTGGGGTGGAAGTTGTGGGTGGGTTTACAGCTTGCCAGAAATGGAAGTTGCCTTCCCACACGTTCAGGACGAAAATTCCCCTATCTGTCGGCAAAGACATACTGTGGCAACAAGCCCCAAAGTCAAGTAATTAAGTAACAACATGCCAAAGCAAAGGAAACAGAAAAATGCAACCCTAGACTCCTATATTGGGGGCATAGAGTGGGAAAAGGACTGTGAGGTCAGAAGTCCTGCACCAAAAGCCCCAGGGGAAAAGATGAGCGGGTTGCAGGCCATAGAGGACCTTAAGAAGGACTTTAAAAATCAAATAAGAGAAGTGGTGGAAAAATTGAAAAGAGAAATGAGAAGGATGCAGGAAAAGTATGAAATGAGGGTCAACAGCCTGACTGAGGAAAACAACACCTTAAAAAATAGACTAACTCAAATGGCAAAGGAGGCCCAAAAGGGCAATGAGGAGAAGAATGCCTTAAAAAGTCGAATTTGGGCGGAGCCAAGATGGCGGAGTAAACAGTGGTCCAAGCCTCTCTGCCCCCAGATTCTCCACAAACTATGTAAAAAGGACTCTGAAAATCTTCTGGAGCCCCAGCACCCACAGAACGACACAGAGAAGCTAACCTCCCGCTGAGGACAGCCCAGCACCCTGCAGGAAGGACCAGCGCAGTGGTCTGGGAGCTGGCAGAGCGCAGGAGCCGAGCCGAGCCCAGGTCCTGAGCCGAGGTTTTAGCCCCGGGGCGGCAGGGCCAGCAGCCGGCTGGAGGAACCCCAGAACACCAGGAACTGTGGAGACGCCAGAATTATCAACATAGACTTGCCTAGGACAAAGTAAGAGGTTAGTGTCCTATGGACTTTGGGACCTGTATTTGGGGAATGCGTCAGCTCCCTCCCCTGGGGGCTAGAAGCTGCTGAGGAGACAAGCCACTGTGTAGTTTTCAGAGGCATTTCCGGCTCCCAGCCTACAAATCGTGGGGAGATCCAGCGATCAGTCTTGGGGGGTAATCGCTCTTGCTTTAACCTCCCTGGATCTGGATTGTGATCTAGGGTGGAAGTTGTGGGTGGGTTTACAGCTTGCCAGAAACGGAAGTTGCCCCCACACGTTCGGGACGAAAATTCCTCTATCTGGCCTTAAAGCCATAGTGTGGCAACAAGCCCAAAAGTCAAGCAATTAAGTGGCAACATGCCAAGGCAAAGGAAACAGAAAAATGCAACCCTAGACTCCTATTTTGGGGGCATAGAGCGGGAAAAGGACTGTGAGGTCAGAAGTCCTGCTCCAAAAGCCCCAGGGGAAAACATGAGCGGGTTGCAGGCCATAGAGGACCTTAAGAAGGACTTTAAAAATCAAATAAGAGAAGTGGAGGAAAAATTAGAAAGAGAAATGAGAAGGATGCAGGAAAAGTATGAAATGAGGGTCAACAGCCTGACTGAGGAAAACAACACCTTAAAAAATAGACTAGCTCAAATGGCAAAGGAGGCCCAAAAGGGCATTGAGGAGAAGAATGCCTTAAAAAGTCGATTTGCCAGATGGAAAAGAATCTCAAAAGTTCACTGAGGAGATTCATTCCTTCAGAGTTAGACTGGAGCAAATGGAAGCTAGTGACTTTATGAGAAATCAAGATGCTGTTAAGCAGATCCAAACAAGCGAAAGATTAGAAGGCAATGTGAAATATCTCATGGGAAAAACCACTGACCTGGAAAATAGATCCAGGAGAGACAATTTAAAAATTATTGGACTACCTGAAAGCCATGATCAAAGAAAGAACCTAGAAATCACCCTTCAAGATATTCTTAAGGAAAACTGCCCTGATGTTTTAGATCCAGAGGGCAAAATAGAGGTTGAAAGAATCCACCGATCACCTCTGAAAAAGATCCCAAAAAGAAAACTCCCAGAAATATTACAGCCAGGTTCAGGAATCCCCAGATCAAGGAGAAAATACTACAAGCAGCCAGGAAGAAACAATTTCAATATTGTGGAAACACAATCAGAATAGCCCAGGACCTGGCAGCTTCTACACTGAGGATAGAAGGGCATGGAATATGATATTCAGAGGGCAAAAGAGCTGGGAATGAACCCAAGGGTCACCTACCCAGCAAAACTGAGTATTTTGTTTCAGGGGAAAATATGGTCATTCAGTGGAATAGAGGACTTTCAAGCATTCTTGAGGAAAAACCAGAGTTGAATAGAAAATTTAACATCCAGACACAAGAAGCAAGAGATGCCTGAGAAGGTAATCAGGGAAAAGAAATCAAAAGGAACTTATCAAAGTTGAACTATTTACATTCCTATATGGAAAAGCAATATCTGTGACTGATGATATCTTCCCACTATGAAAATAATGGAAGAAGGGGGTGTGGTCATACGAATACATATGTGAATGTGTGTGTATATGGTTACAGTTATATATGGATAGAGGGCATAGGTTGGTTTTGTTGGGAAGGGAGAGTACTCAAGGGTTGAAATTATGAGGTGAGAGAGGAAAGTGGCAAGAGGAGATGGGAGAGACATGGTAGGGTAAACTATCTCATGTAGGGGAAGTGGGTGCAAAGGAGGGGGAGAATAAGGAAGGCTAAAAAGGCAAAACCACATTCACATTGAATTTGGTTCAGGGAGAAAATGACATACATACTAAATGGGATATCTCAACCTGCAGCAGGATAGGGGAAGGGGGATGAGAGGAGGGATGATGGATGGGAGGGCATCCTTGGGGTGAGGGGAGGTTGGAAGTACCCACTATAGAAGAGGGACAGGATCATGTAGGGAATGGATGGTGCGGGGTGGGATGGTGGGAGGAATTGTTTTAAGCCTTGTGCAATATATTCTACTATGATAATGTTTTGCATAGCTAGACATGTACAACATATACTGAATTACTTATATCCCAGGAAGGAATGGGTGACAAGGGAGGAAGGAAATGGATCTGAAATTCAAGGTCGTAACATTAAATGTTTCAAATATATATATAAATACTATTATTAATACTCTTTTGCCTATAATTGGGAGATAAGATGTGCAGGCATTGGGACACAAAGATTCATCTTCCTCTAATGGAAAAGTCGATGGGGGTATGGGAGAAGGTATGGGAGAGAGCAGATTGGAGGAAGCGATATCTTGTGGGACTGCTATTCTGGGAGGTTGGGTAGGGGAATAATGGGGGAAAATGATTGTAACTCAAAATCTGGTGGAAATGAATGATGTAAAACAGAAGTTAATAAAGTATTTGTTTAAAAAAAGTGTTTGTGGAAAGATAAAAAAAGTTTGTTTTTTGTGTGGGTGGTGTTTTGTGGGTTGTTGTGTGGGTTGTTTTGGGTGTGGGTGTGGGGTTTTTTTGGGTGGTGTGGGGGTTTAAGAAATTCTCAAGGAAAACTGCCCTGATGTTTTAGATCCAGAGGGCAAAATAGAGGTTGAAAGAATCCACCGATCACCTCCTGAAAAAGATCCCAAAAAGAAACTCCCAGGAATATTATAGCCAGGTTCCAGAATCCCCAGATCAAGGAGAAAATACAAGCAGCCAGGAAGAAAAAATTTCAATATTGTGGAAACACAATCAGAATAGCCCAGGACCTGGCAGCTTCTACACTGAGGATTGAAGGGCATGGAATGTGATATTCCAGAGGGCAAAAGAACTGGGAATGAACCCAAGGGTCACCTACCCAGCAAAACTGAGTATTTTGTTTCAGGGAAAATATGGTCATTCAGTGGAATAGAGGATTTTCAAGCATTCTTGAGGGAAAAACCAGAATTGAATAGAAAATTTGACATCCAGACACAAGAAGGAAGAGATGCCTGAGAAGGTAATCAGGGGAAAGAAATCAAAAGGAACTTATCAAAGTTGTACTATTTACATTCCTATATGGAAAAGCAATAAGTGTGACTGATGATATCTTTCTCACTATGAAAATAATGGAAGAAGGGGGTGTGGTCATATGAATACATATGTGAATGTGTGTGTATATGGTTACAGTTATATGGATAGAGGGCATAGGTTGAATTTGTTGGGAAGGGAGAATATTCAAGGGATGAAATTATGAGGTGGGAGAGGAAAGTGGCAAGAGGAGATGGGGAGAGACAGGGTAGGGTAAACTATCTCATGTAGGGAAGTGGTTTTAAGGGAGGGAGAATAAGGAAGTAAAGGCAAAACCACTTCCCTACATGAGATAGTTTACCCTACCCTGTCTCTCCCCATCTCCTCTTGCCACTTTCCTCTCCCACCTCATAATTTCATCCCTTGAGTATTCTCCCTTCCCAACAAATTCAACCTATGCCCTCTATCCATATATAACTGTAACCATATACACACACATTCACATATGTATTCATATGACCACACACCCTTCTTCCATTATTTTCATAGTGAGAAAGATATCATCAGTCACAGTTATTGTTTTTCCATATAGGAATGTAAATAGTTCAACTTTGATAAGTTCCTTTTGATTTCTTTTCCCTGATTACCTTCTCAGGCATCTCTTGCTTCTTGTGTCTGGATGTCAAATTTTCTATTCAATTCTGGTTTTTTCCTCAATAATGCTTGAAAGTCCTCTATTCCACTGAATGACCATATTTTCCCCTGAAACAAAATACTCAGTTTTGCTGGGTAGGTGACCCTTGGGTTCATTCCCAGCTCTTTTGCCCTCTGGAATATCATATTCCATGCCCTTCGATCCCTCAGTGTAGAAGCTGCCAGGTCCTGGGCTATTCTGATTGTGTTTCCACAATATTGAAATTGTTTCTTCCTGGCTGCTTGTAGTATTTTCTCCTTGATCTGGGATTCTGGAACCTGGCTATAATATTCCTGGGAGTTTTCTTTTTGGGATCTTTTTCAGGAGGTGATCTGTGGATTCTTTCAACGTCTAAAACATCAGGGCAATTTTCCTTGAGAATTTCTTGAAGGGTGATTTCTCGGTTCTTTCTTTGATCATGGCTTTCAGGTAGTGCAATAATTTTTAAATTGTCTCTCCTGGATCTATTTTCCAGGTCAGTGGTTTTTCCCATGAGATATTTCACATTGCCTTCTAATCTTTCATTTGTTTGGATCTGCTTAACAGCATCTTGATTTCTCATAAAGTCATTAGCTTCCATTTGCTCCAGTCTAGCTTTGAAGGAATGAATCTCCTCAGTGAACTTTTGAGATTCTTTTTCCATCTGGCAAATTCGACTTTTTTTTTTCTTTAAACAAATACTTTATTAACTTCTGTTTTACATCATTCATTTCCGCCAGATTTTGAGTTACAATCATTTTCCCCCCCTTATTCCCCTACCCAACCTCCCAGAATAGCAGTCCCACAAGATATCGCTTCCTCCAATCTGCTCTCTCCCATACCTTCTCCCATACCCCCATCGACTTTTCCATTAGAGGAAGATGAATCTTTGTGTCCCAATGCCTGCACATCTTATCTCCCAATTATAAGCAAAAGAGTATTAATAATAGTATTTATATATATTTGAAACATTTAATGTTACGACCTCGAATTTCAGATCCATTTCCTTCCTCCCTTGTCATCCATTCCTTCTTGGGAGATAAGTAATTCAGTATATGTTGTACATGTCTAGCTATGCAAAACATTATCATAGTAGATATATTGTACAAGGCTGCTTATAATTCCCTCCCACTCATCCCACCCCCCACCTGGTCCATTCCCTACATGATCCTGTCCCTCTTCTATAGTGGGTTCTTTCAACCTCCCCTCACCCCAAGGATGCCCTCCCATCCATCATCTCTCCTCTCATCTCCCTTCCCCCTATCCTGCTGCAGGTTGAGATATCCCATTTAGTATGTATGTCATTTTCTCCCTGAACCAAATTCAATGTGAATGTGGTTTTGCCTTTTTAGCCTTCCTTATTCTCCCCCTCCTTTGCACCCACTTCCCCTACATGAGATAGTTTACCCTACCATGTCTCTCCCCATCTCCTCTTGCCACTTTCCTCTCTCACCTCATAATTTCATCCCTTGAGTACTCTCCCTTCCCAACAAAATCAACCTATGCCCTCTATCCATATATAACTGTAACCATATACACACACATTCACATATGTATTTGTATGACCACACCCCCTTCTTCCATTATTTTCATAGTGAGAAAGATATCATCAGTCACAGATATTGCTTTTCCATATAGGAATGTAAATAGTTCAACTTTGATGAGTTCCTTTTGATTTCTTTTCCCTGATTACCTTCTCAGGCATCTCTTACTTCTTGCGTCTGGATGTCAAATTTTCTATTCAACTCTGGTTTTTTCCTCAAGAATGCTTGAAAGTCCTCTATTCCACTGAATGACCATATTTTCCCCTGAAACAAAATACTCAGTTTTGCTGGGTAGGTGACCCTTGGGTTCATTCCCAGTTCTTTTGCCCTCTGGAATATCATATTCCATGCCCTTCGATCCCTCAGTGTAGAAGCTGCCAGGTCCTGGGCTATTCTGATTGTGTTTCCACAATATTGAAATTGTTTCTTCCTGGCTGCTTGTAGTATTTTCTCCTTGATCTGGGGATTCTGGAACCTGGCTATAATATTCCTGGGAGTTTTCTTTTTGGGATCTTTTTCAGGAGGTGATCTGTGGATTCTTTCAACCTCTATTTTGCCCTCTGGATCTAAAACATCAGGGCAGTTTTCCTTGAGAATTTCTTGAAGGGTGATTTCTAGGTTCTTTCTTTGATCATGGCTTTCAGGTAGTCCAATAATTTTTAAATTGTCTCTCCTGGATCTATTTTCCAGGTCAGTGGTTTTCCCATGAGATATTTCACATTGCCTTCTAATCTTTCATTTGTTTGGATCTGCTTAACAGCATCTTGATTTCTCATAAAGTCACTAGCTTCCATTTGCTCCAGTCTAACTCTGAAGGAATGAATCTCCTCAGTGAACTTTTGAGATTCTTTTTCCATCTGGCAAATTCGACTTTTTAAGGCATTCTTCTCCTCAATGCCCTTTTGGGCCTCCTTTGCCATTTGAGCTAGTCTATTTTTTAAGGTGTTGTTTTCCTCAGTCAGGCTGTTGACCCTCATTTCATACTTTTCCTGCATCCTTCTCATTTCTCTTTCTAATTTTTCCTCCACTTCTCTTATTTGATTTTTAAAGTCCTTCTTAAGGTCCTCTATGGCCTGCAACCCGCTCATGTTTTCCCCTGGGGCTTTTGGAGCAGGACTTCTGACCTCACAGTCCTTTTCCCGCTCTATGCCCCCAAAATAGGAGTCTAGGGTTGCATTTTTCTGTTTCCTTTGCCTTGGCATGTTGCCACTTAATTGCTTGACTTTTGGGCTTGTTGCCACACTATGGCTTTAAGGCCAGATAGAGGAATTTTCGTCCCAAACGTGTGGGGGGCAACTTCCGTTTCTGGCAAGCTGTAAACCCACCCACAACTTCCACCCTAGATCACAATCCAGATCCAGGGAGGTTAAAGCAAGAGCGATTACCCCCCAAGACTGATCGCTGGATCTCCCCACGATTTGTAGGCTGGGAGCCGGAAATGCCTCTGAAAACTACACAGTGGCGTGTCTCCTCAGCAGCTTCTAGCCCCCAGGGGAGGGAGCTGACGCATTCCCCAAATACAGGTCCCAAAGTCCATAGGACACTAACCTCTTACTTTGTCCTAGGCAAGTCTATGTTGATAATTCTGGCGTCTCCACAGTTCCTGGTGTTCTGGGGTTCCTCCAGCCGGCTGCTGGCCCTGCCGCCCTGGGGCTAAAACCTCGGCTCACGTGGACCTGGGCTCGGCTCGACTCCTGCGCTCTGCGCGCTGCCAGCTCCCAGACCACTGCGCTGGTCCTTCCTGCAGGGTGCTGGGCTGTCCTCAGCGGGAGGTTAGCTTCTCTGTGTCGTTCTGTGGGTGCTGGGGCTCCAGAAGATTTTCAGAGTCCTTTTTACATAGTTTGTGGAGAATCTGGGGGCAGAGGCTTGGAAGAGCTGTTTCTACTCCGCCATCTTGTCGCCCCCAAATTCGACTTTTTAAGGAATTCTTCTCCTCATTGCCCTTTTGGGCCTCCTTTGCCATTTGAGTCAGTCTATTTTTTAAGGTGTTGTTTTCCTCAGTCAGGCTGTTGACCCTCATTTCATCCTTTTCCTGCATCCTTCTCATTTCTCTTTCCAATTTTTCCTCCACTTCTCTGATTTGATTTTTAAAGTCCTTCTTAAGGTCCTCTATGGCCTGCAACCCGCTCATGTTTTCCCCTGGGGCTTTTGGAGCAGGACTTCTGACCTCCCAGTCCTTTTCCTGCTCTATGCCCCCAAAATAGGAGTCTAGGGTTGCATTTTTCTGTTTCCTTTGCTTTGGCATGTTGCCACTTAATTACTTGACTTTTGGGCTTGTTGCCACACTATGGCTTTAAGGCCAGGTAGAGGAATTTTCGTCCCGAACGTGTGGG